>OU342738.1:401996046-403196046 GCA_910589765.1 Avena atlantica
TTTTTTATCTTGATCTTTAAGTGAGGAATCATCTTATAATGCTACCGTCGCGATCTAAGCATGATAAGATACAAAAAGGATACACATCACATGCAATAACTTTATGTGACATGGTATAGCCTATTCTCGCGCAATGATCTCCATCTTGTGCGTTCCGGCATGATCTCCATCACTCCACCATGATTGCCTCCACCATGAATAGCAACTACAACTATGCTAACTACTTAGCGATAAAGTAAAGCTATTACATGGCGTATAAGAAGTTGACTCGCAGGTCATACACATTATAAAGACAACCATATGGCTCTGCCGGTGTGTACTCATCGACATGCAAGTCGTGAAACATTACAAAACATGATCATCGCATACAATATAGACATCACATCTTGGGCCATATCACAGAAAACACTCCCGCAAAACAAGTTAGACGCTCTACTTTGTTGTTGCATGTTTTACGTGGCTTTATGGGAGTAGATGCTAAGAACGATTCTTACCTACGGAAAGCCACAACGGTGATATTATGGTTGCCAAACTCCGGTGTTTAATCCATGACAACTATAGTGAGAGAAACTGACGTCACACGTGTGGAACAAGCCACACGTCAAGTGCGGAGCCGGTCTCGCGAACGACGTCACGTAAGGTTGGCCTGGACCGCTTCAATCTCACTATCCCGCGTCATAAGAAGAACACAAACAAGAGGCTTGCAACAGAAAACATCAACGCCCGCAACAACCATGTTGCGTTCTACTCGTTGAAACCACATCTACGCATAGATCTAGCTCTGATACCACTAAAGGGTTTCGCGACATAGTAAATCAAAATTTCTACGGAGCGAACAGAGGGAAAGCCAAGATCTAATCTAGGAGATGCAAACAACGAGAGAGATTGGATTAGATCTTCATACCTTGAAGATCGCACAGCGGAACGTTCGTCGGAACGTGGGTGATGTTAGTCGTACTCGCTTCTCCTCCTCGCGATCCGATCCGATCTAGCACCCACAAGTGGCGGTGTGCTCCGTGAGATGCACACGTGCAACACCTCGACGTCTCCTCCTTCCTCGGACAGCGAGTATGGTGGATGAGATAGATTGGATCTACAACACGACGGCGTGGGTTATGGTGGAGAATTCTGCTGCAGGGCTTCGCCTACAAACAGTCGGGAGGGAGAGAGGAAGGTAGCAAGGCTGCTAGGGTTGGAGGAAGGTGTGTGTAGGGGAAGGGGGCGCACCACCCCTCTATATATAGAGGGGGCGGCACCAGCCTTGCCCCTCCTCCACGCCTATCTCTAGTTTAAACAATTTAAAACTCTCCTTATCTAGAAATCCTATCTCTAGTTTAAACGATTTAAACTCTCCCTTATCTAGAATTCTATCCCGAGATTTAAACGAGTCAAATCTCTCTAGAATCGGCTGGGCCTATGGGGCCTGTGCCCTGGACCAATGCGGCCAGGGCACTCCCTCATAGACCCATGTCCCATCCGGAAGGGTGGGCCACGTTGGTCCCCTTCCGGAAGGTTCTAGAAGCTTCCGGTACAATACCGATTAACCCGGAACAATTCCGAACTCCCAAAAACTGCACTGCCTTATATGAATCTTATTCTCCGGACCATTCCGGAACCTCTCGTGATATCCGGATCCCATCCGAGACTCCGAACAAAAATTCATAAACCAATATCCAATCTATCCTAGCGTCAAGACACGTTAAGTGTGTGACCTGCGGGTTCGAGAATATGCAGACATGATCTTCTATCAATAATCAACAGCGGGGTCTGGGCACCCATATTGACTCCCACACATTCATCGATGATCATATCGGATGAACCACGATGCCATGATTCAATCAATCCCATATATATATTCCCTTCGTCTCGCGATATTTTACTTGCCCGAGATTCGATCGTCGGTACCGTCATACCTAGTTCAATCTCGTTCACAGCAAGTACTTTACTCGTTCCGTAATCCGATATCACTTTGTGATTAACTCCTTAACCACATGCTTGCAAGCGGTGTTGATATCGATTACCGAGTGGGCCCGAAGTATATCTCTCCGACTTGGGAGGGACAAATTTCCATCTCGATACATACAACCAACAGATACTTTCCGATCACCTGAGAGACACCTTTATGGTCACCCTCTCATAGGATGACGTTTGATGACCTCAAAGCTTTCTTCCGATACCAGGGAGTTGCATTATCTCATGGTCTAAGGAATACAATATTTGACATAGGAAAAGCTTCGCAAAGACGAACACGATGACACGATCTAATTGCTCTGCTTTTTTGGGTCTATCCACCATATCATTCTCCCAATGATATGATCTCATTATCAATTGAGAACTCATGTCTATGGTTAGGAAACCTTAACCATCATTGATCAATGAGCTAGTCCATAGAGGCGTACTAGGGACACGGTGTTGTTCACAAACCACACAAGTATTAAAGTTTCCGCTAAATACAATTCTAGCATGGAATATAAAATTTCATGAACAAGAATTATAATAATAACATCTTTATTATTGCCTCTAGGGCATAATTCCAACAGTCTCCCACTTGCACTAGAGTCAATAATCTAGTTTACATTTGGCAACAATCTCACACCCATGGCACTGAGGTGTTGATCATGTTTTACACGTGGAAGAGGTTAGTCAATGGATCTGCGACATTCAGATCCGTATGTACTTTGCTAATCTTCAGATCTCCATCTGCTATATAATCTCGGATTATATGAAACTTGCGGTTGATATGCTTGGTCTTTGGATGATATCTTGGTTCCTTAGCGAGTGCTATGCGCCAGTGTTGTCACACAATATCTCTAGTGGGTCCAATGCACTTGGAACCACGCCAAGCTCAGTGATGAAGTTTCTGATCCAAACTCCTTCACTTGACGCTTCTGCAGCAGCCCATGTATTCCGCTTCTACTGTAGATCCCGCGATCACGCTTTGCTTGCAGCTTCTCCAGCTCACAGCTCCTCCATTCAAAATATAAACGTATCCTGTCTGAGATTTAGAATCATCCTTGTCGGTGTCGAAACTAGCATCGACGTAACCTTTTACGACAAGCTGTTCATCACCCCATAGACTAAGAACATTTCTTTAGTCCTATTTAGGTACTTTAGGATGTTCTTCACGGCTGTCCAGTGTTCCACTCCTGGATCACTTTGATATCTGCTCGTCAAACTAAGAGCATTGGACACATCCGGTCTAGTACACAGCATGGCATACATGATGGACCTATGGCCGAGGCATAAGGCACTTTGCTCATAGCTTCCCTATCATTTACCGTAGTTGGACACTGAGCCTTGCTCAATATCTTACCTGATAACATAGGCACTGAACCTTTCTTTGCCTTATCCATTCTGAACCTTTTCAGAACTTTGTCTAGGTATGTACTCTGGCTTAAAGCTATCAGGCGTCTTTGTCTATCTCTATAGATCTTGATGCCCAATATATAAGCAGCTTCACCTAGGTCTTTCATTGAAAAACACTTGTTCAAATAACTCTTCACATCGTTAAGCATGTTGATGTCATTTCCGATATTCAATATGTCATCCACATACAGTACCAGAAACGTCACCGAGCTCCCACTCACTTTCTTGTAGATGCAAGCTTCGTAGCAATTTGGAACAAATCCAAAGCTCTTGATCACTTGATCAAAACGAAGGTTCCAACTCCGAGATGCTTGCTTCAGTCCATAAATGGAACGCTGAAGTTTGCATACTTTATCAGCATCCTTAGGATCGACAAAACCTTCGGGTTGCATCATATACAACTCTTCATCAATGTTGCCATTGAGGAATGCAGTCTTGACATCCATCTGCCATATTTCATAATCATGAAACGCAGCAATTGATAATAAATCCGAATGGACTTAAACATCGCTACGGGAGAGAAAGTCTCATCGTAGTCAACACTTTGAACTTGTCGAAAACCTTTTGCGACAAGCCGTGCTTTATAGACGGTAACATTACCATCCGCGTCCGTTTTCTTCTTGAAGATCCATTTGCACTCAACGGTCTTTCGGTCGCTAGGAGGGTCCACCAAAGTCCATACTTGGTTTTCGCTCATGGATCCCAATTCGGATTTCATGGCTTCTAGCCATTTCTCAGAGTCTGGGCTCATCATCGCTTCCTCATAGTTCGTAGGTTCACTGTCTTCTACTAACAAGACAATCAAGACAGGGTTGCTGTACCACTCAGGAGGGGCACGCGACCTTGTCGACCTGCGATGTTCAGTAGCAGCATCGTCCGAAGCTTCATGATCCTTGTCATTAGCTTCCTCTATTGTTGGTGCAGGCGGCACTGGAACAATTTCAGGTCCTGCGCTACTCTCCAATTCAAGAGAAGGTTCAATAACCTCGTCTAGCTCTACTTTCCTCCCACTCACTTCTTTCGAGAGAAACTCCTTCTCAAGAAAGGAACCGTTCTTTGCGACAAACACTTTGCCTTCGGTTCTGTGATAGAAGGTATACCCAATAGTTTCCTTAGGGTATCCTATGAAGACACATTTCTCCGCTTTGGGTTCGAGCTTGTCCGGCATCAACTTCTTGACGTAAGCTTCGCATCCCCAAACTTTAAGAAACGACAACTTAGGTTTAGCACCAAACCACAGTTCATACGGTGTCGTCTCAACGGATTTAGATGGAACCCTATTTAAAGTGAATGCAGCGGTTTCTAATGCATAACCCCAAAATGATAACGGCAAATCAGTAAGAGACATCATTGATCGGACCATATCTAATAGGGTTCGATTCCGGCGTTCAGACACACCATTGCGCTGTGGTGTTCCGGGTGGCGTGAGTTGTGAAACGATTCCACTTGCTTTAAGATGCGTGAGAAAATCATAACTCAAATATTCGCCCCCACGATCGGATCGTAGAAACTTAATCTTTCTGTTACGATGGTTCTCCACTTCATTCTGAAATTCTTTGAACTTTTCAAACGTTTCAGATTTATGTTTCATTAAATAGATATACCCATATCTACTTAAGTCGTCGGTAAAAGTGAGGAAATAGCGATATCCACCGCGCGTCGAAACACTCATCGGTCCGCATACATCGGTATGTATGATTTCCACAAGTCCGTTGCTCGCTCCATCATACCGGAGAACGGGTTTTGATCATCTTGCCCATGAGGCATGGTTCGCATGTGTCAAATGATTCAAAATCAAGAGACTCCAAAAGTCCATCAGAATGGAGTTTCTTCATGCGCTTTACTCCAATATGACCTAGACGACAGTGCCACACATAAGTAGTATTATCACTATCTACTTTGCATCTCTTAGCCTCAATGTTATGGATGTGTGTTTCATCCCTTTCGAGATTTAGAAGAAATAAACCATTCACAAGAGGTGCATGACCATAAAAGATGTTACTCATATAAATAGAACAACCATTATTCTCCGATTTAAATGAATAACCGTCTTGCAATAAACACGATCCGGAAATGATGTTCATGCTCAACGCAGGCACATAATAACATTTATTAAGGTTTAAAACTAATCCCGAAGGTAAAACTAAGGAGAGCGTGCCGACGGCCATCACATCAACTCTTGATCCGTTGCCAACGCGCATCGTCACCTCATCCCTCGCAAGCCGCCGTCTATTCCGTAGCTTCTGTTTCGAGTTACAAATATTAGCAACTGAACCGGTATCAAATACCCAGGCACTACAACGAGGGCTAGTAAGGAAAACATCAATAACATGTATATCAAATATACCTTTGATGGTGTCAGCCTTCTTGTCCGCTAAGTACTTCGGACAGTTGCGCTTCCAGTGACCCTTGTCATTGCAATAGAAGCACTCAGTGTCCGGCTTGGGACCAGACCTGAGCTTCTTCTCAGCAGGGGCATTGCGCTTGCCGCCGCCCTTCTTGAAGGGCTTCTTTGCTCCCTTACCTTTCTCAAAGGAGGGCTTGTTGACCATCAACACATGATTATCCTTCTTGATGTCCACTTCCACAGCCTTCAGCTTTGCGAAGAGCTCGGTGATCGTATCAGTGGAACCAATCTGATTATGAGTCACTACAAAACTTCTGTAGCTGGGAGGGAGTGATTGCAGAACCCTGTCAATCTTGAGCTCCTCTGGAATCGTGCATTCCAGTTGCTCAAGGCGTTGAGTGTAGCCCGACATCTTTATGGCGTGCTCACTAACGGAACTCCCTTCCTCCATCTTGCAGTTAAAGAACTTCTCAGAGATCTCATATCTCTCAGAACGGGCTTGAGTCTGAAACATGGTTTTCAGCTCCTCGAGAATCTCAAAGGGCCCGGGATAGGTTTCAAAATGATTTTGAAGCTCCGGTTCCATAGCAAACAACATGGTGCTCTTAATCACACCATAATCATCTTTGCGCGACTGATAGACAACTTTCTCATCAGCCGGCGCAGTTGCAGCAGGGGGGTCACCTAACGCTTTACCAAGGACATAGTCCTTTTGTCCGCCAGACAGAATGATTCTTAGATTGCGGAACCAATTGGTGAAGTTAGACCCATTGTTCCTAAGCTTTTCTTTCTCAACAAAAATGTTGAAGTTGAAGTTGGATTTGGCCATGTGATCTACAGTATTTGTAAGTACAATTTAGACTATGTTCATGATAAATAGTTCAACTTAATCAAATTACTAGATGAACTCCCACTAAATTCAACATCCCTCAAGTTGTTTAGTGAACACGATCCAAATTCACCACACCTAATCCGATCATCACGAGAAGAGATGTGGTTTCAATGGTGGACAACGAAGTGTCGATCATATCATTCATATGACTCATGCTTAACCTTTCGGTTCTTGTGTTCCGAGGCCATGTCTGTACATGCTAGGCTCGTCAAGTTAGACCCAAGTATTTCTGCGTGTGCAAAAACTGGCTTGCACCCGTTGTATGTGAGCGTAGAGTCTATAGCACCCGATCATCACGTGATGCTTGGACACGACGAACTTTCGCAACGGTGCATACTTGGGGAGAACACAGTTTTTATCTTGATCTTTAAGTGAGGAATCATCTTATAATGCTACCGTCGCGATCTAAGCATGATAAGATACATAAAAGGATAAACATCACATGCATATAACTTTATGTGACATGGTATAGCCTATCTTCGCGCAATGATCTCCATCTTGTGCGTTCCGGCATGATCTCCATCACTCCACCATGATTGCCTCCACCATGAATAGCAACTACAACTATTGCTAACTACTTAGCGATAAAGTAAAGCTATTACATGGCGTATAAGAAGTTGACTCGCAGGTCATACACAATTATAAAGACAACCATATGGCTCCTGCCGGTTGTGTACTCATCGACATGCAAGTCGTGAAACATTACAAAACATGATCATCGCATACAATATAGACATCACATCTTGGGCCATACCATATCACAGAAAACACTCCCTGCAAAAACAAGTTAGACGCCTCTACTTTGTTGTTGCATGTTTTACGTGGCTTTATGGGAGTAGATGCTAAGAACGATTCTTACCTACGGAAAGCCACAACGGTGATATTATGGTTGCCAAACTCCGGTGTTAATCCCATGACAACTATAGTGAGAGAAACTGACGTCACACGTGTGGAACAAGCCACACGTCAAGTGCGGAGCCGGTCTCGCGAACGACGTCACGTAAGGTTGGCCTGGACCGCTTCAATCTCACTATCCCGCGTCATAAGAAGAACACAAACAAGAGGCTTGCAACAGAAAACATCAATGCCCGCAACAACCATGTTGCGTTCTACTCGTGAAACACATCTACGCATAGATCTAGCTCTGATACCACTAAAGGGTTTCGCGACATAGTAAATCAAAATTTTCTACGGAGCGAACAGAGGGAAAGCCAAGATCTAATCTAGGAGATGCAAACAACGAGAGAGATTGGATTAGATCTTCATACCCTTGAAGATTCGCACAGCGGAACGTTCGTCGGAACGTGGGTGATGTAGTCGTACTCGCTTCTCCTCCTCGCGATCCGATCCGATCTAGCACCACAAGTGGCGGTGCCTCCGTGAGATGCACACGTGCAGCACCTCGACGTCTCCTCCTTCCTCGGACCAGCGAGTATGGTGGAGAGATAGATTGGATCTACAACACGACGGCGTGGTGTATATGGTGGAGAATTTCTGCTGCAGGGCTTCGCCTACAAACAGTCGGGAGGGAGAGAGGAAGGTAGCAAGGCTGCTAGGGCTTGGAGGAAGGTGTGTGTAGGGGGAAGGGGGCGCACCACCCCTCTATATATAGAGGGGGGGGGCGGCCAGCCCTTGCCCCTCCTCCAAGCCTATCTCTAGTTTAAACAATTTAAACTCTCCCTTATCTAGAAATCCTATCTCTAGTTTAAACGATTTAAACTCTCCCTTATCTAGAAATTCTATCCCGAGATTTAAACGAGTCAAATCTCTCTAGAATCGGCTGGGCCCTATGGGGCCTTGTGCCCCTGGCCCAATGCGGCCAGGGCACTCCCTCATAGACCCATGTCCCATCCCGGAAGGTGGGGCCACGTTGGTCCCCTTCCGGAAGGTTCTAGAAGCTTCCGGTACAATACCGATTAACCCGGAACAATTCCGAACTCCAAAAACTGCACTACCTTATATGAATCTTATTCTCCGGACCATTCCGGAACCTCTCGTGATATCCCGGATCCCATCCGAGACTCCGAACAAAAATTCATAAACCAATTATCCAATCTATCCTAGCGTCAAGACACGTTAAGTGTGTGACCCTGCGGGTTCGAGAATATGCAGACATGATCTTCTATCAATAATCAACAGCGGGGTCTGGGCACCCATATTGACTCCCACACATTCATCGATGATCATATCGGATGAACCACGATGCCAGGATTCAATCAATCCCATATATATATTCCCTTCGTCTCGCGATATTTTACTTGCCCGAGATTCGATCGTCGGTACCGTCATACCTAGTTCAATCTCGTTCACAGCAAGTACTTTACTCGTTCCGTAATCCGATATCACTTTGTGATTAACTCCTTAACCACATGCTTGCAAGCGGTGTTGATATCGATTACCGAGTGGGCCCGAAGTATATCTCTCCGACTTGGGAGGGACAAATTCCATCTCGATACATACAACCCAACAGATACTTTCCGATCACCTAAGAGACACCTTTATGATCACCCTCTCATAGGATGACGTTTGATGACCTCAAAGCTTTCTTCCGATACCAGGGAGTTGCATTATCTCATGGTCTAAGGAATACAATATTTGACATAGGAAAAGCTTCGCAAAGACGAACACGATGACACGATCTAATTGCTCTGCTTTGTTTGGGTCTATCCACCATATCATTCTCCCAATGATATGATCTCATTATCAATTGACAACTCATGTCTATGGTTAGGAAACCTTAACCATCATTGATCAATGAGCTAGTCCATAGAGGCGTACTAGGGACACGGTGTTGTTCACAAACCACACAAGTATTAAAGTTTCCGCTTAATACAATTCTAGCATGGAATATAAACTTTATCATGAATAAGAATTATAATAATAACATCTTTATTATTGCCTCTAGGGCATAATTCCAACAAATCCCTTATATGTTAATTATCACAATGTTTGTAGATTCTCCGGCCATGTGGCCGGAGATTGCACGTCAGATGAAGTTTGCAGAAAGTACCCAAGAAAAGTATTGATACGTTGGAAACGTATTTATAATTTTTGATGCTCCATGCTTGTTTAGTATCTACTTTGCTTTACTTGTGCATACTTTCAGGTGCTTTTTACATGTTTTCTGGTACTAACCTACTAACAAGTTGCAATAGTGTCACATGCCTGTTTTCTGTTGTTTTTGGTGTTACTTTCCGTGGGGAACAAGAAGTCCAGAGGGGAGCCGAAGGGGCCAGACCCACCCCAGGCACGGGTGGCCCGGCCTCATGCCTGGCTAGGGTTTGGCTACCCTGGCCGCCTCCTCGACCTCCCCCTTCGCCTATAAGAAGCCCACGAAGTAGAAACCTTGAGAACCTGATCAAATATCCACGAAACCGTCTTTAGTCGCCGCCACCATCGTTCCTAGATCGGGGGGGGGGGGATCTGAAGTTCTTCCCGGCACCCCGCCAAAGGGGAGATCATCCCGGAGGCCTTCACTCCGGTATGATGCGTGAGTAGTTCCACCTTGGACTATGGGACCATGTAGTAGCTAGATGATTGTATCTTCTCCTTTATGCTTTCATGTATAGATCTTGTGAGCTCCGTTCATGATTAAGATCTAATCTATTTGTTATCATGCATGTTGTGTTTGCGGGGATCCGATGGATATTGAGATTATTATGTTGGTTTGATTAATGGTTTTGTCTTTATGATTCTATCATGTCTGTGTTGTTTGTGATCTTGCATGCTCTCCGTTGTTAGTAGCTATCTTGGCCAAGTAGTTGCTAGTGACTCCAAGAGGGGGTATTTATGGTCGATAGTGGGTTCATGCCTCTAGTTTTTAAGGGAAGTGACAGAAATCTCTTCGGTTGTAGATGTTCTGTTGCCACTAGGGAGAAAACAATGGTCTCTTGTTCATGGAACATGTGGACTATTTACCTTACACACTTTGCTTAAAGCAGTTTTCTGTTGCTTGCAACTTAATACTGGAGGGGGTTCAGATGATGACCTGAAGGTGGACTTCTAGTCATAGATGCAGTTGGATGGCGGTCTATGTATATTGTTGTATTGCCCAATCGAATCTCATAGGATCTTTCTGACTAGTAATTGTATTGTTATGCCTTGCTCAATTCCTATCAATTGCCCTGCTGTAATTTGTTTACCCTTCATGCCATGTTGTTTATCTAAGGAGAGCACCTCTAGTGAACTATGGACCCCGGTCCAATCTTTACCATTGATACATATTTCACTGTTACTTGTTTACTTGCTGCAAACCATTGCCTTCCACACCATACGTTTAATCCTTTGTTACAACAAATCTGTGAGCTTGACAACCTCACTGTTAGTTGGGGCAAAGACTTGAGTTTATGTTGTGCAGGTCTCCGCGTTGCTTGCAACACCTGTATGACGTTTCCTTCCTCCTACTGGTTCGATAACCTCAGTTTCTTACTGAGGGAAAACTTGCTGTTGTACTGCTTCATACCTTGCTCTTGGGGTTCCCAACAGGCTCACATAAGCTGTGCAAGCCATCAAGCTTTTTCTGGCGCCGTTGCCGGGGAGGCCAAGGAAGTCTTCACTAGGGGAGTCCTTCACTTCCTTTCTCTTTACTTTGTTTTTAGTTTTCTTTGTTCTTTTGCTTGGTTTTGTTTGCCTCTTTTCAAAAAAACACAAAAAAATAGGTCTTGCTCTAGCTGTTGCTGCTGTTTTTGGCTTGCCCACCTTTACCAAAATGAACTCTGCTGAGAACAACAAATTGTGTGACTTCACTAGCACCAACAACAATGATTTCCTTAGCACACCTATTGCTCCACCTGCTCCTACCTTTTATGAAATTAAGCCTGCTTTGTTGAATCTTGTGATGAGAGAGCAATTTTCTGGTGTTGGTTCTGATGATCATGTTATCCATCTCAATAGCTTTGTTGAACTTTGTGAGATGCAAAAGTATAAGGATGTAGATGGAGATATTATTAAGCTCAAGATTTTTTCCTTTCTCCTTGAGAGTAAAAGCTAAAGAATGGTTGCTTTCTTTGCCTAAAAATAGTATTGATTCTTGGACTAAGTGCAAAGATGCTTTTATTGGAAAGTACTATCCTTCTGCTAAGATTATATCTATGAGAAGTGATATTATGAAATTTAAACAACTTGATAGTGAACATGTTGCTCCAGCTTGGGAAAGAATGAAGTCTTTGGTTAAAAATTTCCCTACTCATGGACTCACTGCTTGGATGATTATCCAGACTTTTTATGCAGGTTTGAACTTCTCCTCAAGAAATCTGTTGGATTCAGCTGCTGGAGGTACCTTTATGGGCCTCACTTTGGGTGATGCAACAAATCTCCTTGATAATATGATGGTTAACTACTCTGAATGGCATATTGAGAGAGCTCCACATGGTAAGAAGGTAAATTCTGTTGATGAAACTTCCTCTTTGAGTGAAAAGATTGATGTTATTATGGATATGCTTGTTAATGGGAAAGCTCCTCTAGATCCTAATAGTGTTCCCCTAGACTCTTTGGTTGCTCAAGAGGAGCAAGTTGATGTGAACTTAATTAGAAACAACAATTTCAACAACAATGCCTATAGGAATAATTTTGGTAGTAACAACAATTATAGGCCTTATCCTCCTAATAATGGCAATTCCTATGGAAGTTCTTACAATAATGCTAGAATTGCCCCCTCTAAACTTGAAGTCATGCTCAAAGACTTTATTAGCAAGCAAACCACTTTCAATAAGACTATAGAGGAAAAGCTTTTAACTGTTGAGAAAAATATATCCTCTTTGTCTGAAGCTCAGTCTTCCTTGATTAATAAAATGGCTGCTAAACCTGAAACCATGGAAAACACCTTTTCTGCTGCTCATGCCATACAAGTTACTATTGATGAAAATGTTAGGCTGTTAGCTCAACTTCATGCTAGGTGGGAAAGTGAATCTAAAATTGATAGAAACAATAGTGTGTTCACCATCACCACTAAACCACAAGTAGTCCCTATTCCTCCTTCTACTATGCCTAAGCCTATTGAGCCTACTACTAGTAATGCCAATTTTGACTTTGATATTGATGGTTGCAATATTTCTGAAGTGATTATGTTCTTGCAAAAGCTTGCTAGAAGTCTTGATGCTAGTGATATGCATGTTGCCTTTACCAAACACATTACAGATGCTCTTGTTAAGATTAAGGAAGAGAAGCTAAAACACAAAGCTTCTATTCCTAGGAAAGTAGAAGACAGTTGGGAACCCATTATTAATATGCAAGTGAATGACTTTGATCTCAAAGCTTCATGTGATCTTGGTTCTAGTGTCTCTATTATGCCTAGGAAGATTTATGAAATGCTTGATTTGTCACCTTTGGAAGATTGTTATGAAATGCTTGATTTGTCACCTTTGGAAGAGTATTAATGATGTTCTCATCATGGTTAACAATGCTTATGTCCCTGTTGATTTCTATATTTTGGATGTTGAATACAATGCTTCTTGTCCTATTACTTTGGGAAGACCTTTTCTTAGAACAGTTGGTGCCATCATTGATATGAAAGAAGGCACCATTAAATATCATTTTCCATTCAAGAAAGGTATTGAACACTTCCCAATGAGAAGAGATAAGTTGCTCTTTGCTCCCCCTTTGAAAGCAAGGTTTGATGTTAATTCTTCCTCATTTGAAAACACTTGATTCTTCTTGCTTCTTATGCCTAACTTAAAGGCGTTAAAGAAAAGTACTTGTTGGGAGATAACCCAAGAGTTTCCTTGAGTCTTGGAAGTTATTACTTCAGTAATGACCTCTTCTTATCCTTTTTGTTTGCTTTTTGTGCCAATAATGACCTCTAATGAGAGGGAAGTAAGATTTGAGGAGTTGCTGTCCCGAAACATATTTCTGTCCTCCACCAAAACAATTCGTGAGGAGTCTCTGTAACTCGGATTGAGCTCAATATTTACGAATAAATCCCACAGTATGTTATCTAACTTTTTTTATTTCAACACTTTTTGATTTGAGCAACAAAATATGTTCGAAAAATCGGTTTATAGCTGCTGGTCTGTTTTGACAGATTTCTACCATTATTTGCATTTTCTTCTTATTGATTCCTTTTTGAGTTCTCTTTAGGTGAATTGATATTTTTGAAGGAGTTACTACTATAGCTTGTGTTTTTAGTGAAAAGCCTTGCTGTTCCAAAGCTTTGCCAAGAGGTCTAATATCTTTTGAATACACTAATGTTGCTAATGAAGATTGTGTGAAGTTTTGTATGAAGGAAAAATTTCAGGTGTAGAGAGAGAATGATGCAATGATATGAAGAATGGACAAAAGCTCAAGCTTGGGGATGCCACCATGGTGTCACTCCAAGAAATATCCAAGCGGTACAAGCGTCAAAGCTTGGGGATGCCCAAGGCATCCCCTTCTCCGTCAATAAAAAGCTCAGGTCTGTCTAGACACTTCGTTTTTATTGTTTCATACACAGTTGTGTTGTTCTTGGAGTGTCTTAGTTTCGTTTTCTTTGCTTAGGTTGTTTAGTTTGCTTGAATAAAGTAGTTTGGACCCGCGTTCTCGCTGTGTTGTTTTGCAAATAAGTTGCTTGGTGTTTGGAAAGGAGTAGTAAGTTCTTGCTTGAAGTGCAAGAGGAGCTTGCATTGACTGTGACTTAGACTTTAGCATGACATGCTAGGTGTTGTTTTATCATTATTCTTAGTAATTATTGTTGTAGCATGTCTTGTTCCAAACAATTGGGATTGCTTAGTGTGCCTTGAATAAATTATGCGTTGTTTTAGCATGCAAAAGCATAGTATTGTGGTTTTCTCATTTGATGTTTTGCTTGAGTTGACTTGGCACATGCTCACACCATGTTATGACTCTCACAAGTCACCATTATCCTCTATGATCATTTAGTCCTTGACTTGTAGTACCACTCTTTGCTTTGATTATTATGCTTTGTTGCATTGCATAATTATGGCCATCATTGCTCTCTTAGTTGGTTGCTCCCAGTATTTTGCTAGCCTCCACTTGTATGAGTAAGTTCTACTCATGCCTCGAACTCCCAAGAAACCAAGTTTTTCCAAAGTGTCCACTATAAACTCCTATGCATGGTGTGTTACACCATTCCAAGTATATTCTTGTTTTCAACTATCTTCCAATTAAAAACTATTTTGTTATATGAAAACTTAGTGATTAAAGCCCTCACGAACTTGACGGCACACTTTATTATTTTCCCCTAATAAACTTGAACCATTGTGACAACTTTGTTGTATATGCTTGCACTTATAAGTTGGAATTAGCAGAACCGTGCTGTCACGGGGAACGTTTTCAATATTGCACGTGTACTTTGTACTAAGTTGATATCATGTTATTTTGTCTATGGATGTCACTGGTGTGAAATAAAGAGGGAACTTGTAAGTCCATGTAGTTTGTATCTTGTGTTAGAGAAACGCCTGGGCCGCTAGCCTAACCCATGCCTAATCATGGTGGAAACTTGCAGCATCACCACAATGAGCTATATATGAAGCATCCTCAATAAAAAGCTATGAATATGGTAAATAAAAAGATTGCTGAGATGCACATTGTATGCTTGCCTTGTCATTTTGGTTATGGTAAAGCTCCTGTACCATGTGCAAGGATACCCCGTTGGCGGTTCTCAATGATATGCACATACTTACAGTGATAAGAACTTACCTGGACCCAAAGTTGATTATGCATGAGGTGTGGCCCTCGTATTCAAGGGACTTGAGATTGCCAACTTATACTTCGTCAAGCATATACTCCAGCTTTGCCACTTTAACCTTAACCACTTCAAGATGCTTATGATAGGGGCAATGAGGGCTGAAAGCTAACAAGTACCATAATTTTTGGAAGCTCTTTTTGAAACTTGTAATCCCTGCTTCCTTTACAAAAAAGGCCTTTCTTCCACCACTATTGAGTCTCGACCTTCTACATTTAGGCACCATTAAGAGAGCATAGTTTCCATTCTGTGTGCAGTGTTCCAAAGCTTATTAATTGATGCATATTGTGTTATTACTTTTTCTTGTGCTATTTTTTTCTAGTCACCCTCATGAACTTTGCAGGTGTCCTATGCATCTATTTGCTACTCTATGAAGGACAAGCTGATTGCCACTATGCCATGTTTTCTGCATGTGAAACAAACAAACGTTTTTCAATGCATGTTATTCATGATCTTTGTTTGTAGCTTGTCATGTTGCATGCATAGTTACTATATCCTATTGTTAGAACTCCATTTCATGCACATGTTTAGAGTTCTTTGATCCCAGATTTCAATGCTTGCAAATGTATGGATCTTTATTGTGTGGGTGCATGTCACCTCAAAAATTATTCTGTTTATCACTGTAAGGTTCCCAACCTTTAATAAGGTAGAGATCCCCGTGTTTACAATGCTAGTCCCTGGATCAATAGCTAGTATCCACAGTTAAGATGTAATATCAAGAAACAAAGGTCATAATACAACTTTATAACCAGGAATAAAATAATTCATTACATCTTACATAGCTCATTTGGCTATCTCATTACATTGCTGCAGAATATCTGTAAAGCATGGAGTCCTTCATCTTCAAAGTGCCACAGGCAATCATGTTGGTTGTAGACTTGTAATCCTATTCAACAAACTTCTCTAACATCAAACAAACCTGCAACGTAATAAGTTGCAGCCACAAGGGTCAATACATTTGAATTGTATTGGCAAGTTTCACTACTATGTAGAAATAAGTGGATCCTATCATTTACATGCATATTTGACTAAGTAGGGTTTAGGCTCTTTTACAGAAAGCAATATAGTTTTATCCTGTCTTTTCAAAATAGTTTTTGATCTTTGTCAAATCTTTCCGAACTTCTTGGAAAACTCCAAGTGCTTCAAATCCCTTGTTGTCACCATCAAATTTTACTTTGAGAAATTGGAATGTCGAGATCTTCCATAGCTTCAGGCCTTAGTTTCTCAGTATTGTCCATAACCGGGGACACAGATAAGTACTTAGAATTTTTGATCTTCTGCAGAAGTTGTACACTTTACCCACATGACACAATCTCATCTTGATGCCACCAGTGGCCGCTAGATAAGTACTCACCAAGATGGAGTACTGGCAGATTGAGAATGTGACAAAGTCTTTCCATAGAAGTCCTCCCAATACACAATGCTAGCTTGTCAACCAGGCACCAATGTAGGGTTAAATTTCCCTTACACAATTCTAGTTAACTTGAAGATGCCAATGCATGGGTCTTCCACTATGTAGTTGACTAAGCCAGAGCCCATTTAGCATGTGGCTGCACACGGAAGCCACTGTACGAGAAACATGTTCAATCTCTAAGTCCCTGGGTGGTTTTATTCTAGTGCACATACAAAAAGAGATATCCATTTAAACATGGTTCCTTTTGTTGCCACCTTGTCCAAACTTGAGTATCCTTGTCCACCCAGATGGTTCATTGAGTACTTGTTTTATTATATAAAACATATGTCTTTTCAACTCTTCATATAATCATAACATGTATCCCATCCCAATATATATAGCAGGACTAAGCATACTACAACTACAATGTTTCCACTAAGGAATATATAAGGGTATCCTATTAGGATTTAGCAATAGCATAAAATATAGTAGTCCTTTCCATGCATGTTACAAAAATCCACTAAGTGTAATGAAAATAGTAGGACATGGATGATAGTGTCACTTGCCTTTTTAGTAGAGAATGTTGGTTCACTTCTTGATCTTGCAAATATCACACTCTTATAACTTCACTACAATTCAATCAAGCAAAACACAAATTCAACTAGCATTCCAACCAATTTTATCACACATAAAATAATAGAAACAAGGTCATGCATGCAAGGATGCAAAAGATAGTTTTATTTGCAAAAGTGGTTTCTACTAGGCTCTAAACATTATAAAGTTCAAAAGTGGTCATTTACTAAGGTGGTAAAACCATTTGCAAAAGGTTTTATCTATAAACCATTTTTAAATCAAATCATTATTTTATGTGGTTGAAAATGTTTTTAGCAAAGCAATATTCTTTAAAGAGTTCACCAAATATATTTTAATTCTCAAAACTTGGTGTTTAGGGTCATAAGGTTTGAATCAAATCATTTCCCAAAGGTTTTACTCAAAATTCATTTCTAAACTAAAAACAATATTTTATTTGACTAGAAATGAGCTAATTCAAATATTTATTTCTTATCTTCACAAAATACATTTTTAAATCCATAAGTTGGTTCCTATGGTCAGTAGGTTCAAACAAACCATTTTGCAAATATTTCACATTAAAATTATATCTAGAACAATTTTTATATTCAAAATAAGCCTACACAAGTTTCTGCAATTTCAACCAATTTTCCAGAAGCAAATCATTAAAGAAAATGCATGGTTGCAAAGTACTTGTTCTGCTGAATCCATTAATATAAAATTTGCAAAATTTGGACGTGTAGAACTAAAGTTATGAATTTTACAAAATTTCATATCTAATAGAACATTTTCTGTTTTTAAAACAGAGTCAGTGCCACGCGTCTGTTTCTTATTCGCTAATACCGGTTTGTGTGGATTGCGCAGTTACAGCCGTTAGATCTAAGTGAGATGGTGCGGTTCAGATTAGCTCGTACCTCTTCGATTAAGTGGTCTATCGTGTACACACGATTAAAATCTAACGGCTCAGAGCATATGGCCACTGATGGGCGACGCTAGCGGCGGCTGGCGGCGGTGCACGCTCTGACTACGGCGGGGCTGGCGATTCAGGAAGCAAGGGGGGTAACGGAGATGCTCACCGTGCTCGCAGGGAGATGCTGAAGCTCAACGTGTGGTCGTCTTGGCAAGGGGCGCTCAGGGACGGAGGGAATTGCTCGCCGGGGTTGCTGCGAGCGGCGGGTGTCTCTGGAGGTCGTCGGGGGCGAGCTACAGGTCGTGCCGAGGCAAAGTAGAGGCACGGTTAGACGCAGGCAAGCATGGGGAGTATGGGAGCATCATCAGGAGAGCTTGGGGCGGTCGGAGGTTACCGGGGAACTTCGTCGGAGCGACAGCGGACGACGGCGCACATTCAGGTGATGACGAAGCCGAGGCTACGAGGCACGCGCGGGCGAGTGGAGCACACGTGCAGGTGCGCAAGGGACTGGAGAGCAAGATTGCGTGCTCTGGGAGGAGAGGGCGGCTGTGGTTCGCCGGAATTGGCCGGGAACGCTGGCGGAGACAGTGGCGGTGCAAAACAAAATTGGGGCAGCCCGGTGGCTCTCTGGTGGCGTTGGTTGGGGGAAAGAGAGAGGAGGCGTGGGCGTTTATGTAAGTGTGATCACTGCGGGGAATAACTCCGGCATTAACGCGAATTCATCGCCGCAATCAAGGGGGAACGGCTGGCGCGGTGAAGACGACGATGAGGTGGCGTGGGGTCCAACGGTCAGCGAGAGACAGAAAGGGGTGATGGGGTCCACTTGTCTGTGACTCAGTGGGTGCGATATTCAGTGAAAAACGGTTCACTGCGGGGGGTGAGTAGGTGGGCTGGACTGGGCCTTGTTGGGCCAGTTGGGTTGGGTCTATTTGTTTCACTTTTTTTCTGAAAGCTTTTTCTTTTTCCAATATGAATTTCTATTTTGATTTTCAAACAAATAATTCAAACAACAAATCAATTCAAACCACCACAAAACTTTGTATTGATTTTAATTCTGTTTAACAACATATTCTATTGTCCAAAATAAAATAATACTTTTATTCTTTTTAGGATCCATTAATTATTAAATAAATAGACCTTAGTCATTAATTCAAATAGAATTTGATTTATTTTAAAACCCTATTTGAAATCTAAAATAATACCAAAATCATTTTAGTAGGTTTTATTTGAAAATATAAAACACTTGGAAATCTTATTTAAAAATACTCTAACAAGTTTTAGTGTTTATTTAAAAAGGAAAAGCCTTTACTTTAATAAAATTGGATATTAATAAATCCTCATTATTTTACTCAAATAAACATTTACTCTTTTTATCAAATAGAAATATTTTATTTCAAAAGCTTGGCCAAGATTTAATTTGGCTCTATAAAATAATCCTTATTTATATTTCTACCTTTGCTTTTGAAAACCATATTTTTTTATTAAAAGATCCAAAAATAGTAATTCCAACTATTATAATTTTTATTTATTAATTGTTTATCTTTTTAAATCCCTTTAGGATTTTAGTTGATCAAAATAGGTTCTGATGTTTCCAATTGAAATCAAAAAGTTTCTTCTCACCCTAAATTTCAACAAAATTTTATTTTGTTTATTCATTTTTCACATTTCAAAATTTGGAATATTTTGGATGTGACAATCACTTACCTACTCGAGGACGAGAAGGAGTTAAGCTTGAGGATGCTGATACGTTGAAAACGTATCTATAATTTTTGATGCTCCATGCTTGTTTAGTATCTACTTTGCTTTACTTGTACACACTTTGAGGTGCTTTTTACATGTTTTCTCGTACTAACCTACTAACAAGTTGCTACAGTGCCAGATGCCTGATTTCTGCTGTTTTTGGTTTCAGAAAAGTTAGTAAAGAAATATTCTCGGAATTGGACGGGACAAACGACAAAGTCAATTACTTTCCGTGGGGAACAAGAAGTCCAGAGGGTAGCCGGAGGGGCCAGCCAGGAGGGCCAGACCAACCCCAGGCACGGGTGGGCCCAGCCCCGTGCCTGGCTAGGGTTTGGCTACCCTGGCTGCCTCCTCGGCCTTCCCCTTCGCCTATAAGAATCCCCCGATGCAGAAACCCTGAGAACCCGATCAAATATCCACGAAATCGTCTATAGCCGCCGCCACCATCGTCCCTAGATTGGGGGGGATCTGAAGTTCTTCCCGGCACCCTGCCGGAGGGGAGATCATCCCGGAGGCCTTCTCTCCTGTATGATGCGTGAGTAGTTCCACCTTGGACTATGGGTCCATGTAGTAGCTAGATGGTTGTATCTCCTCCTTTGTGCTTTCATGTATAGATCTTGTGAGATCCGTTCATGATCAAGATCTAATCTATTTGTAATCATGCATGTTGTGTTTGCGGGGATCCGATGGATATTGAGATTATTATGTTGGTTTGATTAATGGTTTTGTCTTTATGATTCTATCATGTCTGTGTTCTTTGTGATATTACATGCTCTCCGTCGTTAGTAGCTATCTTGGCCAAGTAGTTGCTAGTGACTGCAAGAGGGGGTATTTATGCTCGATAGTGGGTTCATGCCTCTAGTTTCCAAGGGAAGTGACAGAAATCTCTTCGATTGTAGATGTGTCGTTGCCACTAGGGAGAAAACAACGGTCTCTTGTTCATGGAACATGTGGACTGTTTACCTTACACACTCTACTTAAAGAAGTTGTCTGTTGCTTGGAACTTAATACTGGAGGGGGTTCGGATGATAACCTGAAGGTGGACTTCTAGTCATAGATGCAGCTGGATGGCGGTCTATGTATATTGTTGTATTGCCCAATCGAATCTCATAGGATCTTTCTAACTAGTAATTGCATTGTTATGCCTTGATCAGTTCCTATCAATTGCCCTGCTGTAATTTGTTTACCCTTCATGCCATGTTGTTTATCTAAGGAGAGCACCTCTAGTGAACTATGGACCCCGGTCCAATCTTTACCATTGATACATCTTCCACTGTTACTTGTTTACTTGCTGCAAACCATTGCCTTCCACACCATACGTTTAATCCTTTGTTACAGTAAACCGGTGAGCTTGACAATCTCACTGTTAGTTGGGGAAAAGTATTGAGTTTGTGTTGTGCAGGTCTCCGCGTTGCTTGCAACACCTGTGTGACGTTTCCTTCCTCCTACTGATTCGATAACCTCGGTTTCTTACTGAGGGAAAACTTGCTGTTTTACTGCTTCATACCTTGCTCTTGGGGTTCCCAACGGGCTCACATAAGTTGTGCAATCCATCAAGTATCCCAATATGTCATGGAAATATGCTCCGGTGCTACCAAGATATCCGGTACCAAAATATTTTTGTGGTAAACCTTGCCATATCCAACAATCTAACTACCACACTTTTGCTGGCCATGATACTGTTGCCCCGATACACGCGTGAGTTTTGTTGGCTTGTGACATGGTATCTATCATACTTGATTCATCATTGATTGTTGATATGGTAAAGTTTATTTGATAGGAACATTATACATGTTATTTCTTCCAGTGGATCGATGGCCCCGAGTGTTATGATGACTACCTTCTTTCATGGGATATTAGCATTCTTTTGGGCCCAAAACCAGCCGAGAGGTGGAAACACATTGTGCATCCTCCTCCATCTCCACCTAAGCATTGGAAATTACACGATATCACACCCAAGGATCCGCCACTTGTTTGGTGTGAGCATTTTCAAGATATGACACAATGGTGTCCCCTTTATGGTCCGACACTTTGGAGGAGTCTTGGAAGGTTTTCGATGAGGAGAAAAAGAAGCATGAGGATGAAATAAACTTGGAGTTGCAAGGGATTGTAGAAGCACGGAAGGAGCGCTCAAGGAAGTACGAGTTAGAAACTAAAAGTAAGAAAGAAGAACAAAGGAAAGAGAAGGAAAGAGTGGGATGATAGCAAGGCTTGGTTGAATAAGGAAAACACGAAGTGGAAGCTGTGGAACTATTGAGCATATTCTGATATCATCATGTATTAGGCTTGGTTGTAAGCTGTGGAACTAATTTTGCACTATTTTTATTATGTTTGTAGTGAGTACTTGAGATGATGAAATCGATGAAATATTTGCATCTCCTAGTGTTTTATAGTTAGATGATAAGTACATTGCATGGCACGAAATGATGATAAATTGCTAGACGATACGATTTATTTGTTGCTATTGCTGGTGCTCGGGGAATGGAAACCATTGACCCCTCTAAATCGAAGATACAAGAGCAACCATTTGAAATGAAAACTAAATTAGATGGAAATAATAGTGTCTACCAATTTTCGTACTCATCCTAATTGTTTTTTTTGTTGTCCATCTTTTTAGCAAAGTCATAATTTCACAAATAATAGTAACAACACTCACAACATTCCTCACAAACATGTCTCATTGCTTCCTTTTCTTCACAACACCCTGCTTACGGCGTGGTTTGAGATCATCAGTGCCAGGGGTTATAATATTCGGTGCGCGATGTGCACGAGAACCCTTACGAGGCATAGCTTGTGACTGGCTTGCCTGACTCGGCTTCGGAGCATCAAACTGTTGCGAGAGCACAGTTTTGGGAGGAGGAAGCTCCATGAAACTTGTACAATGGAGTGTCCGAGTCGATGGAGTTCCCGTCACTTGAGTTGTACCTGGATGTGCTGCCACCAGAAGTTGGAGGGCTTGGCCAGAGACTCATCATGACAATGGTAGGATCCTGGCATCGAAGCCTAGACACCAACGAGCGGGAACGTCTGACCAATTTCTACATAATAGAATAATGTAAGTAATGTGAGGTGCATATGTACATTACAATGGCCAAACTTGTAAATAATGCTAGCCATTACCTCGTGACACTTGCGTAGGGTAGACTCGGCAGCTGGACTTCCCAGAGTAACCCTCATCGCCGTTTCAGCTTCTCTGATACCTCGTACGATCTCACCGGCCTACAAAGCATGACACATATGAACATCATCACCAAAACTAGCAAATAATTCATTGCTTGACATTACTATATTCTTACCACACAGTTTCGCACACGGCCATGGTCGACACTTTTGTCCATCCGGACCTCTTCATCAAACTCATTTGGCTCATCAGATCCCTCTTCCAAGCAATCGACGTTGGTCCAGTTGGGCTTGAGATGAACCCGAGTAGCTTTCTGCAGCCATGTCTCGTAGTCTCGGCAACAGTCCATCTCTCCTGGTGGATATCCTTAAGAGATGCCTTGCCATTCCATTCCCAAATATAATCCCGGTGATGATGTTGCCAATCAGTAATTGACTTGTTTTTCCTTTTATCGAGCCTACCAAAATCACACAGAGGAGACAATGAACAACCAAGGAGAAACATATATGTGATAGGTTAAAGACATTGGCGCTTAAGGGATCTTACTTGTGCAGATCAGACGAGGTGGAGACGTGCTCCGGGGGCAATTCCTAGACCTTACCTGTCAACACCCGGATTTTTAATCCCAGATGCCTGTTATGCCATACATCGCAATCCCAGGATTACCATTTTTGCGAGACATAACAGAATTGGATACCATAGTACATCATCCATTACAAACCGTACATAAGTTCTTACATAAATAGGGATATCATGATCCAGTTCTTAATACAACTTCAAGCAGCGGAATACGTAATAATAACGGTAGCGTAGGCGAAGCTCCATCTTCGGGGTCACAGGCAATGCTGACGATGGGAGATGATCCTAGTTGTCGTGCCTTAGGATGACATCAAGATTATCTAGCTTAGGCCAAATTTTATGCTCTTTATGCAACCTTCACATATCTTTCTAGTATCTACAATTTACTTAAGTAAACTCTAAGTAAGAGCTTTGATAAAGAAATAAAGTATAAAGCTTTGTAAGTAAAACTAGGATTGGTTTATCAAGTGGATATGATCACATATGCTTAAGGCATATAGTGGTCATGGTAACAAGCAAGTATTGGCTTGCACAGTATCAGTATAAGCTTGCTAAATTGCAAGTATTCGCTTGCACATTCAACTAGTAGCATTAGGATTTCCTTGAGCAGAGCAGTGGTTGAAGTTCTCCTCGGCTTCTTCTTCTTCTTAGTATCCTCCTTCCTCCTCGTATCCTTGGTTGGTACTAGCGTCTATAAATAAATACGATGTACACAATCACCAAACAATACTTAACTATTTGCAATCATCACACAAAAGGGTCCTATAGATGATCTAGCATCATCACTAACATTACAAGATTAAAGTTTGGTTTAATTCCTTTTATTTTTAGAAAAGTAATTTCTACTCATTGAAAAACTACTTAAGATTTAATATTCTCCAAACCAAATATGGGATCATGTTGACACATGTCATCACCACATATTTTAGTCCATGGGAATATGATTTAAAGTGGTGTCACAATTTAATTACCCTATTATTTTAGTTAATTAAAGTGGTTAGAAATGCCTATGGGGCATTCTTTTATTACTTGAACACTATTTCTGTAAGTAAACCTATATATTTATATATATTCTGAAAGGTATGGTTAAATGTGATTTTTGAGAGTTCGAATCAACTCAAAAGCTTTTATGGTTTAAATTTGAAAAATGTTTGAATGCAGAAAAGCTTCTGCCTTGTTGTTTTTACCATGGATGATCTATAGATCCAAATGACTTGAATCCAACGGGCTTGGATTCAGCACTTCGAGACCTTTCTAGCAATAGTTTCATTCGATTTGGTGCACTGAATCGACCTGGGTTGATTTTTGAAACTGGGTACAGAAGTGTTTTTGAACTAAAAAGGAAAAGGTTAAATTCAAATAACTAGGCTGCGTGGGAAATGATACTAGGCCGGCCTGATAAGCACAGCGCTTCCGCGGGTTGTTTAAGTGGCTGTCCCCACGCGTTAGTGAGACAGGGGGTGCGAAGCGGTATGGGGCGATGTGGTGTGTTCGATCTGGTTCTAATCCAACGGCTGAGAGTCATCGTCGACGTTGGGCTACGCCGGCGAGACAGAAACCTAGCGCGGCCAGTGGGGGTCGTTGGGGGATCACCGGGGTTCGGGCGAGGGTCGGCGAGGCGGGCGAACAACGAAGTCTACGACGGCGAACCTCCTGGTACCAGCAGCTTATCCTGGGGAGGCCCCAATCGCTGGCTCCCTTCTTCTCCAGAGGCGGCGAGCTCCGGCGAAATTCCGGCGATGCGCTGCTCGCCTTGCTCCGGGACTGAGGTGGGGTGGTTCTGGGTGAGAGAGGATTGGAATGGTGTGAAGAGTTCGAGCGGGGGAGGCCTCTATTTATAGTCGCGACGGTGAGACCCAACAGCATGGGCAGGCGACGGTGGCGACACGGCTACGGGCTGCTAGAGGCATGGCCGGCGGTGGCGATCGATGGGTGTTCTCCTGGCGATGCTCTACGACTTTAATGCGCTTGTAGGGGCGGTGCGGTTTGGTCTGGAACACGCGACGCTTTGCGCGACAGAGGAGGCGTCTTCGACGGCGAGTGGTGGCTACGGGGCATGGGCGGTGAAATGGGCATGTCTGGCGTGTTCCTGGGACGGTGGCGATCGTGTATGCACGCGGCGAGGGCGGCGCGCGGTCTGTGGACGCCGGTCGAGTGTGGCGCTCTGGCGCATGCTCGGCATGGTTGCTGGCAGGCTGGGCGCGGTCCGTGTGTGTGGTCCAGTGGCTGGCAAGGTTCGAGCGCTGGACAAGGAGTGGCGGTGGACGGTGGGCTGCCTCCCAGACAAGGTTGGCATGGCTAGTTTCTCTCCTAGCTTGTTGTCTCCACTGGGGTGGCATGGGTGGCTTCGGTTGTTCACCATTGATGGCATTGGCAATCTCACAGTGGTGCTAGTGATTAGTTAAGATTGTTAGATGATCTACTAAGGCTAGTGGTGCCCAGAGAGGGAACAAGTTAGGCTCAATTCACTACTCAAAATAGTGTTTGGATTTTGTTTGATTTGTGTCTGCCAAGTGTTTGATGAAATGGCCGCAAGAATTCAAGTTTTGAATTGTGAAAAGATTTTTGGTGAGTGTGCTAGGTTGGTGCTGGTGAGTCTGCAGATGCTTGGGTTTTGAAAGTTGAGCTTGTTTGAGTGGTTTTTGAAAAAGTGGGATCTTCTCCTTCAATTTTGAACTGTCATTTAAACTATGCATTTGAAGGTTTCTGGATGATCACAAAGTGGGCCTTGATGCTTTGTTATGAGTACAATCAAGGGGTGAAAAGATCCAGAAAAGTTTCTGTTAGGTTCTGAAAGTTTGAGACAGCCAAAGTAGGCATGGGAGTTAATTTGGTCAAAATGACCATTCCCTTATTTTATTTGTTTTGATTTACTTGTCTTTGAGAAAAGTTTGGGAATTGTTTAGATGATTTTTATTTCACCTAAGAAACATTTTACAAGCAAAGAAACACATAAACAAGGCAATTCAAAAGAATTTAAAATGGGATGCATACACACATGCATGCTTTCATATTTTTATTTAGAAAAGTTTTTGTTAACCCTAAATTTGATGAGTAGAGTTTGATGATCCAAGTTTAGTATTTTTGGGATGTTACAAACCTTCCCCCCTTAAACAAAATCTCGTCCCGAGATTTGAAAAAGGACGAAAAATTACCTACGATTTGAAGAGATCGGGAAACTCTGTCCTGATGTGATCTTCGCGCTCCCAGGTAGCTTCCTCTTCTGTGTGGTTGCTCCACTGAATCTTGATAAACTTGATGCTTAGGGTAGTTCTGAAAGCTTCTTCCAAAATACGGATGGGTACTTCGGGATAGGTCAGGTCATTGTTGATCTCTATGGTCCGGTGGTCGATATTCTTGAACACTTCGGTTTTCTCGGGGACTTCGAGACACTTGCGAAGTAACGAGATATGGAACACGTTGTGCACGGCTGACATCTCTTCGGGTAGTTCCAATTGGTACGACACTTCTCCTCGACAGTTCAGAATCTTGAAAGGTCCGATATATCTGGGGGCTAACTTTCCTTTGAGTTGGAAACGCTGCATTCCCTTCAATGGCGACACTTTCAGATAAACAAAATCTCCTATGTTGAAGGCGAGGTCTCGATGTCTCTTGTCGGCGTAACTCTTCTATCTGGACTGGGCGGTCTTGAGGTGCTCACGAATCTTGTGAACCTTCTCTTCTGCTTCTCGTAGGATATCGGGTCCAAAAATCTGACTCTCTCCTACTTCCGACCAGTTCAAAGGGGTGCAACACTTTCTTCCGTACATGAATTCAAAGGGGGCCATTTGCAAACTGGCTTGATAACTGTTATTGTATGAAAATTCTGCAAACGACAAACAGTCTTCCCACTTGGATCCATATTCTAACACACATGCTCTCAGCATATCTTCGAGTATTTGATTTACTCGCTCCGTTTGTCCATCGGTCTGAGGGTGATACGCGGTGCTGAAATCTAGGCGGGTTCCTAAACCTTCTTGGACTTTCTTCCAGAATCTCGAGGTAAACTGAGTTCCTCGATCCGATACGATGTTCTTGGGACTCCGTGCAAACTAACTATCCTAGCGATGTACAACTCCGCTAGCTTCGAACTCTGATATGTGGTCTTGACGGGCAAGAAATGGGCGACTTTGGACAATCTGTCCACTATGACCCAGATAGAGTCATTTCCCCTACTAGAGGTAGGCAGTCCGGTGATAAAGTCCATTCCAACGGAATCCCATTTCCATTCCGGAATCTGCAAGGGTTGCAACAATCCAGCGGGTCTTTGATGTCCTACCTTGACTCGCTGACAAATATCACACTTGGCGATATAGCTTCCGATTTCTCTCTTCATCTTATGCCACCAAAATTGCTCTTTTAAATCTTGATACATCTTAGTTCCTCCGGGATGGATAGAATAAAGAGTATCATGAACCTCCTTCAGAATCACTTCTTTCAACTCAGAATCTGCTGGTACACAAAGGCGTCCTTTGTACCACATAACTACTTCTTCGTCTTCGGTGAATCCGGGTACTTTGCCTGTACCGATACGACACTTGATTCCGTCGATACTAGCATTTCTCTTTTGCGCCTCTTTAATATGACTGATCAAAGTGGGTTAAAGTTCTATGCTAGTCAAAAATCCTTCACTCACTAATTCCATTCGAAAATCTTCCATCTCTTTGTGCAAGCTTGGTTGCTCCTTCAAGATCATGGAGTTCAAGCGGCACGACAATCTGCTAAGGGCATCGGCTACCACATTGGCTTTACCAGGGTGATAGTGAATGTCCAGATCGTAATCCTTGATTAGCTCAATCCACCTTCTCTGTCTCATATTCAGCTCCTTCTAAGTGAATATATACTTCAGACTCTTGTGATCCGTATAGATCTCACAACGGTTTCCCATCAGGTAATGTCTCCATGTCTTCAGGGCTAGAACTACGGCTGCGAGTTCGAGGTCATGGGTTGGGTAATTTTGCTCATGTTGCTTTAGTTGTCGAGATAGATAAGATATAACTTTGCCTTCTTGCATTAGCACACATCCGAGACCGATCTTGGATGCGTCACAATACACATCGAAGGGCTTCGTGATATCTGGCATGATCAAGATTAGGGCTGAAATCAATCTCCTCTTGAGTTCTTGAAAACTCGCTTCACATTTGTCGGTCCATTCAAACTTCTTGTCCTTCTTCAGCAATTGGGTCATGGGTCTGGCGATACTTGAGAATCCTTCTACGAATTTGCAGTAATATCACGCCAATCCGAGAAATGCACGAACTTGGGTTTGAGTGGTTGGGGCTTGCCAATCTTCTACATCTTTCACTTTGGCAGGGTCAACGGCAATTCCTCCGGCTGATACAATGTGACGAGGAATCCTACCTCCTGTAACCAGAATTCACATTTGCTAAACTTTGCATGCAGCTGATGCTCTCTAAGGGTTCCAAGAATGGTCCTTAGGTGTAGCTCATGTTCTTCTTCTGATTTGGAATAAATCAGAATGTCAACAATGAAAACAACGACAAACTTATCCAGGAAGTCCATAAAAATCTTATTCATGAGATTCATGAAATAAGCGGGGGCATTGGTTAATCCAAAAGACATGACGGTATACTCATACAATCCATATCTGGTGGTAAAGGCAGTCTTCGGAATATCCTCTGGGCGAATCTTGAGTTGATGATAGCCAGTTCTAAGATCAATCTTAGAAAACACTTTGGCACCGGTCAACTGATCAAACAGATCTTCTATCTTGGGCAAGGGGTATTTGTTCTTGATTGTGACATCATTCAACTTTCGATAATCCGTACACAAACGGTTACCTACATCCTTCTTGTCCACAAACAAGACAGGTGACCTCCATGGTGACGCACTTGGTTGAATCAATCCAATTTCCAACATGGAATCCAGTTGCTTCTTCAGTTCTGCTAGCTCAGACGGGTTCATACTATATGGTCTCTGGGCTATGGGTCCAGTTCCGGGGATTAGTTCAATGATAAACTCGATATCCCAATCTGGGGGCATACCGGGCAAAACATCTGGAAATACATCGGGGTATTCACAGACTATCCGGATTTGGTCAATGGTAGGTTGGGCTATACTCTTGTTGCACTTGAATTGACGAGGTAAGGTTTCAGATATATGCTCGACTGATATTCCAGCTGTACTGGTCATGGTGATGGCTTTCTTGGCACAGTCAATCAATCCTTTATGTTTGGACATCCAATCCATTCCTAGTACTACTTCCAAACCTTTAGTTCCGAGTACTATCAGATTAGCATAAAAATCTATGCCATGGATTCAGATAGGGACGGCTTTGCAAATTTGCCTAGCCTTGGTGGTTGATCCGGGAATTTGAACAATCATGACATGCTTTAGTTTGGTTGGTTGAATTCTACTAGTGCATGCAAATTATTCGGTGACAAATGAGTGCGATGCACCAGAATCAAACAACACTCGTGCAAGTACTGAATTAACAGAAAACGTACCCAGCACGACGTCTGGCGCTTCCTGAGCTTCTTCAGCATGCATGAGAAAAAGACGGCCGCTGCGGTTGAGCGAATTCCCTGGGGCAAATCTCCTTCCTGGTTGAACACGACGCTGCTGCTGAGCTGGGGCATTGGCATTGGGTGCTGCGACATTCTTCTTGTTGGGATAGTGGCCTTTATTTCCACAGTCATAACAAGTCACTTGCGACTTGTCCTTTGCTGCTACAGGCACCGCATTGCTTCCAGTCCTAGGGGCAGTGTTGGTGGCAGCATTGTTGATGTTGAACTTGTGTGGGGAACGGTTGAAATTGCTTGCGTTGCCGGGGTTGTTGTGATTTCCTCCGGGCCTTGGGTTTCCACGGTTGGGATAGGTCAGACGGTTCATCGGGGGTCTGTTAGTTCTTGGGGCAAATCCTGGAGATGGGTTAGGGCGATACTTTGGGGTCTGATGGGTTCCTGGCTGATGCATCATGCGACGCTTGCGGTTCTCATTGGCTTGGTTGATCTTTCCTTCCATCTGGATAGCAGAGTCTACAAGGGCTTCAATATCAACAAAGGGGATATTGACTAACACTGTCTGTATCTCATCATGCAGACCATTTAGGAATCTTTCTTTCTTCTTGGCTTTGGTGTCGATCTCATCCGGGGCATACCTAGCTAATGACAAAAATTTGTCACGGTATTCCACTACAGTCATCCTTCCTTGCTTCAGCTCTCTGAACTCGTCTCTCATTCTCTTGATCAAACCCGGTGCACATGGGTTCTGCTAAATTTGACCTTGAATTCCTCCCAGGTCATCATCTGGCCTTCGGTCATTGCGCGAACACTGTTCCACCATGCCCTGGCATCTCCGGCTAGATAGTGGGTGGCGAACAGAACTTTCTCGTTGGCTTCCACTCCGGCGACTTCTAGGTTATTTTCCATGGTCTGCAGCTAATCGTCGGCGTCTAGGGGTTCTTCTGATTTAGTGAAAACAGGTGGGTTGGTATTCTGGAAATCTTGAGCTTAGATCCATGGTTGTCCTGATTTCCGTGGCCTTGGTTGTTGTGGGCAAGCTGAGCTATCTGTTGCAGGGTGGCTAGGTTGGCTTGACGTTCGGCTCTTTTGGCTTCGCGGCAGAAGTCAACATTTGCAGAATCTACAACATCGGGTCCGGGGATGAACCACTTCCTCCGCGTGGCATCTGAAGATTGGGATAGATCATGAGAAAAGAGGGAAATTTCTAAGGTTTCGGGTCTTTGAAAAGTTTTTAAAGTTTGACTCAGATTTTTCTAGCAACTTGCTTTTTCATTCATTCATTCATTCATTCATAGCACACGATACAACACACACCACAACAAATAAAAGCAGATGGTTTTAAGAACCATTCTGAAAACTACGATACAGTGGGACCGAATACTACCCACTACGCTAGTGCTCAAGTGGTACTACTCCTCGGAATCAGTGGCTTCATCATCCTCATCATCATCGATGAAGGCGAAATCATCCTCATCAGTGAAGAAGTCCATAGCCTGATCCTCCAGAAAATCATCATCATCGCTGAGATAGGAGTAGGGGTCTCCACGGAGATCCTCTCCGGCATTCTCCCTTTCTTCCAAATGCATGTCTCTCTCGTGGATGGTTTCCTCCAAAGATGAGATGCGGTGGCGAAGACGGGCAATGATGCACTCCTTCTTGTCGAGCTGACAGCGGCGAGACTTGCGATCCTTTGCCAGCATGGCGATGGTCTGATCCTTCGTCTTGATGATGGCAGACTTGTGGTTGGAGTAGTCACGGCAATTGTCCAATTCCTGCTGACAATCGTACATCATGAAGCTAAGGTGGTCCAATTGAGTCTTTAGCTCGGGGTGGTATGGGGCTTCCAGTGGTTGTCCATTTGCATCATGCCTCGGGCAAAACTCAAAGCGAGTACCCTTGATCTGGTTGATGCTCTGCCCACAGACGGGAAAGAGCTTCCTGCATCGCCCTGGAAAGTCTGTCGAGCCAGTTGTTCTCTCTTAAGGTAAACTGAATTCCCTCAGCAGTGGGAGGTTCAATCTTTACTCGAAGACTTGCAACAATTAGCCACTGCAGATCTTCTCCTCCTTGATCATTGAGCTGAGCTCTGAAGAACTCGGGGTGCGGACGCTCCAGAAGTTCCAAAAGCTGGTCCAAATCCCTCTCAAAAATAAGGTCTCCTCCATTCCCCAACTCATAAAACTTGTTGTACTTCACATCCATCTATAAGAATATAGGATGAGTAAGTTAGTAGAGTGATTAAGTGTGTCAATATTTTATGTATTTTTCAAGAGTTTTTGAGGAACATGAATTTTCATGAAAGAATCAAAGGGATAAGAATGAGAATAAGTTTTTGTAAATATTTGTTTTCTTTGGTTTTGAAACTAAGTTTTTGATTCAACGTCCAGTCTAACTAGGGTCTCCTATGGTCAGGATGGCTCTAATACCAACTTGTCAACACCCGGATTTTTAATCCCAGATGCCTGTTATGCCATACATCGCAATCCCAGGATTACCATTTTTGCGAGACATAACAGAATTGGATACCATAGTACATCATCCATTACAAATCGTACATAAGTTCTTACACAAATAGGTGTCTCATGATCCAGTTCTTAATACAACTTCAAGGAGAGGAATACGTAATAATAACGGTAGCGTAGGCGAAGCTCCATCTTCGGGGTCACAGGCAATGCTGACGATGGGAGATGATCCTAGTTGTCGTAACCTTCCTGGGGTCCATCTTCCAGGTACTCCTCTTCATAGTCTGGACATGGGAATAGCCAGGGACAAAGCCATGATTACTCTTTAAGTACTCGCAAACTAATACTAACAAGTAAAAGGGTTTTTGGATAATAGGACACTAGGCTCTAGGGTTGTTTTGCAAAAGCCAGATTTATCTCTACTAAGTTTGGATGCAACTAATGCTAGTTAAGGTTTTATAACACCTAAGTGGGAACTTGTATCTCATGCCACAACCCTGTTGTGGTCAAGTCAAAGTCTCAATTCATTTCACAAGTCTTTTGAAAAGTCTGATGGGGGAACAATATGGCCACTCCAACTGTCCATAACCGCGAACGCGGCTATTCGAATAGTTTGACACTCTGCAGAGATTGTACACTTTCACCACAACATTTGATACATCCGTCAGGAACAAATCCTGAATTCACCATACTTAGTATGCGGATAATCAATCCTAACCTTTCAATTACACGCCCTAGTATAAGCACCTCTCATGTGAGTTTGGCCTCCCAACCATGACCAGCTGTCATCTTGGGTACTGCACAGGTGGACAATCTTCACAAGGTAGCCTCAGCTCAGACCTTGGCCGTGAGGGAACCAATACTAAGGTATATAAGTTTCCAGTCAAGCCCTACCCAATCTTCGGGTATTGTGGTTGTACGATAAAATTGGAATGGTATCGCATCCAGACAACCATCAGTTTTATAAAGGGCTAAGGCTCATGTCTCAACATTTTCATCACCAAATCATCTGGTGTTCGGAAACACATGTCAAAACATCTCAGTAGAATGATCCATCATTCTAAGGTTTTCATAACCATTTTCACCAAGTATTCCCATCTAAAGTTGATCAAGTTTGATGCTTAGCACTAGCATCTACAAGTGGGGGTAAGCACTAATGAGGGGTGGTAAACTAGTGGAGTTTTAACTAAGTTCAATCTCATGCCTTAGGATGACATCAAGATTATCTAGCTTAGGCCAAATTTTATGCTCTTTATGCAACCTTCACATATCTTTCTAGTATCTACAATTTACTTAAGTAAACTCTAAGTAAGAGCTTTGATAAAGAAATAAAGTATAAAGCTTTGTAAGTAAAACCAGGATTGGTTTATCAAGTGGATATGATCACATATGCTTAAGGCATATAGTGGTCATGGTAACAAGCAAGTATTGGCTTGCATAGTATCAGTATAAGCTTGCTAAATTGCAAGTATTCGCTTGCACATTCAACTAGTAGCATTAGGCTTGCCTTGAGCAGAGCAGTGGTTGAAGTTCTCCTCGGCTTCTTCTTCGTAGTATCCTCCTTCCTCCTCGTATCCTTGGTCGGTACTAGCGTCTATAAATAAATAAGATGTACACAATCACCAAACAATACTTAACTATTTGCAATCATCACACAAAAGGGTCCTATAGATGATCTAGCATCATCACTAACATTAAAAGATTAAAGTTTGGTTTAATTCCTTTTATTTTTAGAAAAGTAATTTCTACTCATTGAAAAACTACTTAAGATTTAATATTCTCCAAACCAAATATGGGATCATGTTGACACATGTCATCACCACATATTTTATTCCATGAGAATATGATTTCAAGTGGTGTCACAATTTAATAAGGTTTTACCCTTTTATTTTAATTAATTAAAGTGGTTAGAAGTGCCTATGGGGCATTCATTTATTACTTGAACACTATTTATGTAAGTAAACCTATATATTTTTATATATTCTGAAAGGTATGGTTAAATGTGATTTTTGAGAGTTGGAATCAACTCAAAATCTATTATGGTTTAAATTTGAAAAATGTTTGAATGCAGAAAAGCTTCTGCCTTATTATTTTTGCCATGGATGATCTATAGATCCAAATGACTTGAATCCAACAGGCTTGGATTCAGCACTTACAGACCTTTCTAACAAAATTAGTTTCATTCGATTTGGTGCACTTAATCGACCTGGGTTGATTTTTGAAACTGGGTACGGAAGTGTTTTTGAACTAAAAAGGAAAAGGTTAAATTCAAATAACTGGGCTGCGCGGGAAATGATACTGGGCCGGCCTGCTAAGCACATCGCTTTCGCGGGCTGTTTAAGTGGTTGTCCCCACACGTCAGTGAGACAGGGGGTGCGAAGCGGTATGGGGCGATGTGGTGCGTTCGATCTGGTTCTAATTCAACGGCTGAGAGTCATCGTCGATGTTGGGCTACGCCAGCGAGACAGAAACCTAGCACGGCCAATGGGGGTCGTTGGGGGCTCACCGGGGTCGGGCGAGGGTCGGCGAGGCGGGCAAACGACGAAGTCGACGACGGCGAACCTCCTGGTACCGGCAGCTTCTCCTGGGGCGGCTCCAATCGCTGGCTCCCTTCTTCTCCAGAGGCGACAGGATCCAGCGAAATTCCGGCGATGCGCTGCTCGCCTTGCTCCGGGACTGAGGTGGGGTGGTTCTGGGTGAGAGAGGAGTGGAATGGTGTGAAGAATTAGAGCGGGGGAGGCCTCTATTTATAGTCGTGACGGTGAGACCGAACAACATGGGCAGGCGACGGTGGCGACACGGCTACGGTCTGCTAGAGGCATGGCCGGCGGTGGCGATCGATTGGTGGTCTCCTGGCGATGCTCTACGGCTTTAATGCGCTTGTAGGGGCGGTGCGGTTTGGTCTGGAACACGCGACGCTCTGCGCGGTAGAGGCGGCGTCTTCGACGGCGAGCGGTGGCTACGGGGCACGGGCGGTGAAATGGGCATGTCTGGCGTGTTCCTGGGACGGTGACGATCGTGTATGCACGCGGCGAGGGCGGCGCGCGGTCTGTGGACGTCGGTCGAGTGTGGCGCTCTGGCAAATGCTCGGCATGGTTGCTGGCGGGCTGGGCGCGGCCCGTGTGTGTGGTCCAGTGGCTGGAAAGGTTCGAGCCCTGGACAGGGAGTGGCGGTGGACGGTGGGCTGCCTCCCAGACAAGGTTGGCATGGCTAGTTTCTCTCCTAGCTTGCTGTCTCCACTGGGGTGGCATGGGTGGCTTCGGCTGTTCACCATTGATGGCATTGGCAAGCTCACCGTGGTGCTACTGATTAGTTAAGATTGTTAGATGATCTACTAAGGCTAGTGGTGCCTAGAGAGGGAACAAGTTAGGCTCAATTCACTGCTCAAAACAGTGTTTGGATTTTGTTTGATTTGTGTCTGCCAAGTGTTTGATGAAATGGCCGCAAGAATTCAAGTTTTGAATTTTGAAAAGATTTTTGGTGAGTGTGCTAGGTTGGTGCTGGTGAGTCTGCAGATGCTTGGGTTTTGAAAGTTGAGCTTGTTTGTGTGGTTTTTGAAAAAAGTGGGATCTTCTCATATGATTAAGATTCAATTTTGAACTGTCATTTAAACTATGCATTTGAAGGTTTCTGGATGATCACAAAGTGGGCCTTGATGCTTTGTTATGAGTACAATCAAGGGGTGCAAAGATCCAGAAAAGTTTCTGTTAGGTTCTGAAAGTTTGAGACAGCCAAAGTAGGCATGGGAGTTAATTTGGTCAAAATGACCATTCCCTTATTTTATTTGTTTTGATTTACTTGTATTTGAGAAAAGTTTGGGAATTGTTTAGATGATGTTTATTTCACCTAAGAAACATTTTACAAGCAAAGAAACACATAAACAAGGCAATTCAAAAGAATTTAAAATGGGATGCATACACACATGCATGCTTTCATATTTTTATTTAGAAAAGTTTTTGTTAACCCTAAATTTGATGAGTAGAGTTTGATGATCCAGGTTTAGTATTTTTGGGATGTTACATTACCAAACTGCATCCCGACTCGGTGTGGAAGGTGGTACTCAAAGGTGCCCCTAAACTTCCCTGTAAGGAACGTGCCATCCACACAAAGAAATGGACGACAATTCTTGAATGCTTCAACACAAGGGTGGAAGCACCAAAATGCTCGGCCGAACACTCGGTACTTGACACCTTCGACCGTGCGAGTCTCGACTGGATGCGGCTGCACAATGTGCGTCATACCAGGGTTTCGATGTGCCATCACTGCCAACAACCTGGGGAGCCTTCCATATGCTTCCTCCCAATCACCATAAACCATCTTCATAGCCATTTGCTGAGCCCTCCAAGATTTTACATACTTGATATGATAGTCAAATATGAGTTTCACAAATTGGACCAAAGAGGCCGCTTGCACGGTAGACGTAGTTTTGATGGCATTGGCACACCTGTGTGCAATAAAGGTAGATGCCAGTTGCCGGTGTTTGTTGCCCTCCAGGACGGCATTTCCACATGTGTGTGGGCCTTCATACTTACTTATCTTCCACCAACCTTCAGGTTTCTTCTTCCTTGCCCATACCTTTCAAGGACAATCTTCATTCTTGCATATCAAAACATATCTTTCATTTTGGTCAAACTTGAACACTATGTAGGGTAAATGATGACTTACGGCATACTCCTGGAACCATACTTGCATGTCCAACATAGCCTTGAATTTTAACCCTCGGTATATCAAAGGCCGTGCCCTAGGTCGACTCTTTGCTTCATGTTCGATGAGGGGTCTAGGCCGCTTCGGCCCATACTCCCGCAGGTTCGAGTCTGCCACGGCTAGGTGAGCCTCCCTAACATCCTTGAACTCGTGAACATTAGGATCTCCGTCGCACACCTTGACAAATGCATCAGTCGCACACCCTAACATCATCCGAGTCCGTAGCGTAAGCATGTTCATACTCCTCGTCCTCTTCATTGTGATCTTCATAGGTATATGTATCTCCCTCAAGCACCGAGGATGCCACCAAAGGTACACAAGGCGATGATGGAATGTTGATTGGCGAGACAGGTACAAACCCTTCCTCGATCGGCTCTAAGATTTAAACATTTATTTTCTCCTCAATGATCTCTACTCGTTCTCTTTCAACTAAACTTGGTTGTCAACTCCCTAGGGTTGCAGCCATTTCTTTCTCCTCCATAATCTCCTCCAAGTAATCTTCATCTTGTTGATTTTTTGTGTCCCACATAGGCGATTGGCTTGGACCTACACATCCTTAGGACGGTCATTGTTGCTTCTTTCGATAACCGAGGGATGCTTGTTCAATTCGATGAGAAGATGGGCATGCCCAATGACCTTGACGGTAACCATGACCAAATATTTTATTTGCGAGTTGTACACTAGCTCTTTGTATATATCCCACTCGTTGTCACCATTGATCGGTATCATCTTGGTATAAGATCTAGAGCCACCCGCATCGTATGTTCCTTCCAACACAACTTCATTTCCTTTTTCACTCCATCCAAGGGCGGCTCTCACCTTGACAATAACCTCACTAAGACTACGACTAGTCGAAGAAATATCAAAGTCTTTGCCATATTCACAAACTTAACACCACAGTTCGGTTGCACAACACGCCCACCGTGATTCACATAAAGGACTTTTTCATAATCCATCTATATTAATAGCCAAAACAAATACCAAAGCATCCATTAGAGAATGCATTATCCGACAAATTGCAACAATGTGCAACCAATAATATCAAGCCATCTACAATCACTCTAGTAAACCATTGCTCTAACCTACTTATTTTGCACTGCCATAGCAATTCATACACACAAACTAGCCAATATCACCCATATATGTTGCACATGCTTTCAACACAATACTACCAATCAAAAATACAAACACCAATCAATGTAGCAACTCCTACAAGCTCGAAAATATTCACAATGTATCCTACTCCTGCAAGCTCAAGCACATGTGACATTTACCAATATCATCTAAGTGAAATAATTACATTACCAACACTTGTATACCAAGTACAATTTCACAATCATATGTTGAAATGATTCATCTAAGTGAAATATTTACATCAATTAACTAGAACCTTTTCAAAATGGACAAATTATTTTGGAATTAGGGGAGGGGATTTGAGAGAGGGTAAGGGGAGGGTAGAGGTACCTGCAGAGGAGGTGCGGCCAGAGGGGAGTGATGACCCACAAGTATAGGGGGGGTGTATCGTAGTACTTTCGGTAAATAGGAGTGTCGATCCCAACAAGGAGCAAAAGGTGCCGAATAGTGGTATGCAGCAGGAAATCCCTGTGAATACTTAGCAAACGGATTTTTAGTGGTTTTCTGACAAGGCAACAAAACAAAGAGCAAGTAACATAAGTAACGAACAAACGGAGCAAGTGGCCCAATCCTTTCTTAGCAAAGGACAAGCCGGTGGAAATACTTATAAGGACCAACCGTTCTCAAGGACACATGGGAATTCTGTCAAGTGCTTTTGCTTCAAATAGCCGAGTACTCTTCTCTGGTGTTTGTAAGTGTTGTGTGGGTGAACCTGTGCTAACATACCGCCCTTCCTAGTAATAATACATACTTGTGATTAAACCACCTGCAAACATCCGTAACTACAGGAAAGTAATTAAGACATAAATCTAACCACAACCTTAAACTCTGAGATCCTACGCTCCCTTGTGCAAAGGTGTCCTAACGGGGGTTCAGGTTTCTATCGCTCCGGCAACCCCGCGATTAGTAGCCAAATACACAATACATTCCCCTAGGCCCATAAATGGTGAAGTGTCATGTAGTCGAACTTCACATGAAACCACTAGAAGAATAGCACCACAACTTAAATACTAAACCATTGAATAATAACTCATCATAGATTCACTACTAGCAACATGACTTCTCCCATGTCCTCAAGAACACAACTAACTACTCACAAGACATCATATGGATCAAGATCAAGGATGATATGATAATGGATAAAAATCTAAACATAAACAATAATCCAATGGTTCCACTCACAAGCATCAACTACAATAGTAATTAACACCGGGAAAGTTTCCCCTAAGAACTAAAGCAATATCCAACACAATTGTTACAATGGGACGGAGTGGTGGTGATGGTGCTGGTGGAGATGATGGTGTGGATGATGATGATGATCCCGATGAAGCCTAGCTTGATGACGGTGTCGATGGCGACGTTCTCCCCTCTCCGGGAAGGAATTCCCCTGGCAGAAATCTGTCTGCCGGAGAGATCTTTCTCTCTCGGTGTTTTCCGCCCCTAGAGGCGGAGGAAATCTATCTGTGGCCGCTCCCCTGGTGTTAGGGTTCCATAGGGAAGATATAGGCGAAGGGGTGGAGTCGGAGGCCGGGCAGGTGGGATACACCTGCCCTAGGCACGGGGTCAGGTGGGCCTGCGCCTAGGGGGTGTGGGCCCCTAAGGCCCATCTCCGTCCCTCCTTCTGGCTTCCTTCGTCTTCTAGTAAAATAATATGTTTCCATATTTTTCTGGTATTTTTCTGATCTTCGCGAAATTGCACCAAAATGCCTTCTTTTCCATCAGAATCCAGACTCTGGCAGTCCATCCTCCAGGAATCATCCAACATGCATAAACAGATGAAAATCCATAAGTAATACCTCATCATAAGGCAAATATCAATGAATAGAGGTAAATTATGATATAGAATGGTGATGCAAAATGAGTGTATCAAGGAGAGGGAGGGGACATGGAGACGACCAGAGGAGGAGCAGCCCACCCTCCACCGGCGTGCGGGTGGAGGAGGAGCTGCCGTCCACCGATGTGCGGGCGGCGGCCAGAGCAGGAACTCGGGGTGGAGGAGGAGGTGGTGCGGAGGAGGCAGCCGGAGGCGGAGAGGGAGGTGGAGGAGAGGCCGAGGTGGTGCGGCCGGCCGGCGTGCAGGTAGTGGAGGGGGCTGCCGGTTGTGTTTGGGGTAGGTGGGGGTGAGTGACTGGATCGGGGAGAAGAGAAGTGGTTGATTGGGTATAACCCTAGGGTCGGCGCCATTTGAAATGGCACCGACATAGCATCCATGTCAGCTCTCCTGTCAACTTGGTTGCTATCTCGGCGCCATCGCCGACCTGCGTTAGGTCGGCGCCACTTCAAATGGCGTCGACATGAGGGGTCAGATTCCGAATTAGTTTTGCACCGGGGTCAGATTCGGTTGAACTTTGCCGTTTTGGGAAGATTTGGCAAAAAAAATACGGGCATCGAGCGGTCGAAAACTCACCGGCAGCGATAGGGGCTACGGCTGTGTTTATTTGGGCTATAAATGTGGGAAATCGGCTGTAGAAAGCTGCTACTAAAGCAGAGATTTGGTGTTTGGTAAATGTGTTTTTGATGACTGTTGTTGCAGGTTTTAGGTTCTGAAATCTCTCTAAGCATAGAAAATATTGTGCAAGTGTTGATTTGAAATGAATTAGCTCTTTTCAACCGTTTTTACATAATTACCGTACTTAAGAGCTAAATTAACTCAATTTACTCTTTTATTTTTCAAAAATGGGTCTTATCTTGATATAATTAAGATCAATTTCACTAGGCATTGGGCACGAACACCACCACGAGATCGATCCCATGGAATGGGACGGGGAGGATTGGGAAACGACGGGGAGGAATGGGAAACAATGAGGAGGAAGTAGGTGAGTCTGGCGATAGTAGAGGTTGCGGGGAATAGCGTTGGTGACCATGGAATGGGTCGGGGACGATGGGAAAATGGTGGGGAACAGAGACATCTGAGGCAGGGATCTCACACGGTTGGGGGGAACGACCACGCCAGCGGCAGGGAGCTTGCATATGCCTGTAGCGCGCCCGCAAAGGAGCTCCCATACAAGGACAGGGAGGCTCGCCAGCCGCCGTCGCTTTGTCGATGAAGGAGGTCCAGAACACAGCGACTGAGGGTGAACGACGTGGTGTAGGAGAGTTTAGACAGCAGGGAGAGCGACCAGCGGAGATCCATCCATAGCGATAGGAGAAGAGAGTCGAGGGCGAATGGGGAATGGTCGGTTTGGGCTCAGGACCTATGTTTGGTCTTGGTGGCAGTTAGCTCGTAATTATCCTGAATTCTAGAGGACAATTCTGTCCGCTGCAACTCGGGAAGCGGATAACAAGATGAGCAAGCACCCCTCGTCCCGCTTTCTGCTGAGCGCGCTTGCTAGTGCATTTCTTGCCCTGATTTTCTGCAGTGCGGTTGAAACTTTAGGTGTTTGTTTCACGTATAGATTCTAGGCCCCAAAGCTAAAGCTGAAGCGGAAACAAACAGTTCTTACGACCTGAGCGGCTAGATAGGCAAGGATGGCAGCGGCGAGTGTCGGGTGTGGCGGCACCGGCAGGGACGGTGGTGAGGTGGCGGCGGCGGGACAACGAGGAACCCTAGCGTCCCCCATTCTCTCGATGTGAGCAGCTTGATGCGCCACTTTATTTTTTCCTTTCCAATAAAGCGTTATCTCTGGCTGATGGCATTTGGTGTAAATTGAAAGGAAAATAGGGGGTGATATACCGGTTCAGATTTTTGAGCGAGAAGCTCGGGAAACTATTCGGAGGCCGTTTCTAGATTTGCACTGCCATCTCGGTTCTGAGTGGAAATAAGTTGGGCTTAAGCTGGATACTTCTTTGGGCTTCACCTGTTTGGAAGCCAAAAGCTGCTCTATAAGCCCCCAAAAAAGTCACTGAAAATCATCAACCACCGTTCAAACAGGAAAAAAATATGGAAAATGATACCTATCCCCTGGACGAACATCGCCCGGGTCGCCTTTCCGCACCGCACATCTACTCACCCTCATCCCCTTCCTCGCTGTGGACCTCACTCTCCTTGATAGTCGCCGCCGCCGCCACGCCCTCTTCGCCCTCTGCTCGACCCTCCTAGTGGAGCTCCCGCCACAAGGCCCATCTGCAGCGCCACCCTCGCCCATGACTGCCACCTCCGGCCACTCCCCTCATCCCCTTCCTCGCCGCGGACCTCGCTCCCTCCCAGTAGACACCGTCACGCTCTCGTCACCCTACTCGACCCTCCTCGCGGAGCTCCGGCTGTGGCCCGTCTGCAGCGCCACTCTCGCCCGCGACCGCCGCCGCCGCCTAGAAAGCGCCCGTTCATGGCTCCTGTGTGTACGGAGAGGTCGTCCGACGGCGAGCCCTGCCCTCGTAGATAAAAATCTATGGAAGCCGAGCGTGATTCTGATACGTCGGAAATGTATCTATAATTTTTGATGCTCCATGATTGTTTAGTATCTACTTTGCTTTGCTTTGTCTACACTTTGAGGTGCTTTTTACATGTTTTCTGGTACTAACCTATTAACAAGTTGCCTGTTTTCTGCTGTTTTTGGTTCCAGAAAAGTTAGTAAAGAAATATTCTCGGAATTGGACGGGACAAAGTTCAAAGTCAATAACTTTTCGTGGGGAACAAGAAGTCCAGAGGGGAGACATAGAGGCGTGCCAGGGCGCCCAGACCCCCCCTAGGCGCGGATGTGGGGCCCCTGGCCACCGCCTCGGCCTCCCCCATCGCCTATAAGAAGCCACCGATGCAGAAACCCTGAGAACCCGATCAAATCTCCACAAAACCTTCTGTAGCCGCCGCCACCGTCGTCCCTAAATCGAGGGGGGATCTGAAGTTCTTCCCAGCACCCTGCTGGAGGGGAGATCATCCTGGAGGCCTTCTCTCCGGTATGATGCGTGAGTAGTTCCACCTTGGAGTATGGGTCCATGTAGTAGCTAGATGGTTATATCTCCTCCTTTGTGCTTTCATGTATAGATCTTGTGAGCTCCGTTCATGATCAAGATCTAATCTATTTGTAATCGTGCATGTTGTGTTTGCGGGGATCCGATGGATATTGAGATTATTATGTTGGTTTGATTAATGGTTTTGTCTTTATGATTCTATCATGTCTGTGTTGTTTGTGATCTTGCATGCTCTCCGTTGTTAGTAGCTATCTTGGCCGAGTAGTTGCTAGTGACTCCAAGAGGGGATATTTATACTCGATAGTGGGTTCATGCCTCTAGTTTTCAAGGGAAGTGACAATAATGTCTTCGGTTGTAGATGTGTTGTTGCTACTAGGGAGAAAACAACGGTCTCTTGTTTATGAAACATGTGGACTGTTTACCTTACACACTTTGCTTAAAGCAGTTGTCTGTTACTTGCAACTTAATACTGGAGGGGGTCGGATGATAACCTGAAGGTGGACTTCTAGTCATAGATGCAGTTGGATGGCGGTCTATGTATCTTGTTGTATTGCCCAATCGAATCTCATAGGATCTTTCTGACTAGTAATTGCATTGTTATGCCTTGCTCAGTTCCTGTCAATTGCTCTGCTGTAATTTGTTTACCCTTCATGCCATGTTGTTTATCTAAGGAGAGCACCTCTAGTGAACTATGGACCCTGGTCCAATCTTTACCATTGATACATCTTCCACTGTTACTTATTTACTTGCTGCAAACCACCATTACCTTCTACACCATACGTTTAATCCTTTGTTACAGTAAACCGGTGAGCTTGACAACCTCACTGATTCGTTGGGGCAAAGTCTTGAGTTTGTGTTGTGCAGGTCTCCGCGTTGCTTGCAACACCTGTGTGACGTTTCTTTCCTCCTTCTGGTTTGATAACCTCGGTCTCTACTGAGGGAAGACTTGCTGCTGTGCTCATCACACCTTGCTCTTAGGGTTTCCAACGAAGTGCTCCACGTCAAGCACCATCAGATTCCATGGGCAGTCGACCTTTGTGCCATGGGAGATCGAACTTGCTTCCAGCGGTAGCCAAGTTTGCTTCCACGGGCGGCCAAGCTTTGCTTCCAGCGGTGGCCGAGCTTGCTTCCATGGGAAGCCTTGGTCGCTGCCATGGGCGGACGAGTTGCTGCCAGTGGCGGCCGAGGTTGCTTCCATTGGCAGCTTTTGGTCGCTGAGCTCTCCCGGCTAAATTCTTTGGCGATTTATCCGGCGAAGTCAGTTTTTTGCTACATTAGAAGATTTTTTTTGCTACAACCGTCTTGTAGCTTTGCTACAACAATGTCAACTTTTTGCTACAAGATCTCCGGCGAGAGTCACCAGCGAGTTTTTTCCAACGATATCTCCAGGAAGTCGGTTTTGCTACATTAGCACACTTTTTTGTTGCATGGTCTCCGGCGAGGTCTCCGACGAGACGTTCTATTTTTAAAACGAACCGTTTTTTTGCTTCGGAAACAAAATCGGAAACATATGTAGCAAAAAAGGAACGTTTTGCAACAAAAGTTGAATTTGAGCCTTTTTTTTAGTGAACACTAGCGAGGAGCATGACAATGGGAAACCTCACTCATCCGGAGGACGCCTAGCACTTGACAAAAAAATATACAGTATCATTCCTTGAGTTTCACACGAGGTCAACGATTTGGACTCGAACGGCAACAGCCAAAAAATTTCCCTGTACTACGTCTCAAATTACTCCGTCCGCCTATGCTACACATGACATGAACACGAATCAGAGCGCAAGCGAGAGCGCATCGGCGTCGGGTCGGTTGTAGGGGACGCCACGCGCGGCGACCCTTCCCTTGCGCTTCTCCATGAACCGCTGCAGCGACGCCTTCCTCGCCATAGGCAGGTCGCACTCTCCGCTCGCTCGCGGCGCGGCGGCTGCCGCGGCAGCAACACGGAGTAGCTCGGCCGCCATGTCAGCCGGGACCTCCTCCAGCACCAGCACCCGCCCGCCGTAGAAGATGGTCATCTGGGCATGCGTGTGCTCCTCTTGCACGGGCACGTCCGCTCCCGGCATGAGGGGGAGAGCCACCGCGGCCGCTGGCCGCGCCTCCGCAGCCTTGACGCATCGGCTGAGAACGCCGCACGCTGCCGCGAACCGGCGGCCCTTGGTGCTCCCCGTCGCTGTCATTCTTGCCTCGATTTTCCCCTTGGACGCTCTTGATTATCTATCTCCCGTTGCGAGCTTGCAATGTTGTCACAGGGAGACTCTTCCGTGGCTCTGCTTGATTGGAAATTATGAGCTGGTTGAAGGAATGGAGTTGGTGGTTTCGGAGATGGTTGCTGGGTTTCGATTTATAGGAAGGATCCCGCGGCGTGTCGTGTGGTCTGTGGGCTGTTGCTGTCAAAACGTGGGTTGTTTCTTTTTGGTCGACTATATCACGAAGAAAACGTGATGATTGAGGGAGATTAGCTATGATTGAGGCAGATTAGATAATGGCAACAGCGCATAGCGCGCGAGAGAGGATGTGTGGCTCCCACGCTTTAGTGAGCCTGGATTTTGAAATAGAAGTAGTAATTTAAAGTTTTAGAAAAATCTAAAATCAACTTGGTAAGTACGTTTTATGCGCATACGGCTCAACTACAAGTAGAGAGTCCACTCTATCCCAAAGTCCTGAACAAAAGAAGTAGAGAAACTCTCACTTATAAATTGGTCGCAACCTCTTCACGCAAGTGATGTGAGACTGAACCGAGAGAGACTCCATCGGTCCTACATAAACCCTGACATCCCACTCATGAGAATTTCTTCAAAAAGATATGGCGATGCTAGCTCTGATACCAGATGATAGCGTCCACTTAGACTTAATCCGAAAACCTATATTTATGTACATATGGCCCAACTACAAAAAAGGGATCCCACTCCATCCCAAAATCCCGGACAGAAGGGAGGAGGAAAACTCTTCATTATAAGTTGGTCGCAACCTCTTTCCGTAAGGGAGAGTTTTCCTCTTCCTTTTCATTCGGGCTTTTGGGATGGAGTGGGATCTCTGCTTGTAGTAGGACCTATGAGGGTACTGGCGTCTCCAATGGCACGACACAAATGGTTCTCCCTCGTCCGAACCCATCCGGACCCAAGCGGTGGGCGCGGCCTCTCCAGCCGTCCAGCGGGTGCAACCCATCCGACCGACCCGTCCGGCGTCATCCATCGGCCCACCAAATTTGGGTGGCCGATGCGTCTGCGTTGATGCGGGCGAACGGGGTGCGTGTCCGGCACCGGCAATGGGACCAGTGTGAGCGGCAAACAAAGCTCGATTGTTTGCAACACTGCTTCACGGCCTGCATTGCTGACCTTGTATATTGTTGTCGCTGACCGTCTGCAACACCGCTTCGCCGCCTTCGTCGCCTTCGTCGCTGCTGCTCGAGACAGTTCCCGCGCTTTCCCCGCCCTTTTCCCACCACTTCTGGCACTTTCCCGCCCTCTTGTTGACTATATGTTGGTTGTTCCGGCATTGGCCATGGGCATCTTCCTCCTCTAGCTGAAGCTCCCACCAACATGTAGACCAGCTAGCCCTAGCTCCATGTTTGGGAGGTACACACTCTGTACGAGGCGCACTACCCGGAACCGCCAGAAACCTTCTGCCCTAGTGGGTGGGCACTCTGGAGGCATCCCCATCCCACTGGTGCACCAAGGTGCAAAGCTGGTAGCGGCCATCCAACATAAACGCAATGTGCGGTTCAGCACGAAACAACTATATAAAAATTTCCATTCAAATTTAGACGTTTTTACAAAAGTTTGAACGGAAACAACTAGATAAACTACATGCGCGGTGCGGCGATGGCGGCAACAATCCTCATAGGTTAGCACTGCATGAAGGCTTCGACATCGCCCGAGCACGTTGGGTCAAGGAGACCCCACTCCTCTTCAAGAGAGCGGCATATCGCCCTCTGTGTGTCTAGCTCCTCCTTTGCTAGGTCGAGGTGGACGCGCAACGCCTTGACGCCGGGGCGGGCACGCATAACTTCGAGCATCTCCATGTACGCCAAGTCCAGTTCTTGTCGTCGAAGGTGTTGCGACAATATGCCGTTGTTGAGGACATCCCAACTGAAGGGTTGACCGGTGTTTGTCTCCGGGAGGGACCAGCCTTGGGCCTCTGGGAGCGCTATTGTGTCTGCCCGCGCGTCGATTTAGTGTCATCTAGGATCGCTTGCTGATCGATTGGCACCTCTCTCGATTGGTCGAAGTCGGAGAGGTCGTCCAACTCCTCCCCCTAGGCTGCGGCACCGGCGCGACAAGTATTCGCCCAAACTCCTCCGCCGGGGTTGCATGCGCAGGTGGCGGGAATGCAGCGGCCATGCATGATGGGTGTTGTGTTGTGCAAACATTCTACCATATCGGCCTTTATAGTCGGTGGTGAAAACTCGCTTGAAGTGGCAAGAGATCGCTAGAAACCGCGTGAAATCGCTTGTCGCGGCAGGAATCAATGACGGAAAAGAACCGAAATGAGTGCTGCTGGACGTGCTGCCCAGACAGGAAGGGGAAGAGAAAACGTGGGGTCGTCGTCAGGCGAAACCGGCGGCCGTGCCCTGCGGCAAAGTCATATTTTTTGTGCCGCATGGCTGGTTGATGTGCTGTCGACATCTAGGAGCCGCCCTGTTTCGCTGGTCTCTGCAAAGAAAAAGATTGGCGGTCGGCATTCGCCCAACTATTCTTGGTCCTCTGGAACTTGCGAAAGCATGGTAATCATGCATAAAAAATGCTAAGAATTGTCAAGTCGGAGGGTTGTTGTGCTGCTAAGAATTGTCAACTTAATTCAAGTACAGTATATATTTGGGTTGCGAAAATAGTGATAGATGGCCGTCTCCCGTTGAGTATGCAAATTGCATCCCGTCACGGATCAACGTCGGGAGCTTTGTTCCCTGTGTGGAACTGTGGAAGATGCCGCACATATTTACTTTGGATATTCGATCTCAAAATTGGCCTGGAGCTTCCTGCTACTAGGGTACAGTTGGTGTCGGGCAAATTTTATTCAATTTTTCGCAATTGTCTAGGGTTTTCCGGGACAGCCTTCGAGATGGCTTTGGACTTTTTTTTGCTGCCCAGTCTTGGGCGTTATGCTTAGTACATAACAAACTCGCTATTGAATCTACAGCTCTAAAGCAACCATCTAACATAATCTATAGAACCACTCCCTCCTGTCCATTTTAATGATTACAATTTTATCTGGATTTTTATATACCTAGTTAAAGTATTTAGATTAGATGTATTCATATCTAGATAAGTTGAGGCCATTAATTAGACCAAAGGGAGTATCATTCTCTTGTAGTTGTGGGCATCGTAAGCTGATATAGGCAAGACAAGGAAGGTCTGGATTGGATGCGAACAAGTTAAGACACCTTTAAGGAAAAAACAAGCAACCTAGATAAACATTGCAGCATGTTGTACCTTGACGGACAGGGAGGATCCGTCCAATTACTTAGTTGGTGTTAAACTTTGGCTAAGTTGTATGTCGCGTCATGTAATACCTTTATGACTTTATGGAATTTAAGAACTTATAAAGTCGAGCATGCTGCCGTTTATCGAAAAATGTGACACAGCTTCGCTTGTATTTGTCTAGTTTCTTTACTTCCGGAAATGTACGCTTGCAAGTTTATGTTCAGTAGAACACTTTAGTAAGATGCACAGTGAGTAAAATCATGTCTCTTGAGAGTCATCTTTAGTTATTTGATTACAAAGCCGGTCCTGAGATTTCATGGGCCTGCGATGAAACTAAAATTTTGGACCCCTTATTATAAATTTTTTATGCATATATGAGATGATAAAACCAGGGATAAACATTATAAGTATACTCCCAACTATAATATTCATATAAAAATAACAATGTTAACATGATACCTTAAAATTTTCTTTAAAAATTTATAGAAGCAAGCATAGAGTTGCCAAATCATTTAACCTCTCCTGAGACATTACAGATCTCAAATAGTTCTTTAATAATTATGGGCGCCACGATCAGTTAACCACGCTCGCTACAAACAACAAGTTAAGAACAACGATTACTAATTAGAATTAAGAACTAAAAATTAATGCGTAACTAGCAGAGGCATGGGCTAGGCATGGGCAGACCAGCAGGCAGGCAACAACCGAGGAGCCGAGGCGGTCGATTGCGATCGTTGATGGCCATTTTGAATTCTGCGTGCCTGGCGACAAGTCGATCGCCGAGGAGGATTTTTTGGGCCTGGCGGCAGGGCGATCCGATCCAGGTGAGGCGATCAGGCGACGGGACCTGGACGGGACTCGGGAGTCGGGAAGACGTGATCTAGCCCCTAGGAAGCGATGCCGTCTAGGACTGGGACTGGGAGTCGTTGATCCGATGCCTGGGAGAGTGGGAGTCGATCGATGCCTGGGACTGGAAGTTCAATCGTCAAGGATCGGGGAGTCAAGCGGTTGTCGGTTGGCCACCATCCCAATAAAAAAAATTCTTTTTGTACATATATACTAGGCCTATACTTTTTTGGGCCCCTACTTTTTTGGGTCCGAGGCGGCTGCCCCGCCAGTCCCCCCAAGGGCCGGCCCTGTTGATTATGTATCACTTTTTGATACGACTGCCTATGTGCACACAACCAATCACTCAATATGATCATTAAGAGCGAGCGGGAGAAGCCAAGGACATTTAATTGTATTTTTTGGCAGGGTTCTCTTGTGGATGTTGATCACGAGGTGTCGGCCGTATTTGCTACCTTTCTTGCAATACTTCAGGAAATCCAATACTCAAATACGTATCACACCAACTGCAAGAAGATCTGGTGAAGCACACGTGGGCACTCAAAGGAAACATATAGTTTTATGTGTTTCGAAAATTATTAAATTATGAGTTTTCTTTGTTGAACTTCTTAATTTTAGATTTATTTTACATGTGAAACCAGGTGATCATGGTGCTCTAAATCAGGAGTAGTAATTTTTCATTTGTTTGGTATTTATATGTGTTGATTTATTATCCTTTGTTAGGGCGCGTCAAATTGATATGTCCTATGGCCTTTGTTGGACACAAACTTATAAATGTGGATTGGTTTGTACTACCTTTTTTCTGATTGTTGAAGCAGAGGAGAAGCTAGTGACAAAATCATCAACCACCGTTGCAAACAGAAAAAAAAATACCCCGTACAATTCCTTTAGTTTCACACGAGGTCAACTATTTTGGACTCAACAGCAACAGCCACAAAATTTCGCTGTACTATGTCGTAATTACTCCGTCCGCCTATGCTACACATGACATGAACAGGAATCAGAGCGCAAGCGAGAGCGCATCGCCGCCGGGTCGGCTGTAGGGGACGCCACGCGCGGCGACCCTTCCCTTGCGCTTCTCCATGAACCGCTGCAGCGACGCCTTCCTCGCCATAGGCAGGTCGCGATCCGTCGACTCTCCACTCGCTCGCGGCGCCGCGGCTGCCGCGGCGGCAGCAACACGGAGTACCTCGGTCGCCATGTCGGCCGGGACCTCCTCCAGCACCAGTACCCGCCCGCCGTAGAAGATGGTCATCTGGGCATGCGCAGCTGCCGCCGGCGCGTGCTCCTCTTGCACGGACACGTCCGCTCCCGGCATGAGGGGGAGAGCCACCGTGGCCGCTGGCCGCGCCTTGACGCATCGGCTGAGAACGCCGCACGCTGCCGCGAACCGGCGGCTCCCTGTCGCTGCCATTCTTGCCTCTTTTTCCTCCTGTACGTCCGCCTCTCTAGACGTGCTTGATTATCTCCCGTTGCGAGCTTGCAATCTTATCACAGGGAGACTCTTCCGTGGCTCTGCTTGATTGGGAATTATGAGTTGGTTGGAGGAATGGAATTGATGGCTTGGGAGATGGTTGCTGGGTTTTGATTTATAGGAAGAATTCCGCGGCGTGTCTTGCGTGGCCTGTTGGCTGTTGCTGTCAAATGTGGGGTGTTTCTTTTTGGCGACTCTCGCACGAAGAAAACGTGATGGTTGAGCTCTCAAAAAACACGTGATGATTGAGGAAGGTCAGATATGTATTTCCTAAAAAAAAGGGCAGATTAGATATTGTTAACAGCGTAATAAGTATCTGTGGCTTGTGGATTACACATAGCGCGAGAGAGAGGATTTGTGGCGTGGGCTCTAGCAAGCCCCGGTTTTCAAATTTTAGAAAATTAGTAAATACGGTTATATCTACTTGATGAAACACAAGTCTGAAATTTTTGAAAAGTTTAAGTAATTTCAGAATGAAGTGGAAAATCATCGTAATAGAAACATCAAATTTCTACGGTCCGACCGTGAGGTGAGTATCCAAGTTACGAGTTTAACATTCACATGAAAGAGTGTGGAATTGTTTCACAACTTACACCTACCGGAACATCACAGAGAAATGGTGTGATGGAACGTCATAATCGTACTTTATTGGATATGTTCGATCTATGATGTCTCTGACGGACTTTCCGTTGTCATTTTGGGGTTATGCACTAGAAACTGTTGCATTCACTTTAAATCGGGCACCATCTAAATCCGTTGAAAAGACACCGTATGAATTGTGGTTTGGAAACAAACCTAAGCTGTCATTTCTTAAAGTTTGGGGATGCGATGTTTATGTGAAGAAACTTCAACCGGATAAACTCGAACCCAAAGCGGAAAAATGCGTCTTCATAGAATACCCTAAGGAAACAATTGGGTATTCCTTCTATCACGGATCTGAGGGCAAGGTTTTTGTTGCCAAGAATGGATCATTTCTAGAGAAAGAGTTTCTCGCGAAAGGTGTGAGTTGTCGGAAGGTAGAACTCGAAGAGGTTATTGAACCTTCTCTTAAAAGGATGGCGAGTAGCGCAGCGCCGAAAGTAGTTCCGGAGTTGGCTTCACCAGTTGAAGAGGGAACTAATGATAATGATCATGAAACTCCGAAAGAGAATACTACCGAACCTCGCAGGTCTAACAGGACGCGTGCAGCTCCCGAGCTGTACGGAAATCCTTTCGTGAATTTTATGGTTGATGAAAATGATAACCCTGCGACGTATGAAGAAGCGATGATGAGCCCGGATTCCAACAAATGGTTAGAAGCCATGAAATCCGAGATGGAATCCATGTATGAAAATCAAGTTTGGAACTTGGTGGAATTACCTCACGACCGAAAGGTCGTGGAGAACAAATGGATTTTTAAAAGAAAAACTGATGCTGATGGTAATGTGATCGTCTATAAAGCTCGACTTGTCGCAAAGGGGTTTCGACAAATTTAAGGAGTTGACTACGATGAAACATTCTCTCCCGTAGCGATGCTAAAGTCAGTTAGGATTATGTTAGCAATTGCTGCATATTTCGATTATGAGATATGGCAGATGGATGTCAAAACCGCGTTTCTCAATGTTAATATTGAAGAAGAGTTTTATATGATACAACCAAAGGGTTTTGTCGACCCTAAGGATGCTAACAAGGTGTGCAAGCTTCAGCGATCCATCTATGGATTGAAGCAAGCATCACGAAGTTGGAATCTCCGCTTTGATAAGGTGATCAAAGAGTTTGGATTTGTCCAAACTTATGGAGAAGCTTGTATTTACAAGAAAGTGAGTGGGAGCAATGTGGCATTTCTGATATTATATGTGGATGATATATTATTGATCGGAAATGATATAGATCTTTTAAACAGTGTTAAAAGTTATCTAAACAGCAAATTTTCAATGAAGGACCTAGGTGAAGCGTCATACATATTAGGCATAAAGATCTATAGAGATAGATCTAGGCGCCTAATAGGGCTATCGCAAAGTACATACCTTGATAAGATTTTAAAAAAGTTTAAAATGGACGGAAGTAAAAAGGGGTTCTTACCTATGTTGCAAGGCAAGACATTGAGTAAGACTCAAAGTCCGACTACGGCGGAAGAAAGAGAGATAATGGACAAACTCCCCTATGCTTCAGCCATAGGCTCTATAATGTACGCCATGTTATGTACAAGACCAGATGTGGCACATGCTATTAGTTTGACTAGTAGGTACCAATCAGATCCAGGTTCGGAACACTGGATAGCGGTCAAGAATATCCTGAAGTACTTACGAAGAACTAAGGATATGTTTCTTGTGTACGGAGGTGAAGAAGAGCTAGTCGCTAAGTGTTATGTCGACGCTGGCTTTGACACCGATCCAGATGACTCTAAGTCTCAATCCGGATACATATTTCTCATGAATGGCAGATCGGTTAGTTGGAGGAGCTCCAAACAACCTGTGGTGGCGGGATCAACAACGGAGGCCGAATATGTTGTTGCTTCAGAAGCGGCTCAGGAAGCGGTTTGGATGAAGGAGTTCATATCCGAACTAGGAGTGGTTGCAAACGCGTTGGACCCAATGATGATTTATTGTGACAACAATGGTGCCATTGCCAATGCCAAAGAACCAAGGTCTCACAAGCATTGCAAACATATTAGGCCCCGGTTTCACTCCATCCATGAGCATGTCAAGGATGGAGATATTAAGATTTGTATAGTACACATGGATCTCAATGTAGCAGATCCGTTGACTAAAACTCTCCCTAGAGCAAAACATGATCAACACCATAACTCAATGGGTGTTAGATTCATCACTATGTAACTAGATTATTGTCTCTAGTGCAAGTGGGAGACTGAAGGAAATATGTCCTAAGAGGCAATAATAAAGTGTTTATTATGTGTATTCCAAGTATATGATAGATGTTTATTTTGCATGCTATAATTGTATTAATACGAAAACATTAATACATGTGTGTTTAATAAACGAACATAAAGTTCCTAGTTATGCCTCTCTCATAAACTAGCTCATTGATTAACAAGATGATTAAGGTTTTCTGATCATGGACATTCACTACAAGGAATCTGTCTATATATGACCCTTCATTTTCGTCACAGAATCGTCATAGTAGTCTGTTTATGACGATTCTATGACGATTTTAAGATCGTCAAAAACTGGGCGTCGCAAATAAACTATAACGACGTTTCTCGTAAAATCGTCATAATGGTCTATGACGATATTGGATCATCATAACCTCTATGATGATTCAATATCGTCACGGACCATCCAGCCAGGCCAGGTCATATCCGACGTGGCTGATCCAACGTGGCAAAATTGTGACGAAATAAAATCGTCTTAAATTGAAATCAGCCCAGTCCATTTCAGTAGCCTACTTGGGTTAATCCCAATAAATCCAGAATTTTATTTTCAAGGCCTTGGCCATTTATGTAGCTGTTCTTTTTGGGTCGTTGCCTTTTTAAGGTCCATTTGATTTTTTGGGACGTGGCCTTTATAAGGTTCGTCTGTTTTGGAGCCATGGCCTATTTAGGGTTCGATTCGTGTACAGCCAATTTCAGCATAACATTGACTTGATCATGGCCTTTCATAGATCCAATAGAGGCTATTTTAACATAATGGAATATTCAAACCAGGCCAGCAATTTTTACAATCATACAATTTTAATAAAAGAAATATTCCCAATAATATAATTTACACATCATCAAGACTGTCTAAAATGCAGCATTTCACCTCAATTATCACATAATTCCACGTACAAGACACAGCCAGATCACACAAGACACAGCCAGATCATAAACACATCAAATTTCACTACCCCTTAATGACGCCCTTGTCGCTGACATAGATACTGTCCAAGAACTTCCTAAAATACTTCTTCACATGGCATTTCTGTCAATCTGGCAAGCAAAGAAAAGCAAGCATAAGTGATATCAATTGGATAAATAAGTAATAACACATTACCAGTGGTAAGTTAAATTTCCATAAAAGCTTGAAAGTACGATAATCCAATAGACTACATGCTTTGAATTTGTACTAGCATTACATCAATGTGGCACAACTTATCAAGCTAGTAATGTAAGGCATTAGTCCAACTCTAGTATCAAGCAGTAGATGTTCTGGCATATGTAAAAAATCAACTAGCATGGTCACAGAACATGTATTCTTTGTGAGTGCTTAAACAAGTTCTTTGTGAGTACCTACAGAACATGGAATATTGGACGTCAGGGACAGTGACTCTATTGAACTCAAACAAGTTCTATGAATGACAGAATGCAAATAAACAGTACATAATACAACCATGCCTCATATAACAAGTGGAGGAGAAGAGGGAGGAACAACGGAACTTACATACACCATGGAGCCCGTGCAAAAGAGGAGCGGCAGGGGTGAGGCCAGTAAGATCTGAAGACCTAGCCAGAGGATTTTGTTTTGTCGGACACTCCAAGTCAATGCTACTGGTGCAATCCAAGTTTCCTGCCTCTCCTCATTTCACATCCCCGTTTTCCTATGCAATTCCCTGTATGCCAAAACACGCAGGCTAGTATCAGCAACTAGCATCAAATATAAACACAACTATAGTTTGATGTATTCCCAGCCACATGACATCTTAGGGCAGTCACTGTCTTCTTTGCATGAAAGATCACACCAAATTACACATGATAGGGTAAATATGCATAACAAACATTCAGGGAACCATAAGAACATGTGTGTAGGCTGTTTGAAATTATACATGATAGGGAAATGCTACTGCCATTTATAGTTGTATTCATTCAAACCACTAACTTGATGTCTAAATCATATATCTAACTTGAGGTCTAAATCATTATTCAACGCATCTTTTCTATAAGCTGTCTGTCATTACCACGGGTATTCACCCTTGTGTAGAGACAAGGTTGTCCACTAGCAGCAGAAGCAAAATCAAGACGAAATGAGACAGGGAGAACACGAAATGAAGCATCAACACAATAACTATACAAGAAATAAAGCTCACAGTATTCATATATTGACTACATGCTCACAGTCACTTTTATCACAACAAATAGGTCAATCTTATATCAATGCTACTTTCATTGATTGGAGAAATACCAGAAACAAAATCAAGACGAAATGAGATAGGGAGAACACGAAATGAAGCATCAGCACAATAACTAGACAAGAAATAAAGCTCACAATATTCATATATTGACTACATGCTCACAGTCATTTTAATCACAACAAATAGATTAATCTTATATCAATGCTACTTTCATTGATTGGAGAAATACCAGAAACAATGTGTACAAGATAAAAAGACAAAGACAGGGGCCAAGGAGCCGTGTTATACCATCAGGGGTACTAAATCAGGCTCACAGTCACTTTTATCACAACAAATCGAGAGGCTCTGTACCTGGAAGAGGATAGTGAGGCGGGCGAGAGGCACAATGCAGGTCTTGCTGACGACGCCCGCGAGCCCGTCGGAGGCCAGATGTGCCGCCGTGCCGATGTGGCGACGTTGCTGCTCCGGGTGGTGCACAGCCACGGCGGCCTGGCCGCCATCCACGACCACGCTGCCCACCCACGTCTCCATCTGCATCGGCGGCAGGCCACCCACGCCTACCCACGTCCCCATGGTCGCGGTAGCGGCGCATCTGGAAGATCCGGGCGTCCTTCCAACGGACCTCCCCTCCTCTTCGAGCAAGGGCATTACTTGTGGTTGGGCTGGTCGGTGATGCAGAGGATGTAGTTGAGGCCGCCGACGGTGAGTGTGAGGGCATAGGATCGAGCAGGGAGGTTCGGGCGGTGGTTCTGGTGCTTGGAGGAAGAAGGGAAACATGTACGCGGATGGAGAAGCGGCGGCGTGAGAGGACCGGGGAGGATGTGGATGGAAGACGACGTTGATTGGGGGTGGGGTGGGGGTGGCGGCAGCAGCGTGGATTGGATCTTGGGAGGCAGAGGTGATACTCAGTGAAGGTGGGGATCTGGCTCTAGGTGGGTCAAGATCTGACGCAACGTGGATGCGGGCGGCGGCGCACAGCCACGGCGGCCTGGCCGCCATCCACGACCATGCTTCTCCCAGATTGAGAGAGAGGGGAGGCGGGTCGGGTGGCGAGCGACGCAGTGCGGAGCAAGGGGAATAGCGTTGCGGTGAGGGGCCGTTGTCGAGCAGAGAGAGAGGAAGGAGTGGCGGCGGGGTCTGCGAAGAGGAGCGATGGGATTAGGGTTTGGGGGTCAGTCCCTCTCTACCATGTTGATATCACAAAATTACCCCTGATCACTTCTATGGTGAAGTCTATGGGACTCTAGGGCGTTTTTGTCATTCCACGTACAATGAAAGGGGCCAAGGAGGCGTGGGATAAAATTTTGGGCGTTGGATGGAGTGCATGTAAACGGCTGAGATCACCTTCGGTGGGGTAATCCGTGGGTATTCTTATTCTCTATTCTGATTGGCTACACCATTTTTCATTTTCTAAGTGTTAAAAATGGGCCATTTTTTGAAGCAACCACCAAATGAAAGTTTCAAAATGCTACCATACCATTTTTCAAAAATAAAATGCCACCTTACATGGACAAATGACCCAATCGGGGTATCTCAAACCTTTCCTTCCACCCCTGGCGAAAAAGACAAATTCCTGCCGAATCGGTAGGAAGTGGGTCCAATTTGAACTACAGGTACATGATCCGATGCCCATTTTTTTAAAATGATTTTCAGACTCACAATCTGTTGTTTCTTCGGAGATCTGATGCAAGTTTAGCGAGGCTTAGCCCCGAGCTAAGAACCTTCATGCCCGCCGTTTTGACCATAGATTAAAACGGGCATAAAAAATTAAAAACGGTCCGATCAATGCAAATTCTTCGCGTGGTGTCTTATTATGTGACATAATTGCAAAGAAAAACACCAATCTTGGTATATTGCGAGTGTCTGAAAAAAACCTTCTAAAAAATGACCTATCATGTTCGAGGTTTCATGGCTTTCGGGCCAAACGACCAATGTTATGGCCAGAATCATGACATAGTTTGTGATAATGTGCCCATATTGTGCACACATATGTATCATGGGATGGCGAACAATGTTGAAGGAGAAAGTTTTCCATTTCGACGCACGAAAAATCCATTTTCCGAGCGCAAAAAACGGGGCGTTTTATGAAGCAACCACCAAATGACAGTTTTAGAATGGCACCACCATATTTTGTAAAAATATTATACCACCTTAAATAGACAATGTCCCAACTGGGTATCTTAAACCTTTCCGTTCACCCTTGGCGAAAAAGATAAATTCCTGCCGAATCGGCAAGAAGTGGGTCCGGTTTGAACTACGGGTACATTATTTGAAGCCCATTATTTTTTGGAAAAATGATTTTTAGACCCACAATATGCTGTTTCTTCAGATATCCAATGCAAGTTTAGCGAGTCTCAGCCCCGAGCTAAGAACCTTTATGCCCCCCGTTTTGACCATAGTTTGAAACGGGCATAAAAAAATTCAAAAACGGTCCGATCAATGCAAATCCTTCGCGTGGTGTCTTCTTATATGACACAGTTTCAAGTAAAAAATACCAACCTTGGTATATTGTAAGTGTCTCGAAAAAACCTTCCCAGAAATGACCTATCATGTCCGAGGTTTCATGGCTTTCGGGCCAAACGACCAATGTTATGGCTAGAATAGGGGCATAGTTTGTGATAATGTGCCCATATTGTGCACACATATGTATCATGGGATGGCGAACAATGTTGCAGGAGAAAGTTTTCCTTTTTGACACACGGAAAAACCATTTTCCATTTTCCGAGCGCAAAAAACGGGGCGTTTTGTGAAGCAACCACCAAATGACAGTTTTAGAATGGTACCACCACATTTTGTAAATATATTGTACCACCTTACATGGACAATGTCCCAACTGGGCTATCTCAAACCTTTCCGTTCACCCCTGGCAAAAACGACAAATTCCTGTCGAATCGGTAGGAAGTGGGTCCGGTTTGAACTACAGGTACATGATCCGATGCTCATGATTTTTGGAAAAAATCATTTTTAGACTCACAATATGCTATTTCTTTAGAGATCCCATGCAAGTTTAGCGAGGCTCAGCCCCTAGCTAAGAACCTTTGTGTCCGCCCTTTTGACCATAGTTTGAAAAGGGCATTTCAAAAACGGTCTGAAGAATGTAAAACCTTCGCCTGGTGTCTTATTATGTGACATAGTTGCAAGTAAAAATACCAACCTTGGTATATTGCAAGTGTCTCAAAAAAATCTTCTCAGAAATGACCTATCATGTTCGAGGTTTCATGGCTTTCGGACCAAACGACCAATGTTATGGCCAGAATCATGGCATAGTTTGTAATAATGTGCCCATATTATGCACACATATGTATCATGGGATGTCGAATAATGTTTCAGGAGGAAGTTTTTCTTATCGTCGCACAAAAAAAATCATTTTCCATTTTTCGAGCGCAAAAACATGTCGTTTTGTGAAGCAACCACCAAATGAAAGTTTCAAAATACAACCATCCCATTTTTCAAAAATAATAGGCCACCTTACATGGACAAATGTCCCAACCGGGATATCTCAAACATTTCCGTCCACCCCCGGCGAAAAAGACAAATTCCTGCCGAATCGGCAGGAAGTGGGTCCGATTTGAACTAAGGGTACATGATACGATGCCCATTATTTTCGAAAAAATGAGTTTTAGACTCACAATATGCTATTTCTTCAGATCTCCAATGCGAGTTTAGCGAGGCTCGGCCCCGAGCTAAGAATCTTTATGCTCGCCGTTTTGACCAAAGTTTGAAACGGGCATAAAAAATTCAGAAACGGTCCGATCAATGCAAATCCTTCGCGTGGTGTCTTATTATGTGAAATAGTTGCAAGGAAAAATACCAAACCTGGTATATTGCAAGTGTCTCGAAAAAACATTTTCAGAAATGGCCTATCATGTTCGAGGTTTCATGGCTTTCGGGCCAAACGACAAATGGTATGGCCTGAATCGCGGCATAGTTTGTGACAATGTGACCATATTGTGCACACATATGTATCATGGGATGGCGAACAATGTTGCAGGAGGAAGTTTTTCTTTTCGTCGCACACAAAATCATTTTCCATTTTCCGAGCGTAAAAAACAGGTCGTTTTGTGGAGCAACCACCAAATGAAAGTTTCAAAATACAACCATCCCATTTTTAAAAAATAATAGGCCACCTTACATGGACAAATGTCCCAACCGGGATATCTTAAACATTTCCTTCCACCCCTGGCGAAAAAGACAAATTCCCGCCGAATTGGCAGGAAGTGGGTCCGATTTAAACTGCGGGTACATGATCCGATTCCCATTATTTAAAAAAAATGAGTTTTAGACTCACAATATGCTATTTCTTCAGGGATACAGTACAAGTTTAGCGAGACTCAACCCCTAAACGAGAATTATCACTCCCTAGTTTTAAACTCATATTTTAAATTATGATATTGTCCCTATTATGGACTAATTATGTGAAATTAGTAAATCTACTATTTTTAAAAAATAAAATTATTTATATTTAACACCCTAAGATGATCTACTAAATTATCTAAAAATTTAGAGACAAAAAAATTTATTTTGGACTTCCTATGAAAAAGCTACAAAAAAATTAAGAAAACAGAAAAAAAATTACTTTAACTGAACCGACCTAATATACAACGCGTAATCAAAGTCGTCCCAAATAACAATAAAGCCCACCTTCCTTCCCATAGATAGCCCACCTCCTTCCCACTGACAACCCATTTATTGTTAGTTATAAGGTGTCGATGTACTATCTTGACACAAAGGTATAAGTGGTGTAGTGGTATTGGCCTGTTGCCACCCGCTGGGAGGTGGGGAGTTCGAATCCCAGGCTAGCTAAATTATACCTAATAATTCGCATGTCTCTTTTTGACTAATATAATCCTAATAAATATTGACATGTGAGCCAATATTGACACATGGATTATTTCCATAAAGGCCGCGCCTGAAGGGATTAATACCAGGTTGCGATTGTAAATGTACAGAAGTAGTTGACTGGCCTATTGGTTACACTTGCCCTTGTTTGACCGCTTGGTCTTGGGTTTGAACCCTCTACAGACCCTTTTTGACTAATAATTATGCTATTTATGTAATATAAATTTCGAGTTTTCTATTAAAAATATATATTAATATAATTATACCTAATAATTCGCATGTCTCTTTTTGACTAATATAATCCTAATAAATATTGACATGTGAGCCAATATTGACACATGGATAAGACATGTAAAAAACTAACACATAGACATGCCACATAGACGCAATTACTGATGTGGCTGACTACTCATTTTAAGTTATGTTGATTTGGACAATATGACAATTTAAAATCGTCATAGTGAGCTACAAGTAACACCATTGGCTGCTTCCACCAGATTATGCGATTTCATCTAAAGTAACTATGACGAATTTTAGCAAAATCGTCGTAATTTTCTAGGGTATAGGCCCTCTTGAACTGCTTACGACCATCTCATGCAAAATCGTCATAACTCTATGATGATTTTGTTCACGATCACTATTAGAAGGTCATAGAATAACACATTTCTTGTAGTGATTGGATGTTGTTAATAACGGGATCACAACATTAGTGTAATGGTGTGATAAACATTCATCCGAAGTATAGCATTACGATCAAAGTCATTGAGTTTATATTGCTATAACAACTTACGAAGTGATCCTAATCCTTAGACCATGAGATCATGTCAATCACTAACACCGAAAGAGTTTCTTGATAACATCAAACGTCACACCGTAACAGGGTGATTATAAAGATGGATTCAGAACTAATAAAGTGTTATGTTTAGGCCCATGGATCGAGAGTGGAATTTATTCATCCCGATGACGGATAGATATAATCTGGGCCCTCTTGGTGATATCACATTGGTTAGCTTGCAAGCAAGTGATTTGATCACTAGAATGTTATATCACGGGAACAAGAAAAGAGTGCATGTCAGTAACGAGATCAAACTAGGTATGGAGATACCGATGATCGAATCTCGGACATGTAATATATCACGAAACAAAGGGATTAAGATAATAGCGTAAAAGGTTCCGACGATCACAAGAAAGTCATCGTTGAATGTGTGGGAGTCAGTATGGGTCTCCAGATCCCGCTTATGATTATTGATCTGAGAGGGCTCTCGATCATGTCCGCATTATTCACGAACCGTAGGGTGACACACTTAAGAGACACCGACATCCAATTGGAGCAAAAGTTTCATGCCGAAAGAAAAAACAAGCGCGGGAATTTATTTCACTAGATACCGAAACAGGTTTTCGGGTGAAATTGCATAAAGTGGTTATGCATGTGAAATAGAATTCTAGCAAGGGGTTATATGTGAATGTTTGTCACTAAAGTAATTGACAAAATTCTGAATAAATAAAAGAGTTTTATTTAATGAGAATTTGCATTAAATTTGGTGGAAATTTAATTGCAAGTTTGAGTGGGATTTTGAGTGGAGGGAAATGAAGAGGTTTTTGTGAGTGGAGTGTCCACCCACATGAATGAAGGAGGGGAGGTGGCAGCCCCCATGGCCGGCGGCCACCCCCTTGGGTGCCCCCCTCCTCCTATAAAAGGCACCCCTCTCCCTCTCTCTCACTCACACCTCCTCGTGAAGGATCTCTCTCCCCCTCTAGAATTTATCCCCCATGGTCTCGGACTAGCGAGATACATGTTCCTGGTGGCTATTCGGCAAGAAAGAGTTGTGCTTCCGTTGCATCGCTGGAGCGAGGAGGCGGAGGTTGCTCGGTGCCTCGAATGTGTGTGCGAGCATGGATACGCTGCTGATTTGCGGCGCTAGGACTTCCTCTCGATCTTGAGATCGGCAAGAGATCGTCTACATCAACCACGAGTCGAACTCGTTAAGCTTTGTCGGTCTTCAAGGGTATGTTATCTACAGATATACATCCGCCCTTTGTTTGTATATAATAGATAGATCTTGGTACATAGTTCCCATCGTAGGAAATTTTTTGTTTTCTATGCTGCGAATCCTATAGTGGTATCAGAGCTGGATCTATCGTAGATACTTTACATGGGTAGTACACATATGAGTATGTGGGCGATGATGATCATGTTGTTGCTCCTTAGTTGTAATTTTGGATATTGTGGCATAGTGGGATGAAGCGGCCTGGACAAACTTTACATGTCCTCGCACATGAGACCTGTTCCACGCTTGACATGCAACTAGTTTGCATAAGTGGTTAGCGGGTGTTTGTCTCTCCTACTATAGTCAATATCTATTTTTCAACAAGTTGTCAAAAATTTGGTTATCCTCGTTGTGGTGCATGTTCGTAGGTATGAACGGTTCTATCTTCGAAGCCCTAAGCAACGTAAAATTTGCAATGGATAAATTAGAGGCGTCTAGTTTAGATTGTTGTTGGGCTAGTGTTATGATATGGTGATGTTGTAAGTAGAAGTATGAGATGATACTCTTACAACACACATAACGTGTAATCTCCATAGACCTTGGACTTACACATATAGGTATGATAGTGATCATACCATGGTGCACATGATAGAGATCATATGCGGGAACCATATCATTTCACTAATAAACATGTGATGTTTGATAGCATCTTATATTGCTTGTTTGGCATTTTATTAGCATAATAAGTTGATCCCTCATTTAAATATCAAGATAAGAATGTGTTCTTACTTTAGTATGCACCGATTATGTTCTCGTCGCTCCAAGACATCACGTGATGATCGGGTGTTCTTGGATCCACGACCATATTTTGGGTGTAAGACAGTTACACACGCGAATACTAAGGTTCTTACTTGGCGAGCCTAGCATGTACAGACATGGCCTCGGAACACGGACCGAAAGTTTAAGCATGAGTCATATAGTTGATATGATGCCCATTTGATGCTCGCCTTTGAAGCTACACCGACTCACGTGATGATCGGACTTGGTGTAGTGGATTTGGTTCATGTAATCACCAAAAAGACACGAGGGATGTCGTTTTTGAGTGGGAGTTCATTCGTAATGTGGATTAGTTGAACTCAATCTATCATAAACTTAGTCTAAACTTTACAAATTCTGTTATAGATGGCACCACCTGATTTTAATTTCAATGTGTTCATGGAGAAAGAGAAACTTGCAACAAACGGTAGCAACTTTACCGAATGGGCCATGAATTTGAGGATTCTCCTCTCTGCTGCACAAAAGCAATATGTGCTAGAAGCGCCGCTAGGCCCCCCACCTTTTGGGGATGCCCTTGACGAGGAGAAGAATGTCTAACAGACTCATCAGGAGGACCAAAACTTAGTTCATTGCGGCATATTGTATGGGCTAGAGCCGGAACTTCGAAAGTGTTTCGAAAACGGCAATGCATTTGATACAATGGATGAGTTGAAAACGATTTTCGACACACATGCTACTGTAGAGAGCTATAATGCTTCATAAAGTTCTTTAGCTACATGATGGAAGAGCACAAATCCGTTAGTGAGCATGTACTCAAGATGTCGGGTTACGCCGATAAGCTTGTGTCCTTGGGAATATCGATTCCCATTGACCTAGGCATCCATCGTGTTCTGCAGTCTCTACCACCTAGATATAAGAGCTTCGTGATGAACTATAATATGAAAGGCATCAAGAAGTCTCTCCCTGAGCTTCTGTCAATGCTTAAAACTGCAGAAGTGGAGATCAAAAAGGAACATCAAGTGTTGATGATCAATAGGAACACTGGTTTCAAGAAAGACAAGAAGGGAAAACGGAAGGGAAGTAAGGGCGGCAAGATGGTTGCCGTGCCTGAAAAGAAACCCCGAGTTGGACCTAAGTCTGATACCGAGTGTTACTATTGTAAGGGGACTGGCCACTGGAAGCACAACTGCCCCAGGTATTTGGCAGACAAGAAGGCCGACAAGGCAAAGAAATGTATATATGATATACATGTTATTGATGTGTACTTGACTAGTGCTCGCAGTAGCACCTGGGTATTTTATACCGGTTCAGTTGCTAATATTTGTAACTCGAATCAGGGGCTGCGGAACAAGCGGGCGCTAGCAAGGGGTGAGGTCAAGATGTGTGTCGGCAATGGATCAAGCGTTGATGTGATCGCCGTGGGAACGCTACCTCTCCATTTGCCGTCGGGATTAGTTATAAACTTGAATAATTGTTATCTGGTGCCTGCACTGAGCATGAACATTGTATCTGGATTGTGTTTAATGCGATGTGGTTATTCATTTAAATCCGAGAATAATGGCTGTTCTATTTATATGAATGAAATCTTTTATGGTCATGCACCGATGATGAATGGTTTATTTCTATTAGATCTCGATGATAATGTTACACATATTCATAATGTTAATGCTAAAAGGATTAAACTTAATGATGATATATCCGCATATATGTGGCACTGCCGTCTAGGTCATATTGGCGTTAAACGCATGAAGAAGCTCCATTCGGATGGACTTTTGGAATCACTTGATTTTGAATCATTTGATACATGTGAGCCATGCCTTATGGGCAAGATGACTAGAACGCCGTTTTCCGGTTCAATGGAACGAGCGACAGATTTATTGGAAATCATACATTCTGATGTACGTGGTCCAATGAGTGTGTCGACGCGAGGTGGATATCGTTATTTTGTTATTTTCACGGATGATTTGAGTAGATACGGTTATATCTACTTGATGAAACACAAGTCTGAAACCTTTGAAAAGTTCAAGGAATTTCAGAATGAAGTGGAAAATCATCGTAATAGAAAGATCAAATTTCTACGGTCCGACCGTGGAGGTGAGTATCTAAGTTACGAGTTTAGCATTTACATGAAAGAGTGTGGAATTGTTTCACAACTTACACCTGCCGGAACACCACAGAGAAATGGTGTGTTGGAACGTCGTAATCGTACTTTATTGGATATGGTTCGATCTATGATGTCTCTGACGGACTTTCCGTTGTCATTTTGGGGTTATGCACTAGAAGCTGTTGCATTCACTTTAAATCGGACACCATCTAAATCCGTTGAAAAGACACCGTATGAATTGTGGTTTGGAAACAAACCTAAGCTGTCATTTCTTAAAGTTTGGGGATGCGATGTTTATGTGAAGAAACTTCAACCGGATAAACTCGAACCCAAAGCGGAAAATGCGTCTTCATAGAATACCCTAAGGAAACAATTGGGTATTCCTTCTATCACGGATCCGAGGGCAAGGTTTTTGTTGCCAAGAATGGATCCTTTCTAGAGAAAGAGTTTCTCGCGAAATGTGTGAGTAGTCGGAAGGTAGAACTCGAAGAGGTTATTGAACCTTCTCTTCAAAGTATGGCGAGTAGCGCATCGCCGGAAGTTGTTCCGGAGTTAGCTTCACCACTTAAAGAGGGAACTAATGATAATGATCATGAAACTCTGGAAGAGAATACTACCGAACCTCGCAGGTCTAGCAGGACACGTGCAGCTCCCGAGCTGTACGGAAATCCTGTCATGAATTTCATGGTTGATGAAAATGATGACCCTGCGACGTATGAAGAAGCGATGATGAGCCCGGATTCCAACAAATGGTTAGAAGCCATGAAATCCGAGATGGAATCCATGTATGAAAATCAAGTTTGGAACTTGGTGGAATTACCTCACGACCGAAAGGCCGTGGAGAACAAATGGATTTTCAAAAGGAAAACTGATGCTGATGGTAATGTGACCGTCTATAAAGCTCGACTTGTCGCAAAGGGGTTTCGACAAATTTAAGGAGTTGACTACGATGAGACTTTCTCTCCCGTAGCGATGCTAAAGTCAGTTAGGATTATGTTAGCAATTGCTGCATATTTCGATTATGAGATATGGCAGATGGATGTCAAAACCGCGTTTCTCAATGGTAATATTGAAGAAGAGTTGTATATGATACAACCAAAGGGTTTTGTCGATCCTAAGGATGCTAACAAGGTGTGCAAGCTTCAGCGATCCATCTATGGATTGAAGCAAGCATCACGAAGTTGGAATCTCCGCTTTGATGAGGTGATCAAAGAGTTTGGATTTGTCCAAACTTATGGAGAAGCTTGTATTTACAAGAAAGTGAGTGGGAGCAATGTGGCATTTCTGATATTATATGTGGATGACATATTATTGATCGGAAATGATATAGATCTTTTAAATAGTGTTAAAAGTTATCTAAACAGCAAATTTTCAATGAAGGACCTAGGTGAAGCGTCATACATATTAGGCATAAAGATCTATAGAGATAGATCTAGGCGCCTAATAGGGCTATCGCAAAGTACATACCTTGATAAGATTTTAAAGAAGTTTAAAATGGACGGAAGTAAGAAGGGGTTCTTACCTATGTTGCAAGGCAAGACATTGAGTAAGACTCAAAGTCCGACTACGGCGGAAGAAAGAGAGATAATGGACAAACTCCCCTATGCTTCAGCCATAGGCTCTATAATGTACGCCATGCTATGTACAAGACCAGATGTGGCACATGCTATTAGTTTGACTAGTAGGTACCAATTGGATCCAGGTTCAGAATACTGGATAGCGGTCAAGAATATCCTTAAGTACTTACGAAGAACCAAGGATATGTTTCTTGTGTACGGAGGTGAAGAAGAGATAGTCGCTAAGTGTTATGTCGTCGTTGGCCTTGACATCGATCCGTATGACTCCAAGTCTCAATCCGGATACGTATTTCTCATGAATGGCGGAGCGGTTAGTTGGAGGAGCTCCAAACAACCTGTGGTGGCGGGATCAACAACGGAGGCCGAATATGTTGCTGCTTCGGAAGCGGCTCAGGAAGCGGTTTGGATGAAGGAGTTCATATCCGAACTAGGAGTGGTTGCAAACGCGTTGGACCCAATGGTGATCTATTGTGACAACAATGGTGCCATTGCCAATGCCAAAGAACCAAGGTCTCACAAGCATTCCAAGCATATTAAGCGCCGGTTTCACTCCATCCGTGAGCATGTCAATGATGGATATATTAAGATTTATAAAGTACACATGAATCTTAATGTAGCAGATCCGTTGACTAAAACTCTACCTAAAGCAAAACATGATCAACACCAGAACTCAATGGGTGTTAGATACATCACTATGTAACTAGATTATTGTCTCTAGTGCAAGTGGGAGACTGAAGGGAATATGCCCTGAGAGGCAATAATGAAGTTTTTATTATGTGTATTCCAAGTATAGGATAGATGTTTATTTTGCATGATATAATTGTATTAATACGGAAATGTTAATACATATGTGTTTAATAAACAAACAGAAAGTTCCTAGTTATGCCTCTCTCATAAACTAGCTCGTTGATTAACAAGATGATCAAGGTTTCCTGATCATGGACATTGGATGTTGTTAATAACGGGATCACAACATTAGTGTAATGGTGTGATGAACATTCATCCGAAGTATAGCATTACGATCAAAGTCATTGAGTTTATATTGCTATAACAACTTACCAAGTGATCCTAATCCTTAGACCATGAGATCATGTCAATCAGTAACACCGGAAGAGTTTCTTGATAACATCAAACGTCACACCGTAACAGGGTGATTATAAAGATGGATTCAGAACTAATAAAGTGTTATGTTGAGGCCCATGGACCGAGAGTGGAATTTGTTCATCCCGGTGACGGATAGATATACTCTAGGCCTTCTCGGTGATATCACATTGGTTAGCTTGCAAGCAAGTGATTTGATCACTAGAATGTTATATCACGGGAACGAGAAAAGAGTGCATGTCAGTAATGAGATCAAACTAGGTATGGAGATACCGATGATCGAATCTCGAACATGTAATATATCGCGAAATAAAGAGATTAAGATACTAGCGTAAAAGGTTCCGACGATCACAAGAAAGTCATCGTTGAATGTGTGGGAGTCAATATGGGTCTCCAGATCCCGCTTCTGACTATTGATCTGAGAGGGGTCTAGATCATGTCCGCATTATTCACGAACCATAGGGTGACACAGTTAAGATACACCGACATCCAATTGGAGCAAAAGTTTCATGCCGAAAGAATAAATAAGCGCATGAATTTATTTCACTAGATACCGAAACAGGTTTTCAGGTGAAATTGCATAAAGTGGTTATGCATGTGAAATAGAATTCTAGCAAGGGGTTATCTGTGAATGTTTGTCATTAAAGTAATTGACAAAATTCTGAATAAATAAAAGAGTTTTATTTAATGAGAGTTTGCATTAAATTTGGTGGAAATTTAATTGCAAGTTTGAGTGGGATTTTGAGTGGAGGGAAATGAAGAGGTTTTTGTGAGTGGAGTGTCCACCCACATGAATGAAGGAGGGGAGGTGGCAGCCCCCATGGCCGACGGCCACCCCCTTGGGTGCCCCCCCTCCTCCTATAAAAGGCACCCCTCTCCCTCTCTCTCACTCACACCTCCTCGTGAAGGATCTCTCTCCCCCTCTATAATTTATCCCCCATGGTCTCAGACTAGCGAGATACATGTTCCCGGTGGCTATTCGGCAAGAAAGAGTTGTGCTTCCGCTGCATCGCTGGAGCGAGGAGGCGGAGGTTGCTCGGTGCCTCGAACGTGTGTGCGAGCATGGATGCACTGTTGATTTGCGGCGCTAGGACTTCCTCTCGATCTTGAGATCGGCAAGAGATCGTCTACATCAACCACGAGTCGAACTCGTTAAGCTTTGTCGGTCTTCAAGGGTATGTTCTCTACGGATATACATGCGCCCGTTGTTTGTATCTGGTAGATAGATCTTGGTACATAGTTCCCATCGTAGGAATTTTTTTGTTTTCTATGCTGCAAACCCTACAAGTAGATGCCACCGCATGTAGCAGCCGCTGTCGGCCACCGCCGCGTGTAGCGGAGGGTGCCACCACCTGTAGCAGCCGGTGTCCTCCGCTGACGTGTGTAGCCTCCATCGCCGCCGCGTGTAGCAGCTGGTGTCACCGCCTGTAGCAGGCGATGACACCACATGTAGCAACCGTTGTCGTCCACCGCCACCGCGTGTAGCAGAGGATGCCACTGTCTGTAGCACCTGCGTCGGCCGCTGCTACGCGTCAGCGCTACCACCGACACCGACAGGATTCTAGGAGGCGTCGACCTCGGGGAAGATGCGGCGATATGAGGCGAAAGGGATAGTGTATGGGGTCAATGGCGCTGAGAATCGATGGATACAAGGGCTAGACAGGGAGAGGCGGTGGGATTTGGTGGTGTTGTGGAGATTGGTGCCAGGATTTGGTTGTCATGGTGGAGACGGAGCTCGATTTGGTGTTCGTCTCATAGGGAAGAAAGCTCATGGGAAGAGAGAAGGGAGCGGGGTTGGGTGGGTCCCGTATGGACACATGAGTGGGACGGTCTGTCGCGACGTGGAGGAAGGCGCGACCCGGGGGATGGCGTGCGTGAGATCCCCCGGGGGAGGAGTATCCTTTTCTAACACTAAAGCATTCTCATGCACCATAGGAATGTTACTGCAAGGAAGGTTTGGATTCAGATGTTAGCGTCCACTCGGACCTAGCCCAACACTCAGCATACGTACATTTATGCGCATATGGTCTAACTACAAGTAGAGAGTCCACTGCATACCAAAAGCCCAAACAAAAGGAGGAAATAAACTCTTCCTTATAAGTAGGTTGTGACCTCTTCCCGCAAGTGAGATGAGACTAAACCGAGGAGCCTCCATTGGTCCTACATAAACCTTGACATCCCACCCATGAGAAGCCCCTCAACTCTCAAGAAGGTATGACGATGCTAGCTCTCACACCAGAAGTTAGCGTCCACTTAGATCTAATCCAACAACCTATATTTATGTGCATATGTACCAACTACAAAAATGGATCCAACTACAAAAAGGGATCTCACTCCATCTCAAAAGTCTGGACAAGAGATGAGGGAAACTCTTCATATAAGTTGGTTGCAACCTCTTTCCGTAAGGGAGAGTTTTCCTCTTCCCTTTAGTTTGTGATTTTGGGATGGAGTGGGATCTCTGCTTGTAGTAGGCCCTATGGGGGTGCCGGCATCTCCAACGGCACGACACATATGGTTCTGCCGTGCCCGAGCCGGTTCGACCGGACCCGAGCGGCGGGCGTGCCCTCTCCAGCAGCGCAACCCATCCATCGACCCGTCTGGCATGACCCATCGACGCACCAAATTTGGGTGGTCGATGCGTCTGCGCGTACGCGGACAAACCGGTTGCGTGTCCGGGCACCGGGCAGTGGGACCAGTGTGAGAGGCAGACAAAGCTCGACTGCCTACAACACCGCTTCGTGTCTGCATTACTGACCTTGTATAATGTTGTCGCTGACCACCTGCAACACCGCTTCTCCGCCTGCGTCGATGCCGCTCGAGACAGTTCTGACGCCTTCCCCGCCCTTTTCCCTCCACTTCTGGATCTTTCCCGCTCTCTTGTTGGCTATATGTTGGTCCTTCCAGTATTGTCAATGGCCATCTTCCTCCTCTAGCCGAATCCCCCACCATGTAGACCAGCCGGCGCTCGCTCCACATTTGGGAGGCACGCACCATGTACGAGGAGCACTACCCGGCACCTCCAGAAACCTTCTGCCCCAACGGGTGGGCGCTACGGTGGCATCCCTATCCCACTGGTGCCCCAAGGTGCGGAGCTGGTAGCGGCCATCCAACACAAACGCAATGTGCGGGTCACCACAAAACAACTAAATAAAAATTTCCATTGAAATTTAGATGTTTTAAAAAAGTTTGAACGGAAACAATGCTAAACTACATGCCTAGTGCGGCGACAGCGACGGTGGCAATAATCCTCATAGTTCATAGCGCTGTAGGCAAGGCTTCAACGTCGCCTGGGCGCGACGGTTAAACGAGACCCTAGTCCTCTCCGAGAGAGCGGCACATCTCCCTCTGTGTGTCCAGCTCCTCCTTTGCTAGGTCAAGGTGGACGCGCAACGCCTCAACGCTAGAGCGGGCACGCACAGCCTCGAGTATGTCCATGTACACCAAGTCCAGGTCTTGCCGTCAGAGGTGCTACGGCAATATGACGTTGTTGAGGACATCCCAACTGAATGGTTGGACGGTGGTGCGTTCGATCGGCGTTCGCCTCCGGAATAGACCGGTCTCGGGCCTCCGGGAGCTCCTATGCTGTTGTGCCCCCGCTGATCGATAGACGCATCTCTATGTTGGTCGAAGTCGGAGAGGTTGTCCAACTCCTCCCCCTGGGCTCGCCGGAACTCCTCCTTCGGGGTTGCGTGCGCGGGTGGCGGGAATGCGGCGGCCATGCATGGTGGGTGTTGTGTTGTGCGAACATTTCATCGTGTTCTTTCTTTATAGTCGGGCGGTAAAAACTCGCCAGAAGCGATGGGAGATCGCCAGAAACCACGGGATGTCACCGATCGCAACAGAAATCAATGACGGGAGAGGGTAATGCAGACGAGATGAGTCGCGCCGCTGAGCGTACGGCCCAGAAAGGTCAGACCACGACAAAAATTATGTTTGCATGTCGTCTCATCCAGGCTAAAATTGACCGTCTGTGTCGCCAATTTGTCGTCGACCCACTCGAGATTTTCTAAGAAAAACGTGGGACGGAAAGAGAAAACGTGGGATTTGGGACCTCGTCGTCGGGCGAAACCGGGCGGACGTTGTCAGGCAGATAGGCCGTGCCCTGTGGCAAAGTCATGTTTTTTGGGCAGCATGGCTCGTTGATGTGATGTGCTGTCGACAGTTGGGAGCCGCCCTGTTTCGCTGGTCTCTGCAAAGAAAAAGATTGGCGGTCGGCATACGCCCAACTATTCTTGTCCTGAACTTGCGAAAGCATGGTAATCATGCATAAAAAATGTTAAGAATTGTCAAGTCGGTGGAGGTCATGCTGGGTAATTGTGCTGCTGAAACTTAATTCAAGTATTCTCTTCGTCTTAAAATAGATATCAAATTTAGCAATTTGGATCAATCTAGACGCTATTTAGTATATAAATTTATCTAAATTTTAAAAAATCTTAGACATCTATTTTACAACAGAGGATGTATATATTTGGACGACCGTCTCCCGTCGAGTATGCAAATTGCATCCCGCCACCACGGACCAACGTCGGGAGCGTGTTCTTGTGTGAAAATGCGGAAGATGCCGCGCGAATTTTTTTTGGACGTTCGATCACAAAACTTGTCTTACAAGTAATATGGATCGAAGGGTTGAAACTGAACCTTCCCCTTATAGTTGGGTGGTATGCTTTTGGAATACAGTGGACTCTCCACTTGTAGTTGGGGCGTATGTGCATAGACGTACATATGCTGACGGTTGGACTAGGTTCCGAGTGGACGCTAACTACATATGAAATTGTTTTGTTTTACTTTAAGTTATACTTCCTTCCATTAAAAATAATTGTTGGTAATTTAATACAATTTTAGTACTCATTCCGACCCATATTACTTGACTTGTATTTGTCAAAATTTGAACGAACCTATATACTATATAGTGTCTAGATTCATCAAAATCTAGAGACAATTTGAGTCAACTAATATGGGTCGAAAGGAGTACAAAGTTTGTACTACATCTCACTTATTTTGAATGGGAAGGAGTACTAATTTTCTACAATTTGAAAACCCTGGCTACTGGAGCCCGCAGCCACAAATCCTCTCTATGTGTAATCCACAAGCCACAAATAATTATCATGCTGATAAAAATATCTAATTTGCCTTTATTTTCGGAAATACATACTCTAATCTTCCTCAATCATCACATGTTTTTTGAGAGCTCAACCATCACGTTTTCTTCGTGCCAAAAGAAACACCACACGTTTGACAGCAACAGCCCACAGGTCACAGGCCACGCCGCGGGATACTACTTCCTATAAATCAAACCCATCAACCATCTCCGAAACCACCAATTCCATTCCTCCAATATTTCCAATCAAGCAGAGCCACGGAAGAGTCTCCTGTGACAACGTTGCAAGCTCGTGACGGGAGATAATCAAGCGCGTTTAGAGAGGCGTACAGGGGCAAAATCAAGGCAAGAATGGCAGCGACGGGGAGCACCACCAAGGGCCGCCGGTTCGCGGCAGCGTGCGGCATTCTCAGCCGATGCGTCAAGGCTGCGGAGGCGCGGCCAGTGGCCACGGTGGCTCTCCCCCTCATGCCGGGAGCGGACGTGTCTGTGCAAGAGGAGCACGCGCCGGCGGCAGCTGCGCATGCCCAGATGACCATCTTCTACGGCGGGCGGGTGCTGGTGCTGGACGAGGTCCCGGCCGACATGGCGGCCGAGCTACTCCGTGCTGCTTCCGCCTCAGCCGCCGCGCCGCGAGCGAGCGGAGAGTGCGACCTGCCTATGGCGAGGAAGGCGTCGCTGCAGCGGTTCATGGAGAAGCGCAAGGGAAGGGTCGCCGCGCGGGGCGTCCCCTACAGCCGACCCGACGCCGATGCGCTCTCGCTTGCGCTCTGATTCCTGTTCATCTCATGTGTAGCGTAGGCGGACGGAGTAATTAGGACGTACTAGTACAGTGAAATTTTGTGACTGCCGTTCGAGTACAAATCGTTAACCTCGTGTGAAACTCTAGGAATTAATTTTTTCTTCTGCTTGGAACGGTGGTTGATTATTTTGTCCTCGGCCGCGGGTGCTGTGGCGTGGGGGCAGCACCGCGGCGGCTGCGGCTATCCCGCGGTCCAGGGAGTCGCTCGAGTACTACGGACATGGCGTCGATGGTGGTTTCTACTTCATCGACCTGTTGGGGGGGGGGGGGGGGGGGGGGGTGGTTCCGATGGCTGTGCCCGAGACCCTGGCGAGGGTGTCGATCCTTCCGGACCAGGACCCACCCCTCTCGGTGGAGGTGACGGAGGCCCTGCTCCAGGAGGAGCTCAGCGCGGCCCTGCCAGGTTTTGAGTGGCATGTGCGACGCTTCTCGGCGTCGTAGTTTGTGGTGTCGTTTCCGTCCGTGGCGATCTTGCGCATGTGCGCCCTCGGCTCATCCTTCATGCTCCCGCTCCACCAGCTGAAGGTCTCCATCCAGTCGTCCTCGGCTGCTCAGGAGACGGTGGCCACCCTCTAGGAGGTCTGGGTCCGGCTGCACGGGGTCCCGCTCGAGGCTCGGCAGCCGGAGGTGGTGGTTCTCGTGTCTCAGACAGTGGGCAAGCTGACGGAGGTCGACCTGCACTCCCTGGCAGGCCACGGGCCTATCCGGCTGCACCTGCTCTGCCCGAACACCTTGGTCTTCCCGATCTCTCTGTCGCGCTTCTTCTTCGACCGCGTGGGTCGGGACCTTCTGGTGGAGCTCGATGAGGAGGTGGACCTCCTCCTCCCCCTCCTCCAGCCGGCGACGACCCTGGGACGCGGGGAGGTGGCTCCGGCGAGGAGCACTCGGACAGTGACTTGGGGTCTGACCCTGAGTCGCCGCTCACCACCGACGCCCCACCGCCTCCTCTGGTGCCGCCACAGGGGTCGGCTGGGGACCCCTCGGCCCCATCCCCCGCGGCTGGACTGTCAGGGGGAGGACCCTTCTTCCCAGGGAGGCGCCCTATGTCCCTGAGCGCTCCGGCCAAGATGGCCCCGGTGGACCTTCCCCGATGCTACCGCCCCGACCCCCCGGTCTCCATCGGCCTCGACATCGCGCAATACGGCTCCTACTTGGATCTGGGTCCGTCGTCTCGCCCTGGCCCCCAGCCCGCCACGTCGTCCCCGGAGCCAGAGGCCTCGGGGAGTGTGGGCTTGGAGGTGTGCGCCCACCTGTCCCCGCGGTCTCCCGGCGTGGTGTGCTACGCCCTCGCCCCGGACCCGCCTGTGATGTTTGCCACCGTTGGTGACCCCGTCACCCCTGTGGCAGCCACCAAGCTGCGCCGATCCAGGGCCCCCCGGCCGCCGCCCCCCGCCTCCCTCCCGCCACAGTGTTCGGCTCGCTGACACGCGGACTGGTCTGTCTGGTCCCGAGCCGACAGTGGCAGAGAGGGCTTCCCGCCGGGTCGCGGCTCACGACGAGTTCTCAGGTACTTCCTCCTCCGCCTCTATTGTTCCTTCTGACCCTGGTCCTTCTGGTTTGCCTGGTTCCCTGTTCTGTGTTCTTTCCGAGGTGTCTCTGGCCCACTTTGGCGAGGTGGCTGATGATTGTGGGATTGTTTTCCGTGGCGAGAAGGGGTTTAAGCTCGAGCAGTTAGCTGCCATTAAGGCGCGGGAGGGGTATGAGGGAGCAATCGCTGCTGCCCGGGCGCGTGACGCCCGGGAGCGGGAGCGCTCCCGGATCCTTGCCGAGGACAGGACCCCCAGGCCTGGCTCCAGTAGGTATCCTCCTCCTGCACCTGACGCTTAGGAGGTCACTCACGTGCCGGCCCCCCCGGACAGGCCGCGTGGGAGACCTCCCAAGGCAGCTGTCACCCGCCCGCCCTCTCCTCGTGCCCGCTCGGTCCTTGCTAAGGGGACCCCCCCGGCTTGAGGTTCCCTATGGACATCCTCCGTGCCTTCCGGGCGTTCATTTGGAACATCCGGGGGTTCGGGCACGAGGGTCGTCGCCGCCAGATCAAGGAGTACATCCGCTTGGAAGCGCCGGATATTGTCGACCTTCAGGAGACGATTCGCCAGGACTTTTCCATTGTTTAGTTGGAGGCCCTGAGCCGGTTCAAGTTCTCTTGGTCCTAGCTTCCTGCGTTCGGCCACTCGGGAGGGATCCTCCTGGGGGTGAAGGAGGATACCTTTGAGATAGACGATATGGACCGCGGGGAATTTTTTGTGAGCATGGCGCTCACCCATAGATAGTCTCGCCTCAAGTGGGAGATGAGTATTGTCTATGGCCCCGCGGGCTATAGGAGGTCCGCTGATTTCCTACTAGAGCTTAAATCGAAAGTGGAGCGGACGGTGGTTGCCGGTGATTTCAACCTGATCCGATCTGCCGATGATAAGATCTCGGCCAACGTGGACCTCCCTAGGATGCGTATGTTTAACGACTGCATCGCCGATCTTGCTCTCTGCGAGATTGTGCGAGTGGGCGCTAGATATACTTGGACAAATAAGTAGCTCAACCCGATCCGCAGCGTCCTTGATCGGGTCTTTGTCTCCGTTGAGTGGGAGGTGGCTTTTCGCCTTTGCTCGCTTAGGGCGATCACTAGGATTGGGTCTGACCACACCCCTCTCCTCCTCTCCTCGGGAAGGGGCCTCCCGTCGCGGTTGAACCGATTCCACTTTGAATCATTTTGGCTTCAGAAGCAAGGATTCGTGGATTCGGTTCGCTCGAGGTGGTTGGCAGCGGCCGCCTCTACCCCCCGTGTCTACTGTGCTATGGATATCTGACATCACTGTGCCAAGCTGTCCCGGCAGTTCATGAGGGGCTGGGGGGCTAATCTGGGGGCTGACCTTAGGAATCAAAAGGATGCCATTTTGTGGGACATTCAACACTTGGATTGAGAGGCTGACCTTCACGTCCTATCGGCTGAGGCCTGGTCCCATAGGTACTCCCTGGAGTCTTCCATTATGGAGGATCTACAAGGGAGAGGAGGCTTTTTGGCGATAGTGGAGTCGCCGGGACTGGACTGTCCAGGGGGAATCGAACACTGCTTACTTCCATGCCATTGCTAATGGCAGGAGGAGGAAGTGCTCGATCCCTTGCCTCTGGGCGGGAGAGTCGTTGTTGGATTCCCCCCAGGCACTCTCCGCCCATATTTATTCTTTCTACCGGGATCTCTTCTTCGCGTCCCCTCCCTCAGGAGTCTTGCTTGCTCCAGACTTCTGGTCTGGCGAGGCGTTAGTCTCACATGAGGAGAACGCAGAGCTCACCCTCCCCTTCCTAGGCGAGGAGGTGGCGGCGGCCCTGAAGTCCATGAAGTCTAGTTCAGCCTCGGGCCCGGACGGGCTGCCGGTGTGCTTCTTCCAGACTTTTTGGGCTCAGCTTCAGCCGTTGATCCTGTAGCTCTTTCAGGAGTTCTACACGGGGACCCTGGTGATGTCTCGGTTGAACCTGGGCGTCATTACCTTGATCCCCAAAGTAGTGGGGGCCACGGATATCCGCCAGTTCTGCCCAATTATAGTGATCAATGCCATCCAACGTCTGTTTGCCAAGGTCTGTGCCCTGTGTCTCGCCCCCGTTCTAGAGCGTCTCACACATCCTCTCCAGTTTGCCTTCCTAAAGGGACGCCTCATTCATGACGATGTCCTGGCTCTTCATAAGATTATCCATGAAGTAAAGGTTCGGCGTCAGAAAGGGGTGTTTCTGAAGCTGGACTTTCAGAAGGCATATGACCGCTTGGACTAGGCCTTCCTGAGGCTCGTGCTGGAGAGGAGGGAGTTCGACGACCGTATGATCTGCTGGATCATGCAGTTTGTGATGAGTGGTAGGACGGCGATCAACATCAATGGGGATATTGGCCCCTACTTTAGTCCGTCTTGTGGGGTTAGACAAGGGGATCCGATTTCCCCCTCTTGTTTAACACCGCAGTGGATGTCCTGGCTGAGATTCTGGATAGAGCCAAAGGCGCTGGCCACATCTTGGGGGTGGTAGGTCACTTGATCTCCGGAGGTGGGATCTCCCACCTCCAATATGCGGATGACACCATGATCATGGTGTAGGGCTCGGACAGAGACATCGTTAACCTGAAGTTCCTCCTGCTTTGTTTTGAATCCATGTCAGGGCTGACGATCAATTTCGACAAGAGCGAGGTTATGGTTCTCTGGTATCCCGAGGAGGAGCGGCAGAGGATTGTGGATAACCTGAATTGTAAGCTGGCAGACTTCCCTATTACGTATCTTGGGATGCCTATCCGAGAGACTCGGGTGTTGATCCGAGACTTGGCACCCTTGGTCTCAAGGGTGCGCTCGAGGGCTGAGCCCTGGAGAGCGCGCCTTACGTCTAAGGGGAGTAAGTCGGTTCTTATTAACTCGTGTCTCTCGAGTCTCCCCATGTACCAGATGGGCCTGTACCTTCTTCCGGAATGGACCCATGCCGACTTCGCGAAGGAGTTATCTAGCTTCTTTTAGGCGGCACAGGATGTCCATCAGAAGTAACATGTCGTTAAATGGGCGAACGTTTGCGCCCCCAAGTGCTTTGGGGGCATAGGGATCCTTGACTCTCCCGCTTTAATGTGGCATTGATGCTAAAATGGGTATGGCGCATTCTCAGGGACGACAAGGGTCTTTGGCTGCAGGTGATCAAAGCCAAATACCTCTGTGGCCACCCCTTACTAGCGTGCAAGATACAGGAGGGCTCTCAGTTCTGGAGAGCCATCCAGGAGATCAAAAACTTCATTAGTTTGGGCATCTCCTTTGTGGCTGGCTGCGGCAGAGGATTCGGTTTTGGTTGGATCCCTGGCTGCTTCCAATCCCGCTGGGGGTGCAGTTCCCCGGCCTCTTTGCCATTTCCGCTTCCCCTGAGGCTTTGGTGGCTGAAGCCTTCCGCGAGGGACGCTGGAACATCTTGTTCCGTCGATACCTTAGCGAGGCGGAAGCCACGGAATTCCAGCAGTTGCTGGGATCCCTCCCGGTGGCCTTATCTGAGGCCCCGGATGAGGCTTCATGGCAGCTCCACCCCTCGGGGGTGTCCTCGGTGGGCTCAGCTTACCGCGCCCTCTTCCAGGGCCCGGAGCTGAGCTGGACGGCTCCCATTTGGAAGGCTCCTCTCCCACTTAGTATTCGCATCTTTCTTTGGCAGCTTCTTCGCGACCGGTTACCTTTGGGGGGTGGAGGTGGCCAAACGTAACGGCCCGGGCAATGGCTTGTGTCCCCTATGTGGGACTCCGGAGTCTTGTGCCCATATTATGTTCTACTGTTCGGTGGCTCAGGCTCTTTGGAACTTTGTCTGCGAGGCGTTGGGTCCTACCTGGCAGGCGCAGGAGCTCGGGGAGTTCCTGCAGGCCCAGGCAAATAGAGCCGGAGGGGGGAGCCGTCTCTTCTGGCTCGTGTTTGTAGCCATATCGTGGACCTTGTGGAATGTGCGCAACAAGATGGTGATTGAGAAGGTTTACTCCTCTCGTGTGTCTGACCCTATTTTTTCCTTTCTTGTCTCCCTTCAGCAGTGGGCTCCCCTGGTGCGGCAGCGTGACCGGGCGACTTTCGACGATACTCTTCGGGCCTTGAGGATGGCGGCGCTCCCCCTCTCGGCTCCAGCTTCGCCCCCCCCCCCCCTTCGGTGTTCTGACTGTCATTTCCGTCTCCCCGGCGTGTTTTTTAGTTTCTTGTTGGGCTTGATTGTGCTGTGGCCCCAGCGGACGTGTGCACCTTTTCCTTTCAGTTTGGCTACGGCCGTAGTGGATGTTACCTGAACTCTGTATCTGGATATTGCTTTATTTATAAAGCAGGACGAGAGCCTGATTCAAGAGAGATTATTTTGTCACTCGCTTTTCCTCTGCCCCGAATAATAATCAGAAATTAGGCCATGATGTGGCGCTTTGCCGGTGTCCGTCCATTTCCCAATTAAGATGGTAGGTATTTGGAAATGCAAAGGGCCATGAATAATGAAGTTAAAGTTGCATAAACTAAACCATATACTGAACAACAATCAGAAAGAAATGTGGTACTACCCCCGGTCCGCAATAACTGTCGTTGATTTAGTATAGAATTTGCACCCCTCGAAATAGCCTTTCGCCCCGATTTATAAACAAAGCCACACACACAGTTTTCAACTAATACAAGAGGGGAACATCTACAAATCAGATAATAGATAAACAAGAGTAGAAGAAAGAATAACGACTTGCCACCTGACGAAATTAGAACGAGACCTAGAAAAATAAAGCTCTGTGAAATTAGAACGAGACCTAGAAAAATAAAGCTCCACGACGACGCCCCCAAGAGGGTTTCGATGCGTGACGCCACCTTCGCCGAGACTAAGGGTCGAGGATTTTTACCCGGAGCCCCAACGCGGAAACTCAAGGATTTTTTATGCTTGAAACAGTGGTTGATGATTTTGGTACTCGCTTCTCATCTGCTTCTATGGTATTTGAAAATGAGAAGAGTCATAAATACTGAAGTTAAAATTGCGTCAATTTAACTTATATATTGGACAACAATCAGAAAGAAAGGTGGTACAATAAATCCATATTTATAAGTCTGTGTCCAAGAAAGACCACGCAACACATCAATTTGGTGCTCCCCAACAAACAATAATAAGTCAACAAATATAAACACCAAACAAATAAATTTTAAAGTAGATTTATAGCCTCCAGCCCCCCTCCCAAAACCGGCGGAAGGGTTTTTTAGGCCGTTTGGGGCTGTACATGGTTGGGTGTGTGGCCTAGCCGCGCCTCCTCAATAGCAAAAATTTTGGAAATAAAAATGTCATAGATTTTAACCATAATTTTGATCACATAGTTCCGCATGTAAAATAAATCAAACTTTAAGAAGTTCAACAATGCAAGTTCATAATTTAATAAGTTTTGATGCACAATTTGAAACACATAAAACTAGATGTTTCTTTTGAGTGCTCATAGGTGCTCCACAAGATCTTCTTAGTTGGTGATCCGTATTTGTGTCTCGGATTTCCTGAGCATGGCGATAAAGGTAGAAAATGCGACCGACACCTGGTGTTCAACATTCGCAAGAGGACCCTGCCGAAAATATAGTTAAGTGCCCCTACTTCTCCCACTCGCTCTCAATGATCATATTGAGTGATTGGTTGTGTGCATGTAGATGGTCTTATCATAAAGTGATAATATTCAAATAAGTAAAGATGACTCTTGAGAGACATGTTTGTACTCATAGTGTATATCACTAAAGATCGACATGGTTCTACTGGACAGAAACTTGCAAGCGATTAAATTTCCAAAGACACGAGACAAATACCAGAAGTCGTGTCGCTTCTTTTAGATAAAAAAATCATGTCATGATCGACTTTAATTAATAAAGCCCACATAATCACAAAATTATTACATGATGCGAGATATAGCCAAAGTTTAAGAGGGTCGCAACAGCAACTATTCCAGTGAGTAAACGGACTGATCCTCCATATGCCAGTGAAGGTACAGTTGAGAGTCATCTTTAGTTATTTGATTATTTATCACTTTATGATAAGACTGTGTACATGCACACAACCAATCACTCAATATGATCACCGAGAGCGAGAGGGAGAAGGCAGGGACACTGAATCGTATTTTTGGCAGGGTCCTATTATGGATGTTGATCACCAGATGTCGACCGCATTTGCTACCTATCTTGCCATGTGTTAGGAAATCCAAGACCGAAATATGCATCACACCAACTGCAAGAAGATCTCGTGGAGAGCACCCGTGGGCACCAAAAGGAAACATCTAGTTTTATGTGTTTCAAAACTTATTAAATTATGAGTTTTCTCTGTTAAACTTCTTAATTTTTTATTTATTTTACATGTGGAATTATGTGATCAAAATTATGATTTTAATTCATGTCATTTTTTATTTTAAAAAAATCTACTGGGTGAGCGGGGTTGAGCCGCGACTGGGCAACACCCAACCATGCACTGCGGGACACAGACCCCTGCGGCCGCCCTCACACCAAAATGGCCTTAAAACCGTTTCGTAGGATGGCGTTTGCTGGGATATGGCTGTAGGTGCTCTAAATCTACTAACTTTTTCCATATGTTTGGTATTTATACGTGTTAATGTATTATTCTTTGTTGGGGCGCATTAAATTGATGTGTCGTGTGGTCTTTTTTGGACACAAACTTATAAATGTGGATTGGTTTGTACTTTCTTCATTTTAAAATACTATAAAGATGTTTTAACTTTGTGAAATAAGTGTATCTAAAGTCCTTTAGTGTATAAGTTTGCTCCGAATCTATCTATAAAAAAGATCTAGATACACTCCTTTCACAAAGATAAAACATCTTATAGTATTTTAAAACAGAGCAAGTATCACTCTTTTTTCTGATTGTTGTCCAATATATGAGTCAATTTATGCAATTTTAACTTTGGTATGCATGACTCTTTGCATTTTCAAATATCCACTATCTTATTTGGAAAATAGGCGGAGGCGACAAAGCGCGATATCACGGTCCATTTTCTGATTTCGATTTGGAGCAGAGGAGAAGCAAGTAACAAAATCATCAACCACCCCAAGCAGGAAAAGGAAATCATTCCTTGAGTTTCACACGAGGTGAGCGATCTGAACTCGAACAGCAGCCACAAAAATTCGCTGTACTAAGTCGTAATTACTCCATCCGCCTACGCTACACATGAGATGAACACGCGAATCAGAGCGCATCACCGCTGGGTCGGCTGTAGGGGACGCCGGACGCCACGCCCGGCGACCCTTCCCTTGCGCTTCTCCATGAACCGCTGCAGCGACGCCTTCCTCGCCATAGGCAGGTCGCACTCTCCGTTCGCTCGCGGCGCGGCGACTGCCGCGGCGGCAGCAACACGGAGCAGCTCGGCCGCCCTGTCGGCCGGGACCTCCTCCAGCACCAGCACCCGCCCGCCGTAGAAGATGGTCATCTGGGCATGCGCTGCTGCCGCCGGCGCGTGCTCCTCTTGCACGGACACGTCCGCTCCCGGCATGAGGGGGAGAGCCACCGTGGCCACTGGCCGCGCCTCCGCAGCCTTGACGCATCGGCTGAGAACGCCGCACGCTGCCGCAAACCGGCGGCCCTTGGTGCTCCCCGTAGCTGCCATTCTTGCCTCGATTTCCCCCTGTACGCCTCTCTAGTCTCTAGACGCGCTTGGTTATCTCCGGCTGCGAGCTTGCAATGTTGTCACGGGGAGACTCCTTCCTTGGCTCTGCTTGATTGGAAATTATGAGTTGGTTGGAGGAATGGGATTGGTGGTTTCGGAGATGGGTGCTGGGTTTCGATTTATAGGAAGAATCCCGGGGCTTGTCCTGTGGTCTGTGGTCTGTTGCTGTCAAAACGTGGGGTGTTTCTTTTTGGTCCACTCTCGCATGAAGAAAACGTGATGATGATTGAGGGAGATTAGCTATGCTTTTCCGCAAAAGATGGCTGATTAGATAATGGCAACAGCGCATAGCGCGCGAGAGAGGATTTGTGGCTCCCGCGCTCTAGTCAGCCCGGTTTTTTAAGTAAAATTAGTACTCTCTTTAATCTATATCAGTTGACTCAAATTTGTCTAAATTTAAATTGATCTAGATATTATTTAATATATATGTTTATCTAAATTTTGACAAATCCAAATCAACTAATATGGGTCGAAGGGAGTAATTTAAAGTTTCATAAAACTCTAAATTCAATTTCGTAAATACGTATATACCTCCCTCCGTCCGCAAATAAATGTACATCTAGCACTCAAAATTTGTTCCAAAAAAAGTGTACATCTACAATACCAAGGCACTAAATAAACAATTAGCTCCTCGTAATCACTCCCCCACCTCATCCTTCAATCTCTATTCTTCTCCTCCATATCATCCACCAATCCTCGTTCTTCTCTTTTCTTCATAATTGATAAAGCCTCATAAAAAAAAGAACTAATTTGTCTAATATTTCTTAGATGTACACTTATTTGCGGACGGAGGGAGTATATGTCTTGTATATTTGTGCACACTTTGGGTAAAAAAATTCTATTTTCGAATGCAGAAAAAATTTGTGGCCGTACAAAGTAATAAAAATTACCATTTGATCCTAAAATTTGTCTTTTTATGTAGCCTAAAATACATCTTTTCTAATGAAATTTGTGACATACATACAATATGTGTAAGTGTAGTTGTATCTGTCTTTCCAGAATTCTTTGGTATCTAGAACTAACTTTTTTGTACTAAAAAAAGAAAGCACTCATGGGCCTTAGCATGAGAACTTTCCGACTGTCTATTATAACAAGTTTTACTATGATAAACTTTGCATGGCTCCGATGTTGGATGGGCGAGGACGGCGGCGCGCATTCGGCTTGCGCTAGTGTTTGTAGTCATTGCTAGGTGGTCCTTTGACCTATTTATAATTTTTACTTTTAGGCCTCTTTGTATTATAGTTGATGATTATTAATGAGATCGGTGGAATTTTCGCAAAAAAAAGCACCTCTAAAATGTTGCCGAGTAATAGTTCTACCGACGAGATAAGCAGGAGTGAAAAGAAAAATGCTCCTTTCAAGCAAGAGGAATCGCGACATTGTAGCACCTAGATGTGCGCGGGATATTTCATAATGATCATCAATCATAATTCACATCGACAGTTGCATATTCTCACACGACACGACCTTACGAATTCTCAACACGACCTTATTGTGAGAGCGGATTTACCACACCTAGGAGGGGCCCCCGGCACCATCTATGCCGTCAATTTATTAGAGATTCGTACAACAGTCTACTAGTCAAAGGATCCAACTTTTTTCCATTTTAGTCCCTATAAAAAATTGATTTAATCTCTGCAACCCACCACTCCCAGGCTCCCAGCATCGCCGTGTACGTGCGCCCCCACTCCACCTGCTCACGCATCTCCCCCACACCCATCTGTCTCTCTCTCCAACCACCGACGCCTCCAGATCGATGCAGTTCCTTCCCACGTTGCCGGCGGCCAACTCCACCTCCTCCAGCCCTGCCTTCTCCTCCTCCTCAAGCCTCCACCTCCTCCTCAAGCCCCGCCTTCTCCTCCCCGACGCGATCCCCAGCCCCGATGCGATCCCCGCCTCCTCCTTTTTGTTTGTTTTTTCTTCATGCTTGGATCCAGTTCGTGGTTGAATTTTTTGGCCGGATCTCTCTTTTAACTGGTTGATTCTTGCTAGGAGTGGACGGATTCGGAGGCCCTCCTTTTTCTTTATTTTTTCTTCATGCTTGGATCTTGACAGGTGTATGAAACGTGTATCGTTTTTTTCATTATGTTTCTTGTATGATACCGTTATAAATCCTCTAAGTTTCTTTCATATTTATTTCATGTTTCTTGCAACTTTCCTTTCCTAGATCCGGAAATGTTGGATGTTCTTTTTCTTGATATTTCTTTAGAATTTCTGTGAGTTTGGGTATGAATATGAGAGGGATTTAGTCATATATTCATGAATCTCCAATGAATTAGCCCTAGAGAAATCCGATCTAGGCATCATATTTTTTGGGGATTTTTCATTCAGTTCGTGATGTATCTTGCTGATTCGGTTTTTTCCTATTAATACCGATCAAAAACTTTGTATTTTCACGTGTATGAAACTTTGTTCTAACTTTGATACATGTATGGATCTTTATTAATCTTCATCAGAAGGCCATATCTGATCCTCTTTTTCGTGTGTCATGATAGCTACTGCCTAGGCATGTTCATCAGAAGATTTATTTGTTCTATGGATTAGATGTCAACCTTGAATAAAACATGTATGATTTTATGTAAACCTCGATGGCTCGTAGAATACACAGGGAGTAAATTAGATACCTTTTCCAGGAAACATGTGCAGAATCTTGTATGTGTCATGAATCTTGTATGAAAATGCTAAGAATCTGTAATGAAGCTTGTATATGTCAAGAATCTGTAATGAATCTTGTTTGTACGAATTATGTATGTTTCTTGGATTCTTTGAAAAAACATATGCAGAACTTGTGTGAATTTTTTAATATCCTGTGAAACATCGTGTATGAAAATTATTGTTGAAACATATTCTTGAAAGAAAATATATGAATGAGATTAGATATTGTGAGTAATCTCGTAAATTTTGTGTGTATCTTGTATGAAACGTTCTTGGTATTAATCTTATTCAATGCAGATTACAGAAATTCAATTATTGAAAAAATATTGTATGTTGGGATTCTAGTATGTATCATATATGAATATTATTGCCTATGAATCTTGAATGAATTTGTGTTGGAAGGTCTCAAATATTTCACAAATATCCATACTTTCGTAGAAATAATAAAAGAATATCTCTTGGCAGAAACAAGTTTGTAAAACATGTGAATCTTATATGAAACTTCTGAATCTAAGATGAAACAAAGTAAGAGTGTCTAAATATTGTTAAATAAAAAGTGTAAAAATAAAATTATCAAATGAGATTGTTGAAAAAACAAATTATGCATGTTTCATTTTCAAAATAAAAAATGTATAGAAAAAATGTTGAATATTCCCGAAATTTTACGAGAAAAATTGAGGTGAAAAAAAGATAGAAATTATGCAAGTATTTTGTGAAAAATTTATATGAATATATCTTGGCAGAAGCAAGTTTGTAAAACATGTGAATCTTGTATGAAACTTCTGAATCTAGGATGAAACAAAGTAAACGTGTCTAAATATTGTTAAATAACAAGTACGAGAATAAAAATTGCCAAATGAGATTGTTGAAAAAACATATTATGCATGTTTCATTTTTTAGAATAAAAAATGTACATAAAAATATTGTTAAATATTCCTAAAAATTTAAAAGAAAAAATGAGGTGAAAAAGAAACAGAAACGTGTAGAAGACATGTTCGGTTATGGGAAGACAATCATACATAAAAAATATAAAATATCCGACAACGCTAGGGGGTTGGATAGAAAAACTGCAAGAGACCTACTATGTGAGGTGGGAGGATTATTTTATAAAACACATAACACGGATCTCCAATAAATAGAGAGTAGAGATGATGTCGGGGGCCCCTCTTAGGGGAGGAATTGCATTGCCTATCTTATTGTTCGCTTCAATCTTAGAGCATCTCCAGCATAAGCTGTAAATAGACACTGCACTAAAATAACTACCAAAATAGCACGTTATAGAAAAAACGGTGCTCTAACAGATGCGACAAAATAGAACATGACAAAAAAAAAAATTAACGCGCGCTCGATTGCGCTATCCTGAATGGTACATATGCCGCTTCGACTACAGCGCGCTACAACAAATGGACAAAATCGCAAGCCTCCAACCGCCCTGAAATTTCACCCGCGCATCTGTTCTACGCGCGTGCTGCCGGCCTGGCCCTTCGCGGCCCCGTGCCTGGAGCGTCGCCGACCTCCGTCAGCCCCGCCTCGCCGCCGCGTCCCTGTTCGCCGTCGGCCGCCGCCCGTCCGTCTCCTCCAAAACCGCGCCGCTTGCCGCCTGCGGCCGTCGCCCGTCCGTTTCCTCCGGAATCGCGCCGCTTGCCGCCTGCGACCACCGTCCGAAACCGATCTGCCACTAGAAACTTCCCTGTGCTGGTCCGCCGGCGGCTCACGCGCTCGATTCTGCATCCCAACTCGACCTCTATGCCATGGAATCGACCGGCCTCGCCTCCCTCCTTCTCGCGGAAGGAATCGACCTCCAGGTCGCTGGTCTCTGGCTTGGTCGGGGCGGCGCACGCGGCCACATGTCGCACGTCGGGGTGGGCTGGGTCGTGGCGGGGCGCGTAACGTGTACAGATCACTGCTCGGGCGGCGCACGACACGCGTCCAGGTCTAGAAATTTGTGGCAGCAGCATAGTTGGACGCACGGCAGGAGTTGTCGCGGCTGCAAGAGTTGGACGCACGGCGCGCGTCCAGGGCTAGGGATTGAGTTAATTGATTGGGTTAGCTGATGATTGGGTCACCTTTTGCCTTGATCATCGCTTATGTTTGCGTGAATCGATTGATGAGGACTCGATTGCTTTTTCAAAAATAAATTTAGGGTCTTTTTTGTAAAAATTAGGGACTTGATTGTGATACAGTGAAGCTCTATTTTAGAGTCTCGGGTGAAGTGATGCTTTGGTGAACGCGGCGATTCTACATAGTCGTGGGTGTCTATGGCTTATCTAACGGCCTATGACGTTCCAAGATTCGTGTCTTTGTACTTTGCCTTTATCACCCTGTACTTTGTCCATCTTCCTTTCCCTATGGGAACCGAACTGGACGTGTCCACCTTGCCTTATCTCTTCCCTGTTCTTCCCTGCCCACATGACGCATACATCTCATTGCCTCCATGGCTGGTGGCGCTGCCCTTCCTCTCCCTCCTCGATTCTCATTCATTCTCACCTTTCTCTCCGGTATTACTCCGTTCCTTGCCGTCCAGCATGTTGCCGTGGCCGACGACCCTCGCCATCACCAAAATCATCGCCGCCACGGACCCAACCAATCTGAGCTCCGCCGTGGAGGACGGCCATGGCGCTCACCGGAGGAAGTTGAGCCTGCAGCTCCACCGCGCCCTCGACTTGGAGCCTGCAACTCCACCGCCTCCCACTTACTTTTGCTTGAGCTATAATGGTCAGATCCAACGTGGTTCTAGGCTAATTCCTCTACTAACTTTTGATAGATATTCAAGCACTAACTGAACCAAAAAGAATAAGACTGATCTATAATGTCAGATTCAATTTGGTTACATGCTAATTCCTGCACTAACTTTTGATAGAAAATTCTGTATTGAGCGATCCAAACAGGATGGAACTAATTTTCCATAAAACGTTAAGACTAAGGGGTTCAATAGTAAAAGGGGAGGGGCTTGATGGCACAAATTCATCATAGCACAGGGTGTTTCCTCCTAACATGCAGAAGAGACGACATGAATCTCAAAGCACAGTTTAACGTCCTAGGATAAGCCCGGGACCCTAACGTATGGGTAGAGTTTGTTTTTCGTGCTTTGGTGCTCTATTTTAAAGCTCTATTTTAGAGCTTGTTGCTGCTCCACGCTAAAAGTGAATAGAGCACGCTGCAAACAGGTTTTACGGCGTCAAAATTTAGAGCGTTTGTTGAAGATGCTCTTAGATCTATAAGGACTTTCTTGAACAAGTTTTCACGTAAGTTGTTCGTTTGACTCTTGGGTTTACATGCGACACTAAAGCGTTCTCACGAACAATAGGAATGGTAGATTAGGGAAGGTTTAGATTTAGATGTTAGCATCCAGTCAGACCTAACCGAATACTCAGCATATGTTTTGGACGTTTATGCGCATATGTTCCATCTACAAATAAGATTTCACTGTATTCTAAAAGTCCGAATTAAAGAGAGGAGGAAAAGGGACACTCTCTCTTATAGGCTAGTCACAATTCTTTCAGGTAAGCGAGATGAAACTGAACCGAGGAGCCTCCATCGGTCCCCTAAAACACTTTAGGAAGCAGGGACGGAGACAAGGGGGGACGAGGGGGGCTTAGTCAACTCTATGGTTTAAATATTGTAAAGAACTCTACTTGTTAAAACTCCAATTTCTTATTAATTTAGCTAAGTCTGTCCCTCTCGTGTCAATTTTGCCTCCCTCAAAGTGAGAAGCTGGCTCCGTCCCTGTTAGGAAGGCACGATGAAGCTAGCTCTGATATCATGGTCTAGTTTCTGATTATGATTAGAGGAGAAGCGAGTGACAAAATCATCAACCACCGTTCCGAGCAGAAAAAAAAATCTGTAATTACTCCATCCGCCTACGCTATACATGACATGTACACAAATCAGAGTGCAAGCGCGAGCGCAGCATCACCGACGGGTCGGCTGTAGGGGACGCCACGCCCGGCGACCCTTCCCTTGCGCTTCTCCATGAACCGTTGCAGCGACGCCTTCCTCGCCATTGGCAGGTCGCGATCCGTCGACTCTCCGCTCGCTCGCGGCGCGGCGCTTGCCGCGGCAGCAACACGGAGTAGCTCGGCCGCCATGTCAGCCGGGACGTCCTCCAGCACCATCACCCGGCCGCCGTAGAAAATGGTCATCTGGGCATGCGCAGCTGCCGCCGGCGCGTGCTCCTCTTGCACGGACACGTCCGCTCCCGGCATGAGAGGGAGAGCCACCGTGGCCGCCGACCGCGCCTCCGCAGCCTTGACGCATCGGCTGAGAACGTCGCACGCTGCCGCGAACCGGCGGCCCTTGGTGCTCCCCGTAGCTGCCATTCTTGCCTCGATTTTCCCCTGTACGCCTCTTTGCAATGTTCTCACAGGGACTCAGGGAGACTCCTTCCTTGGCTCTGCTTGATTGGAAATTATGAGTTGGTTGGAGGAATAGAATTGGTGGTTTCGAGATGGTTTCTGGGTTTTGATTTATAGGAAGAATCCCGCGGCGTGTCCTGTGGCATGTGGGCTGTTGCTGTCAAACGTGGGGTGTTTCTTTTTGGTCGACTTGGCACGAAGAAAACGTGGTGATTGAGCTCTCAAACAAACGTGATGATTGAAGAAGATTAGATATGTATTCCCACACAAAAAGGCAGATTTGATATTGGCAACAGCGCGTTAAAACACATAGGGCGAGAGAGGATTTCTGCCTCCTGTCCGATTTTTCAAATTTTAGAAAATTACTCCATCCGTTTTAAAATATAAGATGTTTTAGTTTGTTAAGCAAATGTATTTAGACTATTTTTAATACGTAGATTCACTAAGGTTTGTAGTGAATCTAGACACTAAAACAAGTCTAGATACATTTGCTTCACAAACATAAAACATCTTATATTTTAAAACAGAGGGAGTTCTAATTTAAAATTTCAGAAAAATTCAAAAACAATTTTGTAAATACGTACATATTATTTGTGCAAAGTTTGTGAGTTTCTATTTTGGGCTGCAGAAAAAAATTGTGGCTCTACAAAGTAATAAAAACTCCTATTTTGTTATAAGATTTGTCTTTTACCTTGCCTAAAATAGGACGTATTTTTTAATGAAATTTGTGACATGGATACTATATGTGTACATCTAATTGTATCTAGAAAAAGCATTCTTTAGTTTTAAACAAACAAGAGCACTCGTAATCATGTGCAAGTAGCAATTTTTCGCATGTAGCACCTTCTAACTAATAGTTATACCGACGAGAGAAGCACGAGTGAAAAGAAAATTGCTCTAAGACTAGTCACAACGGGGAGTATTATATAGTAGTATCATGCATATGATATTAGTATATGATACCATCTCCATAATGTATAGTATCATACAGTAGTATCATAGTCTTGGAATATTTATTGTTTTGTAGAATCTCAATGTAAAATTATGAACAAGATTTGTTTAAGATTAATTTTTCTAGTTTTATGTGTTATGATACCGTATCTACCTATAATACCAACACAATCTCTTTCATCATTAATTGCTATGATACATAAGCATTTTGCATGCATGTGGTGCATGATGCCATACCCCTATTGGGGCTAGTCTAAACTCTTTGAAGCAAGAGGGGTTGCAATATTGTGTATTGCACCTAGATGCGCGTGGGGGATATCTCATAAGGATCATCAACCACAATTGGCGTCTGCCATTATAGATTCTCACGTGACACGACCTTGTTGTTCGTTTGACTCTTAGATCTAGAAGTGAACCTTCTCAACTTTCCTGAACAAGTTGGCGTCTACACGTGACACTAAATCTTTCTCACGAACCATAGGAACGACATAGTAGGGAAGGTCCGGATTCAGATTTTAGCTTCCACTCATACCTAGCCCAACACTCGGCATAAGTTAGGACATTTATGCACATACGACCCAACTACAAGTAGAGAGTCCACTGTATCCCAAAAGCCGAAACTAAAGGATGAGGGAATCTGTCCCTCGTAACCTCCTCCTGTAAGCGAGGTGGAACAAAACCGAGAAACTTTTATTGGTACTACAACAACCCCGATATCCCACTCATGAGAAGCCCCTCGGAAAGGCATGGTGATGCTAGCTCTGATATCTGGTGTTAGCGCCCACTCAGGCCAAACCCAACATCCTATATTTATGCGCATACAGCCCAAATCCAAAAAGGGATCCCACTCCATCCCAAAAGTGTGCCTTCCCCTGCTTTGATCTGGTGGATTCTGGGCCCTCCTATGGTGGGACCGTTTGCTTGGAGCTAGGGATGAACCAGGTGTAGACTATGTCGTCTCGTCGAAGCCGTCAAGGAGGTGGTTCCAAAGCGACGAAGGGTCACCATCATCGGCTTGCTCCTGCTGCTCCGTGGAATGTTGGAGGGCCTGCTCGCCCGCTCCCTCCGAAAGCTGCGCTCGTCGATGTTCCTCAACGGGGATTCGAAGATGACTATGAGTTGTGTCCTGCCTCTGCACCTTCTGGTCGAAAGGCAACCTTTCTCTCAACCTCCAGTGTGGAGACCTTTTTTAGTATCTCCCCCCGGAGCTCCCACCTTCTCCTTGCCAAGTGGTTCGTCCCCCGCGATGACAAGGCGGCCGGCGATCGAGACTCAATTGGTGTGGAGAGGACTAAGGACTGGATTGTGTTTCCTGTTTTTCTCCTGAGGTCCTTTGTGCAAATGTTGAAGCCTTATCTTCAAATATTAGGTTTACTAGGGCAAGAGATGTTAGGGCATCTCCACCGGGCTGACCCATCCGGTCCACGCGTGTCCAAAACTGTCCGCGCGGACACGCGGGGCGTGCGTGGCGCCCCAGCGGGGCGACCCATCCGGCTCGACCCATCCATGCATCTAATCTTGGGCTCGGTTGCGTCGGCACGGACGCGCGCGGACAGCGCGGGTTGTCCTGTCAGTTGGCCACCTGGGCCCATATGTAAGAGAGACATTAGTACTTAACGATAGTTTTTCATTAGATTAAACCCTGCCAATTATAAAAAGGCCATTCAAACTAATTAGGGGGCGTGCTACTGCTACTGCTGCTCCTGCGGCTACGGCTGCTGCTGGAGGAGGATGGCGCGGCGGCTACTCGCCGCCGTTGCCACGACCACCGTTGTCGTGGCCACCGGCCTCGTCGATCGCTGCCCTAGCGGCCCAGATGGCCCGCTGCTGGACGCGTTCGCGGAGACGGCTGCAAGAATGGGCCGCCTCTACCACCTGCTGCAGCGCGCACTCGACGATCTCGCCTTCCTTCTCGAAGGCCAGCACCTGCGCCTCGCCCATGCGCCGGTCCAGCACTGTGGCCTCGAGGTGGACCTCGTCGACCTCCATGTCCGGGTAGCGGGTGCGGCACATCTCCCGAATCTTGGACCATGTGACGATCTTGTGGCGAGGCATGGCTGTTGGAGCTTTTTCGGCCGCTTTTTTTTCTCTTGTTTTGGGGCTTGTTGTCTCCGTCGCGCCGGCGGCCGTCTTTTATAGACCGCGGCGGAGGCGGGAAACGTACAGGGATGCGCGGAAAGTTTTCTCGTCGCGGGAAACGATGACGAGAAACGCCTGCCGCGTGGGAAGCCGCCGACGCTGACAGCCGACGCCGCGTCGTCATTAACGTCTCATCGCGAGGGTGTCAATCGATGATAGCGGGAGGGAGACGAACAAATGGGTCGGCCGTGTGCCCGGTCGGCCGGACAAGCCGGACCACGGTCGACCAGGCCTGATCCAAATGAACAGAAACAGACCATTTAGGGTGACCATATGGATCGGCCCGGTAGAGGTGCCTTTAAGACGCCTCTTTGTAAAATTATACCCACTTTCTTTTAAAAATGCAGCTTCTGAGCCTCTCGGGACCATTCCTGTGCAAAAAGAAAAGAAAAGTGGTTTCGCGAGATGTCTAGGAGCCTCACCCCGCTCACATGCGCCAAGGGAAAACGTGGGTCTCAAAGAGAAAACGTGGGATTTGGGACCTCGTCGTCGGGAGAAACCGGCGGAAGCGGGGACGGATCTGGTGTGCTGGTCGACTATCGGTTGCTAGGCAGGCTGCTGCGGCGAAGTCGTATTTTTTGGGGCTGCATCTGCATGGCTGGTTGATGTGCCGTCGACGGTTGGCGAGCGCCTTGTTGGTTTCTGCGAAGAAAGAGATTTGCGGTGTTTGTGCGTTACATCTCTGTGGTTCAGCGCCACCGGCGTTGCTCGGCACACGTGGATTTGGTGGCATCCGCTCGGCTATTCTTGGTCCTTTGGCTCTTGCGAAAGCATGGTAATCATGAATAAAAAAATACTAAGAATTGTCAAGTCGGATGAGATCCTGCTGGCTGCTGTGCCGCTGAAACTTAATTCAAGTACTCAATCTGGTATACTATCTCCATTTCGGTTTATTAGGCAATTATCTATTTTAAAAAATAATTTGATCGTAAATTTAGTCAATAAAATATAAACTATAGTTAATAAAAATCATACTATTATATTTATATTCAAAATACGTTTGTAATGGTATAATTTTGTGACATATGATTTATATATGGTTGACTAAATTTATGATTAAACTATTTTCTTAAAATACGTATTTGTTGATACATCAATTTTAGCGACAAATAATATGGATCGAAGGGTATACGCTCTCCGGTCCAGTTTATTAGACACGCATGTAGTTTAAAAACAATTTTGACCAATAATTTTGGTCAACAAATTTTATATAATATGTCACAAAAATCGTATCATTGGATTCATCTTCAAAAGTAGTTTCCAGTGATATATTTTTTAGAACATATATTGTACTCCCTCCCTCCTAAAATAGATGTCTTAGATTTATTAAAATTTGGATGAATCTAGACACTATTTAGTATATAGATTTATCTAAATTTTGAGAAATCTGAGACATCTATTTTAGGACGGAGGGAGTATATTTTATTAGTTAAAATTGATGCTTAAAGATTTCCTTAAACTACATGCGTACCTAATAAACAGACCAGAGGGGATAGTAGGTTAACAGGCTTAACTTTATACAAATACGAATAAATCTAGACTAAATATTTATCTGAATACGTATTAAAACCGTTAATATGCGCTGGAGGAGAGCATTTGGGCTGCTAGACCGTCTTCCGTCGAGTAAGCAAATTGCATCCCGTCCGTCACGGACCAACGCTCGAGACTCGAGAGCTTGACGATCCTTGTATGGAACTACAGAAGATGGCGTACATATTTTCTTTGGGAAAATGATGGGATCCCCACGGGATCAGACGAGAGAGGCCCACCTACGCTGTATTTTTCTCTCGTCTTCCTCCACGCGCAGCCCATTTCCTTTTTTTCCTCTTGAGGTAGATGCCTTCGGACTTGACGTAGCCATGACGCCGGTGGTCTACGCCGCCTTGCTGAAAAGCCAAGCGCCGAGCACGCCATGGAGACGCGTCTCCATCTGGGCGCCATGGCCTCGCCCCACTTCTGCTGCCAGGATGACGAGGTTCTCCTTTAACAAGGGCCTCGCCGAAAGCCATCCAGCTACTCCCTCTATCACACCTCCGGTCAGAACCAGTGTTTTGAGTTGGCGGCTCTTATGGACGCTACCTACTGCGACGGATTTTGCTACCAACGACGGATGAATTTACTAGCGAAGGCTTGGGTTGTTGCTATCTAAGGCCCCTAGTTTTGCTACTCTGAATTTTGCATTTTAGAGAATTTTTGCTGGATGGGAATTTGCTACATACCAAAATAGTTTTTGCTACAATAGTTTTGAGGGTTTGCTACAATTGTGCAAAGTTTTTGATATGAGATGTCTGGCGATGTTTGCGGGCGAGAGTCTCCGGCGAAGTTAGTTTTTTGCTACATTAGAAGGATTTTGGTGCTACAACCGTCTTGTAGTTTTGCTACAATGGTGTCAACTTTTTGCTATAAGGTCTCCGACGAGGGTCACCAGCGAGTTTTTTTCGACAATGTCGCCGGCGAAGTCGGTTTTGCTACATTAGCACAATTTTGTTGTTGCATGATCTCCGGCAAAATCTCTGGCGAGACGTTCTATTTTCTAAAACGAATCATTTTTTGCTTCGGAAGCAAAAGCAGGGGCATTTGTAGCAAAAGGGGGTGTTCTGCACCAAAAGCGGGATTTGGGCAAATTTAAGTACACGTGTCGCGTAGAGGAGCAGGACGATGAAAACTCCCCCATCGTCCAAAGAACGCCTAGCGCTTGCCTTTTCTTTGGGTGTTCGATCACAAAAATCACTTGGAGCGTCTTTTGCCAGTTGCTAGGATGCAGCTGATGTCTGGCGATTTTTGTCCAAATTGTCGCAATTGTCTCGGGCTTCTTGAAACAGCCTGAGAGACTACTTTGGAATATTAGGCATTATGGATAGCACATAACAACCTCGCTATTGAATATATACCTATAAAACAACCACCTGGAAATAATTTATAAAACTATCATTTCCTTGCAGCTATGGGCATTGTCAGCTAATAAGCAGGAAAAGGCTGGTCTAGACTGTAGCAAACAAGTTAAGATACCTGTATGCAGAAAACAGGCCACTTAGTTCAACATCATAGCATGTTGTACTTTGACCGACATGGAGCATCAGTCTTTTTATTTACTTGGTGTTGCCACCCCTTAAACTTTGGCTAAGTTGTATGTCACATCATGTAGTAATAATTTGGATTGGTGTGAATCAGATTGTTCTAGATGATCCCTCCTGGCGACCGAGGGGGGAAAACCCTAACCCCACCGCCACCTCCTCCCCCTCCATCCTTCTCCCTCCTCGTCGCCCCCGGAGGGCCGCTGGCATAAGTGCGCGGCGCCGGTGATGGAGGCGACGGGGATCTGGCCTCCCGGCCCCAGCGCAGCGGTAGGGAGGAGTACGCCGGCGCTGGATGGGCCCCCCTTGCCATCGACGTCTTCGTGGCTCCGGCCGGCGGTGGCTTTCATGGGAGCTCGGATCTGGAGGCGCCGGCCTCTGTCGGAGTGGGGCGGGTGGCGATCTGGTGGAGGAGGTGTCGGCGATGGGATTACGTTGGAAGACCTAGATCGGCTCTCTATCCCTAATTGCCTGCTCGATTCATTCTCCGAAAATCGGCCGGCGGTGTGGGGATCGCCGTGTCGGATCTAATAAAGGAGGTGGTCCTTTGGTTTGTTTCGCACGAAGACAAATATCTGCTTGATGTCTGCCCTCGTTGATCTGGTCTAGAGAGGAGGGTTCCGGAAGGCTCTGCCGACGAACTCCCATGGGAGTACCATGCCTGGAGATTGCTGGATCGAAAGGTATTCGGTCGTGCGCACCTTGTTTTTCTGGCCGTTTGGTTTCAGCGGGAGCGTTGCGAAGCTCTGTTGTTTGTTTCCACCAAGTGCCGTTCTTAGAGCCATGGTGAAGTCAGATGCGGAGAATGTCAGGAAAGCGGAAATATCAGGGTAGCGATGGTGATTTTTGTTCTTGTGGCGATGGAGATCTCGCTACGTGATCTGGGACTCGTTGCAGCGACTATTGGTGCGAGAAGACAACACAAAGTTCCCAGTCTTATCTTGTAGGGTGAAAATCCAAGGTCTGGACTTAACTGGTTGTGCATGGCAATGACCTTGTTGAAGACATTGTTTTGTGAGCAAGGACTTTCTCCAGGGTGAAAACCTATGATCTTTGATCGGGCAACAACGGCGCTTGGGCACTATTTCCTTTTTGAAGGCGTTGTTATTGGAGTGGAGGACTACTAATGCTGTTTTGATGGTGTCATTGTCGTTACTTTGAGGATTAGTTCTCTGTAGCGGGACTTTTCTTTTTTGTAATATTTTTTTCTGGGCTGTGTGCATCCATAGAGCCGCTAGGGTATGCGTTGTTGCAGAGGCTGAGTGTAATTGGTATCCCTGTGATATTAATATATGTACTCTTTTCCAAAAAAAATGTGGAAATAATTTTATGACTGTATAGATCTGTGGGATTTATTCGTTTAAAGTCAAGCATGTTATGCCTTTTACCTAGAAAAAGCAACTAAACTTCTTGTATTTTTCTAGTTTCTTTACTTTTGGAAATGTACTCGCTTGCAAGTTTCTATTCAGTAGAACCATACTGATGATTAGTAAGATGCACTATGAGTGAAACCATGTGTCTTGAGAGTCATCTTTAGTTGTTTGATTATTTATCACTTTAGTATAAGACTGCCTACTTCGTACAAGCAATCACTCCATGGCTACATGCCAATATGTAGGCATCCTAACTACGACATATGTATGTGATACGTTGTAAACGTATCTATATTTTTTTATGCTCCATGCTTGTATCTATATCATTTGAGATATTTTTATACACTTTCTAGAACTAACCTATTAACAAGATGCCACAGTGTCAGTTGTCTGTTTTCTGCTGTTTTTGGTTTCAGAAAAGCTAAAAAATGCATATTCTCGGAATTGGACGTGACAAAAGCCAAAGTTAATATTTTCCCGGAGCAATACGGAACCACGAAGCAGAGACGGAGGAGAACACCAGGGTGGCCACACCCTATGGTGGCGCGAGCCTACCCTGGGCGCACCACCAGGGGTTGTGGGTCCACTAGGCCTCCATCGACCTTTCCTCCTTCGTCTATAAGAAGCCCCCGGGGAGAAAACCCTAAATCATCCATCATACATCCAGAAAAAGTTCCGCAGTGCCATCGCCACCGAAGGGGAGATTTGGGGGATAGAAAATCTCTGTTCTGGCACCCTGCCGGGATGGGGAAGTGCCCCGGAGCCATATCCATCGATCTCCACCACCATCTACATCACCGTTGCTGATTCCCATGATAAGGAGGGAGTAGTTCTTCCTCGAGGCTAAGGGCTCTACCAGTATCTATGTGTTCATCTCTCTCTATGCATGATCTTATTGTGGCCATGAGCTTTGTAATCAAGTAGATATACTCTGCTACTCAAATGCTTTAATAGATCTTCGGCTGTCACCACGTGTGTGAAAGTGACAGTGTGCACACCGTGTTGCACTTAGGATAAATATTATAGAAATACTTGTCATGAGTTATATTTGGAGTTGGATGTATCTATGAAATAGTGGTGTTTGAAGGAACCATCTAGTGCTCAAGGTGATAGTGTGGGGCTATCTAGATGGGGATTGCAAACTTTAAGGAGTGCTTTTGTAGCCCTGTCGTGGATTAGAGTGTCCAACCGGAGAGTAGTTCTGAAGGGATACGGGTAGGCTACAGTAGCGCAAATCAAAAAAAATCTACCGCGTATACCAGGATTACTGTTGTCATAGATCACGGGATTACCACTAGACGCGCAGTTGCGGAATTGATGAAGCGCGTCGAGGCAGTGCAGACGTTCTACGTCTCCTCCTTGTCCTCGTCCTACGAGAATCTCCCCTTGTGCGACTCGTCCAAGTGCCACAGATGCAGCACCTCCGAGGTATCCACACGTGTGGGGTGGAAGCGTCAGACGCCGGACTGCTAGGTCGTTCGCGCGACACAGGCGTGAGGAGTGGCGGCTGGGTGGAAATGGTCTAACCTGATCAGCTCTCCCCACCCTCTCTTATATAGACATCCCTAGTGAGCTTCTACATTAGCAGCCCATTAGTAGTCTAAACCTGGTCTAATTCGGATCCAATCCTCATTAGGCTTTCAGCCCCTTAAGTGTGTGACCCTATAGGTTCATATACGTATAGACATGACACAAATACACTTATTCTATCAATAGTTGGTAGCGGCCTCTAGCAAGACGTGCCAAATCCTAAACGTATACAATGATCATATCGGACGAACCATCACAAGGTTTAGTATATGTCTTTCCCTTTGCCTCACGATATTTGGTCTAGCTCCAAGCTGACCTCCCTTTCTCGATACTGTGATTCGGAATCCCTTTACTAGGTTAACTCTTAACCATATGTAGCATGGCCATGCATTTCTGGACCCGATCACTCAAGGGGCCTAGAGATATCTCTCTCAAGTAGAGAGGGGCAAATTCCATTTTGATTGACCATGCCTTGCAGCTTGCTTTAGGACAAACCCGAAAGCTACCTTTATAACTACCCAGTTACGGAGTAGCATCTGATAGCCCCAAAGTATGCCGATCCACATCTCAAGTACATGCGACAATCTCAGGTCTAAGAACAAAACGTACACGATGTGTAGAGAGAGAGATGCAACTAATTTTCCAGTCTCAAGTTGGGTCAGTCCAACCCCATGTTCATAACATGTGTCCACATCATTGGTTTGACATCTCCATGTCTATGACTTGCGAAACATATTCATCAACCAATCGATGTGCTAGTCTAATATTCACGTGTGTCCTCACATGAACTCCGACTAGGGACAACTATTAAATAACCATACAAGTAAAGAGTTTCACAAACAATTCACATAATTGCCAATCAATACAAGTTGCCTTATATGGATATTCAAGGAACATTACAATAACTCATGGATACATTTGAAATATAATCATCTCTATGATTGCCTCTAGGGCATATTTCCTTCAAGTTCAGAGTAGTATCATGAAGAGAAGATATTTATATGAGAGTGTTCACTAGTGAAAGTATGATCCCTAGGCCTTGTTTCTAAGCATTAAAACACCGTTTGCATCTAGATCTGTTGCATGTTTGCTTGCTACCATCTTTATTTCGGTTTGCCTTTAGTCTCTCCCACGTCAACAACAAGTCAGAAGCTCTTTTTTTGGTACCGTTACCACTTGTATTTCACTATCTCTTCGTTGAACTAGTGCACCTATACACCTGACAAGTGTATTGGGTGTGTTGGGAACACAAGAGACTTCTTGTATCTTGATTGCAGGGTTGCTTGAGAGGGATACCTTTGACCACTTCCTCCCTGAGTTCGATAAACCTTGGGTAATCCACTTAAGGTAAACTTGCTTCTATTCTACAACCTCTGCACTTGGAGGCCCAATAACTGTCTAAAAGAATAGAAGTGCGTAGAAATCAAGCTATTTTCCGGCGTCGTTGCCGGGGAGGTAAGGTAAAATGTACTCACATCCTGGTGTGTGAGTGCTCGAAGTTATTTCCTTTAGATTCTGCAATTTTGTCTTTTTGTTTCTTGTTTTCACTAGTTAGGCTTAATGGAAAACAACAACAAAATTAGAGAGCTTTATACTATTTATCTTGAGTTAGGACATGAAGTGTTTGAAGAGAAAATTAAAAAACCTATGGAACTTCATTTGCATGCTAATAGCGATGTTATTAGTATGAATTCTTTGAACACCATTATTGCTAATGCTATAGAAAAGTCTAAGCTTGGGGAAGCTAGTTTTGATGAGCATGATATTTTTAGTCCCCCAAGCGCGAAGGAGAAAATTTACTTTGATGATACTATACCTCCAATCTATGATGATTACAATGATGAATATGATATTTTCAGCCCACCTACCATTGAGGAGAAAATTAGTAATGATTACAATATGCCTCCTAGCTATATTTAATGATTATGGTGATAAGAACAATAATGATAGCTATTTTGTTGAATTTGCTCCCACTACGATTAATAAGAATGACTATGCTTATGTCGAGAGTAATAATTATTATATGCATGAGGCTCGTGATAAGAATGTTTTATGTGATGGTTATATTGTTAATTTTATTCATGATTCTACTGAAAGTTATTATGAGAGAGGGAAACATGTTTTTATGCATCGCAACAATATTAAGTTTCCTCTCTTTATGTTGAAAATTTTGAAGTTGCACTTGTTTTATCTTCCTATGCTTGTCACTTTGTTCTTTGTGAATTTATTTGCGTACAATATTCCTATGCATAAGAGGTGGGTTAGACTTAAATGTGTTTTGGATTTGCTTCTTGATGCTCTCTTTTACTTCAATTCGTATTTCTTATGTGAGCATCTTCTCAAACTATCATGCCTAACTTAAAGGCGTTAAAGAAAAGTACTTCTTCGGAGATAACACAAAAGTTTTAGTTGAGTCTTGGAAGTTATTACTTCTGTAATAACCTCTCCTTATCCTTTTTTGATTTTTGTGCTAGGAATAACCTCTAATGAGAGATAAGTAAGATTTGGGGAAGTTGCTGTCCCCAAACAGATTTTTGTGCTCCAATGTAAAAATTCTTAAAAAAATATATGTAAGTGTAAGATCCCTCCTTTGTAAAGGAAAGGATCCCTGTGATTGCAATGCTAGTCCCTGGATCAATGCTAGCATCCACAGTTTAAAATGAAGTACACAGAAACAAAGGTCATTATTACATATCATTCTAGAGACAAACATAGTATTTTACAACTCCATTGCCACAGGCCTAATACAAGAGTTCAAATATATATTAAGATAAATAAGTCTTCATCTTCATGTGCCACAGGCAAGCATGTTGAGTGTAGACTCATGACTCCTAATCATCATCAGAATATCCTACAACATCACAAGTTACAGCCATAGTGGGTCAATACATTGGAATAGTATTGGCAAGTGATACCTTAGTAGAATATTGGTGGACTAAATACTATATGCATTTTGGCTAAGTGTAGCTTAGGCTTGCTTTGCTCAAAATAGGTTTTGCCTATCAGTTGAAAACACTAAGTTTTTCTTTGTCAAAACTTTTCCCAAGGAACCACCAATAGACATTGGGGTCCTTCACCCTTGTTCAACCACAAGTTTTACTTAGAAATTGGGATGAGGAGATTCTTGATAGCTTCCATGTCTTGATGCTCAAGTTGTCCAATACCAGGGACATGGCTAAGTACATAGATTCTTCCATCTGCAGAGGTTGTGCACTTTCCCCACAAGACTTGATTTTCACCAAGACAGGACCTTTCAGAAGCCTTCCCTTAGACCAAATGGACGCGTTCCAACCTATCATCCCACTACCACCAACTGTCCAAATGGATAAGTTATTGCAACCTATATGATCCAGGCAGAGCCCATATTGCCAAGTGACTACACTAGAAGCTTCTTAACATTTGGCCTCTCAAATCCCTTTGTTCGTGGGTGGCTTTCCACAAGTGAGATACACAAGGTAAACCATAGAAATGGGCCTTGTGTAACCACTCAACATAAACCATTCCTTCCATTCCACCCAGGTGTTTCATTCACTTAGTTGTTTTATTAAGCAAAACACAAGTCCAAAGACTTAGAAATATTTTATCATAGCATGAATATTTTACCACCCTTGGTTGCTACTAGCTAGGCTAAGCATGGCATAGATAAACATCTTAACTTAGAAATTTCTAGCAATTCTACAACTACTAGGATTTCCCAAGCATAGCATATAAAGACCAAAATTTATCCATGCAAGTCTAGCAAAAATATTTTTAATGCATATTTGAAAAACATAGGAATAAAATCATGAAGTACCACTTACCTTGGTAGTTTGGAGAGTAGCTACAATCCTCACAATCACAATCACTATTTGCACCAAAATCTACACATAAAATGATAACACCAAATCACAAACAAAATACACAAGCAAAAATATATGGATGCATGAAATATGATATGTGATGATTTTCTATACCAAACATGACAATTGCACAGTACTGATTCATAAACAAGTTCAAAACTTTCCAAACAAACTTTATTTGAACATTAAAACATTTCTCAAATAATTATTATATCCAAATTATGCCTACACATGTTTCTGCAAAAACACCCATTTTAACAGAAGCAAAACATTAAACACATTGCATAAATGGAAAGGGCTTTATCTCCTGATTCCATTGATATAAAATTCATCAAATTTGGACGTGGGAATCAAAAGTTATGAATTAAACAAGTTTTAATATCTAATAGATCTAATCCAGTTTTTAAATTCAAATCCTAGCCACGCGGCGTGTTCCTATTGGTTAGTACCGGTTCGGGCGGATCGATCAACGAGGCCACATGATCTAAATGAAAATGCACAGCCAGATCTAACGCGTACCCCTTCGCTAAATGAATATAACGCAGCCGATGGATCGAGATCTAACGGTCGCTGGTCAAGCGACCACTAACTGGCGGCGCGTGGCGACGGTGAGCGGCGGCGCGCTCGGTCTACAGCGTCGCGGCGGCTATAGGAAGTGAGGAAGTGATTGGAGATGCTTACCAGACTCGCAGAGGTGTGCTGGAGGTCAACGTGGCAGTGGCTTGTCAAGGGGCACACGAGCACGGTGGGGATTCCTCGTCGGAGTAGAGCCTGTCGTCGGGCACGGCTGTTCATCGTCGTTGCCGACGTTGTAGATCAAGCCAGAGTCAAACAAATGGTGCGTTATATGCGGGGAGTGATCTGGTCATGTGAGTATCAGAGAGAGGGCAAGGCGCGCTCCAGACTAACCAGATTTGCTCGCCGGAGTTGAGTGCCTCGTCGGGTTTGCTCGGTCGTCGACGTTGCCGACGCTCGGGGTTGTCCTAGCATACAGCAGCGGTGTCAATCCATGCGCAAATATGCAGTGGTTGTTCTGGAGAATCTAGGAGTCAAGGGGCGTGGGGAGCTCACCGGAATTTATTGCCGGAGTTCGTCGGTACCGCGGCAGAGTTCGGCGAAATATGTGCAGCCTGGTGGCGGAGCGAGCAAGTGGTGTGAGAGGAAATGAGCGGCGAGGGGAGAAAGCGCGACTGGAAATGCTCGCGGAATCAAGGTCAATTACGCCGCGACATTATCGGCATTGATGGCAGCGGCGACGTGGTCTGCGGGCGGGAATTTGGGGACGACGGAGTGACGTGGTCGCAGGGTCCACTTGCCAGCGAGAGAAAAGGAGTGGGGATGGGTCCAGGCTGTTAGCGACTTAGTGGGTGCGGGTGCGAGTAAAGAAAAAATTTCGTGGGGGTGCTGCTGGGCTAGCTGGGTCGTATTGGGCTGGGTTGGGCCAGAATGGCTGGTTGCTTATTTTTTTTTCCTTTATTCCTTTTCTTTTTCTGTTTGGTTTTCTAGAATTGGTTTTCAAACTTCATTTCAATTCAGTTTGAATTCAAACCTTCTCAAGTTTTTTGTACAGTGAAACTTGCACTCAAATATGAGTCAAACACTACTGTAGACACAAACACCCTTGGGTTATTTGAAAATGAAAATAAATCCAAGCCTTTATGAGATGTGATAAAAGGCATAGATTTGGTTTTATTTCATATTTTGTTTTGAAACTTTGCTTAAGCTTTTGAAATCACTTAAGTTAGGATTCTAAACAATACTGAGTGAATATTAGTACCTTTCTCAATAGCAAGTAGCACAAAGGCTAGAGCATTCATACATAAAATAATGAGCACAATGCTCCTGTTTTGAAATGATTTTGAAATGAAATCCTACATGATCATGGATGCATGGATGATATGCATGAGTTTTTGAAATATGATTTTAGGGATGGTACGGTAAGTAGGATTGATCTATAATTTTCTGAATAAATCCCCCAGGTTGTTAGATAACTTTCGTTAGTTCAACACTTTTTGATTTGAGCAACAGAAGGTCTTTGAAAAAATCGGTTTCTACCTGCTGGTCTGTGATGCGTGGTGGACGCTTCGTCGGGAAACCCCAAGAGCAAGGTATGAAGCAGCACATCAGCAAGTTTTCCCTCAGTAAGAAACCAAGGTTATCGAACCAGTAGGAGGAAGGAAACGTCACACAGGTGTTGCAAGCAATGCGGAAACCTGCACAACACAAACTCAAGACTTTTCCCCAACTAACAGTGAGGTTGTCAATCTCACCTGTTGTTGTAACAAAGGATTAACTGTATGGTGTTATAATATCCTAGCATTTAGGAACCAACGAAGGGTAGATTTAGGAATTTGTGCATATGCATGCATTCATCTGTAAAAATGTGGGTACATTTTTTCGCCAAATAAAAACCTAAAGTCATCAGAGTTTCTTTCACTCTCTAAGTGTGGGAATAACTCTAGAGAGTGATTGTTATAAATTTTTACATGATATTTATGAATTAATGTGTTTTGGGGGAAAAGAATTTGAATTGAAATTTGAACTTTGAGTTTATATTTTAAAGTTAAGAATTGATATTTTAGAATGAATTTCAAAATAATTTAGTAATATTATTTAATTTAATCAAGAAATAATAAATAGCAATAGAAATTAAAATAAGAAATGAATCTTTTATCCCTTATCCTTATTCCATGAATAAATTACAAAAATTAACTCATAGAGTTAATAAAGATTCATTATAGTAAGGAAATTACAAAAAGAGAAAGAGGTCTATATGAATAAATTATTACAAATTTATTACAAAAGAATGAAATAAAGATTACAAAGGAAACTGTTTATCTAAGTAATCCTATACTAAATCTTTAATACCCAGATCTTGTACCTGCAAAATATAGAACAAACAAAAAGGAAAATGAAAGTTAAATTATTAATTTTACTATTAGTAGAGAGCAGTGAGTTGCACTGCTTAAGATTACATCATTGAGTACATATTTTAGGGGCAAGTTTCATCAATATGAAAGGATTTGATCTTTTATAATAAATAAGCCATAAGTCAAATGATCACATCAAGTAAAAGGGGCAAGTTTCACCAAGCAGGTTAACAGTAAAAATATCAAAGGGTGAGACACCTCACTGATCTCATCCACAACCATGCAACAGACACATAGGCAGCATAATCATTAACTGCATGGTGAGTGTTGTCGACACAGGAATAGAAGCACACCCAAGTAAAAGGGCCAAGCACAGCTGTGGCAGCCACTAGTTCATCTTTGCATTTCCAACACCACACCAAGAACACTCAGCTTCACAAATCTAAGCAAACCACCAGGCAAAACTACACACTAGACCATCTAAGCATCACAAATGGTAACATAAGGAGGGGGGGATTAGGTGGATAGCAAGGTTAACTCTCACAGGAGCTAGGAGGTGCAGGGCTGATCAAGGCCAAGCACAGGAAAAAGGAGAAACAGGAACAACACCAGGAGGTGAAGGACAAGATCAGGCCAGCAACATAATCAGCAAGATCAAGCCACAGATCAACCAACAACCATCACAAATCATCAACTGTTGTGGTGAGTCTCATAAAACATCCACATATTCTGTTCATCTTATCCAAACATAAAATCATGTGTTGTTTTAGAATTAACCTCTCAGTGATCACCCAAGTGGGGTGAACCTATCCTAGAGGATTTGAAATATAAAGACCAGAAGTAAACTCTACCAAATCCACCAAAATCTTAGACCAGCATCATAGATCTGGTGATACCAAAACAACTTATATATTCCATCATTTGTTCATATAAAATCCTTGCATATCTCCTAAAAGAGTAGCACCTCAGATTTCATAAGCTACAAACAAACCAATCATCTTAACCAACTAGGATCCAAGATCTAGTGAGCAACCATGATACTTTAGCATATTTAGAAGGGACATCAAGATAGGAATCTAGTTCCTAGAGCCTCAGACCAACATCATTGGCATAAATATCAAGAGAATCTTTCAACTTATTTTTGCATTTACCCAATCTTAAGCACTGACCAAAGTAAAGCCAGCAATAGAATCACAACTTATGTGCCATAGAAAAATGGTGTCACAAGGGCAGACTCTATCAACCAAATCAAACCATTAACATGTTACCATAAGGAAAGTGACAAGATATTGATATCATTTCACTGAGATTACACTCAGAGATCATCTAATATATCCATATATCTTCAAAGTATCATTAGACTCCAATGATTAAGTTCAGTCTATTGATAACCATACAAGCCAACACCCATTGATGCAGTGAATCACCACTAACAGTGTTACTGTCAGTATCAAAGTACTGACAGTAAATGAACACACTAAGCATCAATTTCACCAATCAGATTTCACAATTATGCCATTAGGATAACCAAGCTTAACCACCAATCAGAGGCAACACTATGAACCACTAGCATCAGATCAACACTAGCATCAGATCAACAATAACATCAAATAATCAAAGCATGACAGCAAGCACCGAGGAGCATAGAGCACAATCCTCACTAGGCATCATTACCAGATCAAAATCACCATATTACAAGCACACAAGGGTTGAAACCTAGAACCAGGGATGAACCCTAGAAATAGTATGAACCCTAATGAAGGGTAGCCACTAGTTACACACAGACATATGATACGTTGGAAACATATCTATAATTTTTGATGCTACATGCTTGTTTAGTATCTACTTTGCTTTGCTTTGTCTACACTTTGAGGTGATTTTTACATGTTTTCTGGTACTAACCTACTAACAAGTTGCAACAGTGCCAGATGCATGTTTTCTACTGTTTTTGGTTTCAGAAAAGTTAGTAAAGAAATATTCTCGGAATTGGACGGGACAAACGTCAAAGTCAATTACTTTCCATGGGGAACAAGAAGTCCAGAGGGGATCCGGAGAGGCCGGCCAGGGCGGCCAGACCCACCCTAGGCGCGGGTGGGCCCTGCCCCGCGCCTGGGAGGGGTGTGGGGCCCCTGGTCGCCGCCTCGGCCTCCCCCTTCGCCTATAAGAAGCCCCCGATGCATAAATCCTAGACACCGGATCAAATCTTCACGAAACCATTTGTAGCCGCCGCCACCATCGTCCCTAGATCGGGGGGGGGGGGTCTGAATTTCTTCCCGGCACCCTGTCGGAGGGGAGATCATCCCGGAGGCCTTCTCTCCAATATGATGCGTGAGTAGTTCCAACCTGGACAGTGGGTCCATGTAGTAGCTAGATGGTTGTATCTCCTCCTTTGTGCTTTCATGTATAGATCTTGTGAGCTCTGTTCATGATCAAGATCTAATCTATTTGTAATCATGCATGTTGTGTTTATGGGGATCCGATGGATATTGAGATTATTATGTTGGTTTGATTAATGGTTTTGTCTTTATGATTCTATCATGTCTATGTTTTTTGTGATCTTGCATGTTCTCCGTTATTAGTAGCTATCTTGGCCAAGTAGTTGCTAGTGACTCTAAGAGGGGGTATTTATGCTCGATAGTGGGTTCATGCCTCTAGTTTCCAAGGGAAGTGACAATAATCTCTTCGGTTATAGATGTGTTGTTGCCACTAGGGAGAAAACAATGGTCTCTTGTTCATGGAACATGTGGACTGTTTACCTTACACACTTTGCTTAAAGTAGTTGTCTGTTGCTTGCAACTTAATACTGGAGGGGGTTCGGATGATAACCGGAAGTTGGACTTCTAGTCATAGATGCAGTTGGATGGCGGTCTATGTATCTTGTTGTATTGCTCAATCAAATCTCATAGGATCTTTCTGACTAGTAATTGCATTGTTATGCCTTGCTCAGTTCCTGTCAATTGCCCTGCTGTAATTTGTTTACCCTTCATGCCATGTTGTTTATCTAAGAAGAGCACCTCTAGTGAACTATGGACCCCGGTCAAATCTTTACCATTGATACATCTTCCACTGTTACTTGTTTACTTGCTGCAAACCATTACCTTCCACACCGTATGTTTAATCCTTTGTTACAGCAAACCGATGAGCTTGACAACCTCACTGATTCGTTGGGACGAAGTCTTGAGTTTGTGTTGTGCAGGTCTCCACGTTGCTTGCAACACCTTTGAGACGTTTCCTTCCTCCTTCGGGTTCGATAACCTTGGTCTCTACTTAGGGAAACTTGCTATTGTTCTCATTACACCTTGCTCCTAGGGTTCCAACGAAGTGTCCCATGTCAACACTGGGTGCACGCATCAAGATTTCTGGCGCCGTTGCCGGGGAGGCTAAGGACGTCTTCACAAGGGGAGTCCTTCACTTCCTTTCTCTTTACTTTGTTTTTAGTTTGCTTTGTTTCTTTTGCTTGGTTTTTTTTCCTCTTTTCAAACCCCCCCCAAAAAATAGTCTAGTTTGGTTTGCTTGCTTTATTCAAAAACACAAAAAATTAGTTCCTGCTCTAGCTGTTGCTGCTGTTTTTGGCTTGCCCATTTTTCCAAAATGAACTCTGCTGAGAACACCAAGTTGTGTGACTTCACTAGCACCAACAACAATGATTTCCTAAGAACTCCTATTGCTCCACCTACTCCTGATGCTACCTTTTATGAAATTAAGTCTGCTTTGTTGAATCTTGTGATGAGAGAGCAATTTTCTGGTGCTGGTTCTGATGATCCTGCTTCCCATCTCAATGCTTTGTTGAACTTTGTGAGATGCAAAAGTATAAGGATGTAGATGGATACATTATTAAGCTCAAGCTTTTTCCTTTCTCCTTGAGGGGAAAAGCTAAAGAATGGTTGCTTTCTTTGCCTAAATAGTATTGATTCTTCGACTAAGTGCAAAGATGCTTTTATTGGAAAGTATTATCGTCCTGCTAAGATTATATATATGAGAAGTGACATTATGAAATTTAAACAACTTGATAGTGAACATGTTGCTCCATCTTGGGAAAGAATGAAATCTTTGGTTAAAAATTGCCCTACTCATGGACTCACTGCTTGAATGATTATCCTGACTTTTTATGCAGGTTTGAACTTCTCCTCAAGAAATCTGTTGGATTCAGCTGCTGGAGGTTCCTTTATGGGCCTCACTTTGGGTGCTGCAACAAGGCTCCTTGATAATATGATGGTTAACTACTCTGAATGGCATGTTGAGAGAGCTCCACATGGTAAGAAGGTAAATTCTATTGAGGAAACTTCCTCTTAGAGTGAAAATATTGATGTTATTATGGCTATTCTTGTTAATGGGAAAGCTCCTCTAGATCCTAATAGTGTTCCCTCAGCCTCCTTGGTTGCTCAAGTAGAGCAAGTTGATGTGAACTTCATTAGAAACAACAATTTTGGCAACAATACTTATGGTAATTATAGGACTTATCCTCCTAGTGGAAATGTTTATCATGGCAGATCTGGAATGCCTAGTGAACAAAGGATTATAGAAGTAGAGAGATCCACTAAGAATTTTATGCATATGCAATATGAGCAAAATAAGATTTTCACTAAAACTATGGAGGAAAAGTCTATCATCTTGAAAAACATTAGCCATCAGCTTGAGAATATGAATAGAGAAATTCCTAGTTTATAGTCAAAAAATTTGAGTGCTGAGAAAAATATATCCTCTTTGTCTGAAGCTTAGTCTTCCTTGATTAATAAAATGGCTGCTAAACCTGAAACTATGGAAAAGACCTTTGCTACTGATCATGCCATACAAGTTACTATTGATGAAAATGTTAGGTTGTTATCTCAACTTCATGCTAAGTGGGAAAGGGAAGCTGAAATTGATAGAAACAATAGTGTGTGCACCATCACCACTAAACCACAAGTAGTCCCCATTCCTCCTCCTACTATGCCTAAGCCTATTGAGCCTACTACTAGTGATGCTAAGTTTTACTTTGATATTGATGGTTGCAATATTTCTGAAGTGATTATGTTCTTGCAAAAGCTGGCTAGAAGTCCAGATGCTAGTGATATGCATGTTGCTTTCACTAAACATATTACAGATGCTCTTGTGAAAATGAAGGAAGAGAAGCTAAAACATAAAGCTTCTATTCCTAGGAAAGTAGAAGATAGTTGGGAACCCATTATTAATATGCAAGTGAATGACTTTGATCTCAAAGCTTCATGTGATCTTGGTTCTAGTGTCTCTATTATGCCTAGGAAGATTTATGAAATGCTTGATTTGCCACCATTAGAAGATTGTTATTTAGATGTCCCACTCAATGATAATGCTAAGAAGAAACTCATACGGAGTATTAATGATGTTCTCATTACGGTTAACAATGCTTATGTCCCTATTGATTTCTATGTTTTGGATGTTGAATACAATTCTTCCTGCCCTATTACTTTGGGAAGACCTTTTCTTAGAACACTTGGTGTTATCATTGATATGAAAGAAGGCACCATTAAATATAATTTTCCATTAAAGAAAGGTATTGAACACTTCCCTATGAGAAGAGAGAGGTTGCTTTTTGCTCCTCCTTTGAAAGCAAGATTTGATGTTAATGCTTCTTCATTTGAAAATACTTGATTCTTCTTGCTTCTTGTGCCTAACTTAAATGCGTTAAAGAAAAGTACTTGTTGGGAGATAACCCAAGAGTTTTCTTGAGTCTTGGAAGTTATTACTTAAGTAATGACCTCTCCTTATCCTTTTTGTTTGCTTTTTGTGCTAAGAATGACCTCTAATGAGAGGGAAGTAAGATTTGGGGAGTTGCTTTCCTTAAAACAGATTTCTGTCCTCCGCCATAAAAATTCGTGAGGAGTCTCTGTAACTCGGATTGAGCTCACCATTTACGTATAAATCCCCCAGTATGTTAGCTAAATTTCTTTAGTTCAACACTTTTTTATTTGAGCAACAGAAGATGTTCGAAAAAATCGGTTTCTACCTGCTGGTATGTTTTGACAGATTTATGCCATTATTTGCATTTGCTTCTTATTGATTCCTTTTTTAGTTTACTTTAGGTGAATTGAGATTTTTGAAGGAGTTACTACAGTAGATTATGTTTTTAGTGAAAATACTTGCTGTTCCAAAGCTTTGCCAGAGGTCTAATATCTTTTGAATAAACTAATGTTGCTAATGAAGATTGTGTGAAGTTTTGTATGAAGGAAAAATTTCAGGTGTAGAGAGAGAATGATGCAATGAGATGAAGAATGGACAAAAGCTCAAGCTTGGGGATACCACCATGGTGTCACACCAAGAAATATCCAAGAGGTACAAGCGTCAAAGCTTGGGGATGCCCAAGGCATCCCCTTCTTCATCAATAAAAAGATCAGGTCTGTCTAGACACTTCGTTTTTATTGTTTCATGCTCAGTTGTGTTGTTCTTGGAGTGTCTTAGTTTTTGTTTTCTTTGCTTAGGTTGTTTAGTTTTCTTGCATAAAGAAATTTGGACCCCGTTCTCACTGTGTTGTTTTGCAAATAAGTTGCTTGGTGTTGGAAAGGAGTAGTAAGTTCTTGCTTGAAGTGCAAGAGGAGCTTGCATTGACTGTGACTTAGACTTTAGCATTACATGCTAAGTGTTGTTTCGACCTTAAGCTTAGTGATTATTGTTGTAGCATTTCTTGTTCGAAACAATTGGGGTTGCTTAGTGTGCCTTGAAGAAATTATGTGTTGTTTTAGCATGCAAAAGCATAGTATTGTGGTATTCTCCTTTGATGCTTTGCTTGGGTTGACTTGGCACATGCTCAAACCATGTTATGAATCTAACAAGTCACCATTATCCTCTATGATCATTTAGTCCTTGACTTGTAATACCACTTTATGCTTTAATTAGTAATGTTTTGTTGCTCTGCATGATTATGGCCATTATTGCTCTCTTAGTTGGTTACTCCCACTCTTTTGCTAGCCTCCACTTGTATGAGTAAGCTCTACTCATGCTTCCAACTCCCAAGAAGCCAAGTTATTCCAAAGTGTCCACTATAAATTCATATGCATGGTGTGTTACACCATTCCAAGTATATTCTTGTTTTCAGCTATCTTCCAAATAAAAAAGTATTTTGTTATGTGAAAACTTAGTGATTAAAGCCCTCACAAACTTGATGGCACATTTTACATTATTTGCCCCTAATAAACTTGAACCATTGTGACAACTTTCTTGTATATGCTTGCACTTATAAGTTGGAATTAGCAGAACCGTGCTGTCACGGGAAACGTTTTCAACATTGCACTTGTACTTTGTACTCAGTTGATATCATGCTCTTTTATCTATGGATGTCACCGGTGTGAAATAAAGAGGAAACTTGTAAGTCCATGGAGTTTGTATCCTATGTTAGAGAAACACCTGGGCCACTAGCCTAAGCCATGCCTAATCATGGTGGAAACTTGCAGCATCACCATAATGAGCTATCTATGAAGCATCCTCAATAAAAATCTATGCATATGGTAAATAAAAAGATTGCTGAGATGCTCATTGCCTGCTTGCCTTGTCATTTTGGTTATGGGAAAGCTCCTGTACCATGTGCAAGGGGTACCCCGTTGGCGGTTCTCAATGATATCCAAATACTTATAATGACAAGAACTTACCTGGGCCCAAAGTTGAGTATGCATGAGGTGTGGCCCTCATACTCAAGGTACTTGAGATTGCCAACTTATACTTCGTCAAGCATATACTCCATCTTTGCCACTTTAACCTTAAACCACTTCAAGATGCTTATGATAGGGGAAATGAGGGATGAAAGCTAACAAGTACCATAATTTTTGGAAGCTCTTTTTGAAACTTGTAATCCCTGCTTCCTTTATAAAAAGGGGCCTTTCTTCCACCACTATTGAGTCTCCACCTTCTACCTTTAGGCACCATTAAGAGAGCATAGTTGTCATTATGTGTGCAGTGTTCCAAAGCTTATTGATTGATGCATATTGTGATATTACTTGTTCTTGTGCTATTTGTTTCTAGTCACCCTTGTGAACTTTGAAGGTGTCCTATGCATCTATATTGCTACTCTATGAGGGACAAGATGATTGCCACTATGCCATGTTTCCTGTATGTGAAACAAACAAACGTTTTTCATTGCATATTATTCATGATCTTTGTTTGTAGCTTGTCATGTTGCATGCATAGTTACTATGTCCTATTGTTAGAACTCCATCTTTCATGCACATGTTTAGAGTTATTTGATCCCAGCTTTCAATGCTTGAAAATGATTGGATCTTTATTGTGAGGGTGCATGTCACCTAAAAAATTATTCATTTATCACATACCTACTCGAGGACGAGCAGGAGTTAAGCTTGGGGATGCTGATACGTTGGAAACGTATCTATAATTTTTGATGCTCCATGCTTGTTTAGTATGTACTTTGCTTTGCATTGTCTACACTTTGAGGTGCTTTTTACATGTTTTCTCGTACTAACCTAGTAACAAGTTGCAACAGTGCCAGATGCTTGTTTTCTGCTGTTTTTGGTTTCAGTGGATATTGAGATTATTATGTTGGTTTGATTAATGGTTTTGTCTTTATGATTCTATCATGTCTGTGTTGTTTTTGATCTTGCATGCTCTCCGTTGTTAGTAGCTATCTTGGCCAAGTAGTTGCTAGTGACTCCAAGAGGGGGTATTTATGCCCGATAGTGGGTTCATGCCTCTAGTTTCCAAGGGAAGTGACAATAATATCTTTGGTTTTAGATGTGTTGTTGCCACTAGGGAGAAAACAACGGTCTCTTGTTCATGGAACATGTGGACTGTTTACCTTACACACTTTGCTTAAAGCAGTTGTCTGTTGCTTGCAACTTAATACTGGAGGGAGTTCAGATGATAACCTGAAGGTGGACTTCTAGTCGTAGATGCAGTTGGATGGCGGTCTATGTATCTTGTTTTATTGCCCAATCGAAACTCATAGGATCTTTCTGACTAGTAATTGCATTATTATGCCTTGCTCAGTTTCTGTCAATTGCCCTGCTGTAATTTATTTACCCTTCATGCCATGTTGTTTATCTAAGGAGAGCACCTTTAGTGAACTATGGACCCTGGTCCAATCTTTACCATTGATACATCTTCCATTGTTACTTGTTTACTTGCTGCAAACCATTACCTTCCACACCATACGTTTAATCCTTTGTTACAGCAAACCGGTGAGCTTGACAACCTCACTGATTCGTTGGGACAAAGTCTTGAGTTTGTGTTGTGCAGGTCTCCATGTTGCTTGCAACACCTTTGAGACGTTTCCTTCCTCCTTCAGGTTCTATAACCTCGGTCTCTACTGAGGGAAACTTGCTGTTGTGCTCATCACACCTTGCTCTTGGGGTTCCAATGAAGTGTCACACATCAACACTGGGTGCACCCATCATCATACTCGAAGAATATAGAGGCAAGGGTGTTAACCAAGAAACAACTCACATATGGTCCTCGCTGGAGAATTGAAGAGGAAGCAGAGGGGCCGACGAGATCATGGCGGCACGGGGAGCACCCAAAGGGCGATGCAACCCGTACCTAGACGCGGTGGCAGCCACAATAGCATACGAGAACACACGAGCACCTCACCAGCACCACTGGAGCATCAGAGGCGGCGTCAACAGCACCACCCCAAACCCTAGGGTTCTGGACGGAGCTAGTCTGGCCGTAGGAGGGCCCCAGAACCAAATCGAGTTGGAGCAGACGAAGGAGCATGGTCGACAACCTCGCCATACACCACAGCGGCGGCTAGGAAGGACCACGGTAGCCCAAAAACTTAAAAGAAATTTTAATAATTAATAAAAGACCAAAATACCCCTAGAACTAAATAAAAAATTTAGAGAATAAAATAAAAGTCTAAAAATTGCAAATAATATATTTTTAGATTCATAATAATCCAACCTATTTAATTAAATTAAGAAATAATTTATATATATATAATTTTTGGTCAAGAATTTTATAATATATATATTCCTTATGGAATTTTATAAAATTAAAGAAAGAGGATAAAAATAAATAAAAATCACTTTTATTATATCTTGTTATTGTAGTATTTTAGAAAAATACTAAATAAATATTTAGAATTACCAAAAGAAATTCACTTTTATTTAAATGCTAGTCCTTAAAAAGAATTATTAAACAAATAAATACAAAAGTTTATATTAAATAAAAAATTAGCTTTTAAATCTATTAGTAATATATTACATTATAAAAATAGTGAATGTAATATTTATAAAATATTAAAGGTTATTCTTTAAAAATGAATTCCTTTATTGCTTAAAGTAATTCCAGAAACTAAAATTATTGGGTAAAACACACAAAGAAGATAAATAAGAAATAATGCATTACATTACTATGCATATTCATTTTGCTTCTTTAAATATTGTCCTTATCGGGCAATAATGATGTTTTGTAGACATAGAAGCTCAAGGACCAGTGCAAGCATCCGACTTTGCTACCTTGCAATCACAAGGCAAGTTAATCACTTGCTCATGTCCTTTGAAGAGTCTTTATCAAAGTAATTGCAAATTGTGTGTTATCATCTATGTTTCAAGGAAAGAAGATTATTATTTTCTCAAATAAAGAAATTGTTGATATCATCCTAAGTGATGATATAATGAAGCAATAGAACTTAGGTTTCTATCTGCAACAATGATAATCACCTAGGAATTTAACAAACCATGACATCAGTGATTCTAGCGCCGTATATAACGCATTTTGGTGTCTAGATTATCTATGAGTGGCTGCCGGAGGTTTAGCCGGACCTATAAGGTACTTACGAGGGGCACCACCAGCTCATAGAGTCTTCGGGAACTCATCAGGGTTTTAGCCTGCCCGAATGGGGGCTTAACGGAGGTAAGCCAGCCCCGAAGGATCGTGCAGACATATGGGGTCGCGGAGAGGGCAGTGATTGGCTTGGATCACCTACTAGACCCCACATCATGGAATTGTGGATAGGAAAGTATGCCCGGTTGTGCAACAAGGAGTTGATCTCTCATGGGTAAAGTAGCGCACCTCTACAGAGTGTAAGAATTGTAACTTGTTACTCTCTGTTCCGGGAAGGAGCTACGAACGCGACAGTAAAGGAACTCCATGAAAGTTCTGGTCAACCTGTGAAGGCTGATGGTCATAGATTTTCACAATAAAATCAATCTTTGAGGAAATATTTACAAAAACTACATAGTGCCAAGGATTTATAGTCCTAGGTGGTAGATAGAGCATCAAACTTCCCACCTTGCATATAATGAACTTGTTGGGTAACACTGTTACTCACCTTTTCCTTTGATCCCCTGCTTAGACTTTGAGGATTCAGAAGATACCCTAACGTATGCAGCTGAAAGTCAAGAGGAGGTCTTCTATGAAGAGCCCAATATGTACGATGTTGTAGAAGGAGTGGACTACGATGTCGTCTATGAAGGAGAGAACCATGAGTCAGAATAATTACCGTAGTACTAGGAACCAATTGAGCCGAGCAACATGAACAATATATAACAATAAGTTGTTGAGATCAATTTTGAGTCTAAGTTGTCACTTTAAAACTTCCACTGAAACACTTTATATTTGGTTTGTAAGTTGAATCTTTTGAAGTCTTGAACTTCTCGTATTGTAATAATAATGTGTGTATGTTTGTAATATGGAGCCACAATGTTTCTGTTGTACCACTCTAAGGGATGTGATATTTACAGAACGGTGTTCTGTGGATGTCATGTCAACGACTATAGTGTACTACACATGAAGTGGTATGCTGGGTCACCGCAAGTGTGGAAGGTAATGATGGTTTGCAGCAAGTAAACAGTAACACTGGAAGATGTATCAATGGTAAAGATTGGACCGGGGTCCATAGTTCACTAGAGGTATTCTCCTTAGATAAACAAGCATGGCATGGTGGGTAAACAAATTGCAGCAGGGCAATTGACAAGACTGAGCAAGGCATAACAATGCAATACTAGAAAAAAAGATCCTGTGAGATTCGACTGGGCAAAACAACAATATACATAGACCGCCATCCAACTGCATCTATGACTAGAATTCCACCTTTGGTTTATCATCCGAACCCCCTCTAGTATTAAGTTGCAAGCAACAGACAACTGCTTTAAGCAAAGCGTATAAGGTAAATAATCCACTTGTTCCATGAACAAGAGACCGTTGTTTTATCCCTAGTGGCAACAACACATCTACAACCGTAGAGATTTCTGTTACTTCCCTTGATTAAGTAGAGGCATGAACCCAATATCGAGCATAAATACCTCCTCTTGGAGTCACTAGCAACTACTTGTCCAAGATAGCTACTAACAACAGAGAGCATGCAAGATCACAAACAATACAAACATGATAGAATCAATAAGACAAAACCATTAATCAATCTGACATAGTGATCTCAATATCCATCGGATCCCCGCAAACACAACATGCATGATTACAAATAGATGAGATCTTAATCATAAACGGATCTCACAATATCTAGACATGAAAGCACAAGGAGTACATACAACCATCTAGCTACTACATGGACCCGTAGTCCAAGGTGGAACTACTCACTCTTCATAACGGAGGCTGGCATGATGAAGAAGAAGGCCTCCCAGATGATCTCCCCTCTAGTAGGGTGCCGGGAAGAGCTTCAGATCCCCCTGATCTAGGGACGATGGTGGCGGCGATTACAGACGGTTTCGTGGAATATTGATCAGGTTCTTAGGGTTTAGGCATCGGGGGCTTCTTATAGGCGAAGAGGCGAGGCTAGGAGGCGGCTAGGGGCCCACACCCTGCCCAGGCGTGGGCCCGCCCTAGGCCGCGCCTAGGGGGGTGTGGCCGCCCTGTGGCGCCCCTCCGTCTCTCCTCTAGACTCCATGGTCTCCTCGGTGAAATATTGACTTTGGCTTTTGTCCCGTCCAATTTCGAGAATATTTCCTTACTGTTGAAGTGTATAAGTAGATTGCACTGGCCCTTTCCATCAGTTCGGACTTTTGGTTGCGTTGGCTAGTGCATGAAGCTTGACATGGTATCAGAGCCTAAGGTCTCGAGTTCGAGTCCTGCCTTTCGCAATTTATCCTAAAATTGTTGTTGACCCCTCTATGTCCACGTATAGGCCTCTTGAGTCATACGTGAGTTTCGCGCGTTGTCGCTCTCTTCCGGTTGCACGTGCTGACTTCTCCCCGTCACACGTGAGAGGGGGTGTTGAAGTGTATAAGTGGATTGCACTAGCCCTTTCCATTAGTTCAGACTTTTGGTTGCGTTGGCTAGTGCATGAAGCTTGACACTTACTAGCTTTTTTGGAACCAAAAACAGCAGAAAACATGCAACTGGCACTGTGACAACTTGTTAATAGGTTAGTACCAGAAAACATATGAAAAGCACTTCAAAGTATGGACAAAGCAAAGCAAAGTAGATACTAAACAAGCATGGAACATCAAAAATTATAGATACGTTTCCGACATATCAGTCTATTTTGACAGATTTCTGTCATTATTTGCATTTGCTTCTTATTGATTTATTTTTGAGTTATTTTGGGGAAATTGAGATTTTTAAAGGAAGTTGCTACTGTAGCATGTGTTCTTATTGGAAGTTTTGCTGTTTTGAACAAAAAACCAAAGGTCTATTATCTTTTGAATGTACTAATGTTGCTAATGAAGATTGTGTGAAGTTTTGTATGAAGTAAAATTTTCAGGTGTAGAGAAAGAATGATGTAATGAGATGAAGAATGGAAAAAATCTCAAGCTTGGGGATGCCACCCCGTTTCACCCCAAGAAATATTCAATAGGTACAATCGTCAAAGCTTGGGCATTCCCTTCTTCATCAATAAAAATCTCAGGTCTTTCTAGACACTTCGTTTTTTATTGTTTCATGCACAAGTTGTGTTGTTTTTGGAGCATATTTGTTTTAGTTTTTAGTTTTCTTTTGCTTGGTTTGCTGCAATAAGTTGGTTGGATCCCAGCACACTTATTTTGGAGAGAGATACACACTCTGTTTTAATTGCCTAGAACACTCTAGTTTTCATTCTTATTGTCTTGTGAGTGTTCTCTTTTGCTAGCTCTGTGTTTAGCCTTAGTTTTCTTGTGCTTTCGTCTTAGAAATTTTAAGTTCTTCTTTGTAGATTGTGAGACAAGCTCACTGATCTTTATTGATTATTATATTTCTGATTTATTTCAAATAAGTTGATTGGTGTTGGAAAAGAGTAGAAAGTTTCATGCTTATAGTGGTATAAAAGTGAGCTTGCTTTGACTGTGGCTTAGACTTTATCATGTCATACTAGATGTTGTTTTGACCTTATGATTAGTGATTATTGTTGTAGCATGACTTGCTCCAAATCATTGAGAGTGCTTAGTGTGCCTTAAAAGAATCATGCGTTGTTTTAGCATATAAAAGCATAGTATTGTGGTTTTCTCCTTTGATGCTTTGTTTGGGTTGACTTGGCACATGCTCACAGCATGTTATGACTCTAACAAGTCACCATTAGCCTGTATGATCATTTAGTTTTTGACTTGTGGTACCACTTTATTCTTTGATTAGTAATGTTTTGTCGCTGTGCATGATTATGTCCATTATTGCTCTCTTAGTTGGTCACTCATAGTCTTTTGCTAGCCTTCACTTTTGCTGAGTAAGCTCTACTCATGCATCCAACTCCCAAGAAACCAAGTTATTCCAAAGTGTACACTATAAAATCCTATGCATGGTGTGTTACACCATTCCAAGTATATTCTTGTTTTCATCCACCTTCCAATTAAAAACTATTTGGTTATGTGAAAAACTAGTGATTAAAGCTCTCACGAACTTGATGGCACACTTTATTTTTATTGCCCCTAATAAACTTGAACCATTGTGTCATCTATGTTGTATATGCTTGCACTTATACGTTGGAATTAGCAAAACCATGCTATCATGGGGAACGCTTTCAACATTGCACTTGTACATTATACATAGTTGATATCATGCTCTTTTGTTTATGGATATCGTCGGTGTGAAATAAAAGGGGAGCTTGTAAGTCCATGGAGTTATGTATATTGTGTTATATAAACGCCTGGGACGCCAGCCTAAGCCATGCCTAATCATGAGGGATAAGCTGAATGCCACTATGATATGTTTTCTATATGTGAAACAAACAAGCGTTTTTCAATGCATGTTATTCATTATCTTTGTTTGTATCCTTTCATGTTGCAACATAGTTGCTTTGTCTTATTGTTAGAACTTCATCTTTCATGCTCATGTTTAGAGTACTTTGATCCCAGCTTTCAATCCTTTGCAAATGGTTCGATCAAGATTGTGATGGTGCATGTCACCTCAAAAAATATTATTTTTATCACTTACCTACTCGAGGATGAGCAGGAGTTAAGCTTGGGGATGCTTGATACGTCATAAACGTATCTATAATTTTTGATGCTCCATGCTTGTTTTATATTATTTGTCTTATGTTTTGTCTATACTTTGAGGTATTTTTATACACTTTCTAGATCTAACCTATTGACAAGATGCCACAATGCCAGTTGCCTATTTTCTGCTGTTTTTGATTTCAGAAAAGCTAAAAAATGAATATTCTCGGAATTGGACGGGACAAAAGCCAAAGTTAATATTTTTCCTAGAGCAATACGGAACCACGAAGCACAGACGGTGGAGGACACCAGGGTGTCCACACCCTGTGGTGGCGGGGGCCCACCCTGGGCACGCCACCAGGAGGTGTGGGCCCCCTAGGCCTCCATCGACCTTGCCTCCTTGGCCTATAAGAAGCCCCTAGGGAGAAAACCCTAAATCATCCATCATACATCCAGAAAAAGTTCCGCAGCGCCGCCTCCACCGAAGGGGAGATTCGGGGGGACAGAAAGTCTTTGTTCCGGCACCCTACCGGACGGGGAAGTGCCCCGAAGACATCTCCATCGATATACACCACCATCTCCATCACCGTTGCTGATTCCCATGATGAGGAGGGAGTATTTCTTCCTCAAGGCTAAGGGCTCTACCGGTATCTATGTGTTCATCTCTCTCTCTCTGTGTGTATGTGTGATCTTTATGAGATCATGAGCTTTGTAACCAAGTAGATCTACTCTGTTACTCAAGTGCTTTAATAGATCTATGATTTTCCCCACGTGTGTGATAGTGACAGCGTGCATACAGTGGTGACACTTAGGCTAGGGTTTACATAAATACTCAAGTGCTTCAATAGATCTCTACTCTCCCCACGTGTGTGAAAGTGACAGAGTGCATGCCGTGGTGGCACTTAGGCTAGAGTTCATAAAATATTTTTTATGAGTATATTTTGAGGTGGTCGTCTCTATGAAATTGTGGTGTTTTTTGGAACCATCTAGCGCTCAAGGTGACAGTGTGGGGTTATCTAGATGGGGAAGGCAACCTTTGAGGAGTGTTGTTATAGCCCTACCATGGATTAGAGTGTCCAACCGGAGAGTAGTTCAGGGTAGTATCATGAAGAGAATATATTTATATGAGAGTGTTCACTAGTGAAAGTATGATCCCTAGGCCTTGTTTTTAAGCATTGAAACACCGTTTGCATCTAGATCTGTTGCATGTTTGCTTGCTACCATCTTTATTTTAGTTTGCCTTTAGTCTCTCCCATGTCAACAAGTCAGAAGCTCTTTTCTGGCACCGTTACCACTTGTATTTCACTATCTCTTCGCCGAACTAGTGCACCTATACACCTGACAAGTGTATTGGGTGTGTTGGGGACACAAGAGACTTCTTGTATCTTGTTGCAGGGTTGCTTGAGAGGGATACCTTTGACCACTTCCTCCCTGAGTTCGATAAACCTTGGGTAATCCACTTAAGGAAAACTTGCTGCTGTTCTACAAACCTCTGCACTTGGAGGCCCAACAATTGTCTACAAGAATAGAAGTGCGTAAACATCAGTATGTTGTAGGTAAAGTGATGGAATTATGGGTTGATGATGATACTGGACACTACTTTCAGACTAAAAAGGACTAAGACATGGAGACCCTCTATCTCTATGCTATTTAACGTTGTTAAAGATATGTTGGTTATTCGCATCGCAAGAGCAAAGAATGATGGTAAAATAGAAGGGCTAATACCTTAGTTGACGAGGGTGACTGTATTTATAGTATGCGGATGATATGGTCTTTTCATGGAGCATGAATTATAGAAGGATGTCAACATGAAATTAAACTTATGCATATTCAAACAATTATCTAGGCTAAAGATAATTTTCCATAAAAGGGATTTGTTTTGTTTTGGGATAGCTAATAATGAATACACCAATACAAGAAGATTTTCAGTTGTGTGTCAGGATCACTACCGTTTAGGTATCATAGGATACCTATTCATAATAGAAAACTTAGGAATTCAGAATAGAATCCAATTGAGACTCGTTTTAAGGGGAAAACCTAGATGTTGAGTAAGTTATTTATATGGAGGAAGACTTGTTTTGATTAATTCCATGTTGACTAGTATGTCTATGTTTATTATGTCTTTTCTAGATATATGCAAAGGGGTAAGAAAAACTAGATTTCTGTAGATTCAGATTTTTCTAGCAAAATGATGAGAATAAGAAAAAATATCGTTTGACAAAATGGAACATCATTTGCAGACCAAATATTTTGGGTGGTCTTGGTATCAAGATGCTAGGACTAAAAATGAATGTTTACTCTACAACTGATAGTTTAAACTTTTAATAGAAGAAGGTGTTTGGCAAGAGCTGCCACACAAAAAAACTTAATAATAAGACCTAGCATTGGTACATATGAAGCTATCGGATTCCCCCATTTTAGAAAGGCCTGATGAGCATCAAAGAAGATTTCATTAGTAGAGAGTCTTTCAAAGAAGATTTAACCTCTTAAAGACCCTCTACTAAAGAGCTAGCGGATTCCCCCATTTTAGAAAGGCCCGATGAGCATCAAAGAAGATTTTAGAGGGCCTTATCAAAAAAGTTTAGGTTATTCATAAGGCATTATGGTTTCTGCTTTATGTTGGTGAGTGATACGTCCAAAACATATCTACTTTCTCGAACACTTTGCTATTGTTTTTCCTCTAACTTGTGTGATTTGGATACAACTAACACGGACTGACGCTGTTTTCAGCAGAACTACCTTGGTGTCTTTTTTTTGTGCAGAAAATGAACTATCAGGAAAAATCCCGCAAAATATGCCAAAAATTATATTTCACCAGAAGATCCACGGAGCCAGAAGGGGAGACAGAGGGGAGGCCTGGGGGGCCCATACCCACCCCAGGCGTGGGCCCACTGACCTCGCGCCTGGGGGAGGTTTGGCCACCCTAGGCAGCTTCTCGGCCTACCTCCGTGTCTATAAGTTGCCTTCTGACATAAAAACAGAGGGGGGTCGATAGTTTTCTAGAAAGAGTTCCGCTCCCCCACCGCCACCAGAAACCAAGATTCGGATCCAGAAACTCCGTTCTGGCACCCTGCCAGGACGGGGAATTTGGAGAGGATCATCGCCATCGTCATTGCCAACGCATCTCCATCAACCACCAATGTTTCCCTCATCCATGAGTGAGTAATCCCCCGCTGTAGGCTTAGGGATGGTAGGGATTGGATGAGTTCTATCATGTAATCGAATAAGATCTGTTAGGGCATAGTGCCTAGTATCTTTATTAGAGCTATTTGACTTTGTTGCAACTTGTTGTGCTTAATGCTTGTCACTAGGGCCCGAGTGCCATGATCTCAGATCTGAACTTATTATTGTATCATTATGGTAGTATTGTTTATGATCTTATATGTAAGTTGTGTACACATATCATTGTCCGGATCCAAAGGCCCCGAAGTGACAGAAATTGGGACAACTGGAGGGGATGGCTGTGGTGTGAGGATCACATGTGTTCACGGAGTGTTAATGCTTTGCTCCGGTGATCTATTAAAAAGAGCACCTTAATTGCCAGTAGTTCCCTAGAGGCCCCGCTGCCACGGGCTGGCTGGACAGAAGATGATGTGCAAGTTCTCATTGCGAGCACGTATGACTATATTTGGATCACATGCCTAGGATTATATAGTACTTGGATGCTTGTTATTATTTATCTGCAATGCCCTAGTTCTTTGAAGTTACATGTTTAGACTCGTCCATGCAACGCCCGTCCATCCATCCCTATGCCTACCGCACTCGAATCCTACTGTTACTATTGCTACTGTTTCATTGTTGCTGTTACTGCTGTTGTTGCTAGTACAAACTGTTGCTACTAATAAACTTCTGTAAGCAAGAACTATTTCCAGGTGCAGCTGAACTGGCAACTCAGTTGTTAAGGCTTGCAAGTATTCTTTGGCCCCCCTTGTGCCGAATCAATAAATTGGGTAATACTACCCGCGAAGACTGTTGCGATCCCCTATACTTGTGGGTCATCAAGACTATTTTCTGGCGCCGTTGCCGAGGAGCATAGCTTTATTTGTAAGTTCACTTGGATCTATTATTGTTCACTATACTCCTTTCATCATGGGGAAGTCTCGTGATGGAAAGTTCCCTATTTTACCATCCACTACAAGAAGAGGTACAGTCCTAAACACCTCTGTTGCTCTTGATTCACCGTATGTTATAAGTAAACTTGTCACACCACCACTACATACTCATGCTACACACACTACTACTACTTCTGAATCTGAAACTGCTTTTGATACTCATGATGTTACTTCTACTGTGCTTGATGTAGGTCCTTTTCTAGATGCTACTATGGCTAGTCTAGGAAATACCAAAACTCCTAGTGAAGACACTGTTACACCTGTTAGCTCACCCGAGTCTAGTGAGAGTTTTGATATTAATGATGGTTACATAGAGCTCACTGATGAATTTGTTGAAGAGTGCCAAAACACACATGGTGCTAGTGCTATTAAGAGTCTCCTTGCTAGACACACTATTATACCCAAGAAGTCCTATGATCCTAAGTTTGCCACCTCTCCCATAGATATTAAAGATAAAGATTATGATTTCTCTCTTGATTTAGCTTATTTAGATATTGTTGAGAAGGAACCTTTTTGTGGTACTGAAAATGAGAGTGTTGTGGCTCATATGAATGAGCTTTCTACTATGAGTGCTTTGTTCTCTAATGATTTTAAAATGCGCAAGTACTTTGTTGCTAAAATCTTCCCTTTTTCACTAAGGAGAAGCTAGGGCTTGGTTTAATAGATTACCTCATGGTTCCATTAATAGCCTTGATGGCTTGATTGCTTCTTTCTTCCATAAATATTTTCCTCCCAGTGCTAGACATGCTGCTTTGCAGAGACTTTTTTTTATTTTAAACAGGAAGAAGAAGAAAAATTGCCTGAGTCATGGAAAAGATTCTGCTCCTTGATTCATGCATATCATGGATGTCCATTACCTAAGAATGAGCTTCTTGATATTTATTATAATGGACTAACTGATGATTCTAGGACCTACCTAGATAGCTTTGCTGATTGTGTTTTCAGGAAAAGGACTCCTACAGATGTTGAAGAATTAATGAACAAGATAAGCAAGAATTATGATGATTGGACTTCAACTGAGCTAAATACATCTGAGCCTATTACTCCTGAACCAGTTGTTCTTGAACCAATTCCAACACCAACAACAAAGAAGAGGGGAGTTATTGTGTTAAATGATGAAGTGATGAATGAAGCTAAAAAGTGTCTAAAGGAGAAAGGTATTAGACCTGAAGATGTGAACAATCTACCTGTTATAGAAGAATTATGTAAGCCAATTCCCCATTCATCTACTATTGAGGTACACTCTCTCCAACACTTTGATGAAGGTGATATTCCTTATGGTAAGCCTCCTGATCAATGCTTAGAGGAACTTGACATTTTTATTGTTAAACAAGGTCACTTTAATAAACAAGTTCAGAATCATTTATTGGAAAACTCTAGAGCTATCAATGAGTTGAAAGATATTGTGGAAAGAACTTCTAGTGATATTAAAATGCTTTGTAAACACTTTCAAATGGTTCAAACTCAACTTGATCAACTTGCTAAGGTGCAAAAGGATATGCTAGTTAATGCTTTAGGAAATAAACATGCTTATGGAATTAAAACTAGGAGTGGTGCAGCTACTCAAGATCCTTTATATCCTGGAGGACACCCTAAAAGAATAGAGCAGGATTACCAACAATTAGAAGATAGTGGTAGTCCTCGTAAGAGGAAGAAAAAGAAACATAAGGAAGTTGAGGAACCACTTGAACCTGTTGTAGATCCTAATAGTATATCTGTCTCTGATGCTGAAACTAAGAGTGGTAATAGTAATGATGAGTCTCGTGATAAGGAGGAAGTTGAGGAAGAACCTAAAAAACACACTAAGAACACTAGGTACACAAAGGAAGATTTTATTGCTAATAAACATGGTAAAGAGAGACAACCTTGGGTGCAGAAACCTATGCCTTTTCCAGGTAAGAAACACAGGTGAAAGGAGGAATAACACTATAACAAGTTTCGTGAGTGGATGAAGCCTTTATTTCTGCAAATTCCTTTGACTGAGGCTATTAAATTGCCTCCTTATTCAAAGTATATGAAGGATATTGTCTCTAATAAAAGGAAGATCCCTAATGAGGAGATTTCTACTTTGCTTGCTAATTACTCCTTCAATGGTAAGGTTCCAAAGAAACTTGGTGATCCAGGTATACCAACTATTCCTTGCTCCATTAAGAATAATTATGTTAGAACTGCTTTATGTGATTTGGGAGCTGGAGTTAGTGTTATGCCTTTTTCTCTCTATAAGAGACCCCACCTAGAAAAGTTGATACCAACTGATATTTCTTTGGAAATGGCTGATAAGTCAACTACTGTTCCTATTGGTATATGTGAGGATGTTCCTGTTCAAGTTGCTCATAATTGCATGGTTTTAACTGATTTTTTTTGTGCTTGAAATGCCTGAAGATGATAATATGTCTATTATTCTTGGGAGACCTTTTCTTAATACTGCAGGTGCTGTCATCAATTGCAATCAAGGAAAAGTAACATTCAATATTAATGACAAAGAGCACACTGTTTATTTCCCCAAGAAGGTTGTTAAGAGCTATTGCCTGAATTCCATTGAAAATATTGAAGGCATCAAGGTTGGAGAAATATATTGTCCCATTCCACAAGAAATTTTTGAAACCATTATGATTGGGACCATTGCTATCAAGTATGAGGTAACATAATCACCTTGTGGAATGCAAAGTTTTGTTTCATATAAGATTGTTTTGGTAACAAGACTTGATCAACCTTGTTAACAAAAGGATTTTAATGAATAAAATAATGTTTCCACTGCGGTTATACTTGCTTTCTTTTTTCCTTTCTCCTTCATTGTTTTTGCTTTAGTTACTGTTTTGGTAATTGTTTGCTTGTTTGAGTTTCTTAGAGCTCCTGTAGTTTGGATTTTGGTTTGCTTTTGCTTCTTCTGAAAAAATTGTTTCTGCGAGAAAATCAATTTTCATACCCTAAAAGTTGGCCAAAAATAAAGTTTTCCAAAAAATCCCAGAAAATTCAAAATAAATTTTTCCTCGGAAAAAGGGGCAGAGAGGTACCATAGGTGACCCAGGGGGAACCCCTAGGCCCCACACATGTGGTAGGCACGGGCTCACCACTAGTGGCGCCTAGGGGGGGGTCTGGCCCACCTGGGCCCCTCCAGGCTGCCTCCTCAAGGCCACTTTCTTTCTATCTCCCGAAAAACACTAGAAAACTTGATCAAGCTCGAGTTCTTGCTATTCTTGATCGAGATTTTCGATCTCCTTCTTCAGCCCATCTCAAGTGCTGATTTTTGGAGGGATTGCTCCTTGGTATGTGCCTCCTTTACTTGTCCAATTAGATTTGTGATTGGTAGATTGTATCTTGAGTATTTTGCTACTGTAGGTGACAGGTTGTTTGAGCTTGCATGCTTGTTCTATGCTTAGAAACTTTGTTTTGATGCATGTGTAGTCCTCTAGCAAGTTCCTATAGTAGTGCTCATCATTTATCAACTTAGAAATCACTTGGTTTGATGGTTGTCTAAAATTTTCAGCAAAGAAGATGAGTGCTTATTCACTGAATCAATATGACTTGATGGTTCATGATCCAATGAAGGTTCATCGTGAGGAGGCAGTTTTTTCCTCCATATACCCATGCCATGAATTTATGAGAGCTGCAGGGATCCTCCAAGATTTCCAAACTTTGGTTACAAGTGCAGGGTTGGAGCATTTTGTTGAAGGTGAACCAATCCAATATGTTAAGCTAACCATGGATTTTTTGCAGGACTTCCGTTTCACTTGGTCTACTTCTAATCCCATGGTCCATTACAAAATATATAATATGCCTGTCAATCTGACTTTTGCTGATTTCTATGCAGCAATTAGAGTACCTCAGTAGGGATCTTGTGAGAAGATCAAGGAGAGGCCCAAGTCACTTATTGACTTGTATGCTGAGATTTGCCAAGGTTTCGACTTCTCAAAGGAAAGTGGTAAAATTCGGAACATCCAGCTCTCAGTTATTAGATACTTTTCCTATTTCATTACCAAGTGTGTTCTTGCTAGAAAGACTGCTAGAAAGTTGTCTTCTTTTGATCTAGCTTTTATTGCAGCTGCTCTGAATAGGAATAGTTCTTATAGTTTGGGTGCTTTGATAGCTCACCGTTTCACCTCCAACCATGAGAAAGGTGGAATTTGTGGAGGTCTCATTGCTTCTAGGTTGCTAGCTTTCCATGGTTTAGAGCCTCATTATTCAGATTTTCAGTTTTCCAAAGAGAGGCTTGATATTGAATCCATGATTCAGCATGGTTTTGTTTCTTTGGGGGATAATGTGAGAAGTTTGCCATATGAACTATATTTTGTCCAGCAAGGTCGGAGAAAAGGTAGGAGTAAGAAAATAGTTTATTTGTGTCACATCCCAAGATTTTCCAAATCTTGTAATGTGAAAAATAAATGAATAAAATAAAACTTTGTTTGATTTTCAGAGTGGGAAGAAACTTTTTGAATCCAATTGGAAACTTCAAACAAATTTGGATCAAATAAATCCTAAAGGGATTTAAAAAGATAAACTTTTGATAAAGGAAAATAAAATATTTTGAATTACTATTTTGAATCTTCTAATAAAAAGATTTGTTTTCAAATGAAATAGAGGTTTTTATAAATAAGGATTATTTTGTAAGCCAAATTAAAACCTTGGCCAAGCTTTTGAAATAAATTTTTTTTGCTTTGATTAAAAATGGTAAAGGTTTATTTAAATAAAATATTAAGGATTTAATATCCAATTTTATTTAAGTAAAGGTTTTTCCCATTTTAAATAAACCCTAAAACTTATTTATTTATTTCAAATAAGTTTTCCAAGTATTTTATATTTTCAATAAAACCTACTAAGTTGGTTTTGAAAATAATTAGATTTCAAAAGGAGTATTTAAATAAAACAAAATCCTATTTGATGTAATAAACATGGTCTATTTATTTAATTAATAATGGACCTATAAATAAAAATATTATTTTGATTTTGGAATTTTGGTTTATGTTACTGAACAGAACCAAATTTAAAGTCACAAAGTTTGGTGATTGTTTGAATGGATTTGGATGTTGTTTGGTTGTTTGAATTTCAAAACAGAATTTAGAAATAGAAAAAGAAAAAGGTTTCAGGAAGAAAAAAAAATAAGGATTTGGTCGACCCAACCCAGCAGCCCAATTAGGCCCAGCAAACAGCCCACTTCCCCTCTTCCGCGGCGAAACGTTTTTCACTCAGAACCACACCCGCTGAGCCAATGACTGGTGGACCTCTTCTCCCTCTCACTTCCCCGCTGACAGCCAGTCCCCACCGCAGCGTTCCTTCTCTTCTTCCTCGTGCAGACGAAGCCTGCCGTTGCTGCCATTGAAAGTTCGCGATCAATTCGCCATAATGCCGGCCTTAACCTCGCTGCGACCACGCATTCTTAAACGCCTGCGCCTTCTCCTCCTTTCCCCTCAGACACCGCTGCACAAGAGCCCCCAGGCCGACGGAATTTCGAGCTGCAACGCTACTGCTCCGACCATCGTCTCCGACCAATTCCAGCCAAGCCTCGCCACCTCCTGCCTCCCCGAGCACACGAGCACATTCACCACTCCCAGGCACATCTTCCTGTACCCTCAGTTCAACTGCGGGCGCCCCAGAGCGTCACCTTCGACAAGCTCTGACCTCGCCGCCGCGTCTTCCTCTCTCCGGTGAAGTCTCCTGGTAAGTCCAGACCGCCCAAACCTTCTCCTTCACGCTCGCGTCATATCCGTGATCTCCTGCATCTGACCACACCCTCTGTTTGCCTCCTCATGAACCACAGCACCGTCTCCGACCACGTCCAGAGCCGCCTGACGTCTTTCCTCACTCCGGCGAGGAATTGCTGTAGTCCCCGAGCGCCCCTTGACCCAAGAATACCACGTTGATCTTCCCCAGCCTTCTGCGATCTCGGTGAGCACCTTCCCTACTCCTCTCTCTTCCTGTTCTCGCCGTTACGCCGTAGCCAGAGTGCCGCCGTCGCGCGCCACCGTCGAGCGCCGCCGATTCTTGGCTAGTGGATAGGAGCCGTCCGATTTAGATCGAACGAATAGGATAGATTACTTAAGCGCTGAAAGGGTACGCGTCCTGTGCCGCACGATCTATTTAGATCCAACGCTCCGCAGAGCCGATCCGACCGAACCGGTACCAGGGAATAGCGTTGCGACGCGTGGCCAGTTCTTATTTAAAACAGAAGTTTGAATCTGTTTAGAATGTGATTTTGAAAACACTAACTTTTGATCCACACGTCCAAAATTTGCAAACTTTATATCGTTGGAATCAGTGGAGCAAGCCCTAGACAACCATGCCATTTGTTTAGCAAATAGTATCTATTAGATGTTTTGTTTTTGCAGAAACATTTGTATGCTTGTTTAGATTAGAAAAATTGTTCAAAAATGTTTTTGAGGTTAAAACCTTTGCAAATTGTTTTGTGGTGAACTTACTGACCCTAGGAACCAACCCATGGTTTTTGGATTTGGTGAAGTTTAGGAATAAAAACTTGGTTTAGCCTATTTCTAACCAAATAAAAATAATGGTTTTGCTATGAAAATGTTTTTGGAATAAAAACTTTGGGGAAATGTTTTGGATCAAACCTACTGACCCTAAACACCAAGTTTTGAGAAACAACAACTTATTTGGTGGAACAACTTAAAGTTGTTGCTTTGATAAAAATATTTTCCACCACATAAAATAATGAAATGGATTTAGAAATAGTTTTTGGACAAAACCCTTTTGCAAATGACTTTGCCACTTAGGAAAATGACCACTTTGGACCTTACAAAGTTTATAAACCTAGTGGAGACCATCCTTGCCAATAGAACCACCTCTTGCATGCTCACATGCATGACTTAGATCCCATTGTTTTGTGTGTGTGAATTGTTGATTGATTATTGGTTTGGAATGCAAGTTGATATTGTGTTTGCTTGATTGATTGTAGTGAAGTTAGGAAAAGTGTGAGACTAGAAAGATCAAGGAGTGAACCAACATTCCCTACCAAAAAGGCAAGTGACACTATCATCTAAAGTCCTACTATTTTCATTATACTTAGTGGATTTTGAAACATGCATGAAAAGAATTTTCTATACTTATGCTATGCTAAATCCTAATAGGATACCCTATACATTCCTTAGTGAAAACAATGTAGTTGTTACATGCTTAGCCATGCTATATTTTGAAAAGAGATACATGTTGAGATTTTATGAAGTTGAGAAAAGGACTTGTGTTTTTATATAATAAAACAAGGACTCAATGAACCACCTGGGTGGCCAAGGATACTTTGAGATTTGGAGAAGGTGGCAACAAAAGGAACCATGTCTATGGCAATCACTTTGTGTTGTGCTCCAAAGGAAACCAGCCAGGAAACTTAGATATTGAACATGATTCTCCAATTGTGGCTTTCGTGTGCAACCACATGCTATTTATGGCTCTGGCTTAGTCAACTACATTGGGAAGACCCATGCATTGTCTTCAAACTACTGGACATGAGGACCTGGAATCCTACATGGGTACTTGAAGACAAGCTAGCAATGGTGTATGGGAGGACCCTCTGGAAAGACTTCGTCACATTCTCAATCTGCCGATACTCCATCTTGGTGAGCACTAATCCAGTGGCCACTGGTGGAAAAAAGATGGGATTGTGACATGTGGGTAAAGTGTACTCCTTCTGCAGAAGATAATAAAATCTAAGTACTTAGCCGTGTCCCCGGTTATGGACAATACTGAGCAACTAAAGTTTGAAGCTATGGGAGATCTCGACATTCTAATTTCTAAAAGAAAACTTTTAAAATTTGATGCACTTGGGGGTACCAAGGAGCTCAAGAGACTTTGATAAAACTTGATGTACTTGGGGGTACCAAGGAACTCAAGAGATTTTTTATGAAAACATGAACACTTGGGGTTACCAAGGAACTCATGAGTTTTTGATAAAACTTGATGCACTTGGGGTTACCAAGTAGCTCAAGGGATTTTGACAAAGACTTGAACACTTGGGGATACCAAGGAGTTCAAGGGATTTTGATAAAGAGTTTTAACAAAGGAAACAAAACCATTTGAAAAGATAGGATAAAATATTGCTTTCTGCAAAGAAGCCTAAAACCCTACCTAGCCAATTATGCATGTAATGATAGGATCCACTCATATTATACTTAGTAGTGAAACTTGCCAATACTATTCCAAAGTATTGACCCTTGTGGTTGTTACTTGTAATGTTGCAGGTTTGATTGAATTTAGTGAATATTGATTGATTAGGATTACAAAGTCTACAACCAACATCTGCCTGTGGCACTTTGAAGATGAAGGACCCATGCTTATAGTTATTCCGCTGCAATGTATTGTAATAGCCATATGAGCTATGTAAGATGTAATAAAATTATGTTATTCCTGGTTATAAAGTTATATTATGACCTTTGTTTCTTGATATTACATCTTAACTGTGGATGCTAGCTATTGATCCAGGGACTAGCATTGTAAACACAGGGGACTCCACCTTATATTGTTTAAAGGTTGGGACACTCCCTCTACAATTTGCCTGCACCTGCTTTGTTTAACTTTGATAACAGGCAAGGATGGTCACTTACGGAGGAGGAGGTTGACACTTATCTAGGGGAACTCACCCAGCAAGAGGAGAATGTTGAAGAGGTTGCCGAAGACAATTCGGTTCAGCCCTCCAACTTGGGAGAGTCTTCATACCAGCAGCCCTCATTTGATTGGGGCGCGTCTTCTTCTTCATCACAGGTGCCTGACTATGATCATTCCTATGATGACCCACCAGCATGGAGTTACTATCCGCGCTATTGAGCCCCGCTTAGGCCAAAAGCCTAAGCTTGGGGGGAGGTACACCGACATCACACTCATATATATATATATATATATATATATATATATATATATATATATATATATATATATCATGTTCGGTCGGTTCTTTGTATATCCTGTAGGGTTCGCAGCATAGAAAAAAAAATTCCTACGATGTGAACTATATACCAAGATCTATCTACTAGATACAAACAACGGGCGGATGTATATCCGTAGAGAACATACCCTTGAACACCGACAAAGCTTAACGAGTTCAACTCGTGGTTGATGTAGACGATCTCTTGCCGATCTCAAGATCGAGAGGAAGTCCTAGCGCCGCAAATCAGCAGCGCATCCGTGCTCGCACACACGTTCGAGGCACCGAGCAACCTCCGCCTCCTCGCTCCAGCGATGCAGCGGAAGCACAACTCTTTCTTGCCGAATAGCCACCGGGAACATGTATCTCGCTAGTCCGAGACCATGGGGGATAAATTCTAGAGGGGGAGAGAGATCCTTCACGAGGAGGTGTGTGAGACAACTGAGGAGGGGGGCTCCTTTTATAGGAGGAGGGGGGACCCCAAGGGGTGGCCGGCGCATGGGGGCTGCCCCCTTGCCCTCCCCTCTTCATGTGGGTGGACACTCCACTCACAAATCTCCTTTAAATTCCCTCCACTCAAAAGTCCACTCAAATTCCCATTAAATTTCCACCAAATTTAATGCAAACTCTCATTAAATAAAACTCTTTTATTTTATTCAGAATTTTGTCAATTACTTTAATGACAAGCATTCACAAATAACCCCTTGCTAGAATTCTATTTCACATGCATAACCACTTTATGCAATTTCACCCGAAAACCTGTTTCGGTATCTAGTGAAATAAATTCCTGCGCTTGTTCATTCTTTCGGCATGAAACATTTGCTCCAATTGGATGTCGGTGTCTCTTAAGTGTGTCACCCTACGGTTCGTGAATAATGCGGACATGATCGAGACCCCTCTCGGATCAATAATCAGAAGCGAGATCTGGAGACCCATACTGACTCCCACACATTCAACGATGACTTTCTTGTGATCGTCGGAACCTTTTACGCTAGTATCTTAATCCCTTTGTTTCACGATATATTACATGTCCGAGATTCGATCATCGGTATCTCCATACCTAGTTTGATCTCGTTACCGACATGCACTCTTTTCTCGTTCCTGTGATATAACATTCTAGTGATCAAATCACTTGCTTGCAAGCTAATCAATGTGATATCACCGAGAGGGCCCAGAGTATATCTATCCGTCTTCAGGATGAACAAATTCCACTCTCGATCCATGAGCCTCAACATAACACTTTATTAGTTCTGAATCCATCTTTATAATCACCCTGTTACGGTGTGACGTTTGATGTTATCAAGAAACTCTTCCGGTGTTAGTGATTGACATGATCTCATGGTCTAAGGATTAGGATCACTTCGTAAGTTGTTATAGCAATATAAACTCAATGACTTTGATCGTAATGTTATACTTCGGATGAATGTTCATCACACCATTACACTAATGTTGTGATCCCATTATTAACAACATCCAATGTCCATGATCAGGAAACCTTGATCATCTTGTTAATCAACGAGCTAGTTTATGAGAGAGGCATAACTAGGAACTTTTTGTTTGTTTATTAAACACACATGTATTAACGTTTCCGTATTAATACAATTATAGCATGCAAAATAAACATCTATCATATACTTGGAATACACATAATAAACACTTTATTATTGCCTCTCAGGGCATATTCCCTTCAGTCTCCCACTTGCACTAGAGACAATAATCTAGTTACATAGTGATAAATCTAACACCCATTGAGTTCTGGTGTTGATCATGTTTTGCTCTAGGGAGAGTTTTAGTCAACGGATCTGCTACATTGAGATTCGTATGTACTTTACAAATCTTTATATCTCCATCCTTGACATGCTCGCGGATGGAGTGAAACCGGCGCTTAATATGCTTGGAATGCTTGTGAGACCTTGGCTCTTTGGCATTGGCAATGGCACCATTGTTGTCATAATAGATCACCATTGGGTCCAACGCGTTTTCCACCACTCCTAGTTCGGATATGAACTCCTTCATCCAAACTGCTTCCTGAGCCGCTTCCGAAGCAGCAACATATTCGGCCTCCGTTGTTGATCCCGCTACCACAGGTTGTTTGGAGCTCCTCCAACTAACCGCTCCGCCATTCATGAGAAATACGTATCCGGATTGAGACTTAGAGTCATCCGGATCGGTGTCAAAGCTAGCGTCGACAAACACTTAGCGACGAGCTCTTCTTCACCTCCGTATACAAGAAACATATCCTTAGTTCTTCGTAAGTACTTAAGGATATTCTTGACCGCTATCCAGTGTTCCGAACCTGGATCCGATTGGTACCTACTAGTCAAACTAATAGCATGTGCCACATCCGGTCTTGTACATAGCATGGCGTACATTATAGAGCCTATGGCTGAAGCATAGGGGACTTTGTCCATTATCTCTCTTTCTTCCGCCGAAGCCGGACTTTGAGTCTTACCCAATGTCTTGCCTTGCAACATAGGTAAGAACCCCTTCTTACTTCTGTCCATTTTAAACTTCTTTAAAATCTTATCAAGGTATGTACTTTGCGATAGCCCTATTTGGCGCCTAGATCTATCTCTATAGATCTATATGCCTAATATGTATGACGCTTCACCTAGGTCCTTCATTGAAAATTTGCTGTTTAGATAACTTTTAACACTGTTTAAAAGATCTATATCATTTTCGATCAATAATATGTCATCCACATATAATATCAGAAATGCCACATTGCTCCCACTCACTTTCTTGTAAATACAAGCTTCTCCATAAGTTTGGACAAATCCAAACTCTTTGATCACCTCATCAAAGCGGAGATTCCAACTTCGTGATGCTTGCTTCAATCCATAGATGGATCGCTAAAGCTTGCACACCTTGTTAGCATCCTTGGGATCGACAAAACCCTTTGGTTGTATCATATACAACTCTTCTTCAATATTACCGTTGAGAAACGCGGTTTTGACATCCATCTGCGATATCTCATAATCGAAATATGCAGCAATTGCTAACATAATCCTAACTGATTTTAGCATCACTACGGGAGAGAAAGTCTCATCGTAGTCAACTCCTTGAATTTGTCGAAACCCCTTTGCGACAAGTCGAGCTTTATAGACGGTCACATTACCATCAGCATCAGTTTTCCTTTTGAAAATCCATTTGTTCTCCACGGCCTTTCGGTCGTGAGGTAATTCCACCAAGTTCCAAACTTGATTTTCATACATGGATTCCATCTCGGATTTCATGGCTTCTAACCATTTGTTGGAATCCGGGCTCATCATCGCTTCTTCATACGTCACAGGGTCATCATTTTCATCAACCATGAAATTCATGACAGGATTTCCGTACAGCTCGGGAGCTGCACGCGTCCTGTTTGACCTGCGAGGTTCGGTAGTACTCTCTTTCGGAGTTTCATGATCATTATCATTAGTTCCCTCTTCAACAGGTGGAGCCAACTCCGGAACAACTTCCGGCGTTGCGCTACTCGCCATACTTTGAAGAGAAGGTTCCACAACCTCTTCGAGTTCTACCTTCCGACTACTCACACCTTTCGCGAGAAACTCTTTCTCTAGAAAGGATCCATTCTTGGCAACAAAAACCTTGCCCTCGGATCTGTGATAGAAGGAATACCCAATATTTTCTTTAGGGTATCCTATGAAGACGCATTTTTCCGCTTTGGGTTCGAGTTTATCCGGTTGAAGTTTCTTCACATAAACATCGCATCCCCAAACTTTAGAAATGACAGCTTAGGTTTGTTTCCAAACCACAATTCATACGGTGTCTTTTCAACGAATTTAGATGGTGCCCGATTTAAAGTGAATGCAGCAGTTTCTAGTGCATAACCCCAAAATGACAACGGCAAGTCCGTCAGAGACATCATAGATCGAACCATATCTAATAAAGTACGATTACGACGTTCCGACACACCATTTCGCTGTGGTGTTCCGGCAGGTGTGAGTTATGAAACAATTCCACACTCTTTCATGTGAGTGCTAAACTCGTAACTTAGATACTCACCTCCACGGTCGGACCGTAGAAATTTGATCTTTCTATTACGATGATTTTCCACTTCATTCTGAAATTCCTTGAACTTTTCAAAGGTTTCAGACTTGTGTTTCATCAAGTAGATATAACCGTATCTACTCAAATCATCCGTGAAAGTAACAAAATAACGATATCCACCTAGCGCCAACACACTCATTGGACCACATACATCAGAATGTATGATTTCCAATAAATCTGTCGCCCGTTCCATTGAATCGGAAAACGGCGTTCTAGTCATCTTGCCCATAAGGCATGGCTCACATGTATGAAATGATTCATAATCAAGTGATTCCAAAAGTCCATCCGAATGGAGCTTCTTCATGCGTTTAACGCCAATATGACCTAGACGGCAGTGCCACATATATGCGGATATATCATCATTAAGTTTAATCCTTTTAGCATCAACATTATGAATATGTGTAACATTATCATCGAGATCTAATAGAAATAAACCATTCATCATTGGTGCATGACCATAAAAGATTTCATTCATATAAATGGAACAACCATTGTTCTCGGATTTAAATGAATAACCACTTCGCATCAAACACGATCCAGATACAATGTTCATGCTCAGTGCAGGCACCAGATAACATTTATTCAAGTTTATAACTAATCCCGACGGTAAGTGGAGAGGCAGCGTTCCGACGGCGATCACATCAATGCTTGATCCATTGCCGACACGCATCTTAACCTCACCCCTTGCTAGCGGTCGCTTGTTCCGCAGCCCCTGATTCGAGTTACAAATATTAGCAACTGAACCGGTATCAAATACCCAGGTGCTACTGCGAGCACTAGTCAAGTACACATCAATAACATGTATATCATATATACCTTTGTTTGCCTTGCCGGCCTTCTTGTCTGCCAGATACTTGGGGCAGTTGCGCTTCCAGTGGCCAGTCCCCTTACAATAGTAGCACTCGGAATCAGACTTAGGTCCAACTCGGGGTTTCTTTTCAGGCGCGGCAATAGGCTTGCCGCCCTTACTTCCCTTCTGTTTTCCCTTCTTGTCTTTCTTGAAACCAGTGTTCCTATTGATCATCAACACTTGATGTTCCTTTTTGATCTCCACTTCTGAAGTTTTAAGCATTGACAGAAGCTCGGGGAGAGACTTCTTCATGCCTTGCATATTATAGTTCATCATGAAGCTCTTATAGCTAGGTGGCAGAGACTGCAGAACACGATGGATGCCTAAGTCAATGGGAATCGATATTCCCAAGGACAAAAGCTTATCGGCGTAACCCGACATCTTGAGTACATGCTCACTAACGGAGCTGTGCTCTTCCATCATGCAGCTAAAGAACTTTTCTGAAGCGTTGTAGCTCTCTACAGCAGCATGTGTGTCGAAAATCATTTTCAACTCACCCATTGTATCAAATGCATTGCCGTTTTCGAAACTCTTTCGAAGTTCTGGCTCTAGCCCATACAATATGCCGCAATGAACTAAGTTGTGGTCCTCCTAACGAGTCTGATAGACATTCTTCTCCTCGTCAGGGGCATCATCAAAAGGTGGGGGGCCTAACGGCGCTTCTAGCACATATTGCTTTTGTGCAGCAGAGAGAAGAATCCTCAAATTCATGGCCCATTCGGTAAAGTTGCTACCGTCCGTTGCTAGTTTCTCTTTCTCCATGAACACATTGAAATTAAAAGCAGGTGGTGCCATCTACAACAGAATTTGTAAAGTTTAGACTAAGTGTATGATAGATTGAGTTCAACTAATCGAATGAACTCCCACTCAAAAACGACATCCCTCATGCCTTTTTGGTGATTACATGAACCAAATCCACTACACCAAGTCCGATCATCACGTGAGTCGGTATAGCTTCAAAGGCGAGCATCAAATGGGCATCATATCAACTATATGAATCATGCTTAACCTTTCGGTCCGTGTTCCGAGGCCATGTCTGTAGATGCTAGGCTCGCCAAGTTAGAACCTTAGTATTCGCGTGTGTAACTGTTTTACACCCAAAATATGGTCGTGGATCCAAGAACACCCGATCATCACGTGATGTCTTGGAGCGACGAAAACATAATCAGTGCATACTAAAGGAAGAACACATTCTTATCTTGATATTTAAATGAGGGATCATCTTATTATGCTAACAAAGCGCTAAACAAGCAATATAAGATGCTATCAAACATCATATGTTTATTAGTGAAATTATATGGTTCCCGCAGATGATCTCTATCATGTGCATTGTGGTATGATCACTATCATACCTATATGTGTAAATCCAAGGTCTATGGATTTTACACGCTATGTGTGTTGTAAGAGTATCATCTCATACTTCTACTTACAACACTACCATATCATAACACTAGCCTAGCAACAATCTAAACTAGACGCCTCTAATTTATCCATTGCAAGTTTTACGTGGCTTAGGGCTTTCGAGATAGAACCGTTCTTACCTACGAACATGAACCACAACGAGGATAATCAAATAGTTGACAACTCGCTTGCAAAATAGATATTGACTATAGTAGGAGAGACAGACACCCGCTAGCCACTTATGCAAACTAGTTGCATGTCAAGCGTGGAACAGGTCTCATGTGCGAGGACATGTAAAGTTTGTCCGGGCCGCTTCATCCCACTATGCCACCAATATCCAAAATTACAACAAAGGAGCAACAACATGATCATCATCGCCCACATACTCATATGTGTACTACCCGTGTAAAGTATCTACACATAGATCCGGCTCTGATACCACTGTAGGGTTCCCAACATAGAAAACAAAAATTTTCCTACGATGTGAACTATATACCAAGATCTATCTACTAGATACAAACAACGGGCGGATGTATATCCGTAGAGAACATACCCTTGAACACCGACAAAGCTTAACGAGTTCAACTCGTGGTTGATGTAGACGATCTCTTGCCGATCTCAAGATCGAGAGGAAGTCCTAGCGCCGCAAATCAGCAGCGCATCCGTGCTCGCACACACGTTCGAGGCACCGAGCAACCTCCGCCTCCTTGCTCCAGCGATGCAGCGGAAGCACAACTCTTTCTTGCCGAATAGCCACCGGGAACATGTATCTCGCTAGTCCGAGACCATGGGGGATAAATTCTAGAGGGGGAGAGAGATCCTTCACGAGGAGGTGTGTGAGACAAGTGAGGAGGGGGGCTCCTTTTATAGGAGGAGGGGGGAACCCCAAGGGGGTGGCCGGCGCATGGGGGCTGCCCCCTTGCCCTCCCCTCTTCATGTGGGTGGACACTCCACTCACAAATCTCCTTTAAATTCCCTCCACTCAAAAGTCCACTCAAATTCCCATTAAATTTCCACCAAATTTAATGCAAACTCTCATTAAATAAAACTCTTTTATTTTATTCAGAACTTTGTCAATTACTTTAATGACAAGCATTCACAAATAACCCCTTGCTAGAATTCTATTTCACATGCATAACCACTTTATGCAATTTCACCCGAAAACCTGTTTCGGTATCTAGTGAAATAAATTCCTGCGCTTGTTCATTCTTTCGGCATGAAACATTTGCTCCAATTGGATGTCGGTGTCTCTTAAGTGTGTCACCCTACGGTTCGTGAATAATGCGGACATGATCGAGACCCCTCTCGGATCAATAATCAGAAGCGGGATCTGGAGACCCATACTGACTCCCACACATTCAACGATGACTTTCTTGTGATCGTCGGAACCTTTTACGCTAGTATATTAATCCCTTTGTTTCACGATATATTACATGTCCGAGATTCGATCATCGGTATCACCATACCTAGTTTGATCTCGTTACCGACATGCACTCTTTTCTCGTTCCTGTGATATAACATTCTAGTGATCAAATCACTTGCTTGCAAGCTAATCAATGTGATATCACCGAGAGGGCCCAGAGTATATCTATCCGTCATCGGGATGAACAAATTCCACTCTCGATCCATGAGCCTCAACATAACACTTTATTAGTTCTGAATCCATCTTTATAATCACCCTGTTACGGTGTGACGTTTGATGTTATCAAGAAACTCTTCTGGTGTTAGTGATTGACATGATCTCATGGTCTAAGGATTAGGATCACTTCGTAAGTTGTTATAGCAATATAAACTCAATGACTTTGATCGTAATGCTATACTTCGGATGAATGTTCATCACACCATTACACTAATGTTGTGATCCCGTTATTAACAACATCCAATGTCCATGATCAGGAAACCTTGATCATCTTGTTAATCAACGAGCTAGTTTATGAGAGAGGCATAACTAGGAACTTTCTGTTTGTTTATTAAACACACATGTATTAACGTTTCCGTATTAATACAATTATAGCATGCAAAATAAACATCTATCATATACTTGGAATACACATAATAAACACTTTATTATTGCCTCTCAGGGCATATTCCCTTCATATCCATTGTTTTCTCTTTCTTTTTGGTTTTTGTTGCTTCTTTCTAAAACCCCAAAAATACCAAAAATATTTTCGTTGTTTCTTTTGGTTTGTTTCTTTGTTTCTTCGCTTTGGTTTGCCTTAAAAGAAAAATCCAAAAAGATTTTGCTTCTTGTTTGGTTTGTTTCTCTTTGTTTGCTTGTTTCTAAAAAACATCGAAAAACACCAAAAATATTTGTTCTTCTTCTTTGGTTTTGTGAGTTCTTTGCAGGGTTCAGCCGTCTCAGTGGATATTGGTTTTCATGTTAATTATTCAAGTCGCACAAGTGAAGGGCAATAATGAAGATTAAGACAACTCGGGGTGTGGTAAGAGGCTGGTAACGAACTCTATTTGTTTCATTTTTGTACATATACTCATCATTGTGAGCATGCTTAGCCTGTTTGTGTAAAGTGTATGTCATTATGGATGCTTAGTAGTTCTTGCTTGTCTATGATCAGCTCTAGCTTGCTAATAGTTTGTAGCATGTCATATGAATGTTTGTTTGAATTGTTTTATTCATACTTTGGTATGATATTGTGGTATCCTCCTCTAACGGTTCATGTGAATCGAGTTGGCACATGCTCACGCATGCATATGACTAATCAATAGTCAGTAAGCCTCGATGATTTATTTTACCTCAGAGTTCTTGTATCACTTTCATGCCATAATTAGTCTTGATTTGTTGCAAGCATGATTATGACAGTTATTGCTCTCTCGTTTGTCGCTCCATCTCTATTGTTAGCCTTCACTTGCACTGAGTATGTGCTCTACATGTGTGTCCAACTCCCAAAAACCAATATTGCCAGTTGTGTCCATCATACCTACCTATTAGCATCATTTGGTATTTTAGTGCATATTGATGCCTTGTTTTCTTCCAAAATAAAATGTTTGTCTATTTTGAGAAAGTTAGTTAGTAAGCTCTCACGAACTTGATGGCACACTTTATTCTTTGCGCTTAATAATTCTGAACCATTGTGACTAGTCCATGAAAGTTATATGCTTGCTTATTATATACTGGGAGTTAGCAGAACCGTGCTGTCACGGGGAACGCTTTCAACACTTTTTTGGATATCTTAACCAGTTGATACTTTGCTCTTTTGTTTATGGATATCTATGATGTGAAATAAAAGGGGAATTTGTTAGTTCATGGAGTTTATACATTGTGTTAGAGAAACGCCTGGGCCGCTAGCCTTAAGCCATGCTTAATCATGGTGGAAACTTGCAGCATCACTATAATGAGCATCTATGAAGCTTCCTCAATAAAAAGCTATTCATATGGTAAATAAAAAGATTGCCGAGATGCTCATTGTCTGCTTGCCTTGTCATTTTGGTTATGGGAAAGCTCATGTACCATGTGCAAGGGGTACCTCGTTGGCGGTTCTCGATGATATGCATGTATTTACAATGACAAGAACTTTCAGGTGACCAAAGTTGAGTAGCATGAGGAGCGACCCTCGTACTCAAGGGACTTGGGATTTTCAGTCTATGGTCTATCAAGCATATGATTCAGAGTGGACCTCACTCTCACCTTAACCACATGAAGATGCCTATGATAGGGGCAATGAGAGCTCAAAGCTAATGAGTACCTTCCTTTCAGCATTGGGAAGCCTTTCAAACCTTCACAAAACCATTTTCACAATTTTGTTGAGTCACCACTTATTCTATGAGCACCTTCTTGAGAGCATAGTTGTCATTCTTGTGTTTGTTCCAAAACTTGGTTAATTATGTCATGACTTTGATGCGTGTATCTCTGGTATCTTTACTTCTAGTCTTCATGTGAACTTCAGAGGTTCCTCCGCATTTATATTGTGCTCTTCAAACAAAGGCAAGCGAGATACCACTCTATCATACCTTATTATGAGAATTGCAATGTTGCTTATGTTTATGTTTCATGCTACTTATTATTATTGAGTTGGTTTCTCTTCATAGCTTGAAATGACTATTGAGTAGACTTAGTTGCATACTCTTTATTATGAATTGTCTAAGCATCTACTCATGTGTTGAGAATATATACATCATATGAAGCATAGTGTTCGTGAAAGTTCTTTTATCGCACTTAGTTTTCAACTGAATTGCTTGAGGACAAGCAATAAGCTAAGCTTAGGGGGAGTTGATACGTCCAAAATTTATCTACTTTCTCGAACACTTTGCTATTGTTTTTCCTCTATACTTGTGTGATTTGGATACAACTAACACAGACTGACGCTATTTTCAGCAGAGTTACCTTGGTGTCTTGTTTTTGTGCAGAAAATGAACTATCAGGAAAAATCCCGGAAAATATGCCAAAAATTATATTTCACCAGAAGATCCATGGAGCCAGAAGGGGAGACAGAGGGGAGGCCTGGGGGCCCAGACCCACCCCAGGCGTGGGCCCACTGACCTCGCGACTGGGGGAGGTTTGGCCACCCCAGGCAGCTTCTCGGCCTCCCTATGCGTCTATAAGTTTCCTTCTGACATAAAAACAGAGGGGGGTTCGATAATTTTCCAGAAAGAGTTCCGCTCCGCCGCCAGCAGAAACCAAGATTCGGATCCAGAAACTCTGTTCTGGCACCCTGCCGGGACGGGGAATTTGGAGAGGATCATCACCATCATCACCACCAACACATCTCCATCAACCACCAATGTTTCCCTCATCCATGAGTGAGTAATACCCCGCTGTAGGCTTGGGGATGGTAGGCATTGGATGAGTTCTATCATGTAATCGAATAAGATCTGTTAGGGCATAGTGCCTAGTATCTCTATTAGAGCTATTTGACTTTGTTGCAACTTGTTGTGCTTAATGCTTGTCACTAGGGTCCGAGTGCCATGATCTCAGATATGAACTTATTATTGAATCATTATGATAGTATTGTTTATGATCTTATCTGCAAGTTGTGAACACATATCTGTAGGGGTTCGTAGCATGGAAAATGAACAAATTTCTACCGCATACAAACAAACAAGCCAAGATCTATCTACTAGATTGTAGCAACGAGTCGATAGAATAACTCACCCTCGAAGATTCCAAAGTGTTTAACGAGAGCGGATTCTGGTGGGTGATGTAGTCGTACTCTTGCCGATCTCAAGATCGTGTAGACGATCCTTCCGGCGCTGCGTTCCGGCAGCGCTTCTGCAGTCCGTCACACGTTCGGTACTCGATGAAGACCTTCCTCTCCCTTGTTCCAGCAGGCAGCGGAGGTTGTAGCACTCTCCTCGTGATTCTGGCAGCACGACGGCGTGGTACCAGAAGTAGAGGGGAGATCTCGCAGGGCTTCGCCTTAAGCCGGAGCGAGTATGGTGGCTATGAGAGAGGCCTTGGTGATCTAGGGTTTAGAGGCACCAAGGAGAGAGGGCTCGGCCGGCGGCTAGGGCAAGAGGAGGTCCCCAACTCGGTGGCTTGGGAGAAACCCTAGGGCGGCGGCGGCGACTTGGTGGCCGGCGGCTAGGGTTAGGGTTTGGTGGGGCAAGGTGTGTCTCTAGAGGGGCAGCCCTGCCCCTCCTTTTATAGGTGGGAGGGCGCGGCCAAGGGGGAGGGAGTTCTCCCCCAACTCGGCCTCCTTGGCCGACGGTGGAGGAAGAGGAACTCCTCCCCAAGTAGGTTTCCTACTCTCCCTCCACCAAGCAAACATGTCGTTTGACTTTTCAAATTGGCGTTTGACTTTTCAAACTAGAATTTGATTTATCCCTTTATTTTGCTCAGCGATGACACCTAGTACATGATGCAATCATTCCAACTTGTTATGACACATTCATGTACCCTTCCCCTCTGGAGTGCCGGACCTTCCGGAACCTTCTAGAACATTCCCGATGAAAACTCAAACGGCTATTTTGCTTGGTGGAGGGAGAGTAGGAAACCTACTTGGGGAGGAGTTCCTCTCCCTCCACCCGCCGGCCTTGGAAGCCGAGTTTGGGAGGGACTCCCCTCCCCTTGGCCGACGCCTCCCACCTATATAAGGAGGGGCAGGGATGCCCCTCCAAGACTACACCTTGCCCTCTCAAAACCCTAGCCCCAAGCCGTCGGCGCCACCACCTCCTGCTGCTGCCGCCGCCTAGGGAAAACCCTAGCCGCCGACTTGGGCTTCCCCAAGCCTTAGCCGCCGGCCTAGCCCTCTCTCCTTGGTGTGTCTAAACCCTAGATCACCGAGGCCTCTCTCATAGTCCACCATACTCGCTCCGGCTTAAGGGGAAGCCCTGCGAGATCTCCCCTCTACTTCTGGTACCACGCCGTCGTGCTACCGGAATCACGAGGAGAGTGCTACAACCTCTGATTCCTGCTGAAACAAGGGAGAGGAAGGTCTTCGTCGAGTACCGAACGTGTGACCGACTGCGGAAGCCCTGCCGGAACGCAGCGCCGGAAGGATCGTCTACACGATCTTGAGATCGGGAAGAGTACGACTACATCACCCACGAGAATCCGCTCTCGTTAAACACTTTGGAATCTTCGAGGGTGAGTTATTCTATCGAATCGTTGCTACAATCTAGTAGATAGATCTTGGCTTGTTTGTTTGTATGCGATAGAATTTTTTTGTTTTCCATGCTACGAACCCCTACAACTAGAACTAGTACTTTAACTACGGTTTTGGGTGTTGCGGCTTTTGCAACGCACTGTAGAGGTAGGTTCTTTGGCTAGAGATTATATTACTATCTAATTAGTAACTTCGTCTTCACTTGAGTTGAGGTATATGTTGTCTTCCTTGTCTTCATTGAAAATCTTTAGCTGAGCATGATAAGTCCTGGAGCATAACTTGATGTGGTTGTTGTCTACTCCGGCTTCAGAATCTAGCAAGGGTTAAGAAGATACTTTGAGTACGAACGTACTCAGCAAATTCACTAGAAAAGGAGTGTCTGATGCACTATAACTACAGCCACAGACCGTAGGTCGTAGGCAATGAAAATTTTCATAAACATTTCTTCAAAGGTTGCTTTTATTCTGAAAAGCTATGTCCGTCAGCCTTCACGGATTTACTAGAACCTTCATGGGGTTCCTTTCCCGCCGCGTTCGCAGCTCCTTCCCGGAATAGGGAGTAACAAGTTACAGTTCTTACACTCTACAGAGGTGCGTTTACTTTACCCATGAGAGATCAACTCTTTGTTGCACAACCAGGCAGCTTATTCCCGTCCACAATTCCATGATGTGGGGCCCAGAAGATGATCCAAGCCAATCACTGCCCCCTTCGCGACCCCGCATGCCTCCTTGGTGTACACCATGCCCATATAAAGAATTACGGCAATGGTTTGTACAAACCGTTAGATGCCAGAACTATCGTCGGACGTTGAGGGTTCCCACCCATATGCTGCATATCCTCTACGAATTACCAATTAATATGCACGCTACGAGGATAACAATCACGACCTTCACATCCGGCTTCATGCGAGAGGAAGAAGATACAGCTGACTTCTCCGTCCCATTCCAAATCTCATGGTTAACGCGTGATATACGGCGCAAGAATCACTGGCGATATTGGTTGTTAAGTCCTAGGTAATATGTTCCTTTACCACCGGAACTTTCATAGTAGGTTATTACCCCATGGTAATAAACCGATAATCATATTATTATGAAAATAGTATTTTCGGACCTTTTTCAAATGCAGGTGATGACAACACTGGATTTGTAAAATACTTTACAGAAAATAATCAAAGGACATGAGCAAGTGTGAACTTGCCTGTTGTGATTGCAAGATTATGCACTCACGGTCTTCGAGTCAATGGATAAGATCCAAAATCTGAAATCAGCATCATTGGTCCGGTAAGGACTAATGTTTAAAGAAGCAATATGCTTTTATGCTTGAGCAATGTGATGCACGTTCTAAGCGTAAATCTTGAGAATAACGTTGTGCTAGGATTTAGATTTCGAAAGTGATTACTTTAGAATGTGTGATGCTTTAGGATAAATTTTGTAGTTGTACTTTTATTATAGTTTATGAGTGGTTGTAAACAACACATATGTAGGAGTAAAGTGTACATACTTATGACATACTAGTTAGGATTACTTATATAAGGTTTCTGTTTTAAAGTGGCAAAAAAGATAACCTTCGAAGAAAAGGTTTCACTTCTAAGGTCTAAACAAACTTTGTGGTTAGTTAGTTAGTTAGTGGTGGTTGATGTCATTTGTTTGCTCATATGGTTTGGTTTGAGTTGCTTTATAGTTTAACTATTTCAACCAAAGTTAACTATAAAACATATAATAATGCTTATAGTGTTATATTAAGATTATGTAGACTAAAGTTAACTTTAAAGTATAGATAGTTTTGAAAGTATCGTACTTATACATTGGTATCTTGTATATCTGAAATGTGTTCTTTAAATTACTTAAGAATCTTTATCTTGTTACTTGAGTAATGGTTTCTTGATGTGAGTATGAAGTAATATCATTTATCTTTTATAGACAAGTGGGTATAGTTTATAAACCCAACATAATATTATTTAATTACTCATGGATTTATATGTGGTTGTAGTAGTTTTTGTAATTTGGTACTTAATATGGTTTAGAAAATATTTGATTGTTTACAAGTTTTTCGTGAGGGATTTATTATTAGTGGAATTCTTTTTAGAGATAGTCTTCATTTAAGGTTGTGGATTCTTCTAAAATAAGAATATTTATAATGTTTTAAACCATTATGGCATTAGATTATTAATATTTAAAACTAATACTATTAATTAGACTTATTTGACTCATTTTAGGAATATTAATAAATTTTATTTATCTTTATATGAATTATTAATGAAGTAAATAAGTTTAAATTGGAGTATTTAAAGTGTTTAACCTTTTCCTTTAACAAAAAAGTAGAATATTATATTTTAATCATATAGGTATTATTTTTGTGGACATTTTGGTATATTACATTTATTTTTGTGATTTAAAAATAGTAAGATATGATTTTTATAATTCTTATTACCTTATAATTACTTAATATATAATAAATATTTAATTAAGTGAAATAATAATACATAATTATATTTTTTAATTAGAATTCTTATTTTCTAGGATTTTTGGTATTTTATTTATATTATAAACATTTATCATTATAGGAATATGAATTGTTAAAGTTTCATTACTTATCAAACTTCTATTAAATTATATTCATTTATTTAATTATATCAATAATATTTAATAATAAGTTTAAGTTGTAGATTTTATTTTTCTAATTTTTTTCATATATTATACACATTTTTCTGAATTATGAATCAAAAGCTATTAATTAAACAAGATTTAATCCTTTATTTGATTTCTGGAATATTATTAATTGAATTATAACATTTTATTTATTGTTTAATAGAAAAATAATTTTTATACCACGTCTAGAGCTAGCCCCAGTCACTGACCTATGGGCCAGGTCCACCTCATCCCTCAGATGAAAGAAATGCATTAGTTACTGACCCAGTCTTTACCCCCAGTCGATGACATATGGGCCCTAGGCGAGGTCATGAGCCACGTGAGCAAAGACCAGTCAAACTAGCTGACGTGGTGCAATCATGACGTCACGATGGCGTCAGCATCACCACCGCCGTCGGTGAGTGGTCACCGACGATGATCTACTGCACTCCAGCAAGCGAAATAGGTTTAGTTCGAATCAGCGCAAGCTACTGAACCCAGGAGTGGCAGCGCTGCTCGGAAATGGTCATCGGAGCCTCAGCTCCGACGAGCTCCGACGGTGGCCAACGGTGGCTTACAGTGAAACAACGATTTACAAAGAGATCAAATGATTCAAGGATGCTGGAAGATTCAGGAACTCATCCTGATGATGATCGAGTCGTTGGCGAGGACAGGCGCGACCAGAATCGAGCTTCCTGACGAGGATTCCGACGAACTGCCGCAAAGTAAATCGACCAAATTCACCCGCTCCAGTGCTCCCCTTGATGCACGCTTCTAACCAGAGGATCTACGGAGGCTGGCGCTTCTCCATGACGGCTCAGAATGGTGTGGGGAGGCGTGGTTCGACGACGAGAGGTGGCTCCGACGAGCTAGGGTTTCGGTCTCGTTTGTATCTAAGAGGATAAGGAGGGATTGGGGATAGGGATTGAGACAATGCGTCACGGCGGCCTTCTTATCCCCTCCTGGCAACGGCGACGAGTATCTTGGCGCAACGACGACGATGACGACATTGGGCGACGACGAGCTCCGCCAGCGAGCTGCCTGTGTGCGTGACGGTGACGACGATGGTCATTTTGCGGCTAACCCCCTGGCAATTTCTTTAGCTCAACCCGCGGTCCTCTCCTGACCCCACTTGTCAGTTTCAGACAGAAAAGGAACTGGGCTGGTTACTGGGATGTTTTGGGCTGCACCTAGGCGTCAGATATGTATAGGGTGTTGGGCTATGGCCAGGTTTAGTTTTTTATTTGTTTTAATCTTTTTATATTTTCTGTTTTCTAATTCATATTTAAATTTGAATTAGATTTTTGAACTTTTCTTTGTATGTTTAATTTGCTGGATATTGCAGTAATATTAAAATATATTTTGCAGCCTTTGTGAAACTTTATTATGCCTTCTTTTTATATTTCTTTTATTTTCTCAATAAGAACTCTTTTAGTATTTGGAAGAAACTTCTTCTTATTATTTTTCTCTTCTATCTTTAATTAGAGATTTATTGAATGATATGTTCTTATTTGCTTATAAATTTAATTTTAATGAGCTCATAGTTTGAATAGAAACTTTATATATAAGTTTAATGATTTTATACCATTATTTGATGCATGAAATATAAGGACATTGATATGCTAATTATTACTCCCATTAATTTGAAAAATAGCAATGTATGTGAATAACAAAGAAGTTTAGGATTTTGAATCTTGGAATATTACCCTTGGTTTTAGGATTTTATATAGGTTTAGATTCTTTTTAAGCTTTAGGATGTAACAACTAAGTGTATTGCCTTTTGTGTATAGTATTGGATGAAATCTCTCTTTAGAAAATTATAATTAGAGGGTTTTATAGAAGTGAATATACTTAAGCACATATAGTGAGGATGAGTGAAATTAACAGAGATATGCTTATGTAATTTGCTATAGGAAACTATCTCTATAAAGTGTTATCGACATCAGATGATGAATCAATGGTATAAGATGGATAATATGTTTGAGTTGAGATTTAGAGTTGAATGCTTACCATGATTAAAATAGGAAAATGATTTATACATATAACTATATTTCTCCACCTTGGGTTTCTAATTAAGGAACTCCTTTCCTAGATATAATACCTCTTTCAATACATTACCATGGTTAGTTTGAGGGATTTACTTATTAAAATCTTATTATTCAATATATCATTCTTCTAAACTTTGGAATGATTCCAATGAGTTTGATATAATTATACTTCATAGCTTTCTCAATCCTTGCTTGGTTGAATCTACTATTTTACTGTTGACAATCTTCCATCCCACCAGTAGTTCCTTCAAACTCTACTCCCAACCTTCCTTAATCCCCAACACTATTATTTCTCTAAATTAAACTATCCTTAAAGATGAATACATCACTTTTAATGACTCTATGCTATACTAGCTTTAGTTGAATAACACCATCTTATAATTACTTAACTCTTATGACTTACACTTCAATTCCTGAATTATATTTATGTGGGTTGCAAAATCTTCTCTAGAATCACTTATCTTTACTAAGGCTCCACTCATGTTCTACCTGCCAATATTATCTACTCTAAACATAAGCATTATATGTTGGTGGCCAGAACATTATCAGTATAATACTTCAATCATTTATCATTGAAGTTCTTAGTTGGTTAAGCAGGGCTTTATCAATCCTATTTTTTTATTGTCTGGAAATTATCTTCTTAGTATCTTATATTAGATTAAGGTTATTAATGGACTATGCCCTCATTAGAAGATTTGATTAGCTGTTCTGATAAGATCAAATAATAGACCAAAGACCGATAGTTTAAGAAGTTGTGGTTCAATGGGGAATTATTCAACATTGATGAACAACGGATATTGAGACGAGTTCCATAAGGATTATATAGAGAGAAGAATATATATATATAGTGGATAATCTTGACTTAATCTCTTTCCAATTCCAACTCATCAAAAGTGTTTTAGGATTAGGTGTTACTGTGATTCTTAGAATGTATGCAGATGGAATTTAAGATACAGTGGTTACATTCTTATTATTGGTTTTATATCTTTAATTAGGTACTTATGAGTGGTTATAATGAATACTATAAGATGATCACCAATGATCAAATATAATTCACATTATATTAAGGTTTAACTTATGGTATATTTTGATATACCCTTAGATCAAATCTCTCCTTAAATGAGACTTTAACAAAGGTCTTATTGAAACTTATCACAGTCAACTTGATGATCTACTTCAATTCCATCAAGCTAAGAGAAGCTTCAATCACTTTGACAAGTTTTGTTTAACAGCGCGAAAATTACTCGGATTTTCTATGCATGAATGCAATGCAAACATCTGGGTTCAACTTATTTCTAGGCTCTAATGCTAGGATGTTACAGTTTACCCAGCATGCCATGTTTGTTTTTCTAAAGAGAATACCTCTAGTGAACTATGGACCCCGGTCTATGTAGGGTTTCGTAGCATGGAAAACAAAAAATTTCTATCGCATACAAACAAACAAGCCAAGATCTATCTACTAGATTGTAGAAACGAGTCGATGGAATAACTTACCCTCGAAGATTCCAAAGTGTTTAACGAGAGCGGATTCTCGTGGGTGATGTAGTCGTACTCTTCCCGATCTCAAGATCGCGTAGACGATCCTTCCGGCGCTGTGTTCCGGCAGCGCTCCCGCAGTCGGTCACACGTTCGGTACTCAACGAAGACCTTCCTCTCCCTTGTTCCAGCAGGCAGCGAAGGTTGTAGCACTCTCCTCGCGATTCCGGCAGCACAACGGCGTGGTACCGGAAGTAGAGGGGAGATCCCGCAGGGCTTCGCCTTAAGCCGGAGCGAGTATGGTGGAGTATGAGAGAGAACAATTAGTGGTCTAGGGTTTAGACACACCAATTAGAAGGCTCTAATCCGAAGTCTAGGGCAATTAGAAGCTCTAAACCAAAACAGCTCTAAACCGGAGTCTAGGGCTAGGATTTAGATTAGAGGCTAGGAAACTTGTGTGTCTAGAGGAGGAGGCCCTGCCCCTCCTTTTATGGGTGGAGGGCGTCGGCCAAGGGGAGGGAGTCCCTACCCAAGTAGGCCTTGGGTGGCGCACCGGCTTGGAGAGCAGGGACTCCTCCCCCAAGTCGGTTTTGCCTCCTCTTGCTTGTTTCCTAGAGTTTCTTGTTTTAGCCGTTTGACTTTCAAACTGGCCATTTGACTTTTCTGTTTTAGGATTCAATTTAATCCTTTATTTGGAACAGCAAGAACACTTAGTACATGATGCAATCATTCCAATATGCAATGACACATTCATGTACCCCTTCCCCCCCCCCCCCCCCCCCCGGAGTGCCGGACATTCCGGAACCTTCTAGAACATTCCCGATGAAAACACCGGAATCATTTCCGAACTCCGAAACGGGACTTTCCTTATATGAATATTATTCTCCGGACCATTCCGGATCACTTCGTGGTATCCCGGATCCCATCCGAGACTCCGAACAACATTCGGTCTCTTTCTCATAATACCATAACTACTCAAACAACGTCGAATCCTTAAGTGTGTCTCCCTACGGTTCGTGAATTATGCGGACATGATCGAGACACTTCTCCGAACAATAACCAATAGAGGAATCTGGAAATTCATATGGCTCCCACATACTTCTACGATTACTTTGCGATCGAATGAACCACTTACATACGATACCAATTTCCCTTTGTCTCACGATAGTTTACTTATCCGAGGTTATGATCGTCGGTATCTCTGCATACCTAGTTCAACCTCGTTACCGATAAGTACTCTTTTCTCGTTCCCGTGATATGTGATCCCTTGTGAGCCAGTCACATGCTTGCAAGCTAATTGGATGACATTCCACCGAGAGGGCCCAGAGTATATCTATCCGTCATATGGATGGACAAATCCCACTCTTGATCCATGTGTCTCAACCAATACTTTCCGAACACTCAATGCCACCTTTATAGCCACCCAGTTACGGTGTGGTGTTTGATGTCATCAAAGCATCCATCCGGTAAAGGTGATATGCATGATATCATGGTCGAAGGAATTAGGTTACTATGTATCAGAAAGCATATAGCAATTGAACTATTGAAATGACTTGATCTTTATGCTACGCTTATCTATAGGAGTATGTCCACCATATCATTCTCCTAATGATATGATCTTGTTGTTGATAACATCTCAATGTTCATGATAGGGAAACCACAATCATCTATGAACCAACAAGCTAGTGAAGTATAGAGGCTATACTAGGGACTTCAAATTAAGTTTACAAATCACACAAGTATCAATGTTTCCTTGTTAATACTATTATAGCATGAATGTAAACTTTTATCATAAACACAAAGATATAATAATAACTACATTTATTATTGCCTCTAGGGCATATCTCCAACAGTCTCCCACTTGCACTATAGTCATCTAATCTAGATTACATGGTAATATACCGAACACCCATGGCAGTTTGGTGTTGGTCATGTTTTGCCCTCGGGAGAGGTTTAGTCAATGGATCCGCCACATTCAGATCTGTGTGTACTTTGCAAATCTTTATATCCCCATCCTAGATATGTTCTCGAATAGCGTGAAAACGTAGCTTGATGTGCTTCAGCTTCTTGTGTGACCTTGGTTCTTGCGCATTGGCTATGGCGCCCATGTTATCACAGTAGATAGACATTAGGTCCAGCGCACTAGGAACCACACCCAGCTCTGTAATGAACTCTTTCATCCATATCGCTTCTTGTGAAGCCTCCGAAGCAGCCATGTATTCCGATTCAGTTGAAGATCTCGCCACAACGCTTTGCTTTGCACTCCTCCAGCTAACTGCTGCACCATTTAAAATAAATACGTATCCGGATTGTGATTTAGAATCATCCGGATCGATGTTCCAACTAGCATCGGTGTAACCGTTAACAACGAGTTGTTCATCACCTCCATAAGAAAGAACCATATCCTTAGTTCTTCTCAAGTACTTAAGGATGTTTTTGACCGCTGTCCAATGATCCACTCCTGGATCACTTTGATATCTGGTAGTCAAACTAACAGCATATGCAATGTCGGGTCTAGTACATAGCATGGCATACATTAGAGATCCTATGGCTGAGGCATAGGGAGTCTTACTCATCCTTTCTCTATCTTCTGCCGATGTTGGACTTTGAGTTTTACTCAAGGTCGTATTGGGCAACATGGGTAAGAACCCTTTCTTGCTTTCTTCCATTCCAAACCTCTTTAGAACTTTGTCCAAATATGTACTCTGTGACAATGATATTTGGCGTTTCGATCTATCTCTATAAATATTTATGCCTAATATGTAAGATGCTTCACCAAGATCCTTCATTGAAAAACTATTATTCAAATATTCTTTGACACTATTAAGAAGGTCTACATCATTCCCAATCAACAATATGTCATCCACATATAGTATTAAGAATGCTACAGAGCTCCCACTCACTTTCTTGTAAATACAAGCTTCTCCATAAGTTTGTATAAAACCAAAACTTTTGATTACCTTATCAAAACGTAGATTCCAACTTCGGGACGCTTGCTTCAATCCATAGATGGATCGTTGAAGTTTGCATACCTTGTTAGCATCTTTAGGATCGATAAAACCTTTGGGTTGCATCATATACAACCCTTCATCAATGTCTCCATTGAGGAATGCTGTTTTGACATCCATCTGCCATATCTCATAATCATAATATGCAGCGATTGCTAACATAATCCTTACATACTTTAGCTTCGCTACTGGTGAGAAAGTCTCATCGTAGTCAACTCCTTGAATTTGTCGAAACCCTTTTGCGACAAGTCGAGCTTTATAGACAGTAACATTACCATCAGCATCTGTTTTCTTCTTGAAAATCCATTTGTTCTCGACAGCCTTCCGGCCATCCGGTAAGTCCACCAAAGTCCATACTTGGTTTTCGTACATGGATCCAATCTCGGATTTCATGGCTTCTTGCCATTTATTGGAATCTGGGCTCATCATCGCTTCCTCATATGTCTCGGGGTCATCGGTGTTGTCCACCAACATGACATTCATAACGGAATCATACCAATCTGGAGTGGTACGAGTTCTCGTTGACCTCCGAGGCTCTGTAGCAACTTCAACCGAAGTTTCATGATCACCATCACTAGCTTCCTCTCTTATATGTGCAAGCACCACAGGAACTTCTTCCGGTGCTGCGCTACTCGCAATTTCGAGAGAAGGTTCGACAACCTCGTCGAGTTCTACTTTCCTTCCAGTCACTTATTTCGAGAGAAATTCCTTCTCTAGAAAGGATCCATTCTTGGCAACAAAGATTTTGCCTTCGGATCTATGATAGAAGGTATACCCAATAGTTTCCTTCGGGTATCCTATGAAGACGCATTTTTCTGCTTTGGGTTCAAGCTTGTCTGGCTGTAACTTCTTTACATAGGCATCGCATCCCCAAACTTTAAGGAACGACAATTTAGGTTTCTTCCCAAACCATAATTCATACGGTGTCGTTTCAACGGATTTAGATGGTGCCCTATTTAAAGTGAATGCGGCTGTTTCTAATGCATAACCCCAAAATGATAGCAGTAAATCTGTAAGTGACATCATAGAACGAACCATATCTAAGAGAGTTCGATTACGATGTTCGGACACACCATTACGCTGTGGTGTTCCCGGCGGTGTCAATTGTGAAAGTATTCCGCATTTCTTCAAATGCTCGCCAAACTCGTAACTTAGATATTCACCTCCACGATCAGAACATAGAAATTTAATCTTCTTGTTACGTGGATTCTCTACCTCACTTTGAAACTCCTTAAACTTCTCGAAAGTTTCGGACTTATGTTTCATGAAATAGATATACCCATATCTACTCAAGTCATCCGTGAAGGTAAGAACATAACGATAACCACCGCGCGATGCTACACTCATTGGACCACACACATCGGTATGTATGATTTCCAATAAGTCCGTAGCTCGCTCCATCATACCAGAAAATGGAGTCTTAGTCATTTTACCCATCAGACATGCTTCGCATCTTTCAAGTGATTCAAAATCAAGTGATTCAAGAAGTCCATCAGAATGGAGTTTCTTCATACGTTTCACTCCAATGTGACAAGACGACAGTGCCACATATAGGTCGAATTATCGCTTGATTTCAAACGTTTAGCCTCAATGTTGTTGATATGTGTATTTCCACTATCGAGATTCAATAAGAATAGACCATCTATCAAAGGTGCATGTGCATAAAACATATTACTCATATAAATCGAACAACCATTATTCTCGGACTTAAACAAGTAACCGTCTCGCAATAAACAAGATCCCGATATAATGTTCATGCTCAACGCAGGCACCAAATAACAATTATTTAAGTATAAAACTAATCCCGATGGTAGATGAAGGGGTCGCGTGCCGACCGCGATCACATCAACCTTTGATCCATTTCCCACGCGCATCGTCACCTCGTTCTTCGCTAGCTTCCGTTTATTCTGCAGCACCTGTTTCGAGTTACAAATATGAGCAACCGAACCAGTATCAAATACCCAGGCACTACTACGAGTACTAGTGAGATACACATCAATAACATGTATATCAGATATACCTTTCTTCTTGATGTTTCCGTTCTTCAAATCCGCCAAGTACTTTGGGAAATTCCGCTTCCAGTGACCTTATCCCTTGCAGTAAAAGCACTCAGTATCAGGCTTAGGTCCAGCCTTGGTCTTCTTCGTCGGTGCGGTAACTTTCTTACCACCCTTCTTGAAGTGTCCCTTTTGCTTAGACTTGCCTTTCTTGAATTTGGTGGTCTTATTGATTATCAACACTTGGTGCTCTTTCTTGATCTCCACTTCTGCAGATTTTAACATGGAGAAGAGTTCTGGCAACTGCTTGTTCATGCTTTGCATATTGTAGGTCATCACAAAGTTCTTGTAACTTGGTGGTAGTGATTGGAGGACACGGTAAATCCCCAAAGCATTAGGAATCACTATACCCACGCTTTGGAGTTTGTTTGCGTGCCCAGACATCTTAAGCACATGCTCAGTGACAGAGCTGCCCTCTTCCATCTTGCAGTTAAACAACTTTTCAGAAGCCTCATAGCTCTCAACTGCCGTGTGAGTCTCAAATATCAGTTTGAGTTCATGGACAATATCATGTGGGTCTGAATTCTCAAACCTTTTCTGAAGCTCCGATTCCAAACCATACAAGATAGCACACTGAACTGTGGAGCACTGATTCTTCTGAGTGAGGTAAACATTCTTTACTTCATCGGTAGCAGTAGCTGCAGGCGGGTCACCTAGCGGTGCATCCAGCACATAGGTCAAATTACCAGCATTGAGGACAATTCTCAAATTGCGGAACCAATCCGCGAAGTTGCTTCCATTGTTTTTCAACTTTTCTTTCTCTAGAAATGCATTAAAATTGATGGTAGGGGCCTCCATTGATCTACAACATATTTGCAATAGTTTAGACTAAGTTTATGACAAATTGAGTTCTAATTAATAGTTAAATTAATCTAGGTGAACTCCCACTCAAAACAATATCCCTCACATTGTTTTAGTGATCACACGAACCAAATCCACCACATCAAAACCGATCATCACAAGAGTTGATGTAGCTTCAATGGCGAACAATCGACATGTTCATCATATCTACTATATGATTCATGTTTTACCTTTCGGTGATCCGTGTTCCGAGACCATGTCTGTACATGCTAGGCTTGTCAAGATCAAACCTTAGGTTCCGCATGAGCAAATCTGGCTTGCTCACGTTGTATACACTTGCGGAATCTAACACACCCGATCATCACGCGGTGCTTCGAAACAACAAGCTTTAGCAACGGTGCTTACTAAGGATGAACACTTTAGAACTTGAAATTTATGTGCATGAGGGATCATCTTATAATGCTACCGTCGTTAACTAAGCAATACAAGATGCATAAAGGATTAACATCACATGCAATTCATAATATGTGATATGATATGGCCTTTCTTCTTTGTGCTTCCGATCTCCATCTTCAAGCACGAACATGATCTCCATCATCACCGGCATTGCATCAAGGTCAATGACGTTGCTCCATGATTGTCGTCCACCAGCTTCAACTATTACAACTACTTTGAATATACACGCGGGTCTGAACAGAAATTAAAGACAACCATATGGCTCCTGCCGGTTGCCAACTTACAATAAGGAACATTGCATACATCAAATATAATCACAATCATGGCCATATCACATCACAGCACACCCCTGCAAAACAAAGTTATACGCCTCTAATTTTCTTTGCATATTTTACGTGGTTTGGGGCTTTCAATAAGTGTCGATCTAACTTACGAACAAGAACCACAACATTGATGTTTGAACTATCAAGTGCCTATTGTAAATTGGATCTATACTATAATGGGAGAGACAGACAACCGCAAAGCCACTTATGCAATACAAGTTGCATGTTGAGCGTGGAGCAAGTCTCATGAACGATGTCATGTAAGGTTAGCTCGGGCCGCTTCATCCCATCATACCGCAAGATGCAAAGTACACAAGAAGCAATTGATAATAAAAGCACCACCGCCTATAATGACCATTGTGTTCTACTCGTGCAACATATCTACATATATACACGGCTTTGATACCACTGTAGGGGTTCGTAGCGTGGAAAACAAAAAAATTCTACCGCATACAAACAAACAAGCCAAGATCTATCTACTAGATTATAGCAACAAGTCAATAGAATAACTCACCCTCGAAGATTCCAAAGTGTTTAACGAGAGCGGATTCTCGTGGGTGATGTAGTCGTACTCTTGTCGGTCTCAAGAACGTGTAGACGATCCTTCCGGCGCTGCGTTCCGGCAGCGCTTCCGCAGTCGGTCACACGTTCGGTACTCTATGAAGACCTTCCTCTCCCTTGTTCCAGCACGCAGCGGAGGTTGTAGCACTCTCCTCGCGATTCCGGCAGCACGACGGCGTGGTACCGGAAGTAGAGGGGAGATCTCGCAGGGCTTCGCCTTAAGCCGGAGCGAGTATGGTGGACTATGAGAGAAGCCTTGGCGATCTAGTGTTTAGAGGCACCAAGGAGAGAGGGCTAGGCCGGCGTCTAGGGCAAGAGGAGGTCCCCAACTCGGCGGCTTGGGATAAACCCTAGGGCGGCGGCAGCGACTTGGTAGCCGGCGGCTAGGGTTAGGGTTTGGTGGGGCAAGGTGTGTCTCTAGAGGGGCAGCCCTGCCCCTCCTTTTATAGGTGGGAGGGCGCGGCCAAGGGGGAGGGAGTCCTCCCCCAACTCGGCCTCCTTGGCCGGCGGTGGAGGGAGAGGAACTCCTCCCCAAGTAGGTTTCCTACTCTCCCTCCACCAAGCAAACTTGTTGTTTGACTTTTCAAATTGGCGTTTAACTTTTCAAACTAGGATTTGATTTATCCCTTTATTTTGCTCAGCGATGACACCTAGTACATGATGCAATCATTCCAACTTGTTATGACACATTCATGTACCCTTCCCCTCCGGAGTGCCGGACCTTTCGGAACCTTCTAGAACATTCCCGATGAAAACACCGGAATCATTCTCCAACCCCGAAACAGGACTTTCCTTATATGAATCTTATTCTCCGGACCATTCCAGATCTCCTCGTGATATCACAGATCCCATCGGAGACTCCGAACAACATTCGGTCTCTTACTCATCATTCCATAACTACTCAACAACATCGAATCCTTAAGTGTGTCTCCCTACGGTTCGTGAATTATGCAGACATGATCGAGACACTTCTCTGAACAATAACCAATAGAGGAATCTGGAAATTCATATGGCTCCCACATATTTCTACGATTACTTTGCGATCGAATGAACCACTTACATACGATACCAATTTCCCTTTGTCTCACGATAGTTTACTTATCCGAGGTTTTGATCGTCGGTATCTCTGCATACCTAGTTCAACCTCATTAAGTACTCTTTTCTCGTTCCCGTGATATGTGATCCCTTGTGAGCCAGTCACATGCTTGCAAGCCAATTGGATGACATTCCACCGAGAGGGCCCAGAGTATATCTATCCGTCATATGGATGGACAAATCCCACTCTTGATCCATGTGTCTGAACCCATACTTTCCGAACACTCAATGCCACCTTTATAGCCACCCAGTTACGGTGTGGTGTTTGATGTCATCAAAGCATCCTTCCGGTGATGGTGATAAGCATGATCTCATGGTTGAATTAATTTGGTTACTATGTATCAGAAAGCATATAGCAATTGAACTATTAAAATGACTTGATCTTTATGCTACGCTTATCTATAGGAGTATGTCCATCATACCATTCTCCTAACGATATGATCTTGTTGTTAATAACATCTCAATGTTCATGATAGGGAAACCACAATCATTTATTAACCAACAAGATAGTATTATAAAGAGGCTTTACTAGGTACTCTAATTTAGTTTACAAATCACACAAGTATTAATGTTTCCTTGTTAATACTGTTATAGCATGAATGTAAACATTTATCATAAACACAAATATATAATAATAACTACATTTATTATTGCCTCTAGGGCATATCTCGAACAATATCATTGTCCGGATCCAAAGGCCCCAAAGTGACAGAAATTGGGACAACCGGAGGGGATGGTTGTGGTGTGAGGATCATATGTGTTCACGGAGTGCTAATGCTTTGCTCCGGTGCTCTATTAAAAGGAGCACCTTAATTGCCAGTAGTTCCCTAGAGGCCCCGCTGCCACGGGCTGGCTGGACAGAACATGTTGTGCAAGTTCTCATTGCGAGCACGTATTATTATATTTGGAGCACATGCCTAGGATTGTTTAGTACTTGGATGTTTGTTATTATTTATCTGCAATGCCCTAGTTCTTTGAAGTTACATGTTTAGACTCGTCCATGCAACGCCCGTCCATCCATCCCTATGCCTACCGCACTTGAATCATACTGTTACCAATACTGTTACTATTGTTACTGTTTCACTATTGCTGTTACTGTTGTTGTTGCTTTGATGTTGCTACTACAAACGGTTGCTACTGATAAACTTCTATGAGCAACAACTATTTCCAGGTGCAGCTAAACTGACAACTCAGTTGTTAAGTCTTGCAAGTATTCTTTGGCTCCCCTTGTGTCGAATCAATAAATTGGGTAATACTACCCACGAAGACTATTGTGATCCCCTATACTTGTGGGTCATCAGTGAGTATGGAGGAACAATATCTTTTAATAAGGCGAGAGTTTAAAAAAAATAGGTTATTCATATGGCTAGGCACTGGATCTAACGCTCTCTTATGCGGAGGACCAACGATAACTTATGGTTACTAAAAGAGTATGAGTTTGATGGAATATGATGGATGTATTATTAACCATCATGGGCGAGTATATATAGGCATACAGGGAATCATCTTAGAGTACAAGTCAAGTTAGGATTGTATGTAAACATACCCCGACTCTATCTAAACTACCATCACAACCGTATATCCTTAATACTCTAATACTCCCCCGCAGTCGTAGCGGTAGCATCATGAACAACATGAATGTCGTGGACGGTCAGACTAAAGAGAAACCGAAGTAGAATCCAGTAGACTGATATCCCCCACAGTAGCAGCGGGAGTGTCATTGACGGTGTGTCGTGACGCAAATGCTTGGACTGTAGAGGAAGCTGATGATGCTCAAGCGAGGTGATAGCCCTTGTGCCGATGTCGAGGGAGCCGAGAGCGTGAGGCGGTGCCGAGGTTGGGGTCGCCGTTGCAAGGGGTCGCCGTGGTCGATGTCGTGATCGGGGATGCCGGCGTCGAGGTAGCCGCACGTGAAGCCGCATGCGCATAGTACGCGAGGAGGATGACGGAGACGTGTGGAGGGTCCGTGGAGGCTTACCGAGGGTTCGCGGAGGCTTGTCGAGGATGATTGCTGAGGGTTGACACAGTCCGAGCCATCGAGGATGAGGTGCAACGATAGTTTTGCCAGAACTAGGCGCACGTCAGGGACCAACGCACACTCCGGTTTTGCCAGAACCGAGTATGCAAAGAAGAACTTGTCGATGACATGGTCGAGGAAGTCGTATAGGAATGTATCGATGTCAAATAAGATTTTGTCGAGACTAACAAAGACGAAACATCGATCCGAGATTTCCAGGCTCAGGGACGTGTCGGGGATGAAGGCACGCACCGGTGTTGCCAATACCGGGCACACAAGGGCAGGGACAAAGACGTAGAAGCCGGCGAAACCAATGGCGGCCTGGAGTGGTCATTTTGGACGCCTAGATTGGCGCGGCGGCGGTACTCAAATTTGGCGAAGAAGAACCCGACGTGATGAAGACCATGCGCAGACGACGGTGATCCTCGCCAGGGAAGATGGCGCGGTGGAAAACTGAGGACATTGGTGCACGGGGACAGCGAAATAGACTGCGTGCAGCGACGCTATGACCCGAGGGGGTGGTATAGCTGCAGGGCACAAGTCGGTGCAGTGGCTGGCAGACCACCAGCGACGTACACACCAAGAAAAGCGCGTTGAAAGCCGGTAGCTTGGACCAAAGGCGGTGGCACTACGGACCAAAGGGGCGACAGCCCGTAGCTCGATCGGTGGTAGACGCGTGATCGGGGACGTGTTTGGCGTAGACATGCGTGGGATTAGTTGATCAAACCGACGGTGTGCTTTATGCGCCATGGTGTGGACGACGCGTAGATCATAGTCGATGGCAGTATTGTCGGTGAAATTTTGGACAATAATGACGAAGACGATCCCAGGGGGCGGCAGCCGTCCGAGATAGATCGTTGATGCCGATAATCGGAGTAGAGACGCGGAGATGACGACGGCAGTGGGCGACTCAGTCCGATCTATGATCGGTAAACCAAAAAAAGACCGGCCAAGCGACCGATGGAGAGAAAAACCGATCTAGAGATCAGAAAAGACTCACCAGGGCAGTCGATCACAGATCGGCGAGCGAACCCTACGACGGATCACGCGGCCCCCGACAGAGATCATGGAGATCGATCCACCGAGGACGGCGCGACGAAAGCGCGTCTACGGCTAGGGTTTCGATTGGTTAGGCTGATGCCATGAAAGAGTTTGAGTTTGGCGAAATATGATTGATGTATTATGGAGCCTCATGGGAGAGTATATGTAGGCGTACATGGGATCATCTTGAACTACAAGTCAAGTTAAAATTATATGCGTAAAAAGATCCTAACTCTATTTAACTACCATAACAATCGTATATGCCTAATATTCCAACGGTTAGTAGTGTTAGAAATAATGGGCTAAATCATTAGACCCATGTCTGATTTCAGATTTTCCCTAAATATCCAAGCCCATGTATGTGGAAGCCCATATGTGATTTGACCCAAGTTGGTGGTAGCTCACATGTGCGTGGCAAGAGCCGTGGGAGCTAAAGTTTAGTTCCACATGGAAAGTTGAAAGAGAGTTGCACCACCTTATAAGGTAAAGTGTTGCACCACTTTGTAAGTGAGTGACAATAAGAGAGCTATACGCGCGCTCCTCCTCCAACGACGCCGTCGCTCGCACGCACGCTACGTGTCAACATTTAGCGGATTCGGGTCGCTCCCGAATCGTGGGCTCTCTGTAACCGACCCGAACGTGCGCGATGTGGGCTTGGTCCACTTCGTGTCCTCTACGGGATTTCTGAGCCGCTCTATATAAACGCATGTGCGGCTTCCACAATGTACGGCACTAAATCAATCTAGGGTTTTGCCATCCTCTCTGCTTGCGTCGCCACCGTAGTCTACTCCATCCCACTTGCTGGCGTGCACCGACGGTTGGGAGAGCAGGTCTCCGGAACCACTCGCCTTTGTGATCCTGTACGGGAGAGGGCGAATAAAGTTTTTGGAAAGCGCTCCGCGCGACTGCTCAAGTTCGTCATCACGGCGCGTCTTCCTGGTCGTCAAGCCGGATCTCGTGCGCGCCGTCTTCAACGACGACTTCTTCTTCAGGCTACTGCACCAACGGCGACTACATCGACAACCGATCAGTACGTACACCGTGAACAGATCTGTTGTTTTACTATGACTGTTAGTACGTATAATCTGCTACTGTTTATATTGATCAATACTACATCTAGTATGTTAGAGGTTCACGTGCTTATAGCTTCGGTTGTCATGATTTATATTCTGCAATTAATCATAAAAATTATGCCTAATAATCCAACAAGTAAATGACAACTGGTTGGCGGCATATTAGTTCATTAAGAGATGTGATGACAACTGGTTGGCGGCATATTAGTTCATTAAGAGATGTCTAACTGTTATATGTTTCTACTTTTCATGTGGTTGTTTTTTGTATTGATTTTGCTTTTCGTGATAAAAAAAGGTTGCGTGTATCATTTAATTAACGTAGAAGTCTGGTTATCCTATTTAAAAAGAAAACAAATGTGACGTACGTGTGCAACGATGAACAAACTTTGTCGAGATCAGTGCTAACATCAGAGATTTTTTTTCTTCTAGACAGTGGAAGAAATTTACGTACTACCAGAAGTAAAGATCCAGGAACAGTTACAAGAACGAGATCAGTTTTCACTTATGGCTATCTTGCAAGGCAACGTTGGCTACTGAGAATCGGGTGTTGGAAATATAGCAATAATCCATATGATTTAATCCGAATAATAAACTGATAAAACATGATCATACAAACGATACTAAAACCAATTATGCAGATCAACAAAGTAGGTGAACAGATTACATCTATAGCAGATAAACCTATCACATCTACACCAAATGCTAGAACAAAGAACTCTAGCATAATTCAAAAAATACAATTAAGGATGGCGTACAGTGTAGGCTGAATAGCAGCCGCAGCGGTTGCAGCAGCGTCGCTCATGTTGAGGTTGTCGAAGAGGTCGCTGATGTCCGAAAAGAAGTCGTCGTCAGGAAACTCGTCGTCGGACGACGTCGTGGTTGCCAGTAGTCGCGCTTGAGCGCTCCCCAAAAACCTGATCGCCCTTCACCCGTACAGGTTCACGAAGGCGGGGTTCCGGAGGCCTACTGTTCCGATCTGCGGTGCACGCCGCAAGCCGGGATGGGAAAGACGAAAGCGGTGGCGCAAGGTTCTGGAGGTAGGCGCGTGTGTGGATTGATACGGTGCCGATTAGGTTTAGCCCGGACGCTTTTATAGTGCAGGTTAGGAGGATCGTGGACTCAGCCCACGTCCGAGTCGGTAATAGCCACGTCCATAAAAACTGGAAACAACTGTAATTAACGCGTCCGTTAATGACTCATAATCAGTTTTCCCAACAAGCAAAATAAAGCTCGGCTCGGCGAGATTCCCGCAACCCGCAGCGCGCGCGCGTCGTGACGAGGCGAGGCGTGGCGTCGGAGGAGGAGTGCGCGAGGGCTACTCTTCTTGTCACACCTTAGTGAGTGATGCAACACTCTACTATATAAGGTGGTCTAACTCCCCTTCAACTAGCAATGTGAGACTAAACTTTAGCACCACTAGCACAGCCATATGCTGCCAGACACAAGTGGGCCAAAGAGAATTTCAAAATTTGTCTAATGGACCAATAGCCCGATATACACCAAATTCCAACAATCCCCTACAAAGTCTCATTGGCACATCACATCATTTTTCTTTCAGAACATTGTTTTACATACCGGTGTGTAGTGGAGACCGTTAAGTTAAACTTCCACGTTAAACTTGTCGTGGGAATGGTCACGGCAGATGCTGCAATCGGCAGTGAGTAGTAGAACGAGGGGCAAGGGCGGCCAGCCATCTGCGGTGCGAGATGAGGGCAAAGACACAGGGTTTTACCCAGGTTCGGCCCCCCGGAGGGTAAAGACCTACTCCTGCTAGATTGTATTGTGGAGGTGTTACAAAGGGCGAGCTCGGCGGCTAGGCGGCGAGTCGCTTGGGTGTATGAGAGAACGTGTCTCTACTCACCCCTTAGGGAGGTTTATAGAGGCTCACCTCCCCTAGGGTTTACATATCTCAACCGATTCGGTTACAGCTTCGGTAATCGTTTAACCTAGTCCGACTGGGCCTATCTACTCGCCTGGGCCTTCAGCTTCCAGTCGCTTGGTACCTTGCTGGGCTTTGATCCACTCGCCGTTCTGCAGGCCCACTCGCCAGCCCTCGGGCCAGTCGGAAACGTCCTGCTGAGTATACCCCAGTAGGCGTATCCCCATCAGTAGTCCCCGAGGCCGTCATCGATTGGGCGTAAGTGGCTGCTGGCAGTCGGAGTATACGGCTTCAAAGTAGGCATCCAGTCGAATCGTCGGCGGGCTCCTGTATGAAGAAGAAAATCCGGTGAACCGAGTCGCGTCTTGGGCGAGTCGAGCCGGCGGAACGCGGTCGTGGCGATTGACCTAGCGAGCCGAGTGGCTGGAGTTGGACCGTCAGGTGTGGTCAAACTAGCCGTTGGGGTAATCCAACGGTAACTTTCGGCGTAATCATCGCGCGGTAACGGCCCCCTGATTTGGCGGGTAACTCCCGCGATATAAGAGGAATGGCAGGCAATCGTAGAGCCAACTGCCCACCACTTCTTCCGAGTGCGCGCATTTTCTTTCCTTCGCTCCGCGATCCAATCGACCCGAAATCCTCCGAACTCCAACCAACCTCTCGGCTATGGCCCTTCTCACCGAACCATGGGGCAGGTCCAAGTGCACGAGGGCGCAGCTGGCCTCCTTCGAGGAGGCTGGAATCCTGCGAGCCGGCTGTTGGCGTATCCCCGCAGCCGGAGAAACGACCCCAAACCCGCGAGAGAGGGAATTCGTCTGTTTCACCAGTCATCTCGAGCGGGGGCTAGGGTTTCCCACGTCTTTGTTCTTCCGGCGTTTTTGCGCCTACTACGGGATCCAGCCTTCAGATCTGGGTCCCCACAGCATTGAGCAGCTCGCCATCTTCGTGGCGTTCTGCGAGTGCTACTTGGGCTACCGGCCCTACTTTCCCTTGTGGCAAGATCTGTTCCATGGACGGATCAGCCGCGAGGAGGCAGGCGGCCCAATGCTAGCCGCGGGCGGCCTGACGTTCCAGCTCAAGTCCAAAGCTTCTTTCTTTGATCTGATGCTACCCGCCAAAGCAGCGAGCGACTGGAAGAAGTCATGGTTCTACGTGACCGAGGCGACCCCGGAGGACGAGGCGGCGATCCCGCGGTACTCGGCCAATTGTTCCGAGCCGCGCCATCTCCAGGTCGGCAAGCTCCCCGGCGACCAGCGGATGGTCGTTGACGAGATGCTCCAGGCCATCCGTGGTCTGAAGAAGAAGGGCCTTCAGACGATAAACTTGTACAATTGCTGGCTTGGGCGACGGCTCGTTCCGCTCGCCCAACGCGACCACTACATGTATCAGTACGAGGGCCGAGGAGACTCGACGAAAGCCTGCCTCGACGAGTGGAAGCTGGAGGACTATCTCCCAGCGTTGAAGAAGATCACCCAGGCGGTGTACGTGGATGCACAGGCCGGGGTCGCCCCTACACCGCGAAGCGTCCGGCTCCAATGGTAATTTCTTTACCTTGCTCGCAGTCGCAGCGTATGCAATCGCGGTAATTCTGATTCTGTTTTGTATTCATCGCAGCTATTCCAAGTGGTGGAAGGGTGGCTCCCACCTTCTGATGATGAAAGCCCGGGGCCATCCGCCCAGGATACAGGCGAATCTCCACCCGCGAAGGGCAACGAGGACGACGAGGACGAGTCCGAAGAGGAAATCGCCCCGCTGGCCCGAAAAACCCGCGGGCAACATCAGCGCGAAATCGAAGCGAGCAGGAGCCTCGAGCGTCACGATGACGATGACGAGCTCCCAGAAACCACCTCGCGCCGCCAGGCCACTCCTTCGAAGAAGAAGAAGAAAGAAAAGGAAACGAGCCCCCCCCCCCCCCCCGAAGAGGAAAACGAAGCCGCCGAGGATGGCCTCGCCGCCGCACTCGACGAGCAGCTCCGATGCTCACAGCTCGGCTGGTGACGGCGAGGCCCCAGTGATAACCGCGCTAGACGCGCCGACTGTGGAAGTGCCGCTGGCCTCGATGCCCCCGCCATTCGCGCCAGTCTCTGGGCTGGGGAAGGCTCCAGGTGCGGCGACTTCGCCTCGCAAGGAGGTTCCGATTAGGGCGGCTTCGCCCCGCAAGGAGGCTCCGGCTATAGCGGCTCCAATTCGCGAGGAAGCCCCTGCCGAGGGTATCCCAGAGGCGCTAGCCGCGGCCTCAACGACGAAGAAGCCGTCCGTGTCTTGGGCACGCGACGTCCTGGAACTAGGGCTCAGTCGCCAACTGGGCCCCGAACTGGAAAAACCGGCCGGCCTTCGCACAGGGCTACGCTTCATCCCAGTCGCCAAGTGAGTGCGTTCGGCCTTCCCTATTTTCCATAACTATTTCGATTGTCTTTATTGATTCGACTGATGTGCAGGACCGGAGTGAAAAGGATGGGCCATCCGACCGTGGCCCAGGTACCCTCCACCGCTAGCGAGGAGGATCCTTCCCGTAAGAGGAAAGCGGACGAGGTCGTCGCCTCAGCGGATGGCAGTAAGAAGGCCAAGGGCGACGACATCGTCACCGTCTCTGATGACACGGCGGTCGCGCCGGCCGGCCCCGCGGTGGAGGCAGCCGCGTCTACGAAGGAGGGCGTTTCCTTGCCTGGAACGGCGGAGGCGACTTCCTTTGGAGCGGGTGCCTCTATCGCTACCTTCCCCCGCTTCGTGACCAAGGCGGCCACGGCGAGCGGGGCTGCGCCCCCGAGCCTCGCTCCGGGGGCCGCCGATGCTGAAGTCGACCAGCGTCGTGGGCACACGCCAGCGTTACTCGCGTCCGTGGACGCGATGCAACTTCATGGCATGCTTGGCGCAGCCATCCAGGTATATCCAGTCCCCGAGGATCAAGTCGGTGCTTTGCAGCGGTTTGATTCTTATAATTTTCTTGTCTTTTATTTTCGTATCCAGTCCCCGAGTGCGCACGCGCTAAATTTTAGCGGGGTGGGCACATGGGAATTTCTTGATCGCCAGTCCCCGAGTGCGCACTCGCTAAATTTCAGCGGGTGGGCACTTAGGAAGTTCTTGATCGCCAGTCCCCGAGTGCGCACTCGCTAAATTTCAGCGGGTGGGCACTTAGGAAGTTCGTTTTTACTGACTTTTTTGGTGATATGCAGGGTCTGCAGCTTGATTCGGCGGACCGATTGGCCGCGCAACAGCGTGCTGAGAAGGAGCTGGCCACCATCCAGGAGGCGAACAAAGAGCTCCAGGCTGTTGCTGCGAAGGCAGAGGAAGCTCGCCAGGAGCTTGTCCCTGCTGGTGAGTTGGAGGCGGTGCGATCTGCTCTGGGCGCTGCTGAGCAGCGGGTCACCGACCTCGAGCGCGAACTGCGGGAGGCGAGAGAAGAAGCGAGCTCGGCGGACGGGCGAGCTAAGGCCGCCATTGCGGCCACGGAGGAGGATCGCAAGGTGTCGGAAGTCCTTATTGCTGGGCTTCAGGACGACCACACGTCGCTTCAGTGCTTCATCACGGGACTCGCCCGCCCGTTGCTTGGTGAGTGCATCTTCCCTTTGTGTTAGTTGTGGTTTTTGTGGTGTCCGTCGCACTCATCATTGTCTCCTTCTCGCAGGTCGCGTTATTGGTAGCCAAGAAGAAGCGAGCTCGCTCGACGCGAAGCAGTGCGTAAGCATGCTCGTCGACTCGGCGACGCTATCGGCGACGTGCATCCGCGCCTATCTTCAAGAAATGTCGCCCACGGAGGTTATTCCCAGCGACCTCGTTAAGGTGTGGGAATATTTGGAGAAGGCGCCCGCGGTCGTTGAGTTCATGACGCGGTCGGCGTTTCGGCGTGGTGCGTCGACGGCACTGAGTCTTGGACTCGCCCACTTCCCCGAGGATTTCGACCTTGACAATGTGACGAGTGGGTATCCATCGTCGACTGGCGCGGTGGATCTGTCCGAGGTTCTCAAGTTGCAGGAGCGTGCCGCCACGTACTCGGAGCGTGTCTGGGCGATGGGCGACCTCCTGCCCTACCAGGAAACGGTCATCGCGCGGAACGACCCCGAGCCACCGCATCGTGACTTCAAGGTCGAGCAGCCTTTTCGCGCGGCGATGGCGGGTGAACTGACGACGTATCCATCAAACCCGTACACCGCGTTCATCCGTAATCGCCGGGATGCTGGCGAGTCGTCATCGAAGCCTGCAGAGTAGGGTAGTTTTGCCTTGAAGTGTTAGCAGCAGTTCTGCCACACGGGCATATTTTGTAACATAAGACAATGCAATATGCGATTGAATGGGACGTCGTTTCTATGTTACTATTTGTTTGTGTGATTTAGATTGATTTTTGGACGAGTCCCCGAGCGCGTCCGCCCTTTTGTGGGGTTTACCTCGCACATGATGTGTGTTGTTATCATGTGTTTTGTTGATTTGGTCGACTCGCCCGAGCTCGGAGATCCAGTCGCAAGGCGACTCCCTTGAGTGCTCTGTACTTTACCGTTTTCCCGTACGCGAACGGGGTCGGGTGGCCGAGTCCCCGAGCGTGGTACTTGGTAGTTCTAGGCGCGACTCGAGGGTGGTTGAGGACTTAGCGCGTTGGTGTGAGCGCGTCACTCCTGCCTGGCCCGTGGGATCAGTCGCGTGGCGAGTCCCGGGCATGCTCTCTTACTTGGCGTTTTCCCTGACCGATCGCGACGAACTGGTATTCAGTCCCCGAGCGTGGTACTTAGCCGTTCGAGTCGCTATGCCGAGGATGCGGAGGACCAAGGTCGCTGTGAGAAGCGAGGGCAGTTGTCTTGGTTCGTAAAACCAGTCGAGCTAGGCGACTCCAATGGGGCTCCGGGTTGGCGTTTTTCGTGGACGATGCAAGACCTGAAGTGATTCAGTGCTCTTACACCGCACTACTTAGCCGTGCCGATCGCTGTACCAAAGGTTGACTTCTGCATTTTAGCGTACCGCTGTTATTACGAGTGTGAGTGGCACAAGTCATGGAGAGTAGGCGCAATTTGCGGTAACCATTTCTTTTATTTCATAGCGACTGGAGGGTACATGTGTGGGGTTCTAGGAGTAGAACTTCCGGAGGAGGTTTACATTCCATGGTCGCTTGACGTCGAGTTCGCCGTCCCCGCGGACGTCGATGAGGTAGTAGGCGTCGTTGCCGAGTACGCGCCCGATAGCGAACGGGCCCTCCCACGGAGGGGAGAGCTTGTGCATGCCCTTCTTGTCCTGGATGAGGCGTAACACCAGGTCGCCTTCCTGGAAGGTGCGGGTTTTCACCCGTCGGCTGTGGTAGCGGCGGAGTCCTTGCTGGTAAATGGCGGTGCGTGACCGAGCGAGGTCGCGTGCTTCGTCGAGCTGGTCGAGCCCATCTTGGCGGGCCAGCTCGTTTGCGGCCTCCGTGTAATGGACGACCCGCGGCGAGTCGTGTTCGAGGTCGGTGGGCATGACTGCTTCGGCGCCGTAGACCATGAAGAAGGGAGTGAATCCCGTCGATCTGTTAACCGAGGTGCGGATTCCCCAGATGACGGAGGGCAACTCTTCGACCCAGCATCCAGCGGTGCGCTCGAGTGGTACTTGGAGTCGCGGCTTCAGGCCATGGAGGATGCTTTGGTTGGCTCGTTCCGCCTGGCCGTTGGATTCCGGGTGGGCGACTGACGCGAGATCGAGCCGGATGTGGTGCTCTTCGCAAAATTCGGCCATTGCTCCCTTGGCGAAGTTTGTGCCGTTGTCCGTGATAATACTGTTTGGGAACCCGTAGCGATATATGAGCTCGCGTAGGAATTTAGTGGCGGTCTTCCCGTCGCATTTCCGGACTGGCTTGGCCTCCACCCACTTGGTGAATTTGTCGACGGCGACTAGCAGGTGGGTGTAGCCAGAGGGGGCTTTCTTGAAGGGGCCTACCATGTCCATGCCCCATATGGCGAATGGCCAAGTGATGGGGATCGTTTTGAGCGCTGAGCTTGGTACGCGCGTCTGATTGGCGCACCTCTGGCACCCGGCGCATCGCTGGACGATGTCGACAGCGTCGGCGTGTGCGGTGGGCCAGTAGAAGCCGTGTCGCATAGCCTTGGCGACCAGGGAGCGAGCGGCGGCGTGGTGGCCGCAGTCACCTGAGTGAATGTCGTGGAGGATTTTGCGTCCTTCAGCCGGTTGGACGCAACGTTGGAACACGCCGGTGACGCTGCGCTTGTGTAGCTCGCCGTAGATGATGGTGTAAGACTTGCATCGGCGAGCGATCATTCGAGCGTTTGTCTCGTCTGCTGGCAGGGTGCCGGCTTCCAGGTAGGCGATGTAGGGCTTGGTCCAGTCGTCTGGCTCGGTGATGAGTGCGACCAAGGCTGCCTCTGGTTGGAGTGGGACTCCGATGTCGATCTCCCTCGGGGGAGAGACTGATGGTTTGGAGATTGTGTCGAGGAACACGCCGGCGGGTGGTGCGAGTCGAGCCGACCCGATGCGAGAGAGAGCGTCGGCCTCCTCGTTTTTTCGCCTGTCGATCCACTCGACAGAGTAGCCGGTGAAGTGGCCGCCCAACTTGTCCACCTCTTGGCGGTATGCTGCCATGGTAGGGGAGATGGCGTCGCAGGTGCCGGCGACCTGCCCCGCGACGAGGTCGGAATCTCCGTAGCATCGAAGGCGATTGACGTTCATCTCCTTGGCGGCTCGCATGCCGTGTAGTAGGGCCTCGTATTCAGCCATGTTGTTGGTGCAGGGCGTGAATTCGAGGCGGAGGATGTAACGGAGCTTGTCGCCCTTTGGTGAAGTCAACACTATCCCTGCTCCTGCACCGTCCGCGTTCTTGGAGCCGTCGAAGTGCAGGCTCCAGTAATGGAGGTACGGCAGCTTCTCTGGCTGCTGGGCCTCCTCCCAGTCGGCGATGAAGTCTGCCAGTGCCTGCAACTTAATCGCTCTTCGTGGCTCGTATTTAATGTTGTGGGTGCCGATCTCGACGGCCCACTTGGCGACCCGTCCGGTCGCCTCGCGATTGCGGATGATGTCTTGCAGTGGCGCTGAGGAGACGACCGTGACCGGGTGCTCCTGGAAGTAGTGCGGCAGGCGCCGCTGAGCCCTGAAGACCGCGTATACTAACTTTTGGTACTGTGGGTACCGCTGGCGCGATTCGGTGAGGACCTCGCGGATATAGTACACCGGCCGCTGAACCGGGCGCTCCTTTCCTTCCTCTGGTCGTTCGACGACCATCACAGCGCTGACGACGCGCTCGGACGCCGCGACGTAAACCAGCATAGGTTCTTTGTCGGCGGGGGCGGCGAGTAGTGGTGCGGCGAGTAGCACCTTTTTGAGGTCGCGGAGCGCGTCGTCCGCCTCCTTGTCCCACTGGAAGGTGGGGTTCTTGCGCATCAGGCGGTATAGGGGCATCGCCTTTTCGCCCAGGCGGGGGATGAAGCGACTGAGAGCCGCTACTCGCCCAGCCAGCTTCTGGACGTCACGCAGGCACTCGGGTTTGCCGAGCCGGGCGATCGTGTCGATCTTTGTTGGGTTCGCCTCGATCCCTCGTTTGGAGACGACGTACCCCAGTAATTGTCTGGCAGGTACGCCGAAGGTGCACTTGCCTGGGTTGAGCTTTATCTTGTACCTTCGCAGATTGGCGAAGGTTTCCGCCAGGTCGGCGAGTAGGTCGCCTTGGCGAGCGGATTTCACGACCACGTCGTCGATGTAGACGTGGATGTTGCGGCCAATTTGGCTCGCGAGGCATTCTTGCATGCACCGCTGGTAGGTTGCCCCGGCGTTCTTGAGGCCGAAGGTCATGGCGGTGTAGCAGAAGGCTCCGAATGGCGTGATGAACGCTGTCTTCTCCTCGTCTTCGACAGCCATTTTGATCTGGTTGTACCCGGAGTAGGCGTCGAGGAAACATAGCGACTCCGAACCCGCGGTTGAATCGATTATCTGATCGATCCGCGGGAGAACGAACTGATCCTTTGGGCAGGCGCTGTTCAGGTTTGTGTAGTCGATACACATTCTCCAGGTCCCGTTTTTCTTCTCTACCAGGACTGGTTTTGCCAGCCACTTGGAGTATTTGATTGGCCGGATGAAGCCGGCAGCGAGTAAGCGCTGCACTTCCTCGGCGATTGCGCGACGGCGTTCTTCATTGAAGGGCCGTAGCGACTGCTTGACAGGTCGCGCTTTGGGGTCGGCGTTTAATTTGTGCTCAGCGAGTTCCCTAGGGACACCGGGCATGTCAGAGGGTTTCCATGCGAAGATGTCCCTATTCTCACGAAGGAACTCGATGAGCGCGCCTTCCTATGCTGGGCTCATGCCTGTCCCGATCGTCACCGTCTGGCTGGAGTCGCCTGGGACCAGCTCGACGGTGCGAGTGTGCGTCGTGGCCTCAAAGGTTGAGGTGTTTGTGCCCTCTGAGTTGGGCTTCTTGAGTATTGTGGGATCGTCATTGTTGATCCCACTCGCGTATTTGGCGAGCTCGTCGGTGTGATTAGTCTCTGCCGCGATGACGGCGTCGGCGAGTTCGGCTCCTTTGGCCTCGCATTCGGCGGCCATGTCGGGGTCGCCGTTGATGGTGATGACGCCGCACGGCCTGGGGAGCTTCATCGCGTTGTACGCGTAGTGGGGCGCTGCCATGAATTTAGCGAACGCCTGGCGCCCCAGGACGCAGTGGTAAGGGCTGTCGAAGGGCACCAGCTCGAAGACGATCCGCTCGGTGCGGAAATTTGCCGGACTACCGAAAGTGACTGGCAGCGTGACTTTGCCGATCGGATACGCCTTCCGACCGGGGACGATGCCGTGGAACGTGGTGTGGGTTGTCTCGATCATCGACTGCGGGAGCCGCAGTCGCCTGAAGGTGTCGAGGTAGAGGATGTTGATGGAGCTGCCGCCGTCCATCAGTGTCTTGGGGAGCCAGTAGTCGCCAACCTTGGGCTTGACCACCAGGGCGACTCGTCCTGGGTACTCGATGCGTGGCGAGTGGTCTTGCCGGCTCCAGGTGATGGGCTGTTCCGACCAGTTCAGGAACTGGGGGACGTCTGTTTGGGCCACCGCATTGACGGCGACGGCGCGGGCGATGACCTTCTTCTCACGCTTCGTGTTGAAGCCTGTGAAGGTGTGGAGCGAGCCGGCTACTTTGCCGAATTTTCCGCCATTTGGCGGGTCGTTGTCGGTGTCCTCCCGCGCGTGCCGTGCCTTCTCGATTTCCCTGAGGGTGTGGCAGTCGGCGGTGGTGTGCGTTGCGGGCTTCCCTTCCCTGCTATGGAACGCACATGGTTGGTTAAGGAGGGCCGCAGGGTCGAACCTTGGCTTGTTCTTGTAATTGCCGCCATCGCGCTGTTGCCCTCCGTCGCGGCGGTAGCTCTTGGGCTCGCGCTGTGCGTGCCCAGCGTTAGCGACGAAGTCGACTCGCCCGTCGCTGCGGCGCTTGCCAGTGAGGCGGGTGCCGCTGTAGCGTAGGTCGGTTCGGCGTCCGCTGTCGTTGCCGCCCGTGCGGCGTTGCCCTCCTGACTCGTCGTCGGTTTCCTGGTTTGGATCCTCCTCGGCGTACCGTTTGGCGATCTCGATGAGGTCGGGGATGTTGTCGAGTGCGCGGGAGTGTCGCTTGAGCTTGGCGACTAGAGGCTCGTAGCGGCACGAGGTCTTGAAGCAATGGATCGCGGTGTCCGGGTGGATGCCGACCGCGTTGTACCAGAGCTCTTGCCACCGTTGGACCCAGTTGCGGGTCGACTCACGGGGTCCCTGGACGCATCGTTCCAGGTCCTCAATGGTGGTGGCGCGGGTGTAGGAGCACTCGAAGTGCCTGACGAAGGCGTCGCGCATTTCTTCCCAGGAGTCGATACTGTCCTGGGGGAGAGTGTTGATCCACTGCCTGCACGTCCCCTCCATCATCAGTGGGAGGTAACGGGCGGCGAGTAGGTCAGTGTGACCCGCGATCCCCATTGCCATGAGGTATGTGTCGAGCCAGACTGCGGGGTCGTACGAGGAGTCGTATTTTTCTATCTCCTTTGGCGCCTTGAAGTTTGGCGGGTACTTCTCGCCTCGGATCATTGGTCCGAAGCACTTAGGCCCAAGTCGACTGAGCGACCCCATAGGCTCGCCATTGCGGCGATTAGTTAGGGTGTGCCGCAAGTCGTCGGGCTGGCGTGCGCGCCAGCTTTGGTTGTTGATGATGTGAGTGCGGGCGTCGATGGGTTGTCCGTTAGCGGCGACGAAGTTGGTCGCCGGCCTGGGATCGTTGGTGGAGAGTGCTGCGTTCGCGGGTCGGTGTTGGAGCTGCAGTGGCTCTGGTGGTGGGCAATTGAGGGTGTTTTCCGCCGCTGGGCGGCCGCTGGAGGCCGCTCTGCTTCCCGAGGAACGCGAGTATACTCGACCTTGCGAGTCGGCGCCCGCTTTTTGCTGCTCCACGGCCTTCGCAAGCAGGGCCTTGACGTACTGGATCTGTAAGGCGCCGTCGCCAGTGGCCGTGATGCTATCGGCTGCTGCTCGGCCTGCCACGAGGTTGTCCATTGGGGTGGAGAACAGTGGGAGGCCGTTTGCGTCTCGCTCCCGTGAGGAGACAACTATCCGCGGTTGGTCCCTGGGAGGGGTGCGGTTAGGTGGTGGTGGGGCACCCATCGCCGTCGATCCTGGCGAGGGCCGGGCGCTTCCTCCTGGTGGCGCGTTCTCGCAGATCGCGCGCTCGGCTATGCGGGCCGGGTCGTTTTCGTCGTCGAAGTTCAGGGCACGCCCTTGAACGGTGGGGTTCAAACGTGACCTGATCCGCTGCTGGTGGTAGCGTGACAACTCCTGCGCCGTCACCTGCTCGAGGCGAAATTTTTCGCGCTCGGCCTGCTCCTTGCGTACCGCCTCCGCCAGTTTCAAGCGGAGTTCCTCGACCTCCGTTGCCGTGGCGTTAGGAGGGATTGGGGTGGAGAAAGGATCCTCCGGTGGATCGGTCCCGGTGGCCATGTAAGCCGCGGCGTGACGATTGGCACCATCGCGGAGGTCGGCGGAGTTCTCCGACCCGGAGTCGAATTCGAAGATCCCGAGGATGGAGGGGTCCTCGAAGTCTCCCGCGTTGGAGACCTGGGCGATGGAGCCCGCGGATGAGGCCGCGGTGATGGATCCGGCGAGTGACGCCGGGGTCGCCGAGTCGGCGTCGTCGGTGAGGGCCGCATCTTCTACGGCCGCTGAATTCCCGGCCACGTTGCTGTGGGCCGAGTTGTACTCGGAGGCAAGGCGGTGGATCGTGCGAACCTGGCTCTCGGAGAGCCGATCGCGTGGCGGCGACTCGCGGATGCGAGCCGAGTCCTCCGAGACGATGACGTCGGTGAGGCCGACGAAGAGGCTGATCGTGCCGATTGGCAGGATCACTCTGTGCGTGACGGGTCGCGCCGCCGGGACGTAGCTACTCGGCAAGATCTAGAGCATCTCGCCGATCGCTATCATGCGGCCGGTGGCGACCGTCTCGTTGATGGGCAGATTGGATCTCGCCGCAGAACACCGGCCAGACCGGCCAGGCCCCACGGTGGGCGCCACTGTCGTGGGAATGGTCACGGCAGATGCTGCAATCGGCAGCGAGTAGTAGAACGAGGGGCAAGGGCGGCCAGCCATCTGCGGTGCGAGATGAGGGCAAAGACACAGGGTTTTACCCAGGTTCGGCCCCCCGGAGGGTAAAGACCTACTCCTGCTAGATTGTATTATGGAGGTGTTACAAAGGGCGAGCTCGGCGGCTAGGCGGCGAGTCGCTTGGGTGTATGAGAGAACGTGTCTCTACTCACCCCTTAGGGAGGTTTATATAGGCTCACCTCCCCTAGGGTTTACATATCTCAACCGATTTGGTTACAGCTTCGGTAATCGTTTAACCTAGTCCGACTGGGCCTATCTACTCGCCTGGGCCTTCAGCTTCCAGTCGCTTGGTACCTTGCTGGGCTTTGATCCACTCGCCGTTCTGCAGGCCCACTCGCCAGCCCTCGGGCCAGTCGGAAACGTCCTGCTGAGTATACCCCAGTAGGCGTATCCCCATCAAAACTTCATGCTACACTATCTTGCAACTTGAATAGTGGACTATGCCTTGAACTACAAGTTTTCTGCGCGCTAGTTTCACACAAAATTTAGACCGGTACAGGGCTACCGTCGGCTTCCCCGTGGTTTGGAGCTTATGCGTCATACTCCAGGGCCTTTCATGAGTTTACTAGAGAGCACCCAACTCTCACGGACTGCGACGTTTGACAGTCAGACTCATATAGGTGTGTTCCTCAAGAGATGTTCTGCAGGACAACATCTCCGCTTATAAAAAGCCACTTGGAACACATTAACATAAATATCAACCTGCCATGCAGATTAAGAGAGTATTCTTTATGGATATGTAAATATAATATGAGAATACTCTCCTCTCAGCTGACCAACAGCTTGTCTCCCATCTCTAATTCACGGGATCTCCGATCACATAGAGTGGGTTGCCACTGGGATCAACTCATAGTGTGGGTCTCAAACCCATCTCCCTCGATGCATTATCTATCACATTACGTGATAGTCCCTTTGTGAAAGAATCTGCCAGGTTCTTAGATGTTTGGATATAATCCAATGCAATAACTCTGGAGTTTCTCAGTTTCCTGACAGATTTCAATCTCCTCTTCACATGCCTTGATGACTTCATATTATCCTTAGAACTGTTTACTTTGACGATCACAGTTTGATCATCACAGTTCATTGGGATGGCGGGTATTGGTTTTTCAACCACAGGTAAGTCCATCAAGAGCTCACGAAGCCACTCTGCTTCAACAGTGGCTGTGTCTAATGCTGTGAGTTCTGCTTCCATTGTTGACCTCGTTAATATGGTCTGCTTGCAAGACTTCCAGGAAACAGCGCCGCCACCAAGTGTAAACAAATAACCACTTGTGGCCTTAATCTCATCAGCATCAGATATCCAATTTGAATCACTATAACCCTCAAGTACCCGTCGATACCCAGTATAGTGAATACCATAACTCGCGGTGCCTTTCAAATAGCGCAGAACTCTTTCAAGAGCATGCCAATGATCATCTCCAGTATTTGACACAAATCGACTCAGTTTGCTTACAGCAAAGGAGATGTCGGGTCTAGTAGCGCTGGCTAAATACATGAGCGAGCCAATAATTTGAGAATATCTCAATTGATCTTTAGCAGTCCTTCGATTCTTTCGAAGTAGCACACTCGGATCATAACGCGTTGGAGAAGAATTGCAGTCGCTATACCCGAAGCGACTCAATATCTTTTCCATATAGTGAGACCGAAGCAATGTAATCCCACCATTGTCATCCTTTAGTAGCTTGATGTTTAAGATTACATCAGCCACTCCCAAGTCCTTCATCTCAAAGAAACGAGATAGGAACTCTTTGACCTCCTCGATAACAGCGAGGTTGGTCCCGAATATCAATATGTCATCAACGTAGAGACACATAATAACTCCCTCGCCCCCACCATGGCGATAGTACACACATTTGTCAGCTTCGTTTACAACAAAGCCTTCAACAGTTAAAGTTCTTTCAAATTTCTCGTGCCACTGCTTAGGAGCTTGCTTAAGACCATACAAAGACTTCACTAACTTACACACCTTTCCTTCTTGACCATCTACCACTAATCCGTCAGGCTGCTCCATATAAATTTCCTCATCTAGCTCTCCATTTAGAAAAGCTGTCTTAACGTCCATTTGATGAACGAGAAGACCATGTGAGGCAGCCAAGGAAAGTAGTACTCGAATAGTGGTCAATATGGCTACAAGTGAGTAGGTATCGAAGAAGTCTTCACCTTCCTTTTGGGTATAACCCTTAGCCACAAGACGTGCCTTGTACTTTTCAATAGTACCATCAGGTCTAAGCTTTTTCTTAAACACCCACTTACATCCTACAGGTTTGCACCCATAAGGACGATTAGTGATTTCCCAAGTACCATTAGCTAAGATGGAGTCCATCTCGCTTCGGACAGCTTCCTTCCAGTAGTCAGCATCTTGAGATGCATAGGCTTCTGAAATAGAAGTGGGAGTATCATCCACAAGGTACACAATGAAATCATCACCAAATGACTTTGCAGTCCTTTGTTTCTTGCTCCTTTTGGGAGCTTCATTGTCATCCTCCACAGGATCATCAGAGTGTTCTATCGGCATAGTGGGTTCAGGAATTATTGAAAATTCCTGACTAGATGAACTAGTCATCTCCTGATTTGATGAGCTAGACATGCCTTTCATAGGAAAGATGTCCTCAAAGAAAGTCGCATCATTCGACTCCATAATTGTACCAACATGCATGTCGGATACCTCAGATTTTACTATAAAAAATCTATAGCCAATGCTATGAAAATCATATCCCATAAAAACACAATCAACGGTTTTTGGTCCAAGCTTTCGCTTCTTGGGTATTGGAATATTGACTTTCGCCAAACAACCCCAAGTTCGTAAGTAAGAGAGTTTAAGCCTTTTATTTTCCCATTCCTCAAATGGAGTCATGGTTTTATCCTTTACAGGAACACGGTTTAGGACATGACACGCGGTCATTAGCGCCTCCCCCCACCATTCCTTAGAAAGACCCGATGTATCTAACATGGCGTTAACCAAATCAGTAAGAGTGCGGTTCTTTCTTTCGGCCACCCCATTTGACTGAGGTGAGTAGGAAGGCGTCCTCTCATGTATAATACCGTGTTCCATACAGAATAAATCAAATTCGTTTGAAAAGTACTCTCCACCACGATCCGACCTTAGCCGCTTGATTTTAAGATCAAGTTGGTTTTCTGCCTCAGCTTTATAGATTTTGAAGTAGTTCAAAGCTTCATCTTTAGATTTCAGGAGATAAACATAGCAGTATCTAGTGGAGTCATCAATCAACGTCATAAAGTATCTTTTTTCACCTTTTGTCAACACACCATTCATCTCACAGAGATCTGAATGTATAAGTTCAAGCGGTGCTAAGTTTCTCGGTTCCGCAGCCGTATGAGACTTGCGGGGTTGCTTTGCTTGCACACAAACTTGGCACTTAGAACCTTTGACAGTGGTAAATTTCGGAATTAAACTCATATTGGCTAGCCGCGTCATGCAACCAAAGTTAATATGACAGAGCCGTGAATGCCAAACATTGGACTCATTATCATTGCAAACATGATTAATAACTTTAGTACATGAGTCTGATAAAGACAGGCGGAACAGACCTCCGCACTCATAACCCTTTCCAACAAATTGTACATATTTAGAAATTACAACTTTATTGGACTCCAAAACCAACTTAAAGTCATCTCGACATAAAAGCGATCCGCTGACGAGATTCTTATTGATGGAGGGAACGTGCTGCACATTCTTCAGCTGTACGGTCTTCCTCGAAGTAAACTTCAGATTTACCGTACCAACACTATGAACAGAAGCACGTGAGCCGTTTCCCATCAGCACGGAAGAGGTCCTTGAGACCTGATAAGAGGTAAACATGGAAATATCAGAACATACATGTGTATTAGCACCCGTGTCTATCCACCAATCAGGAGAATGACATACTGAAAGGATAGTAGGTAAAATACCGTACCCAGCATCCTTCATCTCAGTATCGCTAATAACAACATTAGCGGCCTTGCCGCTGTTTCCATGTTGATGCTTGTCAAAGCGATTAGGACAGCTAGGAGCCCAATGATCAGGATCACCACAGACGTGGCAAGAGTCTTTCCTCTTATCATTTTTCTTCTTGAAGTTGGTAGAGTGCGTGGCTTTGTTCTTGCCATCAAACTTTCCCTTTTCTTCAGTTTTGTTCTTATTCTTGAACTTGTGGGATTGGAAGTTTTTCCTCTACACTAAATTGGCAGTAGAACCTCCCTCAAGTCCTCGAGCAGTTTTGTCCTTTGCTCTCGCCTTCTCTTCCACATGAAGAGACCCAATGAGATCCGTAACGGAAAACTCTTGTCTCTTATGTTTCAAAGAAGTAGCAAAGTTCCTCCACGAAGGAGGAAGCTTGGCAATAATGCCACCAGCCACAAATTTGTCCGGTACGGAACACTTGAACTGCTCAAGTTCTTTGGCAAGTGATTATATCTCATGAGCTTGCTCAATGACGGAGCGCTCATCAACCATCTTGTAGTCATAGAATTGCTCCATGACATACAGCTCAGTGCCAGCATTCGAGACCCCAAACTTGGCCTCGAGCGCTTCCCACACGTCCTTGCCATTATAAAATGACATATTAGGATCAACAATATTGTCCCCAAGAACACTGAACAAAGCCGCCATAAACATGGTATCGGCTTTCTTAAAGTTCGCTTCCTGCTCAGCAGAAAAATCTCCTTCAGGCTTGCCAAGAGTGGCGCTATAGCAGTTTAGGTTTTCAAACCAGAGAACTGCTCTCTTGCGCCATCCCTTATAGTGCATGCCATCAAAAGAAGGCGATCTATTAGCCACGGCTACACCAGTGAAATTCAGTTGCCTATAATCAGGTTTTTGGATTGTTGGAAATATAAGCAATAATCTATATAATTTAATCCGAATAATAAACTGATAAAACATGACCATACAAACGGTACTAAAATCAATTATGCAGATCAACAAAGTAGATAAACAGATTATATCTATAGGAGATAAACCTATCACATCTACACCAAATGCTAGAACAAAGAGCTCTAGCATAATCCGAAAAATACAGTTGAGGATCACGTACAGTGTAGGCTGAATAGCAGCCGCAGCGGTTGCAGCAGCGTCGTCCATGTTGAGGTTGTCGAAGAGGTCGCTGACGTTCGGGAAGAAGTCGTCGTCAGGAAACTCGTCGTCGGACGACGTCGTGGTTGCCAGTAGTCGCGCTTGAGCGCTCCCCAAAAACCTAATCGCCCTTCACCCGTACAGGTTCACGAAGGCGGGGTTCCGGAGGCCTACTGTCCCGATCTGCGGTGCACGCCGCAAGCCGGGATGGGAAAGACGAAAGCGGTGGCGCAAGGTTCTGGAGGTAGGCGCGTGTGTGGATTGATACGGTGCCGATTAGGTTTAGCCCGGACGTTTTTATAGTGCAGGTTAGGAGGATCGTGGGCTCAGCCCACGTCCATAAACTGGAAACGGCTGTAATTAACGCGTCCGTTAATGACTCATAATCAGTTTTCCCAACAAGCAAAATAAAGCTCGGCTCGGCGAGATTCCCGCAACCCGCAACCCGCGGCGCGCGCGTCGGAGAAGGAGTGCGCGAGGGCTACTCTTCTTGTCACACCTTAGTGAGTGGTGCAACACTTTACTATATAAGGTAGTCCAACTCCTCTTGAACTAGCAATGTGGGACGAAATTTTAGCACCACTAGCACAGCCATATGTTGCTATACACAAGTGGGCCAAAGAGAATTTCAGAATTTGTCCGATGGGCAATAGTCCATTATACACCAAATTCCAACACCGGGCACGCCGCACGCGCATACGGAGCGCCAGCTTGGAGTTACCGTGGAGCTCGAGCTCGCAGGTGTCACCCTCTCTCGGGCCGTTCCCGCGCCGACGTCGGCCCAGCCGTCGACGAAGCCACTGAAGTCTGAAGCTCGGGGTGCACAGGGTACAGCACGGGCCAGCGTCTCGCGCGTGTGTCGTCCTCGAGCACCAGCACCTTCCTTCTTCGGAGAACTGGCAGACGGCAGGGAAGCTCCTGAAAAAAGACAGTTAGCTGCCCTTGCCGTTGCATTGCGAATTTGCAATGCTAAACGACAATGAGTGTACGTAGTGCAGGCTAGCTACTCACCAGCTATGTCTGGTCTGGTGGGGGCACTGCGACGCAGAACTTTCTATTGCTTGAATTCAGACTCCCAGTTTTCAGGCCTTCATCATTTTTGCGTGACATTCATTCATCCGAGAGCAATTTTATGTTATCCGATCCACTCGGTAATGTACTCATCCACTGAGAACAGGACTCTTCAATTCGTTCGTCTTGTAATTGCAGGTTATTTTGCTTCTAAGAAGAACCTTCTAGGACAATTAATAGCATCCTGAATATGAGTGGCTGCTAAATGATCCTAAGTTAGAAATCGTATCTTGTAATACAACAGAAGTTCAGTTAAGAAGATGCACGAACCTTGCTTTCGTTCAACTTGTGTTTAGTTGCCGTCAGGAGGGGACAAAGAATTATCTCCATCCTTCTTAGAGGCCTCGAGTACAGGTTCACTGGAAGGCGCTTGTGGATGTTACCGGTACATCAGTCATCTCTCCACGCAAACTACGACTGAAGAGCAATGCCACAGTTCCATCTCGGCACCAGCACGACTGAATCCTGAAGTTTGGCCGGCCGTGGGGAACAATACGTCATTTCCACCGAAAATGCTTGTGGGTCTGGATTACAGAAATCAGTTTTGAATCCGCGTACGCATCAGCCGTCAGAAATACATCATCCGTGTCACGATCCATCATCTCATCTGCCCGAGCAGCAGGAACTCGCCGACGGCCACGGCGTGGTCCGGCACGGAGTTCTTCCACCACCCGTGCCCGAACGGCAAGCGACCGTCGCACCGAGCAGCACAACAGGCGCACCCGCAACTAGCGGAGCCCGGAGGCGTCTTCGAGGTAGGCGCTGGCGTCCGTCAGGTCCGCGGTGGTCTTTGCAAATGGCGGCGGTATGTCCTGCATGCACGCGTAGCACGGCGTGCTTGTACAAGTTTTTTTTTCTTCCATACTCGATGTTTTCGCCGATGGATCTGTGCACGCACGGCTGCACGTCTGCACAATCGCAGTTGCAGAATGTACAGGCATCGATCTGATTCTGAACCTGCCATAGCGTGTGCACTCCACGCAAGCTTAGCCCGCTTCTTGTGTACTACCTCCGTTTTAAAATATAAGATGTTTTAGTTTTGTGAAACAAATGTATATAGACTTCTTTTAGGATGTAGGTTTACTTATGTTTGGAGTGAATCTACACCCTAAAACAAGTCTAGATACATTCTTTTCACAAATCTAAAACATCTTATATTTTGATTGAGACGCTCCGCTTCCTCCTCCTCCTATTCTTCCTTAACTTGTCGGATATGTGATCTCCTCCTCCTTGGCTGGCGCATCGGTCCTCTTCCTCCTGGCCGTCCTCAGCCGTGCCATTTTGTTGCATCACCACCCCCATCATTCCCACCATGGCCGTTGCTATATATTCTCGCTTGTAGCGACATGGGCTGAGGCCCATTAAGCATCCCAAACCCGCCGTGTTTTCAGCCGACCAAAGACAAGTCCAAAACGTCGCGCAACAACATCCTACTCCATCCACAGCTAGGATCTACATCACGCATATTCACGGTTCACGCACAAGACAATCATTCCGCGGCCGTGTGTGGTCGCGTCGCCAGCGACGACGAGACGATGAAGATAAGCACCGGACGCGACCACTCCACGTGACGTGAGCACGGCCCAAACCCGTTCAAAGTAAAAAAAAAAACAGAAAGCAGCGCCTAGCGGCGACGTACGCAAATGATAAGCCATATCTTCCTCCTATCCGATCCAACCGACCGGGGCCCGGCGGGAGAGATGATCCACGCCGATATATTTGAGGAGAAACGACAATCATACTTACAAAATACGGACGACGCACCGAGCAAGCTCTGACTTGGAGGAGCCGCGGAGATGATGTTGCTCCCGTACGACGCCGAATCGTGTCAGCAGCGTCAGCCTTCGGCGAGCTCTCGCGACGTGGCAGGAGGACGGAGACGGCTGTGATCGGTCGAGTGCACGAGTCACTAGCGAAGGCCAGGGAACAAGGAAACGTGGAGCTCGTACACGATGGCGACGAATCGACGCCACAGACGGCGTGGCACCCCTCGCCAAGGTGTGGACGCCGCCAGTCATGGGCTCGGGGTCACGGGTCGCTACCTGCCTCCATAGTCCAGAATCAAACAAAGCCCACGATGGAGTCACTGGTAAGCGTTAATGACTAGGCGGTCGCTAATGCCGCCGTAGAGGAAAAACAAATAAACAATGTGGAATCAAAGACATGGGGATTATTTTCCTCAAAAGAAAAAACTTTCTTGGACAACTTTTTGGACCGAATCATCAACTTTAAAATGTGAAAGGCAATTAGGTCAGCATAGTCCACCAAAGTAACTAGATTAGGGCGGCCCTCGCTCCTGGATCGCGGTTGTTTAGTAGTCGGAGCGCAACTTTAGCAGTTCGTAGTGATGGTAAACACCGTCAAACTTGTCCGCTTGCGACGGGACTCTAGCGCCCGCTCCAAGCAAGCCGCCGCACGGTCTTTGGGCGCGGCCTGGCGTATAGGGCCCCGCCGGCGACGGCACGGCCGCTTTTTCCTTTTTCTAATTGCGCCTCCGCAGTCCGCACGCACGCCGGCATCCTCATGTCGCCCGTTGAAATTTCCCGATCCAAGGGGTTCATCTCGTAGCGCCCGGCCGCTAGTGGCCGCCGTGCCTTTTGCGATAGAGCAAAAAAAAGCGCATCGGTAGTGCGATGCGATGTGCAGCCACTGTGCAACGATGGTGGCGTCATGCCACTCAGAGAGCACAGCACAGCTCCCAAACTATTTGCCTCGTTTGCCACTTTGTGAATCCCCTGATCATCAGTGCATTTTACCCGGAGGAGTAGTGCCGACGAGAGGCCTACGTACTGTACGTCCCGTCTGCCAAAGTGCCAATGATTGCTGGTGACAAGTTGCAGGGGAAGTTGTTTCGTACGGAGAACGCGCACTGGCCACGCACGGCACACGCGCGCGTACGTACGTGGCTACCAGCAGGCAAGAATCTGATCGACATGCACATAACATGCAATCATGCATACATACATACATAAATCTCCCAACCAAAACATATTTACGGACTATTTTGTTTGTTCAGGCCCTATAACCAAAGAAAAGAAAAGATATCCGTTCATGGCCAATGTAGTACGTTCCACCTACCCTAATCCACGACCAAAACCCACACGGTTTTTCGCCGTCCGGAAGTTGTACCCATTATCCAGTCGGGGATGTCGGAGCTCGCAGCACTGCAGCCTGATTATTAGCCAGCCATCATGCGACTAATTTCCGCATAATAATAGCCCAAGGCAGCAGCTCAGCTGAGATAACGATGAATCCATGATGACGTTTGGAAGAATTAATCCATCTTGTTCTTGTCCGCGCGCAGCGAATTTGTCAAACAACAAGATTCTTAATCGATTAATTAAGCGAATGAAGCTTGTTGATTTGCTTTGTTTATTATTAACGGTGCGAAGGAGGAGGATTAGGTGTGAAGCAGAGCCTTTTTGGTTGGGACGTCACTCTCTGCCACTGACTTTGTCGCCCCTGCGACGCGAGCACTTCCGGCGTTGTTCCGAGACGGTAATGTCCGCCGTTTGGAAATTGGTTTCTACCGCTAGTTTATCATCTGGCTCGTAGAGTACTTCCGAAAGGGCGCAGCTTGCCCCTCTTCTGCGAAATGAATCTTCTTGTTTATTCTAGCAAACCGAATCTTCAGACAATAAACTGCAGGACACTATTTTTTAGCTCGTTTGAAGAAAGAAAAAATGCAGTAACAAATTTTCAGTTTGCTATAAAACTGCAAAAGGAAAACAAATTGAACAATAATATGTGGGAAAAAAAACCTCGCTCCCATGTAGCTCCGTGAGCGGCACCGGGTATCCCCAATATCCTAGTTGTAGGAGTCTTTCTTCTGCACCCCTCTCCTTGTCGCTGCCGTAAGGTGTGTTTGGACAAAGCCCGGGCAGCGTAGGCGGCGGTGGGCTTCTCCTCTACTACGTGGCTCGGCCGTGACAAGTTTCGGGATCTGGATGGTGCACTCCCATGCATATAGAGGTTCTTGGTGTGGCGTTGTGGATGTTTGTGGCGGCATGGTGTGACGGTGTCACATGTCTTGGTGGCATCGGGATGACGAGCAGCATGGCTACACGCATACAACGTGTTGGGCATGATGGATCTAGGTTTGCTATGGGCTAGACTGGCCAATTGTGTCTTGGAGTGGGTTGCGCCGAGGTGGCCACCAGTGGAGGTGTTGGCCTCAGTGCGCTGGCCGCTCCTGGGAGTCCGTGTGTGTGCATACTAGATATGGGCCAGACGGGCGTAGACATGGAGGCGTCCTCGCGGACTCATTTTGGGCTCGGTGGACCGTGGTTGTTGCTCAGAAGGTTATTGCTGCTCAGGGGAGTGGAAGCCATGGTGTTAGCCTCTCATGAAGGGGATGCATGGGTGGCTCACTGGCAGGAAGCCCGACAACGGTGGTGGCATCTCCTCTTGGCTATGTGGGCAAGGAGTTGCTAGACAGCGGGGGTTCCACGTGTTATCCTAGCTTTGGCAACTCACTGGTCTAGATATGTAAGCCTTAAGATGCAGCAGGGGTCCTCCCCTCGAGTTGGTTGCGACCATTGGGTGGCACGTGTGAGGGTCCGAGCAAAATTTTCATGATTCGGTGCCAGCAACGACGGCGACACCTGCATGTGTAGTATCTCTCTTGAGAGCGTTGTTATGGGACCCCACTCCAGGTGAGAGCTCTAGGTGAAAACCCTAGTACAGACTCGAGGTCGGCACGACGCTTCGTTACCCTCTTGGGGCATCATCATGTAGCTCAGGTACCTACCGTTGCAGCACCAGACATGTCTTTCCTAGCATGAAGTGTCCTCAGCTCTAACGTGGGGTGGCCTCACTAGTCTCCTATCTCTTACATGTGTCATCATTGATACGTCGGAAACGTATCTACAATTTTTGATGTTTCGTGCTTGTTTAGTATCTACTTTGCTTTGTCTATACTTTGAGGTGTTTTTATATGTTTTCTGGTACTAACCTAATAAGATGTCGCAGTGACAGTTGCCTGTTTTCTTCTGTTTTTGTTCCAGAAAGGCAGAAAATCAATATTCTCGGAATTGGACGGGACAAAAGCCAAAGTTAATATTTTACCATGGGGAACACGAAGCCTGAATACGAGATGGAGAAGAGCCACCAGGGGGCCACACCCCCTGGTCGCGCGGCTAAGGTGGGCCCGCGCCTGGGGGGTGCGGCCGCCCTGGCGACTCCCCTGCCTCGCCTCTTCGCCTATAAGAAGCCCCCGATGCCTAAACCCTAAGGATCCGATCAATATTTCACGAAACCGTCTGTTGCTGCCGCCACCATCGTCCCTAGATAGGGGGGATCTGAAGCTCTTCTCGACACCCTGCCGAAGGGGAGATCATCCTGGAGGCCTTCTTCTTCATCATGTCAGCCTTCGGTATGAAGTGTGGGTAGTTCCACCTTGGACTACGGGTCCATGTAGTAGCTAGATGGTTGTATCTCCTCCTTTGTGCTTTCATGTCTAGATCTTGTGAGCTCCGTTCATGATCAAGATCCCATCTATTTGTAATCATGCATGTTGTGTTCGTGGAGATCCGATGAGTATTGAGATTACTATGTCAGATTGATTAATGGTTTTGTCTTATTGATTCTATCATGTTTGTGTTGTTTGTGATCTTGCATGCTCTCCGTTGTTAGTAGCTATCTTGGCCAAGTAGTTGCTAGTGACTCCAAGAGGGGATATTTATGCTCGATAGTGGGTTCATGCCTCTATTTAATCTAAGGGAAGTGACAGAAATCTCTAAGGTTGTAGATGTGTTGTTGCCACCAGGGAGAAAACAGCGGTCTTTTCTTCATGGAACAAGTGGATTGTTTACCTTACACACTTTGCTTAAAGCAGTTGTATGTTGCTTGCAACTTAATACTGGAGGGGGTTCGGATGATAATCCAAATATGGACTTCTAGTCATAGATGTAGTTGGATGGCGGTCTAAGTATCTTGTTATATTGCCCAATCGAATCTCATAGGATCATGAATGACTGGTATTGCATTGTTATTGAAGGGTTTCGCAGCATAGTAAATCAAAATTTTCTACGAATACGAATGGGAAAATCCAAGATCTAATCTAGGAGATGCAAACAACGAGAGGGATAGATGAGATCTTCATACCCTTGAAGAAATCGCACAGCGGAACGTTCAACGGAACGTGATTGATGTAGTCGTACTAGCTTCTCCTTCTCGCGATCCGATGCGATCCAACACCGCAAGTGGCGATGCCTCCGAGAGATGCACACGTACGACACTTCGACGTCTCCTCCTTCCTCGGTCCAGCAAGTGGGGTGGAGATATAGATTGGATCTACAACACGACGGTGTGGTGCAAAGGTGGAGAGTTTCTGCGGCAGGGCTTCGCCTACGCGCAGTCGGGAGAGAGAGAGAGATCTGGAGGGCAGCAGTATGGCGGCTAGGGTTGAAGGAGTAGGGGAGGGTTGCGCCCCTACCCTCTATATATGGGGGGCTGGCCGGCCGCCTTGGCCCCTCCTCCAAGCCCTAGGGCGGCGGCCCCAAGGGTTGGAGTGGGGGCAAGTTTTCCCCCTCCTTCTAGAAGCTCTCCCTAGGGTTTCCCCTAGGGCTGGGCCTATGGGGCCTTGTGCCCCTGGCCCAATGCGGCCAGGGCACTCCCTCGTAGGCCCACGCCCCCTCCCGACAAGTGGGGCCACGTTGGTCCCACTCTGGAAGGTTCTATAAGCTTCCGGTACAATACCGAACAATCTGAAACAATTCCAAAATCCAAAAACTGCTTTGCCTTATATGAATCTCATTCTCCGGACCATTCCGGAACCTCTCGTGACGTCCTGGATCTCATCCGTGACTCCGAACAAAAACTCATAAACCAATTATCCATTCTATCCTAGCGTCGAGACACGTTAAGTGTGTGACCCTACGGGTTCGAGAATATGCAGACATGATCTTCTATCAATAATCAACAGCGGGGTCTAGAAACCCATATTGACTCCCACATACTCATCGATGATCATATCGGATGAACCACGATGCCAGGATTCAATTAATCCCATATATATATTCCCTTCGTCGCGCGATATTTTACTTGCCCGAGATTCGATCGTCGGTATCGGCATACATAGTTCAATCTCGTTCACATCAAGTACTTTACTTGTTCCGTAATCCGATATCAATTTGTGATTAACTCCTTAACCACGTGCTTGCAAGCGGTGTTGATATCGATTACCGAGTGGGCCCGAAGTATATCTCTCCAACTTGGGAGGGACAAATCCCATCTCGATACATACAACCCAACAGATACTTTCTGATCACCTGAGATACACCTTTATGATCACCCTCTCATAGGATGACGTTTGATGACCTCAAAGCTTTCTTCCGATACCAGGGAGTTGCATTATCTCATGGTCTAAGGAATACAATATTCAACATAAGAAAAATCTTCGAAAAGATGAACACGATGACACGATCTAATTGCTCTGCTTGATTTGGGTCTGTCCATCATATCATTCTCCCAATGACATGATCTCATTATTAATTGACAACTCATGTCTATGGTTAGCAAACCTTAACCATCATTAATCAATGAGCTAGTCCATAGAGGCGTACTAGGGGCACGGTGTTGTTCATAAACCACACAAGTATCAAAGTTTCCGCTTAATACAATTCTAGCATGGAATATAAACTTTATCATGAATAAGAATTATAATAATAACATCTTTATTATTGCCTCTAGGGCATAATTCCAACAGTCTCCCACTTGCACTAGAGTCAATAATCTAGTTTACATCTGGCAACAATCTAAAACCCATGGCACTAAGGTGATGATCATGTTTTGCTCGTGGAAGAGGTTTAGTCAACGGATCTACGACATTCAGATCCGTATGTACTTTGCTAATCTTTAGATCTCCATCTGTTATATAATCTCGGATTATATGAAACTTGCGGTTGATGTGCTTGGTCTTTGGATGATATCTTGGTTCCTTAGCCAGTGCTATGGCGCCAGTGTTGTCACACAATATCTCCAGTGGGTCCAAGGCACTTGGAACCACACCAAGCTCAGTGATGAAGTTCCTGATCCAAACTCCTTCACTTGACGCTTCTGCAGCAGCTATGTATTCCGCTTCTACTGTAGATCCCACGATCACGCTTTGCTTGCAGCTTCTCCAGCTCACAGCTCCTCCATTCAAAATATAAACGTATCCTATCTGAGCTTTAGAATCATCCTTGTCGGTGTCGAAACTAGCATCGACGTAACCTTTTATGACGAGTTGTTCATCACCTCCATAGACTAAGAACATTTCTTTAGTTCTATTTAAATACTTTAGGATGTTCTTCACGGCTGTCCAGTGTTCCACTCCTGGATCACTTTGGTATCTGCTCGTCAAACTAAGTGCATTGGACACATCCGTCTAGTACATAGCATGGCATACATGATAGATCCTATGGCCGAGGCATAAGGCACTTTGCTCATAGCTTCTCTATCGTTTACCATAGCTGGACACTGAGCCCTGCTCAATATCTTACCTGACAACATAGGCATTGAACCTTTCTTTGCCTTATCCATTCTGAACCTTTTCAGAACTTTGTCTAGGTATGTACTTTGTCTTAAAGCTATCAGGCGTCTTTGTCTATCTCTATAGATTTTGATGCCCAATATATAAGCAGCTTCCCCTAGGTCTTTCATTGAAAAACATTTGTTCAAATAACTCTTCACATCGTTAAGCATGTCAATGTCATTTCCGATAATCAATATGTCATCCACATATAGTACCAAAAATGTCACTGAACTCCCACTCACTTTCTTGTAGATACAAGCTTCGTAGCAATTTGGAAAAAATGCAAAGCTCTTGATCACTTGATCAAAACGAAGGTTCCAACTCCGAGATGCTTGCTTCAGTCCATAAATGGAACGTTGAAGTTTGCACACCTTATCAGCATCCTTAGGATCGACAAAACCTTCGGGTTGCATCATATACAACTCTTCATCAATGTTGCCATTGAGGAACGCAGTCTTGACATCCATCTGCCATATTTCATAATCATGAAACGCAGAAATTGCTAATAAAATCCGAATGGACTTAAACATCGCCGCGGGAGAGAAAGTCTCATCGTAGTCAACACCTTGAACTTGTCGAAAATCTTTAGCGACAAGTCGTGCTTTATGGACAGTAACATTACCATCCGCGTCCGTTTGCTTCTTGAAAATCCATTTGCACTCAACGGCCTTTCGGTCGCTAGGAGCGTCCACCAAAGTCCATACTTGGTTTTCGCTCATGGATCCCAATTCAGATTTCATGGCCTCTAGCCATTTCTCAGAGTCTGGGCTCATCATTGCTTCCTCATAGTTCACAGGTTCACTGTTGTCTACTAACAAGACAGTTAAGACATGGTTGCCATACCACTCAGGAGGGGCACGCGACCTTGTCGACCTGCGACGTTCAGTAGTAGCATCGTCCGAAACTTCATTATCCTTGTCATTAGCCTCCTCTATTATTGGTGCAGACGGCACTGGAACAATTTCAGGTGTTGCGCTACTCTCCAACTCAAGATAAGGTTCAACAACCTCGTCTAGCTCTATTTTCCTCCCACTCACTTCTTTCGAGAGAAACTTCTTCTCCAGAAAGGATCCGTTCTTTGCGACAAACACTTTGCCTTCAGATCTGTGATAGAAGGTATACCCAATAGTTTCCTTATGGTATCCTATGAAGACGCATTTCTCCGCTTTGGGTTCGAGATTTTCCGGCATCAACTTCTTGACGTAAGCTTCGCATCCCCAAACCTTAAGAAACGACAACTTAGGTTTAGCACCAAACCACAGTTCATACGGTGTCGTCTCAACGGATTTAGATGGTGCCCTATTTAAAGGAATGCAGTAGTTTCTAATGCATAACCCCAAAATGATAACGGCAAATCTGTAAGAGACATCATTGATCGCACCATATCTAATAGAGTTCGATTCCGGCGTTCAGACACACCATTGCGCTGTGGTGTTCCGGGTGGCGTGAGTTGCGAAACGATTCCGCTTGCCTTAAGATGCGTGAGAAAATCATAACTCAAATATTCACCTCCACGGTCGGATCGTAGAAATTTAGTTTTCCTGTTACGATGGTTTTCCACTTTGTTCTGAAATTCTTTGAACTTTTCAAACATTTCAGATTTATGTTTCATTAAATAGATATACCCATATCTACTTAACTCATCAGTAAAAGTGAGAAAATAGCGATAACCACCGCGCGTCAAAACACTCATTGGTCCGCATACATCGGTATGTATGATTTCCAACAAGTCAGTTGCTCGCTCCATTATTCCGGAGAACGTGGTTTTGATCATCATGCCCATGAGGCATGGCTCGCATGTGTCAAATGATTCAAAATCAAGGGACTCCAAAAGTCCATCAGAATGGAGTTTCTTCATGCGTTTTACACCAATATGACCTAGACGACAGTGCCACAAATAATTAGAATTATCACTATCTACTTTGAATCTCTTAGCCTCAATGTTATGGATGTGTGTTTCATTGTTTTCGAGATTCAGAAGAAATAAACCATTCATAGCAGGTGCATGACCATAAAATATGTTACTCATATAAATAGAACAACCATTATTCTCCGATTTAAATGAATAATCGTCTTGCAATAAACACGACCCAGATATGATGTTCATGCTCAACGCAGGCACATAATAACATTTATTGAGGTTTAAAACTAATCCCGAAGGTAAAACTAAGGAGAGCGTGTCGACGGCCATCACATCAACTCTTGATCTGTTGCCAACGCGCATCGTCACCTCATCCCTCGCTAGCCGCCGTCTATTCCGTAGCTCCTGTTTCGAGTTACAAATATTAGCAACTGAACCAGTATCAAATACTCAGGCACTACAACGAGGGCTAGTAAGGAAAATATCAATAACATGTATATCAAATATACCTTTGATGGTGCCAGCCTTCTTGCCTGCTAAGTACTTCGGACAGTTGCGCTTCCAGTGACCCTTGTCCTTGCAATAGAAGCACTTAGTGTCCGGCTTAGGTCCAGACTTGAGCTTCTTCTCAGCAGGGGCAACGCGCTTGCCGCTGCCCTTCTTGAAGGACTTCTTTGCACCCTTACCTTTCTTAAAGCTGGGGGGCTTGTTGACCATCAACACATGATTATCTTTCTTGATGTCCACCTCCGCAGCTTTCAGCTTAGCGAAGAGCTCAGTGATCGTATCAGTGGAACCAATCTGATTATGAGTAACTATAAAACCTTTGTAGCTAGGAGGGAGTGATTGCAGAACTCTGTCAATCTTGAGCTCATCTGGAATCTTGCAGTCTAGTTGCTCAAGGCGTTGAGTGTAGCCCGACATCTTAATGGCGTGCTCACTAACGGAACTCCCTTCCTCCATCTTGCAGTTAAAGAATTTCTCAGAGATCTCATATCTCTCAAAACGGGCCTGGGTCTGAAACATAGATTTCAGTTCCTCAAGAATCTCAAAGGGCCCGGGGAACTCCTCAAAACGATTTTGCAGGTCCGATTTCATAGCAAACAACATGGTGCTCTTAATCACACCATAATCATCCATGCACGACTGATAAACAACTTTCTCATCAGCCGACGCATCTGCAACAGGGGCGTCACCTAGCGCTTTCTCAAGGACATAGTCGTTTTGTCCACCAGAGAGAATGATTCTCAGATTGCGGAACCAGTTGGTGAAGTTAGACCCATTGTTCTTAAGCTTTTCTTTCTCAGCAAAAACGTTGAAGTTGAAGTTGGACTTAGCAATTTGATATACAAAATTTGCAAGTACAATTTAGACTATGTTCATGATAACTAGTTCAACTTAATCAAATTACTAGATGAACTCCCACTAAATTCAACATCCCTCAATTTGTTTAGTGAACATGATCCAAATTCACCACACCTAATCCGATCTTCATGAGAAGAGATGTGGTTTCAATGGTGGACAACAAAGTGTCGATCATATCATTCATATGACTCATGCTTAACCTTTCGGTTCGTGTGTTCCGAGGCCATGTCTGTACATGCTAGGCTCGTCAAGTCAAACCCAAGTATTTCCGCGTGTGCAAGACTGGCTTGCACCCGTTGTATGTGAACGTAGAGTTTATAGCACCCGATCATCACGTGATGCTTGAACACGACGAACTTTCGCAACGGTGAATACATGGGGAGAACACAGTTTTATCTTGATCTTTAAGTGAGGAATCATCTTATAATTCTACCGTCGCGATCTAAGCATAATAAGATACATAAAAGGATAAACATCACATGCATATAATTTTATGTGACATGGTATAGCCAATCTCCGCGCAATGATCTCCATCTTGTGCGTGCCAGCATGATCTCCATCACTCCACCATGATTGCCTCCACCACGAATAGCGACTACAACTATTGCTAACTACTTAGCGATAAAGCAAAGTTATTACATGGCGTATAAGAAGTTGACACACAGGTCATACACAATTATAAAGACAACCATATGGCTCATGCCGGTTGTGTACTCATCGACTAGCAATTCGTGAAATATTACAAAACATGATCATTGCATACAACATACACATCATATCTTGGGCCATACCATATCACAGAAACACTCCCTGCAAAAACAAGTTAGACGCCTCTACTTTGTTGTTGCATGTTTTACGTGGCTTATGGGAATAACAAGCTAAGAACGATTCTTACCTACGGAAAGCCACAACGTTGATAGTATGGTTTCCAACATCCGGTGTAAATCCCATGACAACTATAGTGAGGAAAACTGGCATCCACCAGCCGCATGTGTGGAACAAGCCACACGTCAAGTGCGGAGCCGGTCTCGCGAACGAGGTCGCGTAAAGTTGGCCTGGACCGCTTCGATCTCACTATCCCGCGTTATAAGAAGTACACAAACAAGATGCTTGCAACAGAAAACATCAATGCCCGCAACAAGCATGTTGTGTTCTACTCGTGAAACACATCTACGCATAGATCTAGCTCTGATACCACTGAAGGGTTTCGCAGCATAGTAAATCAACATTTTCTACGGATGCGAATGGGAAAAGTCAAGATCTAATCTAGGAAATGCAAACAACGAGAGGGATAGATGATATCTGCATACCCTTGAAGAAATCGCACAGCGGAACGTTCAACGGAACGTGGTTGATGAAGTCGTACTAGCTTCTCCTCCTCGCGATCCGATCCGATCCAACACCGCAAGTGGCGATGCCTCCGGGAGATGCACACGTACGGCACCTCGACGTATCCTCCTTCCTCGGTCCAGCAAGTGGGGTGGAGAGATAGATTGGATCTACAACACGACGGTGTGGTGCAAAGGTGGAGAGTTTCTGCGGCAGGGCTTCGCCTACGCGCAGTCGGGAGAGAGAGAGAGATCTGGAGGGCAGCAGTATGGCGGCTAGGGTTGAAGGAGTAGGGGGAGGGTTGCGCCCCTACCCTCTATATATGGGGGGCTGGCCGGCCGCCTTGGCCCCTCCTCCAAGCCCTAGGGCGGCGGCCCCAAGGGTTGGAGTGGGGGCAAGTTTTCCCCCTCCTTCTAGAAGCTCTCCCTAGGGTTTCCCCTAGGGCTTGGCCGGCTGGGCCTATGGGGCCTTGTGACCCTGGCCCAATGCGGCCAGGGCACTCCCTCGTAGGCCCACGCCCCCTCCCGACAAGTGGGGCCACGTTGGTCCCACTCTGGAAGGTTCTATAAGCTTCCGGTACAATATCGAACAATCTGAAACAATTCCAAAATCCAAAAACTGCTTTGCCTTATATGAATCTCATTCTCCGGACCATTCCGGAACCTCTCGTGACGTCCTGGATCTCATCCGAGACTCCGAACAAAAACTCATAAACCAATTATCCATTCTATCCTAGCGTCGAGACACGTTAAGTGTGTGACCCTACGGGTTCGAGAATATGCAGACATGATCTTCTATCAATAATCAACAGCGGGGTCTGGAAACCCATATTGACTCCCACATACTCATCGATGATCATATCGTATGAACCATGATGCTAGGATTCAATTAATCCCATATATATTCCCTTCGTCACGCGATATTTTACTTGCCCGAGATTCGATCGTCGGTATCGACATACCTAGTTCAATCTCGTTCACAGCAAGTACTTTACTCGTTCTGTAATACGATATCAATTTGTGATTAACTCCTTAACCACGTGCTTGCAAGAGGTGTTGATATCGATTACCGAGTGGGCCCGAAGTATATCTCTCCAACTTGGGAGGGACAAATCCCATCTCAATAATACAACCCAACAGATACTTTTCGGTCACCGGAGAGACACCTTTATGATCACCCTCTCATAGGATGATGTTTGATGACCTCAAAGCTTTCTTCCGATACCAAGGAGTTGCATTATCTCATGGTCTAAGGAATACAATATTCGACATAAGAAAAAGCTTCGCAAATATGAACACGATGACACGATCTAATTGCTCTGCTTGATTTGGGACTGTCCATCATATCATTCTCCCAATGACATGATCTCATTATTAATTGACAACTCATGTCTATGGTTAGGAAACCTTAACCATCATTAATCAATGAGCTAGTCCATAGAGGCGTACTAGGGACACGGTGTTGTTCATAAACCACACAAGTATCAAAGTTTCCGCTTAATACAATTCTAGCATGGAATATAAACTTTATCATGAACAAGAATTATAATAATAACATCTTTATTATTGCCTCTAGGGCATAACTCCAACAGTTATACCTTGCTCAGTCATGTCAATTGCCCTACATTAATTTGTTTATGCGGTGACCCAGCATACCACTGCATGATGTAGTATACTATAGTCGTTGACATAACACTAATGAAACACCGTTCACTAGTATTACATCACTTAGAATGGCACAACAGAAACACAGCGGGTCCAATACATGGCTAAAGGTTACAACTCACTCTTTACATAAGATCTAGAGAATACTCTAGGTTTAAGATAAACAAAGAACTTCTTATGAAGAAGAATCAAAGATCAACAACGCAAAAACAATTATACTACTAGTGTTGGAGATATGCCCTAGAGGAAATAATAAATGTAGTTATTATTATATCTTTGTGTTTATGATAAATGTTTACATTCATGTTATAACAGTATTAACAAGGAAACATTAATACTTGTGTGATTTGTAAACTTAAATTGAAGTCCCTAGTAAAGCCTCTTCATAATACTAGCTTGTTGGATAATAAATGATTGTGGTTTCCCTGTCATGAACATTGAGATGTTATTAACAACAAGATCATATCGTTAGGAGAATGGTATGATGGACATACTCCTATAGATAAGCGTAGCATAAAGATCAAGTCATTTAAATAGTTCAATTGCTATATGCTTTCTGATACATAGTAACCTAATTCCTTCGACCATGAGCTCATGCTTATCACCATCACCGGAAGGATGCTTTGATGACATCAAACACAACACCGTAACTGGGTGGCTATAAAGGTGGCATTGAGTGTTCGGAAAGTATTGGTTGAGACACATGGATCAAGAGTGGGATTTGTCCATCCTTATGACGGATAGATATACTCTGGGACCTGTCGGTGGAATGTCATCCAATTAGCTTGCAAGCATGTGACTGGCTCACAAGGGATCACATATCACGGGAACGAGAAAAGAGTACTTATCGGTAACGAGGTTGAACTAGGTATGCAAAGATACTGACGATCAAAACCTCGGATAAGTAAACTATCGTGAGACCAAGGGAAATTGGTATCGTATGTAAGTGGTTCATTCGATCGCAAATTAATCATAGAAACATGTGGGAGCCATATGAATTTCCAGATTCCTCTATTGGTTATTGTTCGGAGAAGTGTCTCGATCATGTCCGCATAATTCACGAACCGTAGGGAGACACACTTAAGGATTCGACGTTGTTGAGTAGTTATGGAATGATGAGTAAGAGACCAAATGTTGTTCGGAGTCTCGGATGGGATCCGGGATATCACGAGGAGATCCAAAATGGTCCGAAGAATAAGATTCATATAAGGAAAGTCCTGTTTCGGGGTTGGAGAATGGTTCCGGTGTTTTCATCGGGAATGTTCTAGAAGGTTCCGGAATGTCTGGCACTCCGGAGGGGAAGGGTACATGAATGTGTCATAACAAGTTGGAATGGTTGCATCATGTACTAGGTGTCATCTCTGAGCGAAATAAAGGGATAAATCAAATCCTACTTTGAAAAGTCAAACGCCAATTTGAAAAGTCAAACGGCTATTTTGCTTGGTGGAGGGAGAGTAGGAAACCTACTTGGGGACGAGTTCCTCTCCCTCCACCCGCCGGCCTTGGAAGCCGAGTTGGGGAGGGACTCCCCTCCCCTTGGCCGACGCCTCCCACCTATATAAGGAGGGGCAGGGCTGCCCCTCCAAGACTACACCTTGCCCTCTCAAAACCCTAGCCCCAAGCCGCCGGCGCCACCACCTCCTGCTGCTTCCGCCGCTGCCTAGGGCAAACCCTAGCCGCCGACTTGGGCTTCCCCAAGCCCTAGCCACCGGCCTAGCCCTCTCTTCTTGGTGTGTCTAAACCCTAGATCACCGAGGCCTCTCTCATAGTCTACCATACTCGCTCCGGCTTAAGGCGATGCCCTGCGAGATCTCCCCTCTACTTCCGGTACCACGTCGTCGTGCTGCCGAAATCGCGAGGAGAGTGCTACAACCTCCGCTGCCTGCTGGAACAAGGGAGAGGAAGGTCTTCCTCGAGTACCGAACGTGTGACTGACTGCGGAAGCGCTGCCGGAACGCAGCGCCGGAAGGATCGTCTACACGATCTTGAGATCGGGAAGAGTACGACTACATCACCCACGAGAATCCACTGTCGTTAAACACTTTGGGATCTTCGAGGGAGAGTTATTCTATCGACTCGTTGCTACAATATAGTAGATAGATCTTGGCTTGTTTGTTTGTATGCGGTAGAAATTTTTTGTTTTCCATGCTACGAACCCCTACAGTGGTATCAGAGCCGTGTCTATATGTAGATCTGTTGCATGAGTAGAACACAATGGTCATTGTGGGCGGTGGTGCTTTTATTATCAATTGCTTCTTGTGTACTTTGCATCTTGCGGTATGATGGGATGAAACGGCACGGGCTAACCTTACATGACATCATTCATGAGACTTGCTCCACGCTCAACATGCAACTTGTATTGCATAAGTGGCTTTGCGGGTGTCTGTCTCTCCCATTATAGTATAGATCCAATTTACAACGGGCACTCGATAGTTCAAACATCAATGTTGTGGTTCTTGTTCGTAAGTTAGATCGACACTTATAGAAAACCCCAAACCACGTAAAATATGCAAAGAAATTAGAGGCGTCTAACTTTGTTTTGCAGGGGCGTGCTGTGATGTGATATGGCCATGATTGTGATTATATTTGATGTATGCAATGTTCCTTATTGTAAGTTGGCAACCGCTAGGAGCCATATGGTTGTCTTTAAATTCTATTAAGACCCGCGTGTCTATTCAAAGTAGTTGTAATAGTTGAAGCTGGTGGACGACAACCATGGAGCAACGTCATTGACCTTGATGCAATGCCGGTGATGATGGAGATCATGTTCGTGCTTGAAGATGGAGGTCGGAAGCCCAAAGAAGAAAGGCCATATCATATCACATATTATGAATTGCATGTGATGTTAATCCTTTATGCATCTTGTATTGCTTAGTTAACGATGGTAGCATTATAAGATGATCCCTCATGCACATAAATTTCAAGTTCTAAAGTGTTTATCCTTAGTGAGCACCGTTGCTAAAGCTTGTTGTTTCGAAACACCACGTGATGATCGGGTGTGTTAGATTCTGCAAGTGTATACAACGTGAGCAAGCCAGATTTGCTCATGCGGAAGCTAAGGTTTGATCTTGACGAGCCTAGCATGTACAAACATGGTCTCGGAACACGGATCACCGAAAGGTAAAGCATGAATCATATAGCAGATATGATGAACATGTTGATTGTTCGCCATTGAAGCTACATCAACTCTCGTGATGATCGGTGTTGATGTGGTGGATTTGGTTCGTGTGATCACTAAAACAATGTGAGGGATATTGTTTTGAGTGGGAGTTCACCTAGATTAATTTAACTATTAATTAGAACTCAATTTATCATAAACTTAGTCTAAACTATTGCAAATATGTAGTAGATCAATGGCGGCCCCTACCATCAATTTTAATGCGTTCCTAGAGAAAGAAAAGTTGAAAAACAATGGAAGCAACTTCGCGGATTGGTTCCGCAATTTGAGGATTGTCCTCAATGCTGGTAATTTGACCTATGTGCTGGATGCACCGCTGGGTGACCCGCCTGCAGCTACTGCTACCGATGAAGTAAAGAATGTTTACCTCGCTCGAAAGACTCAGTACTCCACAGTTCAGTGTGATATCTTGTATGGTTTAAAATCGGAGCTTCAGAAAAGGTTTGAGAATTCAGACCCACATGATATTGTCCGTGAACTCAAATTGATTTTTGAGACTCACGCGGCAGTTGAGAGCTACGAGGCTTCTGAAAAGTTCTTTAACTGCAAGATGGAAGAGGGCAGCTCCGTCAGTGAGCATGTGATTAAGATGTCTGGGCACGCAAACAAACTCCAAAGCTTGGGTATAGTGATTCCTAATGCTTTGGGGATTTACCGTGTCCTCCAATCACTACCACCAAGTTACAAGAACTTTGTGATGAACTACAATATGCAAAGCATGAACAAGCAGTTGCCAGAACTCTTCTCCATATTAAAATCTGCAAAAGTGGAGATCAAGAAAGAGCACCAAGTGTTGATGGTCAATAAGACCACCAAATTCAAGAAAGGCAAGTCTAAGCAAAAGGGACACTTCAAGAAGGGTGGTAAGAAAGTTACCGCACTGACGAAGAAGACCAAGGCTAGACCTAAGCCTGATACTAAGTGCTTTTACTGCAAGGGAGAAGGTCACTGGAAGCGGAATTGCCCAAAGTACTTGGCGGATTTGAAGAACGACAACATCAAGAAGAAAGGTATATCCGATATACATGTTATTGATGTGTATCTCACTAGTACTCGTAGTAGTACCTGGGTATTTGATACTGGTTCGGTTGCTCATATTTGTAACTCGAAACAGGTGCTGCAGAATAAACGGAAGCTAGCGAAGAACGAGGTGACGATGCGCGTGGGAAACGGATCAAAGGTTGATGTGATCGCGGTCGGCACGCTACCTCTTCATCTACCATCGGGATTAGTTTTATACTTAAATAATTGCTATTTGGTGCCTGCGTTAAGCATGAACATTATATCGGGATCTTGTTTATTGCGAGACGGTTACTTGTTTAAGTCCGAGAATAATGGTTGTTCGATTTATATGAGTAATATGTTTTATGCACATGCACCTTTGATAGATGGTCTATTCTTATTGAATCTCGATAGTGGAAATACACATATTAATAACATTGAAGCTAAACGTTTGAAATTGAGCGATAACTCGACCTATATGTGGCACTGTCGTCTTGGTCACATTGGAGTGAAGCGTATGAAGAAACTCCATTCTGATGGACTTCTTGAATCACTTGATTTCGAATCACTTGAAAGATGCGAAGCATGTCTGATGGGTAAAATGACTAAGACTCCATTTTCTGTTATGATGGAGCGAGCTATGGACTTATTGGAAATCATACATACCGATGTGTGTGGTCCAATGAGTGTAGCATCGCGCGGTGGTTATCGTTATGTTCTTACCTTCACGGATGACTTGAGTAGATATAGGTATATCTATTTCATGAAACATAAGTCCGAAACTTTCGAGAAGTTTAAGGAATTTCAAAGTGAGGTTGAGAATCAACGTAACAAGAAGATTAAATTTCTGCATTCTGATCGTGGAGGTGAATATCTAAGTTACGAGTTTGGTGAGCATTTGAAGAAATGCGGAATACTTTCACAATTGACACCGCCGGGAACACCACAGCGTAATGGTGTGTCCGAACGTCGTAATCGAACTCTCTTAGATATTGTTTGTTCTCTGATGTCACTTACAGATTTACCGCTATCATTTTGGGGTTATGCATTAGAAACAGCCGCATTCACTTTAAATAGGGCACCATCTAAATCCATTGAAACGACACCGTATGAATTATGGTTTGGGAAGAAACCTAAATTGTCGTTCCTTAAAGTTTGGGGATGTGAAGCCTATGTAAAGAAGTTACAGCCAGACAAGCTTGAACCCAAAGCGGAAAAATGCGTCTTCATAGGATACCCAAAGGAAACTATTGGGTATACCTTCTATCATAGATCCAAAGGCAAAATCTTCGTTGCCAAGAATGGATCCTTTCTAGAGAAGGAATTTCTCTCGAAAGAAGTGACTGGAAGGAAAGTAGAACTCGACGAGGATGTCGAACCTTCTCTCGAACTTGCGAGTAGCGCAGCACCGGAAGAAGTTCCTGTGGTGCCTGCACCAATAAGAGAGGAAGCTAATGATGATGATCATGAAACTTCGGTTGTAGTTGCTACAGAGCCTCACAGGTCAACGAGAACTCGTACCACTCCTGATTGGTATGATCCCGTTATGAGTGTCATGTTGGTGGACAACATCGATGACCCTGCGACATACGAGGAAGCGATGATGAGCCCAGATTCTAATAAATGGCAAGAAGCCATGAAATCCGAGATTGGATCCATGTACGAAAACCAAGTATGGACTTTGGTGGACTTACCGGATGGCCGGAAGGCTGTCGAGAATAAATGGATTTTCAAGAAGAAAACAGATGCTGATGGTAATGTTACTGTCTATAAAGCTCGACTTGTCGCAAAAGGGTTTCGACAAATTCAAGGAGTTGACTATGATGGGACTTTCTCACCAGTAGCGAAGCTAAAGTCTCTGAGGATTATGTTAGCAATCACTGCATATTATGATTATGAGATATGGCAGACGGATGTGAAAACAGCGTTCCTCAATGGAGACATTGATGAAGAGTTGTATATGATGCAACCCAAAGGTTTTGTCGATCCTAAGGATGCTAAAAAGGTATGCAAACTTCAACGGTCCATTTATGGATTGAAGCAAGCATCCTGAAGTTGGAATCAACGTTTTGATAAGGTGATCAAAAGTTTTGGTTTTATACAAACTTATGGAGAAGCTTGTATTACAAGAAAGCGAGTGGGAGCTCTGTAGCATTCTTAATACTATATGTAGATGACATATTGTTGATTGGGAATGATGTAGACCTTCTTAATAGTGTCAAGAAATTATTTGAATAATAGTTTTTCAATGAAAGATCTTGGCGAAGCAGCTTACATATTGGGCATAAAGATTTATAGAGATAGATCGAGACGTCTAATATCATTGTCACAAAGTACATATTTGGACAAAGTTCTAAAGAGGTTTGGAATGTAAGATAGCAAGAAAGGGTTCTTGCCCATGTTGCCCAATACGACGTTGAGTAAAACTCAAAGTCCAACAACGGCAGAAGATAGAGAAAGGATGAGTAAAACTGCCTATGCCTCAGCCATAGGATCTCTAATGTATGCCATGCTATGTACTAGACCCGACATTGCATATGCTGTTAGTTTGACTAGCAGATATCAAAGTGATCCAGGAGTGGATCATTGGACAGTGGTCAAAAACATCCTTAAGTACTTGATAAGAACTAAGGATATGGTTCTTTCTTATGGAGGTGATGAACAGCTCGTTGTTAATGGTTACACCGATGCTAGTTGGAACACCGATCCGGATGATTCTAAATCACAATCTGGATACGTATTTACTTTGAATGGTGCAGCAGTTAGCTGGAGGAGTGCAAAGCAAAGCGTTGTGGCAAGATCTTCAACTGAATCGGAATACATGGCTGCTTCGGAGGCTTCACAAGAAGCGATATGGATGAAAGAGTTCATTACAGAGCTCGGTGTGGTTCCAAGTGTGATGGACCCAATGTCTATCTACTGTGATAACATGGGCGCCATAGCCAATGCGCAAGAACCAAGGTCACACAAGAAGCTGAAGCACATCAAGCTACGTTTCCACGCTATTCGAGAACATGTCCAAGATGGTGACATAAAGATTTTCAAAGTACACACAGATTTGAATGTGGCGGATCCGTTGACTAAACCTCTCCCGAGCGCAAAACATGACCAACACCAAACTGCCATGGGTGTTCGGTATATTACCATGTAATCTAGATTAGTTGACTCTAGTGCAAGTGGGAGACTATTGGAGATATGCTCTAGAGGCAATAATAAATGTAGGTATTATTATATCTTTGTGTTTATAATAAAAGTTTACATTCATGCTATAATAGTATTAACAAGGAAACATTAATACTTGTGTTATTTGTAAACTTAAATTGAAGTCCCTAGTAAAGCCTCTTCATAATACTAGCTTGTTGGTTAATAAATGATTGTGGTTTCCCTGTCATGAACATTGAGATGTTATTAACAACAAGATCATATCGTTAGGAGAATGGTATGATGGACATACTCCTATAGATAAGCGTAGCGTAAAGATCAAGTCATTTTAATAGTTCAATTGCTATATGCTTTCTGATACATAGTAACCTAATTCCTTCGACCATGAGATCATGCTTATCACCATCACCGGAAGGATGCTTTGATGACATAAAACACCACACCGTAACTGGGTGGCTATAAAGGTGGCATTGAGTGTTCGGAAAGTATTGGTTGAGACACATGGATCAAGAGTGGGATTTGTCCATCCATATGACGGATACATATACTCTGGGCCCTCTCGGTGGAATGTCATCCAATTAGCTTGCAATCATGTGACTGGCTCACAAGGGATCACATATCACGGGAACAAGAAAAGAGTACTTACCGGTAACGAGGTTGAACTAGGTATGCAGAGATACCGACGATCAAAACCTCGGATAAGTAAACTATCGTGAGACAAAGGGAAATTGGTATCGTATGTAAGTGGTTCATTTGATCGCAAAGTAATCGTAGAAATATGTGGGAGCCATATGAATTTCCAGATTCCTCTATTGGTTATTGTTCGGAGAAGTGTCTCGATCATGTCCGCATAATTCACGAACCGTAGGGAGACATACTTAAGGATTCGACGTTGTTGAGTAGTTATGGAATGATGAGTAAGAGACCGAATGTTGTTCGGAGTCTCGGATGGGATCCGGGATATCACGAGGAGATCCGGAATGGTCCGGAGAATAAGATTCATATAAGGAAAGTCCTGTTTCGGGGTTGGAGAATGGTTCCGGTGTTTTCATCGGGAATGTTCTAGAAGGTTCCGGAATGTCTGGCACTCCGGAGGGGAAGGGTACATGAATGTGTCATAACAAGTTGGAATGGTTGCATCATGTACTAGGTGTCATCTCTGAGCGAAATAAAGGGATAAATCAAATCCTAGTTTGAAAAGTCAAACGCCAATTTGAAAACTCAAACGGCTATTTTGCTTGGTGGAGGGAGAGTAGGAAACCTACTTGGGGAGGAGTTCCTCTCCCTCCACCCGCCGGCCTTGGAAGCCGAGTTTGGGAGGGACTCCCCTCCCCTTGGCCGACGCCTCCCACCTATATAAGGAGGGGCAGGGATGCCCCTCCAAGACTACACCTTGCCCTCTCAAAACCCTAGCCCCAAGCCGTCGGCGCCACCACGTCCAGCTGCTGCCGCCGCCTAGGGAAAACCCTAGCCGCCGACTTGGGCTTCCACAAGCCTTAGCCGCCGGCCTAGCCCTCTCTCCTTGGTGTGTCTAAACCCTAGATCACCGAGGCCTCTCTCATAGTCCACCATACTCGCTCCGGCTTAAGGGGAAGCCCTGCGAGATCTCCCCTCTACTTCCGGTACCACGCCGTCGTGCTACCGGAATCACGAGGAGAGTGCTACAACCTCTGCTTCCTGCTGAAACAAGGGAGAGGAAGGTCTTCTCGAGTACCGAACGTGTGACCGACTGCGGAAGCCCTGCCGGAACGCAGCGCCGGAAGGATCGTCTACACGATCTTGAGATCGGGAAGAGTACGACTACATCACCCACGAGAATCCGCTCTCGTTAAACACTTTGGAATCTTCGAGGGTGAGTTATTCTATCGAATCGTTGCTACAATCTAGTAGATAGATCTTGGCTTGTTTGTTTGTATGCGATAGAATTTTTTTGTTTTCCATGCTACGAACCCCTACAACTAGAACTAGTACTTTAACTATGGTTTTGGGTGTTGCGGCTTTTGCAACGCACTGTAGAGGTAGGTTCTTTGGCTAGAGATTATATTACTATCTAATTAGTAACTTCGTCTTCACTTGAGTTGAGGTATATGTTGTCTTCCTTGTCTTCATTGAAAATCTTTAGCTGAGCATGATAAGTCCTGGAGCATAACTTGATGTGGTTGTTGTCTACTCCGGCTTCAGAATCTAGCAAGGGTTAAGAAGATACTTTGAGTACGAACGTACTCAGCAAATTCACTAGAAAAGGAGTGTCTGATGCACTATAACTACAGCCACAGACCGTAGGTCGTAGGCAATGAAAATTTTCATAAACATTTCTTCAAAGGTTGCTTTTATTCTGAAAAGCTATGTCCGTCAGCCTTCACGGATTTACTAGAACCTTCATGGGGTTCCTTTCCCGCCGCGTTCGCAGCTCCTTCCCGGAATAGGGAGTAACAAGTTACAGTTCTTACACTCTACAGAGGTGCGTTTACTTTACCCATGAGAGATCAACTCTTTGTTGCACAACCAGGCAGCTTATTCCCGTCCACAATTCCATGATGTGGGGCCCAGAAGATGATCCAAGCCAATCACTGCCCCCTTCGCGACCCCGCATGCCTCCTTGGTGTACACCATGCCCATATAAAGAATTACGGCAATGGTTTGTACAAACCGTTAGATGCCAGAACTATCATGGGACGTTGAGGGTTCCCACCCATATGCTGCATATCCTCTACGAATTACCAATTAATATGCACGCTACGAGGATAACAATCACGACCTTCACATCCGGCTTCATGCGAGAGGAAGAAGATACAGCTGACTTCTCCGTCCCATTCCAAATCTCATGGTTAACGCGTGATATACGGCGCAAGAATCACTGGCGATATTGGTTGTTAAGTCCTAGGTAATATGTTCCTTTACCACCGGAACTTTCATAGTAGGTTATTACCCCATGGTAATAAACCGATAATCATATTATTATGAAAATAGTATTTTCGGACCTTTTTCAAATGCAGGTGATGACAACACTGGATTTGTAAAATACTTTACAGAAAATAATCAAAGGGCATGAGCAAGTGTGCACTTGCCTGTTGTGATTGCAAGATTATGCACTCACGGTCTTCGAGTCAATGGATAAAATCCAAAATCTGAAATCAGCATCATTGGTCCGGTAAGGACTAATGTTTAAAGAAGCAATATGCTTTTATGCTTGAGCAATGTGATGCACGTTCTAAGCGTAAATCTTGAGAATAACATTGTGCTAGGATTTAGATTTCGAAAGTGATTACTTTAGAATGTGTGATGCTTTAGGATAAAGTTTGTAGTTGTACTTTTATTATAGTTTATGAGTGGTTGTAAACAACACATATGTAGGAGTAAAGTGTACATACTTATGACATACTAGTTAGGATTACTTATATAAGGTTTCTGTTTTAAAGTGGCAAAAAAGATAACCTTCGAAGAAAAGGTTTCACTTCTAAGGTCTAAACAAACTTTGTGGTTAGTTAGTTAGTTAGTGGTGGTTGATGTCATTTGTTTGCTCATATGGTTTGGTTTGAGTTGCTTTATAGTTTAACTATTTCAACCAAAGTTAACTATAAAACATATAATAATGCTTATAGTGTTATATTAAGATTATGTAGACTAAAGTTAACTTTAAAGTATAGATAGTTTTGAAAGTATCGTACTTATACATTGGTATCTTGTATATCTGAAATGTGTTCTTTAAATTACTTAAGAATCTTTATCTTGTTACTTGAGTAATGGTTTCTTGATGTGAGTATGAAGTAATATCATTTATCTTTTATAGACAAGTGGGTATAGTTTATAAACCCAACATAATATTATTTAATTACTCATGGATTTATATGTGGTTGTAGTAGTTTTTGTAATTTGGTACTTAATATGGTTTAGAAAATATTTGATTGTTTACAAGTTTTTCTTGAGGGATTTATTATTAGTGGAATTCTTTTTAGAGATAGTCTTCATTTAAGGTTGTGGATTCTTCTAAAATAAGAATATTTATAATGTTTTAAACCATTATGGCATTAGATTACTAATATTTAACACTAATACTATTAATTAGACTTATTTGACTCATTTTAGGAATATTAATAAATTTTATTTATCTTTATATGAATTATTAATGAAGTAAATAAGTTTAAATTGGAGTATTTAAAGTGTTTAACCTTTTCCTTTAACAAAAAAGTAGAATATTATATTTTAATCATATAGGTATTATTTTTGTGGACATTTTGGTATATTACATTTATTTTTGTGATTTAAAAATAGTAAGATATGATTTTTATAATTCTTATTACCTTATAATTACTTAATAAATAATAAATATTTAATTAAGTGAAATAATAATACATAATTATATTTTTTAATTAGAATTCTTATTTTCTAGGATTTTTGGTATTTTATTTATATTATAAACATTTATCATTATAGGAATATGAATTGTTAAAGTTTCATTACTTATCAAACTTCTATTAAATTATATTCATTTATTTAATTATCTCAATAATATTTAATAATAAGTTTAAGTTGTAGATTTTATTTTTCTAATTTTTTTCATATATTATACACATTTTTCTAAATTATGAATCAAAAGCTATTAATTAAACAAGATTTAATCCTTTATTTGATTTCTGGAATATTATTAATTGAATTATAACATTTTATTTATTGTTTAATAGAAAAATAATTTTTATACCACGTCTAGAGCTAGCCCCAGTCACTGACCTATGGGCCAGGTCCACCTCATCCCTCAGATGAAAGAAATGCATTAGTTACTGACCCAGTCTTTACCCCCAGTCGATGACATATGGGCCCTAGGCGAGGTCATGAGCCACGTGAGCAAAGACCAGTCAAACTAGCTGACGTGGTGCAATCATGACGTCACGATGGCGTCAGCATCACCACCGCCGTCGGTGAGTGGTCACCGACGATGATCTACTGCACTCCAGCAAGCGAAATAGGTTTAGTTCGAATCAGCGCAAGCTACTGAACCCAGGAGTGGCAGCGCTGCTCGGAAATGGTCATCGGAGCCTCAGCTCCGACGAGCTCCGACGGTGGCCGACGGTGGCTTACAGTGAAACAACGATTTACAAAGAGATCAAATGATTCAAGGATGCTGGAAGATTCAGGAACTCATCCTGATGATGATCGAGTCGTTGGCGAGGACAGGCGCGACCAGAATCGAGCTTCCTGACGAGGATTCCGACGAACTGCCGCAAAGGAAATCGACCAAATTCACCCGCTCTAGTGCTCCCCTTGATGCACGCTTCTAACCAGAGGATCTACGGAGGCTGGCGCTTCTCCATGACGGCTCAGAATGGTGTGGGGAGGCGTGGTTCGACGACGAGAGGTGGCTCCGACGAGCTAGGGTTTCGGTCTCGTTTGTATCTAAGAGGATAAGGAGGGATTGGGGATAGGGATTGAGACAATGCGTCACGGCGGCCTTCTTATCCCCTCCTGGCAACGGCGACGAGTATCTTGGCGCAACGACGACGATGACGACATTGGGCGACGACGAGCTCCGCCAGCGAGCTGCCTGTGTGCGTGACGGTGACGACGATGGTCATTTTGCGGATAACCCCCTGGCAATTTCTTTAGCTCAACCCGCGGTCCTCTCCTGACCCCACTTGTCAGTTTCAGACAGAAAAGGAACTGGGCTGGTTACTGGGATGTTGTGGGCTGCACCTAGGCGTCAGATATGTATAGGGTGTTGGGCTATGGCCAGGTTTAGTTTTTTATTTGTTTTAACCTTTTTATATTTTCTGTTTTCTAATTCATATTTAAATTTGAATTAGATTTTTGAACTTTTCTTTGTATGTTTAATTTGCTGGATATTGCAGTAATATTAAAATATATTTTGCAGCCTTTGTGAAACTTTATTATGCCTTCTTTTTATATTTCTTTTATTTTCTCAATAAGAACTCTTTTTAGTATTTGGAAGAAACTTCTTCTTATTATTTTTCTCTTCTATCTTTAATTAGAGATTTATTGAATGATATGTTCTTATTTGCTTATAAATTTAATTTTAATGAGCTCATAGTTTGAATAGAAACTTTATATATAAGTTTAATGATTTTATACCATTATTTGATGCATGAAATATAAGGACATTGATATGCTAATTATTACTCCCATTAATTTGAAAAATAGCAATGTATGTGAATAACAAAGAAGTTTAGGATTTTGAATCTTGGAATATTACCCTTGGTTTTAGGATTTTATATAGGTTTAGATTCTTTTTAAGCTTTAGGATGTAACAACTAAGTGTATTGCCTTTTGTGTATAGTATTGGATGAAATCTCTCTTTAGAAAATTATAATTAGAGGGTTTTATAGAAGTGAATATACTTAAGCACATATAGTGAGGATGAGTGAAATTAACAGAGATATGCTTATGTAATTTGCTATAGGAAACTATCTCTATAAAGTGTTATCGACATCAGATGATGAATCAATGGTATAAGATGGATAATATGTTTGAGTTGAGATTTAGAGTTGAATGCTTACCATGATTAAAATAGGAAAATGATTTATACATATAACTATATTTCTCCACCTTGGGTTTCTAATTAAGGAACTCCTTTCCTAGTTATAATACCTCTTTCAATACATTACCATGGTTAGTTTGAGGGATTTACTTATTAAAATCTTATTATTCAATATATCATTCTTCTAAACTTTGGAATGATTCCAATGAGTTTGATATAATTATACTTCATAGCTTTCTCAATCCTTGCTTGGTTGAATCTACTATTTTACTGTTGACAATCTTCCATCCCACCAGTAGTTCCTTCAAACTCTACTCCCAACCTTCCTTAATCCCCAATACTATTATTTCTCTAAATTAAACTACCCTTAAAGATGAATACATCACTTTTAATGACTCTATGCTATACTAGCTTTAGTTGAATAACACCATCTTATAATTACTTAACTCTTATGACTTACACTTCAATTCCTGAATTATATTTATGTGGGTTGCAAAAGCTTCTCTAGAATCACTTATCTTTACTAAGGCTCCACTCATGTTCTACCTGCCAATATTATCTACTCTAAACATAAGCATTATATGTTGGTGGCCAGAACATTATCAGTATAATACTTCAATCATTTATCATTGAAGTTCTTAGTTGGTTAAGCAGGGCTTTATCAATCCTATTTTTTTATTGTCTGGAAATTATCTTCTTAGTATCTTATATTAGATTAAGGTTATTAATGGACTATGCCCTCATTAGAAGATTTGATTAGCTGTTCTGATAAGATCAAATAATAGACCAAAGACCGATAGTTTAAGAAGTTGTGGTTCAATGGGGAATTATTCAACATTGATGAACAACAGATATTGAGACGAGTTCCATAAGGATTATATAGAGAGAAGAATATATATATATAGTGGATAATCTTGACTTAATCTCTTTCCAATTCCAACTCATCAAAAGTGTTTTAGGATTAGGTGTTACTGTGATTCTTAGAATGTATGCAGATGGAATTTAAGATACAGTGGTTACATTCTTATTATTGGTTTTATATCTTTAATTAGGTACTTATGGGTGGTTATAATGAATACTATAAGATGATCACCAATGATCAAATATAATTCACATTATATTAAGGTTTAACTTATGGTATATTTTGATATACCCTTAGATCAAATCTCTCCTTAAATGAGACTTTAACAAAGGTCTTATTGAAACTTATCGCAGTCAACTTGATGATCTACTTCAATTCCATCAAGCTAAGAGAAGCTTCAATCACTTTGACAAGTTTTGTTTAACAGCGCGAAAATTACTCGGATTTTCTATGCATGAATGCAATGCAAACATCTGGGTTCAACTTATCTCTAGGCTCTAATGCTAGGATGTTACAGTTTACCCAGCATGCCATGTTTGTTTTTCTAAAGAGAATACCTCTAGTGAACTATGGACCCCGGTCTATGTAGGGTTTCGTAGCATGGAAAACAAAAAATTTCTATCGCATACAAACAAACAAGCCAAGATCTATCTACTAGATTGTAGAAACGAGTCGATGGAATAACTTACCCTCGAAGATTCCAAAGTGTTTAACGAGAGCGGATTCTCGTGGGTGATGTAGTCGTACTCTTCCCGATCTCAAGACTGCGTAGACGATCCTTCCGGCGCTGCGTTCCGGCAGCGCTCCCGCAGTCCGTCACACGTTCGGTACTCGACGAAGACCTTCCTCTCCCTTGTTCCAGCAGGCAGCGGAGGTTGTAGCACTCTCCTCGCGATTCCGGCAGCACAACGGCGTGGTACCGGAAGTAGAGGGGAGATCCCGCAGGGCTTCGCCTTAAGCCGGAGCGAGTATGGTGGAGTATGAGAGAGAACAATTAGTGGTCTAGGGTTTAGACACACCAATTAGAAGGCTCTAATCCGAAGTCTAGGGCAATTAGAAGCTCTAAACCAAAACAGCTCTAAACCGGAGTCTAGGGCTAGGATTTAGATTAGAGGCTAGGAAACTTGTGTGTCTAGAGGAGGAGGCCCTGCCCCTCCTTTTATGGGTGGAGGGCGTCGGCCAAGGGGAGGGAGTCCCTACCCAAGTAGGCCTTGGGTGGCGCACCGGCTTGGAGAGCAGGGACTCCTCCCCCAAGTCGGTTTTGCCTCCTCTTGCTTGTTTCCTAGAGTTTCTTGTTTTAGCCGTTTGACTTTCAAACTGGCCATTTGACTTTTCTGTTTTAGGATTCAATTTAATCCTTTATTTGGAACAGCAAGAACACTTAGTACATGATGCAATCATTCCAATATGCAATGACACATTCATGTACCCCTCCCCCCCCCCCCCGGAGTGCCGGACATTCCGGAACCTTCTAGAACATTCCCGATGAAAACATCGGAATCATTTCCGAACTCCGAAACGGGACTTTCCTTATATGAATCTTATTCTCCGGACCATTCCGGATCACCTCGTGATATCCCGGATCCCATCCGAGACTCCGAACAACATTCGGTCTCTTTCTCATAATACCATAACTACTCAAACAACGTCGAATCCTTAAGTGTGTCTCCCTACGGTTCGTGAATTATGCGGACATGATCGAGACACTTCTCCGAACAATAACCAATAGAGGAATCTGGAAATTCATATGGCTCCCACATACTTCTACGATTACTTTGCGATCGAATGAACCACTTACATACGATACCAATTTCCCTTTGTCTCACGATAGTTTACTTATCCGAGGTTATGATCGTCGGTATCTCTGCATACCTAGTTCAACCTCGTTACCGATAAGTACTCTTTTCTCGTTCCCGTGATATGTGATCCCTTGTGAGCCAGTCACATGCTTGCAAGCTAATTGGATGACATTCCACCGAGAGGGCCCAGAGTATATCTATCCGTCACATGGATGGACAAATCCCACTCTTGATCCATGTGTCTCAACCAATACTTTCCGAACACTCAATGCCACCTTTATAGCCACCCAGTTACGGTGTGGTGTTTGATGTCATCAAAGCATCCATCCGGTAAAGGTGATATGCATGATCTCATGGTCGAAGGAATTAGGTTACTATGTATTAGAAAGCATATAGCAATTGAACTATTGAAATGACTTGATCTTTATGCTACGCTTATCTATAGGAGTATGTCCACCATATCATTCTCCTAATGATATGATCTTGTTGTTGATAACATCTCAATGTTAATGATAGGGAAATCACAATCATCTATCAACCAACAAGCTAGTGAAGTATAGAGGCTATACTAGGGACTTCAAATTAAGTTTACAAATCACACAAGTATCAATGTTTCCTTGTTAATACTATTATAGCATGAATGTAAACTTTTATCATAAACACAAAGATATAATAATAACTACATTTATTATTGCCTCTAGGGCATATCTCCAACAGTCTAATCTTTACCATTGATACATCTTCTACTGTTACTGTTTACTTGTTTCAAACCACCATTACCTTCCACACCATACAGTTAATCCTTTGTTACAGCAAACCAGTGAGATTGACAACCTCGTTGTTCGTTGGAGCAAAGTCTTGAGTTTGTGTTGTGCAGGTCTCCAAGTTGCTAGCAACACCTTTGAGTCGTTTCCTTCCTCCTACTTGTTCGATAACCTCGATTTCTTACTGAGGAAAAACTTGCTGTTGTGTTCATCATACCTTGCTCTTGGGGTCTCCCAACGAGGCGTTGAAGGCACCATCAATCGTTATCATCGTTATCTGTCCTTGTTGTCGTTGCTAGGATCGACGCTTCACAAGCCGGAGCGATAGGGCAAACGATCCTCTCCTGCGGTAGCTTGGTGTGTTTGGTGCAATGGTGCTCGATGGTTTTCTCAGGAGACGCGAGTTCTCTCTTGCTAGGTAGTCTAGGTTGCTTGGTGTTAGCTGTGGCTTGTCCGGTTTTCTTGGTCGATTTTAAGTTGGTAGCATTATCGCCGCGTTTTATGATATTGTTTTCATTTTGACCTTCTTTGCAAGAGAATTTTCTCACCACCTCGATTAGTTTGGCCATATGTACTTTATTAACAAAGCTAGATGAAAGTCTGTTTCGAGAAGGATCAATAATCTACAAAGGTGGAATGATCAGTTATGCTTTGTTTTAAGATTTCCGAATATTCCACCGATCTATTAATAATCGTCAACAATAGAACAAAGAGCCCCAAAAGTACTAAAACTTACAAATATGTCACTGGGCCATGTAACGATAACTATAGACACTAGCATGAGCCAAATGCGGGTTGTCGTCCTCGTTCCTCCATCATCGGAGCCAGACAAAAACTCATTATAGTAGCGCATGTTGTAGTAGACATGCATTAGAGTAGAATTCGTTATGCTTAAGCCACAAAAGACCATCGCACTAGAGTAGCAATCATTACCAATGATGACAATGGTAGGTCGAAAAAAACTGACATGAAACCACATAACAAAAAACGAAAACTACGAGATCCCAAAAGATACGTACAACTCCACGCGCCGTCTACCGATGTTATACGCACCACCGATGTGGAGGCTAGGATGGGGAGGACGTTAATTATTCTACCACCAAAACGTACTCGTCGCCTCACCATTCGAAAGAGGCACAAAAAATTGCTAAAACAAGAATGGGGAACCCCCTGCCGACGAGAAGCGAGAATCCACCACCTCTTCATGGCATGACCAGCGGTGGAGGGGACGTGAACCCTAGCCACCGCGTAAATAGCGTCATGACTTTCTCTCTCCTGGTCTTTCAAAATCATACTTTGTGTCAAGTTAGAGCCACCACGAGGGACATTCCAATCCTCACTAAATCGCAGCAATTATGTCCACGTGATCCAATCGATAATCCTAATTGGACAATAGGTCCTTTAGTTAGCACCCTTTAAAATTGCAGTTTCGAGAAGGATCAATAATCTGCAAAGGTGGTATGATCAGTTATGCTTCGAGAAGGATCAATAATCTGCAAAGGTGGTATGATCAGTTATGCTTTGTTTCAAGTTTTGCGAAAATTCTACTGATCTATTAACAATCGTCAACAATAGAACAAAGAGCCCTAAAAGTAATAAAAGTTATAAATAGGTTACTGGACCATCTAGCGACAACTACAGACACTAGCACGAGTCAAAGACGGGTTGTCGTCCTCGTTTCTCCATCATCGGAGTCAGACAAAACTCGTTATAGTAGCGCATGTTGTAGTAGACATACGAAAATTTGTAATGCTTAAGCCACAAAATACCATCGCACTAGAGCAGCAATCATCGCCAATAATGACAAGGATATGTCAAAAGAGACTGACCTGAAACCACATAACAGATGTTATAATTGCGACAAGTAAATAACAAAGAAAGAAAACGAAATCACAGCAAAGGGGACACAAATTTAACGTGGAAAAATCTCTCCAACAAAGAGAGAAAAAAACCACGGGCGCCAGCCAGCAAAGCTTCACTATATCGAGGAGTATTTACACAACGCCAAGGATTTTCATAGATGCAACTTATCCCAGCCGGCGGCTTACAAGGAATTTATATAACGGTGCAAACTTAGGTCTTCGACGATCCATACCCAGTCGGCACAAGCCTCTGGCGGCGGGCCTCTCTTAGCTCGTCAGAAGTTAGCTTTTACTTTGTAGAATTTGGATTAACATATAACAACAAAGACGAAAACTACAAGATCACAAAAGATACATACAACTCCACGCGCCGTCTACCGGCGTTATACGCACCACCGATGCAGGGGCTAGGACAGGAAAGGACGGTAATTACCACCAAAACGTAGTCGCTGCCTCACCATTCCAAAGAGACACAAAAACTTGCTAAAACATGAATGAGGAACCCTCCCGCCGACGAGAAGCGAGAATCCACCACCTTGGCATGACAGGCCACCGAAGGCAGGTTGACCAGCGGTGGAGGGGACATGAACCCTAGCCGCCGCGTGGGTAGTGCCATGACTTTCACTCTCCCGGTATTTCAAAATCATGTTTGTTTTCAAGTTAGAGCCACCAAGAGGGACATTCCAATCCTCACTAAATCGCAGATCCAATCGATAATCCTAATTGGACAATAGTTCATTTAGTTAGCACCTAGTTCCTTTTAAATTGCAGATTGTCAGACTTTCCGCCTCCGGTATCATGGAAAATCGGAAGTGGCTCGGAAATCATTCCAATGCGTAGAAAATTGAGCGGATACAGTTTGTAGAAAATTCTATTCTCCGGTTGAATTCAAAATCGGCTAGCTGCAAGTTAGAAAAGGTACCTATGGATTTTGAGATAGTAGGAAATTCCTATGGAAAAAAAATAACAGAATTAACATGGCATGTACTCTAAATTTTCGCCGGATTTTGAAAAACATGAATCTTGTAAGAGTACCTTTTGGACCGATGCACATAAATTGAACGTAGGACTTTTGCAGGGTTCAAGAGTATTTGGGCTTCTCAAAGGAAAGATAGAGCGAGGTTTGAGCTCATGTTAAGATCCCTACTTAACGAGGAATGGGAATGGATTTCATACGAATTTCCTGTCCGTAGTGTCTCCATAATAGAAATTTGTACATACTATTTGAATCCTCTAAAATTTCTTTGAAATTCATTCATCTCAAAGAGACCCTTAGGCAATGGGAAAAAGTTTTAAATAAAGCCGTTACCGTACTAAACACAGTTTGCAGTCCACACCGGGGGAAAGAAGAAGCTAGGGGAGAACGACGCATGCACGCACGTGTCACGTCTCGGCGTCCTCCAGCAAAGAGCTATTCCCCGGATGAAAGCTCGATCGCCGACCAAAACCTTTGCTTCCTACCCCGTCCACTCAAACCCATCAGCAGCTTCCAGAAGAAGAACATCGCGACAGCGACCGATAGGTAGCTCAATCCCACACGCACAAGTAGAAAAAGATTGAAGACGAGAGAGCGGCCGCGCGGATGGCAGCCCCTGCAGCGGCCACGTAGCCCGGCCGGGCGCCTCAAGCTCGTTCCGACCCCAACCCAACCAACCAACCAACTAACAAACCAGTCGCCGCTGCCCATGCCAACATCATTTTCTTCGTTGAACTTGAACTTTGAAAACATGTGGCGCTAATCTTTACTATTTTCGTGCAGGAAAGGGAAGTCCAGTAGGCCGTGCTAATCCAGAGCCGTGGTGTGGAGGAGGGTTATGTTCTGTCTTAAATACGACTGTGCGAGTGCTGATCCGGTTCAGGTTTGACCCGGAGCGGCGGAGGCTGCAAGGCTGCGACGGTGCACAGCGTGGTGGGGCTCGCTCGGCCACTTGCGCCTGGCCTGCCTGCGCGAGTGACTCGAGCGTGACGCGGCGGCCCCCAGACCATGACCTCCTCTAGCTCGTGCCGATCCGATTGGTTCGTTCCGATCCTTATCGCGGTGGTGCCGCCGCCGCCGGATCCCGCTGGATTTCTCTTTGGCTGGCTTCGCCGTTCCCAGGCGGCGCCCGTGACCCGAGATCGGACAAACGGAACGATACGTGTGCTCGCGGTTGGAAGCATCTGAGCCAGTCAGCCAGCGTCCGTTCGTGTTTCCGGCGGCCGTAGTACGTGACGACGCTACGAAACACCGGGTGGATTTGGAGGCGAGGCATACCGGCCCTCTCGTCACTAGTACTACTACGACTGCATCGGGAGTCCCGATGAATCGACCGAGGCAGGTGATCGACTGATAGTATACAATAGTAGCTCAACCCAATAAACATGTCGCCTCCCCTAATAATAAGAAATTAACAATTCAACATACTCCAGCTGTTCTTGCTTTGTTTATTTATAGATGATGAAATGCAGCTGTTCTCGACCGTTCGAAAAAATGTGTCCAAAAGCTCCAAAAGGACTTTCGGTGCGGCATGTCCGGGCTCTGCTGCAGGGCAGAGCGAGCCTAGGAAGAGCCGTCCAAGAAATGGAATACTTGCTGGAGTCCGGGAGAAACGCGACGCGACCCATATCCAAGACAAAGGAGAACAGCTGCGAGCTGTCTCCCCCCCAAACTCGGATTCGAGGGCAGGAACTATTCTCCGCTCTGTGCGTACGGTACGGTTGCCGCTGTGATGCATTATGGTCTTGGTCTTCTCTACCCTGAACCCTAAAGATCACCAGCCGTACTGACTTTAAAATCCATTCAAATGGCGATCAATCAACGGTGGGGATATATCTATGTGAGATCATAGCTTGCCTCACCGAAAGACCAAAGTATTTTTCTGCTGTCGTTCCTTCGACCCCAAGTCACGGTCACGGGTCGGCGGCCGGGCCTGAAGCGACGACCAAGCGCGAAGCGTCCAGCACTTTTCCGTCCAAGATTCGCAGTGATAAATATTTCTCGAAAACAGGAGCCAGAAATCTAGGGTAAAAGGGAATCTGAAAGGATAACACGATGAGCCCAGGCAGTGCCCTCGTCCTCAGGCTCGGCTGACCGGTCCCAGAGCCACCGAGAAAAATATTCCGTGAATAGACCGTGATCGGATTGTGGATAGCCTTTTTCTGTAGTGGGGATGATCCGTGGGGGCAGCTCCTGCGACGCAAGATCTACGGAGCAGTGTTACTCACAGGTTTCCGTTGTTTGCCCATACTCGCAGAGAACTCATCGATCAGTCGACAGTCAGTGCATCTTTCAGAGTGAAATGTACACGCGACATGTAAGCGGTAAAACTCTTTGAAATGGCTTCTTCCTTGTCGTCATGAACCATGATCAGTTTGACTTAACTACTGCAGGCTACGCAAGCAACCGGTGCCAGTTCTGACGAGCTGGGTCATCCAAAACAGCGACAGTAGTATTATTATCTGCTAAATACTAGAAATCCATCCGATTTAATTGTGGCGGATTTAGCCTATTGAATCGGATCAGAGGCTGAATACTTTTTACACGAATGCCGTCTTCAATTGCTTGCAGTGGTACCATCTGTCTATATACGACCGAGTTTCCAAAAAAAGAATTTTGAATACAGTATGATTGACATCTCTCTCAACGGACTCCGTTGAATCACGCCGATAAAGAGAGTGGGCCCCCGGGGGAGGGAACGGGCTGTGGGTCCCAGCGGGCTGGTAGTGGATAGGGCCAGCCAGCCACCTCCCCCCACCAGGACCTTTCTTTTCCGAATGTCATCTGCGCCCTCCTGCAAGGGCCTCATCGTCACCATTCATCATCAATCTATCCATCTATCTACTCCAGTACCATTTTCCCCCATTTCTTTTCCTTCCACATTTTGATAAATATTCTTAGTTTTATTTTTCAATATGCTAGCCTTGTGTACTACTCTTTTTTTTATCAACCTTGTGTACTACTCCAACAGTTGTTTGCAACAACAAAAAATCAGCAGGCATGAGATTTTTTCAACAGCAGAAAAAAAAACTTCCTGCGGAGAAAATAAGACAGAATACTGATTGGACAAGATTGGAAACAACTAGATTAGGCTCATAACTGCCCCTCAATGCCCCCATCATTTTCTCCATTGCCTTATTTGTGTAGCCTTTTCCCTCCCCATTTGTCTCCTCCCCTTTCTTTATTCCCAAGCCTTTTTTTTTCTTTTGCATATATCTTCCTCTCAGCTGCGAAGCAACCAAGCATGAGAAACAAAACAAAGGCAAAGCAACCGCAATTTGCACAGACATCTTCTGCCCTCTCGTTATAAAACCTAGGGGACCGAGGCCTCAGGACAAAAGCCCCCCTCACAGTTTCCCCAAAGCTACTTTCCCTCAAACCCAAACCTGAGCAGCTTGCTTCCCCTTCCTTTCTTGGTTCTTGCTTGGTCTCTTGTTGCTTCTCTCAGCCCCTCTCCTCCCTGCCCAAGTCTCTCTGTTTGCGGTAGGCTTCAGCGTGGGGGGTGAAGGAAGGGAAAGCGCATAGGTTTGGCTTGGATTTCCTGAAGAGAAGCCATGTTTCATGGTGGCAGGCCTCTGTCCCTCAGGGGCTCTCTCAAGGCCCTTGAGGCTGATATCCACCATGCCAACACCCTGTAAGTACAGACCTCTTCCACCGCTTTCCCCTCATGCTCTTCTGATTCTGGGGATTTTCTCTTTTTGTACTTGATTTTGAAGGGAAAAAGATGCAGAAAGGGAAAGGTTCCCCTTTTGTCTCCGACAGTTTTGGGGTTTATTTTTGACATGTTTGCTGCAAATCGATGTTTGTAGACATGTATTGATGAATTCTCTGGTTGTTTTTCCAGGGCGCATGCCATACACAGGGCCTATGGAGGTACCTGCGTGCAGATGAGGCTCTCCTACAGCTCCATGGCTCCAATCATCCTCAACCTTATCCAGTGGATGGACTGCAGCTGCTCCCTCTCATACACCCTCCCCAGCTACCTGGGCCTTCTTGAGGTGCTTGTCTACAAGGTACTCCTGAGACTTATTATATGCTGAAATTTTCTGCATTCTATCTTGTTGCAGGCCATGAAATTTATGAGCTGGGTCAGAGTTTTTTTTTCTTCTCCAGGATAGTGATGTTTTATAAATGCTTTGGTTTGACTGCAGGTTTATGTTGACGGGGATGCATCCATATCCACAATTGAAAGGCGAGCAAGCCTTAAAGAATTCTATGGTATGAACTGATAGCACATGGTCGAGAGATTAAGCTCTTCAGTTTCAGGCTTCTTTTGTGCGCTGATACTGACACCATGTAATTCTATGGAATGCAGCTATAATATACCCGTTCTTGCAACAAATTGAGGAAAACGTCATGGAGAAAGAGTGGTGCAAGGGGGACGGCGACAGCGGTGGCCGGAAGCTTTACGCCGATGACAAGGACGCCGAGAGAGAAGACGAGTGCGGCATTTGCCTGGAGACTTGCACCAAGATGGTCCTCCCCAACTGCAACCATGCCATGTGCATCAACTGTTATCGAGACTGGTAATTGTTTGCTCTTATTAGTTCCCCCTTTGCTTATCCGTTTGAGGCGTATTTATTTAAGCAAGTGCTGCTTGGTGTATTTATCAATTAGAGTCCCCATGTCACACGCTAATGTAAAAAATTGCTAGTGGTTGATGGCTTCAAGATAAGGTTAATTTAAGAGAAAAGAGGTGAGGAATCGGTAAGCAGCGACAGCTTTGAAATCACGGGTTCTAACACTGCATTTGTACTGTGCAAAGATGTTAGTGGTTGAGTTCTTTTTCAACCTTGGTGCTGTTTGTGAGCTGCTCCTACTCAATTCAATGTTGGTAGCAGGGTAGGGAGAGGGTAGTTCAACAACCCAGCAGTAGCCTTGAGGCAGGAAATTCTGCATTCTTTTGATCCCCAACTCCATTTGATCCAACTTAACCTTGAGGCAGGAAATTCTGCATTCTTTTGATCCCCAACTCCATTTGATCCAACTTAACCTACATTCTCTCCAAAGATTGAAATTTCTACCCAAAAAACATCCATGCCTCGCTGTTGTTTGCAACACTGCAATCCATTTAGATTGTGTTGATTTGCTTGCACCGAACAGTCAGTTGCCTGCAGCTTACACTGTTTCTTGTATTTTATTTGTTAGCTAGGAGGGATTTCATGTAACCTAACAATCCATCCATTACGACTGAGTACTGCACTCCTTTGAGTTTAATGAACCATGATGGTACTTCATAACATTGTTAAAGCCCTGCACTTCGTCACACTAAATATAATTGACTAATTTACCATCTATGTGGAAATGAGATAACCTGGAAGCCGTGGCCATGAATAAAAAACAATGGTACTGTACTAGTTGTGGCAATTATAAATACCACAAAACAAATTTGAACGAATAATCGCAAAGGGGCGTGGTTACATGTGGCATTCTTATACTAATGATGGTTTATTAGCTGGCAGATCATACTTGTGTACCAAGGCAAGTGGTGTCTGCCAAGTCAACCTGTGTGTCATAGATTAAGCACATGCCAAGCTATCGTTATAGTGATAATTTACTCCCTGCTTCATTGGAAGCAGTCAATAGCTTGTATAACAACATTGATTCAGGTTAGGTGCAGTTTGTTGTGGATGCTTTTGTGACTGACATATGGCTATTAACCTGTCAGTTGACAGTATCTGAAAATACTAGCTTCGATTTGAAGAAGAAAAGCTTCCATTTGAGCATCCAATATATAGTTTTCTTCAGAGCTAATTTTGCAATTTAGGGAACTCGACGGGGTTATGTTGAGAAGATTATTGGCCTTGAACTCTATTTGAGCAACGTCAAGCATATTCCCTTATGTGTTGTTTTCCTGTTCCTGCAACTGCAAGTGTCATCAGACCCGCAACTCTAACATACATCATGATTGCAGGTATACAAGATCTCAGTCATGCCCCTTCTGCCGCGGAAGTCTGAAAAGGGTTCGATCTACGGACCTCTGGGTGCTCACCCGCGACGAAGATGTGATCGACACGGTGGCCCTAGAGAAGGAGAATGTGAGGCACTTCCACAGCTTCATCGACAGCCTGCCACTGATTGTCCCGGACAACCTCTTGCTGGTCTACTATGACTACCTAGTCTAGGGAAGCTCCTGTTGGAAGAGGAAATATAGCGAATGTACAAGGGTTCTCCGGCAGCCGACCATCCTCCTTGGATCGAGTCCGGCAAGCGAAGCCGAAGCCGTCGGTCCGGTCCGTTGCGAAGCAGCATTATTTGTTACACTGGCTTTGCGCAATAGCATTGTTGTGGTAATAATAATTGTACAGAAAAGTAAGTGTACTAAGTCTGGCATCTATGCTCTGGCAAATTGCCAAAGATATTAAAAAATTACCGGTGTGGGTACTTGCTTTGCTGCACCAATGGTCAATTTGTGTAGGGAAGTATTCTCAAGCCTCCATCATGGATATGGATATGTTAAGCAACTCTATAAGATGAAAATGATTATCTGTTATTTCTTTGGGGTGGGGTTACAGTTTGCACAGGCCTATCATGTCAAAACAATGCTCCTGGCTCCAATTTTTCACCACACCACAAATTCCAAATTATCCAGTTATTTATCGCATCAGGAATCCAGAATAATGAACAAAAGAATCATTAGAGAACAGCTCTAGTTGATAAACTTAAACTTGACTGTGAAATGTTCATTTGCTCTTTCTCTTCAAGTCGTTGTACTAGAGTCAGAATGTTTGACCCTGGTGAGTTCCTGAAATTGCAGCTCAAAGCAGTCAGCCGGAATATCTACACAGATTTGAAACTTCTTCGGTTGGAAAATTGCTTTGCAAGGCTACATGTTAAGCATTGCCTTATCACTCCACAGGCAATTGCTTTGTTTTTGGCATCTCTGCTACGAAAAATTGCTTACAAAAAAGAACAGGTGCTGTATACTTTACTGCAGCAAGTCAATCCAAAGTGAGACGGAAGTAAAATTTTATAACTCGAATGGTACTGAAGTCTGACAAATCTGAACCCTGTCCCATTGGGTTACAGGTGTTAGTTTCAGTCAACTTTCACGATAGAAATAAAACAGCTGTAAAAATGAACAGAAATGAAAATCTAAGTTTTAACTGCAGCTGCTCTAAGCTTGGTAATGTGATCAGAAGACCAAATCAAACAGCCAAACTGTTGCACAAAATGTTGGATCGCACTAATCAATCAGGCAACCTGATGAGACAATTGTAAACGTCCTCAACAGCATAATCTAAGCAGTGAACATGATAAATAGACGAAAATCTTAGTTCAAATCTAAGTTGGGTAATATCTACTCACTCCGTTTCAAAATATAAAATGTTTTAGCTTTGTAAAGCAAACGTATCTAGACTTATTTTGTATATAGGTTCACTCACGTTTTGAATGAATCTACACGTTAAAATAAGTCTAGATACATTTTTTTCACAAACCTAAAACATACTATATTTTGAAACAGATGGAGTAGATCAGAAGTCTAAACCAACCTGCCAATCTGATGTTGATGAAAATGTCCGAACGCTTAAACCAATCAGAGCAGCTGATGTATCAATCATATAAAATTACTGCAAACACAAACGAAATTTTGCAAAAGCTAACTGAACACAAGACTACTCAGCATTTATATAGAAAGGTTTATCCCACTGTGGCTTATAGCAGCAAAATTACAGGATGGTAGAACAAAAACCAGCTGCTCCAATTTACGATATGCAACACCTAAGTTACAGCGAGGATGAAACACCAAAAACTACTAGGTATTATGAAAACACAAGTTTCATATAATGAAACGAGGTTCGATATCCGAGGATATATGACTCAGAAAACCAAACAATAATATTGGTATGCTGGAAGACCTAAACGGACCAGCGCCGAAGGCAAATCAGTACTTGTTTGTAGTCCTTGACATGGAGGCTCTCAGATGCGTCCTTGTATAGTCTGTCCTACCGACAACTCTATATCCACCCCACCAAGTCCCCCAACTGGACCGATGACTCGCGCCCGAGCCAAGCTTCTCCAAGATAAGGTCAACTCGCTCATATCCTCATGTGACTTCGATACTCCATTGAATGGTTGGCTATTTCATCTAAATACACTTTGTATCCTCACGTATAAGACACAAGATCATCGCCAAGGATCCAAGGAAGATGTGAAAGAGTAATTGCCCCTATGTATGGTTTTGGTGATTAATGACAATCCCTATGGACTAATGTTTTCACTAAGTTTTATATGAAGGAATATTCCATAGGTCATGCTTGTAGTCTATGTGTTGGATTCAAGTATGGATGCCATGAAGATAAAGATATACCTTGAGTATTGGCATCAAGATCATCGAGTTGAAGAGAAGAATATGATATGATCAATATCTTGAGAGTGTGATCTCAATAGAAGAATTCGAGATATGGCTCTAAGACGGTGTCATGATATCCTCATTAGTTGAGCTATGATTGACTAAGATTTAGAGCATGTAATCAAATTAAGGTTTCTTTATGTACCTCAAGTTATTGAGATGGATCATGAGAAGATACATGGTTGACCTATACAAAGAGTGAAGAGTGATTTCAAGTTGGTCAACACATGAAGCATAAAGAATGTACCACATGGATCTTATGGTATGGTAAGCCTTGTCAATTATGCATCATGAACTAACCCATTATATATGTGCCTTTGCATTTTCTATATGGGATAGGTATATTTCCATGGGCATGTTTCAAAAGTGAAGATCTTATATAGCACATGAGAGGATGACATCAAGTGGTGATCGTCATCAAGGTTGAGAAGGGAAAGTTTAAGATAAGCATCTCGAGAAGATCATTTGCTTGAAGCTTGCCGTCCATATTGGTTATAATGGACATGTGAAGACATGTATTAATGAAGCTATCCAATAATGGTGTATGGGAGAGCAAATTAGGAGCCTTCACGAAGCAACAATGATCAAGTGATGCATTCCGGCTTGGATGGAGATTGAAGTGTTTGTCATCAAGATAAAGCGGGATGCGCAAGGAAAAGGTATGGCCTTGCTAGGTTTTCCTTTTACCGGTCTCAAGGTGGTTGTTGGGAGACCGGTTTATAGGATACATAGCCGCACTATTAAGAGGGGCTTTCGGTTGGATAACTTGATCACATCGTCATAGGGAGCTCAATCATTTGCATACTTTGCATCTTCCTATTTTGTTTCTTCTTGGTGTTTCTCCATGTGAGGTTCGTGAGCTTGTTTCTAGATCTTCAACAAGCCCAAGTTCATCGAAAACGGAATTCGTATGCATCTTCTATGGCGTTTTTGAGTTTGAAGGTTTTATCGGTTCTTCGTGTAGGGAGGCTTCTTACCTTTCTTTATTTGGTTCTATCCTTCTTTGCTGGACTATGATGTTTCTCTACACCATCTTGTAGGGCTTGTTTTCCTCGTCAAAACAATCCCAAGATCATCGAAATCGGAGTCCGGACGCAAAAGTTATCGCCGTTTTCGTGTGCCCTATTTTGTTCCAGCGGGAATTCCGGCGGGACCGGGCCTGTGGCCGGAATTTCCGGCGACCGCCGGAAATTTCCAGCAAATCGCCGAAAACGGTCCAGTATGTTGTTTCGGTTTTTGCCGGAACTTCCGGTTTTGACCGGAAATCCGGCGGCTGATCCGGCGGCACCGGTTTCGACGCCGAAACGTGTCCGTCCAGCATGTTTTGCCTCCAACGGTCATCCCCCTTGAAGGAGTATAAAAGGGGAGCTTCTTCCCCAAAGTTCTAAGGCTCTTGAGCATATTTTTTACCTCCATTGTTGACCCCTTTGAGCTTTCTTCCTCTCCCTTCCCTCCTATGATTCTTGCATCTTTTTGAGGGCTTTTGAAGAGGAGATCTAGATCTACAATCCCCACCAATCAAATCCTCATCTAAGTGAGGGGAACCCATTGGATCTAGATCTTGGAGTGATTTGTTGGTTTCCACCATTGTTCTTCCTCTCTAATTCCTCCCTAAAACTTGTTGCTTTGGTGGGATTTGAGAGTGAAGGATTTGAGCACCCTTGGTGTTCTTGCTTTGCATTCTTGCATAAGTGTTGAGCTCTCCATTATGATTTTTTCGAGTGAGAGACCGTGAGCTTGTTACTCTTGGAGGGTGACCTCCTAGTTGGCTTGGCGGTTGGTGCCGCGGTGTTATCTTCGTGGAAGATTGTGAAGAGACCCGGGCTTCTCCTTCGTGGAGCTTGTGAAGTGGTTGTGGAGCTTGCCATCTCCGGAGTGGAGGAAAAGCTAGTCATAAGGAAAGGGCCTATTCCTTCGTGGGATAGACTCGGAGAAGAAGGTGAGCCTTTGTGGCGCGTGAGGAATCCTTCGTGGAACCTCACACCTCTCCAACGTGACGTATCCCCCTTCCCAAAGGTGGTGAACACGGGATTATATCTTCGTCTCCGCGTGCCTCGGTTATCTCTATATCCGAGCTTACTTTCCTTGTGATAGCCATCGAGCTTGAAGTACTTATATCTTGCTTATCACTTGTGGTATATTTATCTTATGCTATCTTGCTTAGATTAATTTGTTGTTGGTGCACTTAGTTGAGCCTAGTGTATTTAGGTTTTGTGTTTGTAAAATAAAAGTTAGTTTAATTCCGCATTCTATCAAGCCAAAACCGTAATAGTTTTGAAATTGCCTATTCACCCCCCTCTAGGCGACATCTCTATCCTTTCAAGATGGACAAGAGGAGGATGGATATGCAGCAACAAGAACTGCCCTGGAATCTTATGCACTACCAGAGTGTCTCGCTAGTCTACCCTAGAGTAATCCGGTCCATCTCGTCTAGGCTCGCGAACCCACTAGTGGCCGCGTGCAGATGCCCAGATCGGACACCACCCGGACTCTAACCAGAAACTCCGATGCTACCCCTCCATATTGGAGTGTCCGCCCTACCCGCATTGGAGTATCCACCCTAGACTGAGTCTCCGCCGACTTAACCCTAGAGTATCCGGGCCAAGTGATTCCAGATGCATGAAGTACGTTGGGACTTAGCCCATGTAACACCCAATTTGACCAGAAATCCTGTTTTATGCCTAAAATAGCCATGTTTTGAGTGGCTGGCCTATAAATAGCAACCACCATCTATTGTAAACCATAGACTTGGTAATAGAACTATAAAATCCTAGAGTGGCATTGACATGGGTATGACTTATCGGGTTCCCCTGATTTGTTACCCTAGACGCATTACACATATGGCCCACGAGGCCCACACAAGATAAGGAGTCGAGGAAGCAACCGACATACAAGAGTTTAGTTTCGTGGTCAAGATAGAAAGGCAAACCGACATAAACTTAGTGTTGTAAACATAACATATAACCTATTCATATACGGCTCCATGACCTATCTTCTCATATAAAGACTGGGAGGAGCGGACGAAGAGGGCACCTTAGTTTTTCAGCAATCGTCAATCCGCCAAGAGCTAGAACGCATCTAGAGAATCGACGACTTTGTAATTGTGTTTCTATCATAATCAGACTATATCGACTTCCTTGTTTGTCTGATCAGCCGACGGAATCACCAACGCTCTCTTTTCCACGAAATCCTAAGTCCATAACAATGAGCATTGCCGAGGTTACCCCTTGTCAGGCATCCTTCTAATTTTGTTTCATCTTTCTTCCTAGGAAGCCATATTATCAAACACCTCTTTGGACTTTGCACATGGCATCCAAGTTGTACAAGGCCTTCTCCTTGAATTGTTTCTAGGTGAAGTTGTAAAGATCCTCACCAAAGTACTTGCCATATCCATTTGGGATTTAGAGAGTCCTTTGTTCGATATCAATCCCCACGCATGGATTGTATTGGACCGATAGCCACCAGAGTGAGCCAACGACTTGTATCGTGTTGGGTTTTGGCTTGTGTTCGTCGTGTTCTTTGTGTGGCGTGAGTTCACATTTGCTTCCTCTCACCTTTTCTCCGCGAATCCCCCACCTTCCCTCGAGAAACCGTGAAATATCGGGCCAACCATGTGGTTAACCCACGACATATTGGCATGCGATCCTTAAGTTTCTCACATATTTCTCCTCAATTTGGTCTTTCCACTACAACTTGAAAATTTCCCAAAAAATCTCCAATTTGCATCCGAATCGATCTCCCGATTTGGTATGTTTCGAGTGGTTTAATCCGTTGAAAATTTGTCTTAGGACTTGGTCCACCCTTTCCTGCGTTTTCTCAACATAATTTGGTCAATTTATCACAGATTTGAAGCTTGGAACACCGTATTTTTGCCCAAAAGCTCAAGTGACCCCGAGCCCTGAGTATCCGACATGAACACACAGAAATATCCGGCGGGACCAGACTACCACGCGCACTCCAACCGGAGTCTCCGGCCTACATTACAATTTTTTTCATTTTACATTTTGGCTAACTTGCTTTATTGTTTGTGTTTTGTGTGTGTGTGCCAAAACCTAACAGCAAGCTTCTGCAACTCCATCCCCGCCCTTCGGTACCATGTGAAAGGACTATATATTCCCATGATGTTTTTGGTGTTAATGATAATTCCAATTGTGTTTTTAATTGTGCATTTGTGTTTCAGGGGAAACATTGTTGTTGTCTCCTTCTCGTGTGGTGGATGCTCTCTTAGGATCTCATGAAGACGGTGGCCTTTTTAGTTTCCTCCTAGTTTCTCTCCGGTTGTTGTTTTTAGGTCACCGTACTATTAAGAGGGGGTCCATCTTGGAAGGCTGTGGGAAATCACTTGTTCTTGCACAAAACCTATATGCACCGCCACAACCATCCTACTATTCCGTGAGAGAGTGGGTTCCTGTTCTGTTGGAGCTTTCTGTGTCTCACCGGAACTTCCGGCCTGGCGCCGGAAGTTCCGCTCAGGCTTTTTTCTGCGGGCTGCTCAAGCCTTGTTCCGATGCTAGTTCCGCCCCAAGTTCCGATGGTGGATCAGTAACCTGTATGAAGTGTTCTAATTTCCGGAACTTGGGTCGGAACTTGCATCGGAACTTGTCCTGCCAAAAGGTCCTGAGCGGAACTTCCGCCCAGACGCCGGAACTTTCGGCCAGATTCGGTTCGCGACCCAGAAGTTCCGCTCCTTGTTCCGCTCCAAGTTCCAGTGGTGGCTCAGTAACCTTCTATTTTGAAGTGTTCTATTTGCCGGAACTTGGACGAAACTTGCGTCGGAAGTCCACCGGAACTTCCGGTCTGTTTTGACCGGAAATTCCGGTTGCGCTTCTGGAGCGGGCGTCAACGGTCTGATGACCGTTGGAGCCAGGCTAGGAGGAACTTCCGGCCTCTCACCGGAACTTCCGGTGAGGTCGCGGGGGCTGTAACGGTTCAGCGCGAGGGGGCCTATTTAAGGCACCCCTCTTCTTCTTCCCATCTACTCTCGAATTTTTCTCTCTCCTCCATTAATTCTTGAGCTTCACCTCACTAGATCTCTCTCTCTAGCCACTCAAATGACCTGATCTTTTGAGAGGTGAGGGAGGTGACCTAGATCTACACTTCCACCAAAGAAGATTTGATTTCCCCCACCCATCCTTTGTGGATCTTGTTGCTCTTGGGTTTCTTGGAACCCTAGACGGTGTTGGGCATCCTCGGAGCTAAGGCTTGCTTTGTAAAGCTTCAAGGTGTCGTTGAGGGCCTCCAATTGAGTTGTGGAGCCTCCCCTTCAACCTTGGTGTAAAGGTTTCGGTTGGCGCCTTCAAGGTCACCGGTTAGTGGATTGTCAGGCCTCCTTTGTGGGGGAGCTCACCGGAGAAGAAGGTGAGGCATTCGTGGTGCTCGGGTGACCTTGTGTGGCTCCGACACCTCTCCAACGTAGACGTAGCTCCTTGGGAGTGAACTACGGGAATTACATCTCCATGTCCCCTCTCCGATTACTTCGTTCCCTTCCTTTACTCCTTGCTATTTACTGTTTTTGTGGTTGGTGTTTGTTTTCTTGCTTTAGGTTGTTCACTTAGTTGCATCTCTAGATAACTTCCTTTCTCGTTGAGCCTAAAAGTGAGAAACAAATTAAAATTGGGTAGACGCCTATTCACCCCCCTCTAGTTGTATCAAGTCTGTACTTTCATTTGGTATCAGAGCCAAGGATCTTATTTCGGGCTTTACCGCCTAAGAGACTATGGCCGACGAAGGGGGTAGTGAAACCGAAAAATCCAAGAACTTGGCCACTATGGATGACCTCAAGCAATTGGAGTCATCCATGATGTCCAAGTTCGAGGAAATGATGACTCTCTTGCAGTCTCTCAAGCCAAACCCCATGGTTGCTCTTGACACACCCCAACCCACCGAGGTTCCTCCCACCGTTACGGTGTCCGCCCCCGGGGTAACTCCCGCGGCTGCCACCACTCACTTGGGACTTGGTTTTGTTGCTCAAACCTCTACCAAGGTTCCAAGTGAGAACATTGAGGAGCCCGAGAACCCAACATCCAAAGAGGAAAATGGAGGAAAGGACTACTCGGCGGTACCCCCACCGCCGAAGTACACTCCGGATCCACCCATCCCCATGCCACACATTATACATCAAGGAGCACCACCCATGCTAGATACTTCTAATTTCTCCAATTGGCAATATCTAATGCGCTCACATATTTCCAGCTCTTCTATTGAGTTAATGAGGATTGTGGAGGATGGATTCTCTCCATATGACCCAAAAAAGTTGACACGAGGTGAAGTGGTGGACAAGCAACTCAATGCCACAGCTTTGGGAATGATTAAAAAAGCCTTGACTCCAAAGGATTTTGCTCACATTCGCCAATTTGACACCGCCAAGGAAGCTTGGGATCAACTCACCGAGCTCTTTGTTGGGAATGCAAGCATCCAAAGCTCCAAGTTTGATGAGATCAACAACGAGTGCGACGGTTTCTCAATGCAAGATGATGAGACCCCCGAAGACATGTATAGGCGCCTTAAGGTCCTTTGTTCCACTATGAGGGACCTTGGGGCTCACTATGTTGATGACAAGTTTATGAAGAGGAAGTTCATTCAAGCTCTCCTCCCATTTGAAGAACAAAAGCTCAACTCTATCAAGGGAAGAACCAAATTTCACCTAATGACCTCCCAAGAAGTCTTGAGTGAAGTAATTGCCATGACTATTGCCAAGAAGAATGCGGAGTCCGCTCGAGCTAGAGCCATTGGGTCAACCAAAGTGAATCTTGCTTTGAAGGCCAAGGCTATTGAAGTTGATGATGATGATACATCAAGTGAGTGGTCTCAAGAGGACCTCAAATGTGCATTCAACGAACATCTTGCTCTCGCTTCAAGGGCCTTTTGGAACAAGTCCGGATTCAAGTCAAGATGAAGGGACAACTCAAGATTCAACTCACCCAACAAGTCTCCCAAGGCAAGGTCGTGCTACAATTGCAACGACAAGAGTCACTTTGTGGCCAAGTGTCCCTTTGAGAACCGTGAAGACAATGGTGGTCGTCTCATCCGAAAGATCAAGTCAAGACCTTCTCATCCCTTGAACAAGAACTACGCCGTCAAGAACGCCACTAACAAGGAACGAGCAATTGTGGTCCATGAAGAATACCTTTCAGGCACGGATGAAGATGATGATGATGAAGTTCATGGTGGAGAGATTGTGGGAGTTGCTGCTATTGCCACTACCTCAACTCCACGTCTATCCCTCTTCGACTCGCCAAATAAAAATGTCATCTTCTCCAACCAAAAGTGCTTCATGGCCAAGGCCACCGAGGTAACACCGAAACCCACTCCTCAACCTATCTCTAGTGAGCCTTCCTCTCTTGATCTTGTTGGTCTAGAGGTGAAGAAAGAGATGATTGACATGTGTGAATTTGTTACTACCTTAGATGAAGAAACTAAAAACTGCTTTGAGTCCTTACTTGCACAACTTGACAATGCTAGAGATGCCTTAGATGAAAAGGAAGAACTTCTTGACTTGCTAAGTAAAAATGAAAGAGATGCCGCCGATGAAATTGCCTCTCTCACTCAAAGTCTTTAGGATGAACAAAATATGAGAATTAATCTTTAATAAAATGTGTCTAAGCTTGTAGATGATCATAACAACACTTTGTGCTCTACAATTAAAGAACGTGACCATGCTCTTGCTTTGATTAAGGTTCTCAAGAAAGAAAATGCTGAGTTTGTGGATGGTCATTATAGGACTCAAAAGGATCTTGAGAAACTCAAAGAGGAACACAAAGCCTTGGAGAGTAAATTCTCAAATCTTTTTGAAGCCCATGAACAGCTTCAAACTCAATTAACTTGTGATATCTCTAAGTCTTCCATTGTGCAAATTATAGACTTGTCTAGCACTCCTAATCCTTGTTGCAAGCATGAGCATCTCATAGAGGAAGTCAAGGTGTTGAAGGATCAACTTGCCAAGACTAAGAAGAAGAAGAAGAAGAAGAAGAAGAAGAAGAAGAAGAAGAAGAAGAACAAGAAGAAGAAGAACAAGAAGAAGAAAAAGAACAAGGGCATGGCCCAAGGGGTACCAAATGGCCTAACCCTCTTGCAAAGTGACAACTTTGTCGAAAAGAACAATCCCTCTTATATTCTTTGCAAAATGGGTACCTAAAACCAAAGGGGACCGATTGCAAAATGGGTACCTAAAACCAAGGCTTGATTTTCTTGTAGGGCTATGCTTCCGGTGGATCAAAATGGGTGCTTGATAGTGGTGCCACGAGTCATATGACCGGAAGTAAGTCTATCATGAGCGAATTGAGGCCCAATATTGCCAACACCATGGTCTCCTACAGTGACAAAACAAGCTCTCAGGTTTTGGGTTTTGGCAAAGTGGTGGTAACCCCGGATGTATCCTTGGTTGATGTCATGCTTGTCAAAACTCTTGGTTACAACTTACTCTCAGTTCGTGATCTTGCTCTTATGGGTCTTTCTTATTTCTTTAATTCTCATACCGTGGTCCTCATGTGGAGCAAGTCTCTCAAGGTGGCTTTTGTAGGATATGTAGAACATGACTTGTATGTGGTGGACTTTTTAGGGACCACTACTCCTCATGCTCTATGTCTCTATGCTAAAGCCGACAAGGGATGGTTGTGGCATCGCCGCCTAGCCCATGTTAACATGAGAACTTTGCAAAGACTTCACTCTGAGGGCCACATCCTTGGAATTAACGATGTTTCTTTTGCCAAAGATCGTGTTTGCAGGGCTTGTATTGAAGGGAAGATGCATGAAACTCCTCACAAAGCACTCAATCAGATCACCACCGAGAGGTGTTTGAAGCTCTTGCATATGGATCTCTTTGGTCCACCCTCTCATGATAGCCTTGGAGGCAAAAAGTATTGCTTGGTCATTGTGGATGATTTCTCAAGATACACTTGGGTGTTCTTTTTCAAGTACAAGAGTGAGACTCAACAAACCGTCATCGACTTTGCTAATGAGGTTCAACGGAAGCACAATGCAACTATTCTCTCAATTCGAAGTGACAATGGCACCGAGTTCAAAAACTATACCTTGGATGAGTTTCTCAGTGATGAAGGAATCAAGCATCAATACTCCACTCCCTACACCCCTCAACAAAACGGAGTTGCCGAAAGGAAGAACCGCACATTGATGGATGCGGCTCGGTCTATGCTAGCTGAGTTCAAGTATCCATACAACTTTTGGGCCGAGGCCATCTCCACCGCTTGCCATGCAACCAACCGGCTTTATCTCCGCAAGAAAAAGAACAAGACCCCCTATGAACTTCTCACCGGGAAAAAGCCTAATGTTAGCTACTTTCGGGTGTTTGGTTGCAAGTGCTACACTCTCAAGAAAGGAGTTCGTTTGTCCAAGTTTGAATCCAAGGCTCAAGAAGGAATTTTCGTTGGCTACTCAAATCAGTCCCATGCTTATAGAGTCTACAACAAAGCCAATGGAAGAGTTGAAGAAACGAGCAACGTGAAGTTTGATGAAAATCATGAGTCTCTTGTTAGGCAAGATGGTGTTTGTGATCCAAGTGATGAAATTCCTCCCAAGGCCATAAGAAGAATGGGTGTGGGTTTCCACCTTCCCATTGAGGATCCCCTTATGGACGAAGGAGAAGGACCAAGCTCTACTCAAGTGGAGCCCTCACTTTCACAAGATCATCTTCCCCTCAAGGACCTACTTTCTTGGCACAAGCTCCCTCAAGCTCTTCCGAAGCTTCCCATGCTCATGAATCTCCAAGCTCCAAAGAACAAGCTCTTCATCAAACATCAACCTCCCCACGATGGGGCTCCTCCTCAAGGCACCTCCCACGGACAAGCTCTTCATCAACCTCATCAACCTCCCCAATATGGGGCTCCTCCTCAAGGTCACGGCTCTCCCCAAGGTCAAGCTCGTCGATATCAAGAGCAAGTCAATGATCCTCTCCAAGTGATGACTCCCCCGAAGTGGAAATTGATGAAGACGACCCTCGTGTTCGTGCTTATAGTCAAGGCGGCGGCTCAATTGGTGGCAATGACCAAGTGGTAGCTCAAGAATCTCGAGTTGAAGCACAAGCCCGCCGTCAAGCCTATCGTCTCGCCAAGCTTGTTCGAGATGGCCATATCCTTGATAATGTCTATGGAGATTTCAATAAAGGTTCCACTACTAGGAGGCAACTAGCTTCCTTTAGCTCTCACCATGCGTTTATCTCTCTTGTGGAACCACAGAAAGTCTTAGAAGCTCTTGAAGATGATGATTGGCTTGATGCCATGAACGAGGAACTTCACAACTTCAAGAGGAACAATGTTTGGACATTGGTTGAGCGGCCCAAAGACTGTCAAAACGTCATTGGAACCAAGTGGGTCTTCAAGAACAAGTGCGATGCGAATGGAATCGTCGTGCGCAACAAGGCAAGGTTAGTTGCCCAAGGATACTCACAAGTTGAGGGCATCGACTACGGTGAGACTTACGCCCCCGGTGCTCGCCTTGAATCCATTCGTATGCTTCTTGCCTTCGCTACCCATCATAACTTTAAGTTGCATCAAATGGATGTTAAGAGTGCTTTTCTTAATGGTCCTTTGAAAGAGTTGGTATACGTCAAGCAACCTCCGGGTTTTGAGGATCCACTTTTTCACGGACCATGTCTACAAGCTCAATAAGGCACTCTATGGCCTCATGCAAGCCCCACGTGCGTGGTATGATTGCCTTAGGGAGCTCTTGTTAGACCGTGGCTTCGAAGTGGGTCTCATTGATCCCACTCTTTTTACTAAGAAAGTTGGAGGCCACTTGTTCGTATGTCAAATCTATGTTGATGACATTATCTTTGGGTCTATTAACAAAACTTTTAATGAGGATTTTACCAAGCTCATGACCGACCGCATTGAGATTTCCATGATGGGGGAGTTGAAGTTTTTCCTTGGATTTGAAGTCAAGCAATTGAGGAAAGGGAATTTCATCAACCAAGCCAAATACATTCAAGACATGCTCAAGAAGTTCAAGTTTGATCAAGTCAAAGGTGCCAAGACTCCCATGCCAACAAAGGTTAATCTTGATCTCGATCCCAAGGGTAAGGAAGTGGATCAAAAACTCTATCGATCTATGATTGGTTCTTTGCTCTACCTTTGTGCATCCCGACTGGATATTATGTTGAGTGTGGGCATGTGTGCAAGATTTCAAGACGCACCAAAGGAAAGTCACTTGGTGGCGGTCAAGAGAATCTTCCGATATTTAGTTCATACCCCGAACTTTGGGTTGTGGTACCCCAAGGGAGCCAGCTTTGATCTTATTGGTTACACGGACTCGGACTGGGCTGGTGACAAAGTGGGAAGAAAGTCAACCTCCGGAGCTTGTCAGTTTCTCGGAACATCTTTGGTTTGTTGGTCCTCGAAGAAGCAAAACTGTGTGTCTATGTCCACTGCCGAAGCTGAGTACATCTCAGCCGCAAGCTGTTGTGCTCAATTGCTATGGACGAAGCAAACCTTGAAGGATATTGGACTATATTTTGACAAGGTGCCTCTTCTTTGTGACAAGGAGAGTGCAATTGCTATTGCTCACAATCCCGTGCAACACAACCGGACCAAGCACATTGAGATTCATCATCATTTCATTCGGGACCATGTTGCTAGAGGAGACATTTCTTTGGAGTATGTTCCCACCAAGGAAAATCTTGCGGATCTTTTCACGAAGCCTCTTGATGAAGCAAGGTTCCGGGAGTTAAGGCATGGGCTAAATATCATCGATTCGAGCAATGTTGCTTGAGTACCTTGCACACCTACCCGCGTCTCAATGTGTATCTTGTTTGGATGTAGGCATGGATTTAGGGGGAGTGTAGTTCCTCTTATGAACAAACGCTATCCCTATTATGCGCACATTAAAGTTTTCATACTCTATAGTCTCTAAAGGAGACCATTTGAGCTTCATGATGAGTGTTGGTAATGAACCCAAGATATATCTTCGTGGTGTCAAGCCATTTACTCTTATATAAGGTGGCCTCGGCCACCGACCCGTTTTTATTTGTGTCTTTGACCTTTTTGTGTTTTATTTTTGTTGTTGGCTTTGCTTCTTCTCAGTTTGAGATCTCTATCCTAAGCCTTTCCTTTCCTCCAGCCCTCTCTATTCCCTGCACAATTTCTTCCTTGTTATCTTCCAACCTAAGAAGGTCTTCCTGGCGTCACCGGAACTTCCGATCAGATGCCGGAACTTCCCGTCAGCTGGTTGTTCGTCTGAATCACCTACTAACCTGGAACGTGTTCAGCCTGACCCGGAACTTCTGGTCCACCGGAACTTCCGGTCCCTGACCAGAACTTCCGATGGTGCTCCCTGTCCTATATAAGGTGGGCCCTGGGGGAAAACAGGATCTTCTTCCTTTTTCCCCCAAGACCCATCCTCTATTTGGAGCAGCCGCCGGCCAAGACCTCTCCACGAAGGTGCTCCGGCCCCTTCGTCTCCGGCCACTCCTCCGTAGATCTGCTCCGTTGGAACCTTCCCCACCTCGATCTCCCGCCATGGACTCCGGTATTTGCCCTCAGCTCCCTCCATTAATGGAGATCTTGCTCTCACCATGGCTTGAGTTAGGGCACACCATGTCTAGGCTAGTTCTTTGGCTAGAAATTGTTGGAAGATCTTGGTAGGCCTAGGGTATCATGCTAGAGTAGATTGGTCCAATACATTCTTGAAAATATTTTCACTTGTAGCTTTTAGATCTAGATCCAGTGAACTGCTGTTTGGAACCGTTAGTTCGTGGCCTCACCGGAACTTACGGTGAGCCACGACCGGTACTTCCGGTGGAGCATTTTCACCGGAAGTTCCGTCGATTCAGCGGAAGTTCCGGCGATTCAGCGGAAGTTCCGGCGACAATGCAACTTTTTCTGTTTGTATTTTTCCAATCTATCTCTTTTGTTTCCTCTTCCGAACTTGTGCACTTACCCTACCTTCCCTCCCTATTCTTATGCTTTCCTCTCAGGGCAAGGAGGTACTCGCCAAGGCAAGCGTACCCGTCGACCATCCTCTGACATTCCTCCTGAGATTGATGAAGAAGATGTTGATGTTGTGCGTCCAACCACTCAGACTAGTCGTCAGAAGGCGACTGCTGCTCGCCGTGCTGCTGCTGTAGGGAAAAGGCCTGCTCTTGCTCAGAAGGCCACTGCTGCTGGGCCAGACATGACCAAAGCCAAGATTTCCAAGTGGTATCAAAAATCTTACTCTGCATTCAGGCGTATGGATCCCTACCTCGTGGCTCGTGACAGTCTTTGCTTGGACCCTCACTTTCACAACTACCGTCAGGAACAGATATATGAAGAAATCTATGCATCGAAGAAGAAGTTCGTGTTTGCTCCTCAAAAGTACATCAATGTGACTCACATGGAAGAGAAGCATGCATACTTTGGCGAGGCTCTTGATATTTGCCAGAAGTTTGGGCTGGTTCCCCTCATGGAGCACCGTCAGAACTTTGATGTGACTGCTATTGCTCAGTTTTACTCAACTCTGTTTATTCACATGCAGTCCTCTACTGAAGGTGTGTTGAAGTGGATGACTAGGGACGTGTTCCTTACCGCCACTTGGTATGAGTTTGCTGAGCTTCTTGGCTATCCCCTTCAGCCTGGCCGCGGGGCAAATGGTTGGTGTGTTCATGGTCCTGAAGCTGCTGATCCTGAGGTCCTGGAGCCTCTCTACATTGAAGGGTGGGGAACTGTTGGGTTTGTGAATCGTCTACTGCCAGTTTTTGACATCATGTGCAGGGTGTACTTGAACACCATCTCTCCCAAGGCTAGCAACTTTGGTCAGTTTCATGGCTATCAGGTTGACCTCATGCATCAAACTTATCTTCGCCGTGACTCTGACAGGTCAATGGATATTATGCACTTCATCTACTCAGAGATGTGGGCGGCTCTCATTGAAAAGCGCTCCTGCATCTATGCTCCCTACATACAGACTCTCATCAATCACAAGTGGCTTGAGACGACTGGCACCCGCTTTCCTCAAGACAACATCACCATTCATGAGGAGTTGAAGCTGCGTGTGAGTCAGCACCAACAACCTCGGTCTCAAGAAGAAAAGGAAGCTGAACTCAAGAAGGCTCGAGATGATGCTGGTGGTCCCTCCTCTGCTCCTGGTGGCTCTAGTGCTGGTGGTCCTTCTCTCCAGAGGCAGTCGTCTTGGGCAAAGAAGCTGCTTGGAAAGGTGAAGAAGACTTTCTGCTTTCTCCAGGACCGCGAGTATCAGGCGTATGTAGATCAGCGTCACAATATTCAGCGCCAGAAGGCCATCATGACCGCTCTCAACATTCCCAGCTCTCCGATCACAAGCTCTGTCACTATTCCCAAGGATGATTGGATTCGCGACAACTGCCGCTGGTCCGAGGATGAGTATGAGGAGGAGGTCACTGGTCCGTCGCCTGAGTGGGGTCCTTGGGTCCCTGAGTCTTCTCCTCCTCCCCCCTCTCATGGCTGGGACGATTAGATTGATCTTTTCTTCCTTTTTGGTGTCTCGATGCCCAAGGGGGACAAAGATGTATATTAGGTTGTCTACGGGATTTGCAGGGGTTGAGTCGCGAGCCTGTTCTTGCCTTTGATCTTTTCGTGCTCGCGAACTCTCTAGTTTTATTTGTGTGCTTGTTACTTTATGTCCGTGAACTTATGTGTGCTTGTGGACCTTGTTATGTTCGAGACTATGTGATATCCTATGCAATGCCATGTGTGTGGTTTCTTGTTGTCATCTTTTGAGCACATGCATATGGTGGTGGAGCCTCATAGCCCTTATTGTTATTACTCCTTTTGTCTCCACCACATTTGGTTGGTTCTGGTATGATTTCTATCCTTTCTTGTACCCTGCCTTGTGCTATCTTTGCAATCGGTGGTGGAGCCTCCTTGTATGTGTACCAGTCTTGTCCTTAGAGTTTTTCTCTACCTTGCACACATACAGGGGGAGCTTGTCCCGTCCATTGCAAAGATTGGTTTGATTCTATGCAAATCTTTGGGATTGTCATCTAACACCAAAAAGGGGGAGATTGAAAGGACTATATCTTCCCATGATTTTTTTGGTGTTAATGATAATCCCAATTGTGTTTTTAATTGTGCGTTTGTGTTTCAGGGGAAACATTGTTGTTGTCTCCTTCTCGTGTGGTGGATGCTCTCTTGGGATCTCATGAAGACGGTGGCCTTTTTAGTTTCCTCCTAGTTTCTCTCCGGTTGTTGTTTTTACATCACCGTACTATTAAGAGGGGGTCCATCTTGGAAGGCTGTGGGAAATCACTTGTTCTTGCACAAAACCTATATGCACCGCCACAGCCATCCTACTATTCTGTGAGAGAGTGGGTTCCTATTCTGTTGGAGCTTTCTGTGTCTCACCGAAACTTCCGTCCTGGCACCGGAAGTTCCGCTCAGGATTTTTTCTGCGGGCTGCTCAAGCCTTGTTCCGACACTAGTTCTGACCCAAGTTCCGATGGTGAATCAGTAACCTTCTGTATGAAGTGTTCTAATTGCTGGAACTTGGGCCGGAACTTGCATCGGAACTTGTCCTGCCAAAAGGTCCTGAGCGGAACTTCCGCCCAGACGCCGGAACTTCCGGCCAGATTCGGTTCGCGACCCAGAAGTTCCGCTCCTTGTTCCGCTCCAAGTTCGGGTGGTGGCTCACTAACCTTCTATTTTGAAGTGTTCTATTTGCCGGAACTTGGCTAGAACTTGCGTCGGAAGTCCATCGGAACTTCCGGTCTGTTTTGACCGGAATTTCCGGTTGCGCTTCAGGAGCGGGCGTCAACGGTCTGATGACCGTTGGAGCCAGGCTGGGCGGAACTTCCGGCCTCTCACCGGAACTTCCGGTGAGGTCGCGGGGGCTGTAACGGTTCAGCGCGAGGGGGCCTATTTAAGGCACCCCTCTTCTTCCTCCCATCTACTCTCTAATTTTTCTCTCTCCTCCATTAATGCTTGAGCTTCACCTCACTAGATCTCTCTCTCTAGCCACTCAAATGACCTGATCTTTTGAGAGGTGAGGGAGGTGACCTATATCTACACTTCCACCAAAGAAGATTTGATTTCCCCCACCCATCCTTTGTGGATCTTGTTGCTCTTGGGTTTTTTGGAACCCTAGACGGTGTTGGGCATCCTCGGAGCTAAGGCTTGCTTTGTAAAGCTTCGAGGTGTCGTTGAGGGCCTCCAATTGAGTTGTGGAGCCTCCCCTTCAACCTTGGTGTAAAGGTTTCAGTTGGCACCTTCAAGGTCACCGGTTAGTGGATTGTGAGGCCTCCTTTGTGGGGGAGCTCACCGGAGAAGAAGGTGAGGCCTTTGTGGCGCTCGGGTGACCTTGTGTGTGGCTCCGACACCTCTCCAACATAGACGTAGCTCCTTGGGAGTGAACTACGGGAATTACATCTCCGTGTCCCCTCTCCGGTTACTTCGCTCCCTTCCTTTACTCCTTGCTATTTACTGTTTTTGTGGTTGGTGTTTGTTTTCTTGCTTTAGGTTGTTCACTTAGTTGCATCTCTAGATAACTTCCTTTCTCGTTGAGCCTAAAAGTGAGAAACAAATTAAAATTGGGTAGACGCCTATTCACCCCCCTCTAGTCGTATCAAGTCGGTACTTTCATTTGGTATCAGAGCCAAGGCTCTTATTTCGGGATTTACCGCCTAAGAGACTATGGCTGACGAAGGGGGTAGTGAAACCGAAAAATCCAAGAACTTGGCCACTATGGATGACCTCAAGCAATTGGAGTCATCCATGATGTCCAAGTTCGAGGAAATGATGACTCTCTTGAAGTCTCTCAAGCCAAACCCCATGGTTGCTCTTGACACACCCCAACCCACCGAGGTTCCTCCCACCGTTACGGTGTTCGCCCCCGGGGTAATTCCCGCGGCTGCCACCACTCACTTGGGACTTGGTTTTGTTGCTCAAACCTCTACCAAGGTTCCAAGTGAGAACATTGAGGAGCCCGAGAACCCAACTTCCAAAGAGGAAAATGGAGGAAAGGACTACTCGGTGGTACCCCCACCGCCGAAGTACACTCCAGATCCACCCATCCCCATGCCACACATTATACCTCAAGGAGCACCACCCATGCTAGATACTTCTAATTTCGCCAATTGGCAATATCTAATACGCTCACATATTTCCAGCTCTTCTATTGAGTTAATGAGGATTGTGGAGGATGGATTCTCTCCATATGACCCAAAGAAGTTGACACGAGGTGAAGTGGTGGACAAGCAACTCAATGCCACAGCTTTGGGAATGATTCAAAAAGCCTTGAATCCAAAGGATTTTGCTCACATTCGCCAATTTGACACCGCCAAGGAAGCTTGGGATCAACTCACCGAGCTCTTTGTTGGGAATGCAAGCATACAAAGCTCCAAGTTTGATGAGATCAACAACGAGTGCGATGGTTTCGCAATGCAAGATGATGAGACCCCCGAAGACATGTATAGGCGCCTTAAGGTCCTTTGTTCCACTATGAGGGACCTTGGGGCTCACTATGTTGATGACAAGTTTATGAAGAGGAAGTTCATTCAAGCTCTCCTCACATTTGAAGAACAAAAGCTCAACTCTATCAAGGGAAGAACCAACTTTCACCTAATGACCTCCCAAGAAGTCTTGAGTGAAGTAATTGCCATGACTATTGCCAAGAAGAATGCGGAGTCCGCTCGAGCTAGAGCCATTGGGTCAACCAAAGTGAATCTTGCTTTGAAGGCCAAGGCTATTGAAGTTGATGATGATGATACATCAAGTGAGTGGTCTCAAGAGGACCTTAAATATGCCTTCAACGAACATCTTGCTCTCGCTTCAAGGCCCTATTGGAACAAGTCCGGATTCAAGTCAAGATGAAGGGACAACTCAAGATTCAACTCACCCAACAAGTCTCCCAAGGCAAGGTCGTGCTACAATTGCAACGACAAGAGTCACTTCGTGTCCAAGTGTCCCTTTGAGAACCGTGAAGACAATGGTGGTCGTCTCATCCGAAAGATCAAGTCAAGACCTTCTCATCCCTTGAACAAGAACTACGTCGTCAAGAACGCCACTAACAAGGAACGAGCAATTGTGGTCCATGAAGAATACCTTTCGGGCACGGATGAAGATGATGATGATGATGAAGTTTATGGTGGAGAGATTGTGGGAGTTGCTGCTATTGCCACTACCTCAACTCCACGTCTATCCCTCTTCGACTCGCCAAATGAAAATGTCATCTTCTCCAACCAAAAGTGCTTCATGGCCAAGGCCACCGAGGTAACACCGAAACCAACTCCTCAACCTATCTCTAGTGAGCCTTCCTCTCTTGATCTTGTTGGTCTAGAGGTGAAGAAATAGATGATTTACATGTGTGAATTTGTTGCTACCTTAGATGAAGAAACTAAAAACTGCTTTGATTCCTTACTTGCACAACTTGACAATGCTAGAGATGCCTTAGATGAAAAGGAAGAACTTCTTGACTTGCTAAGTAAAAATGAAAGAGATGCCGCCGATGAAATTGCCTCTCTCACTCAAAGTCTTGAGGATGAACAAAATATGAGAATTAATCTTGAATAAAATGTGTCTAAGCTTGTAGATGATCATAACAACACTTTGTGCTCTACAATTAAAGAACGTGACCATGCTCTTGCTTTGATTAAGGTTCTCAAGAAAGAAAATGCTGAGTTTGTGGGTGGTCATGATAGGACTCAAAAGGATCTTGAGAAACTCAAAGAGGAACACAAAGCCTTGGAGAGTAAATTCTCAAATCTTTTTGAAGCCCATGAACAGCTTCAAACTCAATTAACTTGTGATCTCTCTAAGTCTTCCGCTGTGCAAATTATAGACTTGTCTAGCACTCCTAATCCTTGTTGCAAGCATGAGAATATCATAGAGGAATTCAAGGTGTTGAAGGATCAACTTGCCAAGACTAAGAAGAAGAAGAACAACAAGAAGAAGAAAAAGAACAAGGGCATGGCCCAAGGGGTACCAAATGGCCTAACCCTCTTGCAAAGTGACAACTTTGCCGGAAAGAACAATCCCTCTTATATTCTTTGCAAATCTTATGATGGTCATGTATATGCTAGATACGTGGGAACGTCTTACACGCATGATTATCATTGGGCCATTTGGGTGCCAAAGGCTCTTGTCACTAACAAAAGGGGACCGATTGCAAAATGGGTACCTAAAACCAAGGCTTGATTTTCTTGTAGGACTATGCTTCCGGTGGATCAAAATGGGTGCTTGATAGTGGTGCCACGAGTCATATGACCAGAAGCAAGTCTATCATGAGAGAATTGAGGCCCAATATTGCCAACACCATGGTCTCCTACGGTGACAAAACAATCTCTCAGGTTTTGGGTTTTGGCAAAGTGGTGGTAACCCCGGATGTATCCTTGGTTGATGTCATGCTTGTCAAAACTCTTGGTTACAACTTACTCTCAGTTCGTGCTCTTGCTCTTATGGGTCTTTCTTCTTTCTTTAATTCTCATACCGTGGTCCTCATGTGGAGCAAGTCTCTCAAGGTGGCTTTTGTAGGATATGTAGAACATGACTTGTATGTGGTGGACTTTTCAGGGACCACTACTCCTCATGCTCTATGTCTCTATGCTAAAGCCGACAAGGGCTGGTTGTGGCATCGCCGCCTAGCCCATGTTAACATGAGAACTTTGCAAAGACTTCACTCCGAGGGCCACATCCTTGGAATTAACGATGTTTCTTTTGCCAAAGATCGTGTTTGTAGGGCTTGTATTGAAGGGAAGATGCATGAAACTCCTCACAAAGCACTCAATCAGATCACCACCGAGAGGTGTTTGGAGCTCTTGCATATGGATCTCTTTGGTCCACCCTCTCATGATAGCCTTGGAGGCAAAAAGTATTGCTTGGTCATTATGGATGATTTCTCAAGATACACTTGGGTGTTCTTTCTCAAGTACAAGAGTGAGACTCAACAAACCGTCATCGACTTTGCTAATGAGGTTCAACGGAAGCACAATGCAACTATTCTCTCAATTCGAAGTGACAATGGAGCCGAGTTCAAAAACTATACCTTGGATGAGTTTCTCAGTGATGAAGGAATCAAGCATCAATACTCCACTCCCTACACCCCTCAACAAAACGGAGTTGCCGAAAGGAAGAACCGCACATTGATGGATGCGGCTCGGTCTATGCTAGCTGAGTTCAAGTCTCCATACAACTTTTGGGACAAGGCCATCTCCACAGCTTGCCATGCAACCAACCGGCTTTATCTCCGCAAGAAAAAGAACAAGACCCCCTATGAACTTCTCACCGGGAAAAAGCCTAATGTTAGCTACTTTCGGGTGTTTGGTTGCAAGTGCTACATTCTCAGGAAAGGAGTTCGTTTGTCCAAGTTTGAATCCAAGGCTCAAGAAGGAATTTTCGTTGGCTACTCAAATCAGTCCCATGCTTATAGAGTCTACAACAAAGCCAATGGAAGAGTTGAAGAAACGAGCAACGTGAAGTTTGATGAAAATCATGAGTCTCTTGTTAGGCAAGATGGTGTTTGTGATCCAACTGATGAAATTCCTCCCAAGGCCATACGAAGAATGGGTGTGGGTTTCCACCTCCCTATTGAGGATCCCCTTATGGACGAAGGAGAAGGACCAAGCTCTACTCAAGTGGAGCCCTCACTTTCACAAGATCATCTTGCCCCTCAAGGACCTACTTTCTTGGCACAAGCTCCCTCAAGCTCTTCCGAAGCTTCCCATGATCATGACTCTCCAAGCTCCAAAGAACAAGCTCTTCATCAACAACATCAACCTCCCCACGATGGGGCTCCTCCTCAAGGCACCTCCCACGGACAAGCTCTTCATCAACCTCATCAACCTCCCCAATATGGGGCTCCTCCTGAAGGTCACGGCTCTCCCCAAGGTCAAGCTCGTCGAGATCAAGAGCAAGTCAATGATCCTCAAGGATCCTCTCCAAGTGATGACTCCCCCGAAGTGGAAATTGATGAAGATGACCCTCATGTTCGTGCTTATAGTCAAGGCGGTGGCTCAATTGGTGGCAATGACCAAGTGGTAGCTCAAGAATCTCGAGTTGAAGCACAAGCCCGCCGTGAAGCCTATCGTCTCGCCAAGCTTGTTCGAGATGGCCATATCCTTGATAATGTCTATGGAGATTTCAATAAAGGTTCCACTACTAGGAGGCAACTAGCTTCCTTTAGCTCTCACCATGCGTTTATCTCTCTTGTGGAACCACAGAAAGTCTTAGAAGATCTTGAAGATGATGATTGGCTTGATGCTATGAAAGAGGAACTTCACAACTTCAAGAGGAACAATGTTTGGACATTGGTTGAGCGGCCCAAAGACTGTCAAAACGTCATTGGAACCAAGTGGGTCTTCAAGAACAAGTGCGATGCGAATGGAATTGTCGTGCGCAACAAGGCAAGGTTAGTTGCCCAAGGATACTCACAAGTTGAGGGCATCGACTACGGTGAGACTTACGCCCCCGTTGCTCGCCTTGAATCCATTCGTATGCTTCTTGCCTTCGCTACCCATCATAACTTTAACTTGCATCAAATGGATGTTAAGAGTGCTTTTCTTAATGGTCCTTTGAAAGAGTTGGTATACGTCAAGCAACCTCCGGGTTTTGAGGATCCACTTTTTCCGAACCATATCTACAAGCTCAATAAGGCACTCTATGGCCTCAAGCAAGCCCCACGTGAGTGGTATGATTGCCTTAGGGAGCTCTTGTTAGACCGTGGCTTCGAAGTGGGTCTCATTGATCCCACTCTTTTTACTAAGAAAGTTGGAGGCCACTTGTTCGTATGTCAAATCTATGTTGATGACATTATCTTTGGGTCTATTAACAAAACTTTTAATGAGGATTTTGCCAAGCTCATGACCGAACGCTTCGAGATTTCCATGATGGGGGAGTTGAAGTTTTTCCTTGGATTTGAAGTCAAGCAATTGAGGAAAGGGACTTTCATCAACCAAGCCAAATACATTCAAGACATGCTCAAGAAGTTCAAGTTTGATCAAGTCAAAGGTGCCAAGACTCCCATGCCAACTAAGGTTAATCTTGATCTCGATCCCAAGGGTAAGGAAGTGGATCAAAAACTCTATCGATCTATGATTGGTTCTTTGCTCTATCTTTGTGCATCCCGACTGGATATTATGTTGAGTGTGGGCATGTGTGCAAGATTTCAAGCCGCACCAAAGGAAAGTCACTTGGTGGCGGTCAAGAGAATCTTTCGATATTTAGTTCATACCCCAAACTTTGGGTTGTGGTACCCCAAGGGAGTCAGCTTTGATCTTATTGGTTACACGGACTCGGACTGGGCTGGTGACAAAGTGGGAAGAAAGTCAACCTTCGGAGCTTGTCAGTTTCTCGGAAGATCTTTGGTTTGTTGTTCCTCGAAGAAGCAAAACTGTGTGTCTTTGTCCACTACCGAAGCTGAGTACATCTCTGCCGCAAGCTGTTATGCTCAATTGCTATGGATGAAGCAAACCTTGAAGGATCTTGGACTATCTTTTGACAAGGTGCCTCTTCTTTGTGACAATGAGAGTGCAATTGCTATTGCTCACAATCCCGTGCAACACAACCGGACCAAGCACATTGAGATTCGTCATCATTTCATTTGGGACCATGTTGCTAGAGGAGACATTTCTTTGGAGTATGTTCCCACCAAGGCAAATCTTGCGGATCTTTTCACGAAGCCTCTTGATGAAGAAAGGTTCCGGGAGTTAAGGCATGGGCTAAATATCATCGATTCGAGCAATGTTGCTTGAGTACCTTGCACACCTACCCGCGTCTCAATGTGTATCTTGTTTGGATGTAGGCATGGATTTAGGGGGAGTGTAGTTCCTCTTATGAACAAACGCTATCCCTATTATGTGCACATTAAAGTTTTCATACTCTATAGTCTCTAAAGGAGACCATTTGAGCTTCATGATGAGTGTTGTTAATGAACCCAAGATATATCTTCGCGGTGTCAAGCCATTTACTCTTATATAAGGTGGCCTCGGCCACCCACCCGTTTTTATTTGTGTCTTTGACCTTTTTGTGTTTTCTTTTTGTTGTTGGCTTTGCTTCTTCTCAGTTTGAGCTCTCTATCCTAAGCCTTTCCTTTCCTCCAGCCCTCTCTATTCCCTGCACAAGTTCTTCCTTGTTATCTTCCAACCTGAGAAGGTCTTCCTGGCGTCACCGGAACTTCCGGTCAGCTGGTTGTTTGTCTGAATCACCTACTAACCTGGAACGTGTTCAGCCTGACCCGGAACTTCCGGTCCCTGACCGGAACTTCCGATGGTGCTCCCTGTCCTATATAAGGTGGGACTTGGGGGAAAACGGGATCTTCTTCCGTTTTCCCCCAAGACCCATCCTCTATTTGGAGCAGCCGCCGGCCAAGACCTCTCCGCGAAGGTGCTCCGGCCCCTTCGTCTTCGGCCACTCATCCGCAGATCTGCTCCGTTGGAACCTTCCCCACCTCGATCTCCCGCCATGGACTCCGGTATTTGCCCTCAACTCCCTCCATTAATGGAGATCTTGCTCTCACCATGGCTTGAGTTAGGGCACACCATGTCTAGGCTAGTTCTTTGGCTAGAACTTGTTGGAAGATCTTGGTAGGCCTAGGGTATCATGCTAGAGTAGATTGGTCCAATATATTCTTGAAAATCTTTTCACTTGTGGCTTTTAGATCTAGATCCAGTGAACTGCTATTTGGAACCGTCAGTTCGTGGCCTCACCGGAACTTTCGGTGAGCCACGACCGGAACTTCCGGTGGACCATTTTCTCCGGAAGTTCCGGCGACAATGCAACTTTTTCTGTTTGTATTTTTCCAATCTATCTCTTTTGTTTTCTCTTCCGAACTTGTGCACTTACCCTACCTTCCCTCCCTATTCTTATGCTTTCCTCTAAGGGAAGGAGGTACTCGCCAAGGCAAGCGTACCCGTCGACCATCCTCTGACATTCCTCCTGAGATTGATGAAGAAGATGTTGAGGTTGTGCGTCCAATCACTCAGACTAGTCGTAAGAAGGCGGCTGCTGCTCGCCGTGCTGCAGGGAAAAGGCCTGCTCTTGCTCAGAAGGCCACTGCTGCTGGGCCAGACATGACCAAAGCCAAGATTTCCAAGTGGTCTCAGAAAGCTTACTCTGCATTCAGGCGTACGGATCCCTACCTCGTGGCTCGTGACCGTCTTTGCTTGGACCCTCACTTTCACAACTGCCGTCAGGAACATATATGTGAAGAAATCTATGCATCGAAGAAGAAGTTCGTGGTTTCTCCTCAAAAGTACATCAATGTGACTCACATGGAAGAGAAGCATGCATACTTTGGCGAGGCTCTTGATATTTGCCAGAAGTTTGGGCTGGTTCCCCTCATGGAGCACCGTCAGAACTTTGATGTGACTTCTATTGCTCAGTTTTACTCAACTCTGTTTATTCACATGCAGTCATGTACTGAAGGTGTGTTGAAGTGGATGACTAGGGACGTGTTTCTTACCGCCACTTGGTATGAGTTTGCTGAGCTTCTTGGCTATCCCCTTCAGCCTGGCCGTGGGGCAAATGGTTGATGTGTTCATGGTCCTGAAGCTGCTGATCTTGAGGTCCTGGAGGCTCTCTACATTGAAGGGTGGGGAACTGTTGGGTTTGTGAATCATCTGCTGCTAGTTTTTGACATCGTGTGCAGGGTGTACTTGAACACCATCTCTCCCAAGGCTAGCAACTTTGATCAGTTTCATGGCTATCAGGTTGACCTCATGCATCGAACTTATCTTCGTCGTGACTCTGACAGGTCAATGGATATTATGCACTTCATCTACCCAGAGATGTGGGCGGCTCTCATTGAAAAGCGCTCTTGCATCTATGCTCCCTACATACAGACTCTCATCAATCACAAGTGGCTTGAGACGACTGGCACCCGCTTTCCTCAAGACAACATCACCATTCATGAGGAGTTGAAGCTGCGTGTGAGTAAGCACCAACAGCCTCGGTCTCAAGAAGAAAAGGAAGCTGAACTCAAGAAGGCTCGAGATGATGCTGGTGGTCCCTCCTCTGCTCCTGGTGGCTCTAGTGCTGGTGGTCCTTCTCTCCAGAGGCAGACGTCTTGGGCAAAGAAGCTGCTTGGAAAGGTGAAGAAGACTTTCTGCTTTATCCAGGACAGCGAGTATCAGGCGTATGTAGATCAGCGTCACAATATTCAGCGCCAGAAGGCCATCATGACCGCTCTCAACATTCCCAGCTCTCCGATCACAAGCTCTGTCACTATTCCCAAGGATGATTGGATTCGCGACAACTGTCGCTGGTCCGAGGATGAGTCTGAGGAGGAGGTCACTGGTCCGTCGCCTGAGTGGGGTCCTTGGGTCCCCGAGTCTTCTCCTCCTCCCCCCTCTCATGGCTGGGACGATTAGATTGATCTTTTCTTCCTTTTTGGTGTCTCGATGCCAAAGGGGGAGAAAGATGTCTATTAGGTTGTCTACGGAATTTGCAGGGGTTGAGTCGCGAGCCTGTTCTTGCCTTTGATCTTTTCGTGCTCGCGAACTCTCTAGTTTTATTTGTGTGCTTGTGACTTTATGTCCGTGAACTTATGTGTGCTTGTGGACCTTGTTATGTTCGAGACTATGTGATATCCTATGCAATGCCGTGCGTGTGGTATCTTGTTGTCATCTTTTGAGCACATGCATATGGTGGTGGAGCCTCATAGCCCTTATTGTTATTACTCCTTTTGTCTCCACCACATTTGGTTGGTTCTGGTATGATTTCTATCCTTTCTTGTACCCTGCCTTGTGTTATCTTTGCAATCGGTGGTGGAGCCTCCTTGTATGTGTACCAGTCTTGTACTTAGAGTTTTTCTCTACCTTGCACACATACAGGGGGAGCTTGTCCCGTCCATTGCAAAGATTGGTTTGATTCTATGCAAATCATCTAACACCAAAAAGGGGGAGATTGAAAGGACTATATCTTCCCATGATGTTTTTGGTGTTAATGATAATCCCAATTGTGTTTTTAATTGTGCGTTTGTGTTTCAGGGGAAACATTGTTGTTGTCTCCTTCTCGTGTGGTGGATGCTCTCTTGGGATCTCATGAAGACGGAGGCCTTTTTAGTTTCCTCCTAGTTTCTCTCCGATTGTTGTTTTTAGGTCACCGTACTATTAAGAGGGGGTCCATCTTGGAAGGCTGTGGGAAATCACTTGTTCTTGCACAAAACCTATATGCACCGCCACAGCCATCCTACTATTCCGTGAGAGAGTGGGTTCCTGTTCTGTTGGATCTTTCTGTGTCTCACCGGAACTTCCGGCCTGGCGCCGGAAGTTCCACTCAGGCTTTTTTCTGCGGGCTGCTCAAGCGTTGTTCCGACGCTAGTTCCGCCCCAAGTTCCGATGGTGAATCAGTAACCTTCTGTATGAAGTGTTCTAATTGCCGGAACTTGGGCCGGAACTTGCATCGGAACTTGTCCTGCCAAAAGGTCCTGAGCGGAACTTCCGCCCAGATGCCAGAACTTCCGGCCAGATTCGGTTCGCGACCCAGAAGTTCCGCTCCTTGTTCCGCTCCAAGTTCGGGTGGTGGCTCAGTAACCTTCTGTTTTGAAGTGTTCTATTTGCCGGAACTTGGCTGAAACTTGCGTCGGAAGTCCACCGGAACTTTAGGTCTGTTTTGACCGGAAATTCTGGTTGCGCTTCTGGAGCGGGCGTCAACGGTCTGATGACCGTTGGAGCCAGGCTGGGCGGAACTTCCGGCCTCTCACCGGAACTTCCGGTGAGGTCGCTGGGGCTATAACGGTTCAGCGCGAGGGGGCCTATTTAAGGCACCCCTCTTCTTCCTCCCATCTACTCTCGAATTTTTCTCTCTCCTCCATTAATGCTTGAGCTTCACCTCACTAGATCTCTCTCTCTCTCTAGCCACTCAAATGACCTGATCTTTTGAGAGGTGAGGGAGGTGACCTAGATCTACACTTCCACCAAAGAAGATTTGATTTCCCCCACCCATCCTTTGTGGATCTTGTTGCTCTTGGGTTTCTTCGAATCCTAGACGGTGTTGGGCATCCACGGAGCTAAGGCTTGCTTTGTAAATCTTCGAGGTGTCGTTGAGCTCCTCCAATTGAGTTGTGGAGCCTCCCCCTCAACCTTGGTGTAAAGGTTTCGGTTGGTGCCTTCAAGGTCACCGGTTAGTGGATTGTGAGGCCTCCTTTGTGGGGGAGCTCACCGGAGAAGAAGGTGAGGCCTTTGTGGCGCTCGGGTGACCTTGTGTGGCCCCGACACCTCTCCAACGTAGACGTAGCTCCTTGGGAGTGAACTACGGGAATTACATCTCTGTGTCCCCTCTCCGGTTACTTCGTTCCCTTCCTTTACTCCTTGCTATTTACTGTTTTTGTGGTTGGTGTTTGTTTTCTTGCTTTAGGTTGTTCACTTAGTTGCATCTCTAGATAACTTCCTTTCTCGTTGAGCCTAAAAGTGAGAAACAAATTAAAATTGGGTAGACGCCTATTCACCCCCCTCTAGTCGTATCAAGTCGGTACTTTCACCATGGAACTCAAGCTATCCTCCACCACCGACCGCAAGTCAAAGATCATCAAGATACCGAAGGTATAACTTGCATCATGTTGTGAACCAAATTCTTTCTTTTTGTGTTAAATATCCTAACGAGAGTAGCTTATTTTGTGTTTGCCCAAGCATTGTGCATTTGTCCTTGGATAGTAATAGTATGTAAGCAGAAGGAAAAGTAGAGTTGATAGCATAAAGAGAGAGCAAAAAAGATAAATAAAAAGAGAAAAAATACAAAGTCTACCAATACATAGATAAAGTCTTAAAGCTTGTAAGCAAGAGAAAATAGTGAACAGGGTAAGTGCACAAATCTAGTGCTTTTTCTCTTTTGGCAAACAAGTTACGATATATGCTTATGTTGGTAAACCTATTTATCTTCACGTGTGTATTGTAAATATAGGTTTTTGTAACTTTTGTGGCCTTTTCCTTTGACTTTTGCTCATTTGGATTTTCTCCACTTGTTACAATAACCTTTTCATTTGATCTTTTTGATGGTTTTCCACCTTGCTAACCTATCCACCATAAGGCTTTTTGAGTGTTTGTAGATTTTTAGTGTAAGGTTTTCCTTTTCCTATTCACTTTGCAAGTCTTTTTTCTCTCAAGTGTGGTTACTTGTTCAATACGATGTCGTCAAGGTAAGATGAAAGGACTAACCCTCTTCACATATTACACTTCCATATACAACACTTGCCATGGTTTATGATGGATAGGACCGAAGAAAGTATCAAAGGTCATATGAAAGGTGATGCCCATATATGACCAAAAATAGGCATTTCATTGCGGAACAAGCTTTCAAACAATGCTTTGAGTCATCGAGACACGCCTCAATGAATAATCCGAAGAAGTTCGACTCAAATACAAGAACATGAATCGCCGCTTGTACGGCTTTGACATTGTCCATGGGAAGACAACAATGATGTTTGTATGCACGCCGATTTGAGCAACATTCAATGGGCCGCTCGTGGCCTCTCCAGTAGATCCGCCAGAGATTATGTGATCTCATCATATCATTTATTTCTTTTCATGGGCGCGCTTGAGGTTTAGAACTTCAGAGTAGATGTTCAGATCATAGAACCTGCTCACGACAAATATGAGGATTTTTCTAATTAATAAGCATTGCTAGTTTGTTGCACTCGTCGTGGTTTTCAGCGCCTCTCAGAATTATAGAGCTAAATTAACGCTGAATTGCATAATCCAAAGAAAAAAAGAATTGTTCTTTATGTCGTGTACCTTGCGACGAAAGGACGAAAAACATGACCGAAAAAGGATAAGATGACAGGCTTTAGTATTCATGTTGCCACACGTGGATGCTTGAAGCGAGCCTAACTTGACAGGCAAAAAAACCCAGGTAGAATTTACATTCAGAATTCTTTAGTGAAGGCCCGACGTTGCCTCCACATGCCGACTCCTCACCCATGATTTATCCAACTTCCTCTACTTCCTCCACTCCTGGAACCTGAGGAAGGCGAAGACCTTTGCGGAGTGGAGTGAGGTGGTGATGGCAGTGAATGGCATTGCCGCTGTGCGGCGCACATGTATAAGATGGCCTGAGTAGAAGCAGCCGGAAAAGTAGCCACTCACGACGGCAACGGCTGACATGGAGCACAATATAGACGCGCTGAAGCTATGTGTTTCTATGACACACCACAATTGTATCGACAAAAACTTACCTTTTTATCTCCATGACGTAGAGTTTTCTCTCCCGGTGCATTACACGGTCATGTTTTAAAAATATTGTTTATGATCCAAAAAAGCTTACACAGGATTAAAAAAATGTCTACCCATTTGAAAAAAGTTCAATGTGTCTAAAATTATTCAAAGGTGTTAAATAAGTTCATCGGTTAATTTTTTTCCAGTTTTATAAGACGTTCACATGTTTTTATAAATGTTCACGGTTTCGAAAATATTTTGACATGATTGAACAGAATTTTAATCTTCAAAGTCTAGTGACATTTTTTTCTTGTATATGCTCTTCCATTTTTTCTATTAGAACTGTGGTTTTTTTAACGCAAGAAATGCCGCAGCAACGAAATCCTTGGGATAGTTCAGTACCCATATTTTCGTTTTCTCAATCTAGAAACAGTGTGACGGAGTGAATCTCGAATAGAACCTACGAAGCTGCAAGCAGAACACGTAAATGGGCCGAGCCCAACACGGCGAAGGGGTACGCGTGCGCTTCCTCATTTGCCGCTGCAGGCGGCAATTAGGAGCACCCAACTTGCGCCACCGAAGTGAGCCTCCCACGCAGGCCCAAGTTTTCCAATATATATAACCTGCCCCGTCGCGTCCTACCCAAACCCTAAGTCACAGCTCCATCTTCTGCTCCTTCCGCCGCCGCAGCAGCCCCCCGCCGTCGTCGTCGCCATGGGCAGGAGTAAGTCATGATTCACCCTCTCTCTTTCTCTCGCCCGTTGATCTGGTTTAGCTGTGCATGTTCCAATAATTTCTGAATAGGCGTGGGTTTGCGTGTGAACCTGGTTAGATCCGAGTTGTTCTCTTTTGGTGATTTGTAAGAACCACATGAACTGTTTAGTTTTCTCTATGAAACAGAATGAATTTTATTGTGACTGTTGTAGCTAGTTAGTGTAGATCTTGCACAGTGGTACTAACTAAAACTTTCTTAGCTCGCATGATTCATATGTGAACTATTTATGTTATATTTAGCTTTGTATGCCAATGTTGTTATCCAGTATTGTATTTCTTGTGCAAATTAAACCTGGTATGTATTCAGCACTACAGTATGCGTGTCAATGTTTAAACTGAGTTCCATCCGCTGTAATGGTTTTATTGCATTTCCATTGTGTTCTTGTTGCTGACAGACTTCTATATCCTTAACTCCTGTCAGGACCTGCGAGGTGCTATCGCCAGATCAAGAACAAGCCATACCCCAAGTCAAGGTACTGCCGTGGTGTCCCTGACCCCAAGATCAGGATCTACGATGTTGGCATGAAGAAGAAGGGTGTGGATGAGTTCTCTCACTGTGTTCACCTTGTCTCATGGGAGAAGGAGAACGTCTCCAGCGAGGCTCTTGAGGCTGCACGTATTGCTTGCAACAAGTACATGACCAAGCATGCAGGAAAGGATGCCTTCCACCTCAGGGTCCGGGTTCACCCGTTCCATGTGCTCCGCATCAACAAGATGCTTTCGTGCGCTGGGGCTGATAGGCTCCAGACCGGTATGAGGGGTGCTTTTGGGAAGCCTCAGGGTGTCTGTGCCCGTGTTGCCATTGGCCAGGTCCTTCTCTCTGTGCGCTGCAAGGCCAACAATGCCATCCATGCCACTGAGGCTCTCCGTCGTGCAAAGTTCAAGTTCCCTGGCCGCCAAAAGATCATCGAGAGCAGGAAGTGGTATGTAGCAAAGAGTATTCCTTGTGCTGATAACATAAGCTTGCAATAATTTCTGTGTGCCATACCTCTAATTTCACTTGCTGTTTTCAGGGGCTTCACCAAGTTCAACCGCAACGACTACCTTAAGCTCAAGAGCGAGGGCAGGATCTTGCCTGATGGTGTCAATGCCAAGGTATTTTATCTTGGTCAATTGTTCTGTATCTTTGGCATGTGCTTCTATTATTTGATGTCTGAAGACAATTAGTGCCCTTGTGTAATTCTAAATTGTGACCTCTTTCTCCTTGCAGCTGCTGGGATGCCATGGTCGCCTCTCCAACCGTCAGCCTGGACAAGCTTTCCTGTCGGACGACATCGTCGCATAATCCAGCAGATTTCTATCTGTTTTACCAAACCATATTTTAGTTTTGTGGAACTTAGCTGCGAAGTGCCTGTGGTTCTATGTTAAGTTGTCTGAATGTCGTGTTGAACCTCGTCTTCAATGAGATTATCTATTTTGTGTTGGTACTAAGAATGGCATGTTGAATCATTGTTTGCTTTAATTCATCATGAAACCTATGTTTTGCCTTGATATTTTTCGGAGCCTTTTGTAGGCTGTGGCCTGCTTTATGTATGTGATCTCTTCTGCTGTGGTTGAATCTGTAGGTTGAATATACGAGCTTCGCCTGATGTTTGAACGGCTGGAACCATGCTTCAATTCTAGCAAAATTTCTGGAACCTGCCCTGTTTTTAGCGAAATCTTGTGTCCTTCGTATAACTTTCCCATAAGAAATACCACCACCTAACACATAAGTGGATCAAACAGATGACTTGACATAGATAAGGTTGAAATAATTATGTCTCTTGAAAAGAATTCTTAAGTTAAGGTAGAACAGCCAGGCATTGCAGCGTTTGGAAACACAATAGTAGCACGGCTGCCCTATGTGCACAAGCAATCACGGTTCATAGCACCATAGGCCCCTACAACCCATGTTTGACTTGCACAGTTCTTGGAACTTGTCTGGGAGCTTGGTTGAGATAAGATTTCCCTTTTGTTACAAGCCTGATCCAACTTTTGCTGGATGGTAAATTCATTTTATTGTTATTCGTACTAACAACAAATAAAAGGGATTTAACGTGGAATGACTGGTTTGTGCAAACAACATTGCTTCAGGCTAGATTTAGTTTGTAACAATCTTAGTTGTAGATACTTTTGTGACTGACATATGGCTATGAGCCTGTCAGTGGACAGCCTCTGGTCAAGTTGGATTATAGTACTAAAAATAAGTTCTGGTAACTTCCTTTTGAACTTGGAAAGCTTCCATTTGAGCATCCAACATCTAGTTATCTTCAAAGCAATTTTTGCAATTTGGGGAACTGGGTGGGGTAATGTAGAGCTGATAATTGGCCTTGAACTCTATTCGAGCAACGTCAGGCATATTCCCTTATGTGTTTTTTCCTGTTCCTACATCATGATTACAGGTATACAGGATTCTCAGCCATGCCCTTTCTGCGGCGGAAGCCTGAAAAGGGTGACCCTGGAGAAGGAGAATGTGAGGCACTTCCATAGCAACATCTACAGCCTGCCTGTGATCGGGCGATCGAAGCTGAATCCGAAGCCGTCCGTTGCGAAGCAGCACTATTTGTTACACTAGCTTTGCTCAATCAATCTGTTGTTGTGGTAATAATAATTGTACACAAACCGTTAACAATAATGTAGTACAGAAATAGAATTGTACTAAGTGTAGCATCTATGCTCTGGCAAATTGCCAAGGTATTCAAAACTTACTGGTGTGCTTTACTTTACTGAACCAATGGTCAATCTGTGTTGGGTTACCGTCGGTAGATAAGTGTTCTGAATCAACCTCCACCATTCATATTTTAAAGCAGCTCTATAAGATGATGATATCGGATGATAGTCTGCTATTTCTTCGGGTGGAGTTACGGTATGCAAAAGCCATGTCAAACAGTTGTCCTGGTTCCAGTTCAAGGTTTTATATGCACCACACAGCCAGACTATTAGAAAACAGTTGAAGTTGATAAACCTGACCTTAAAATGTTCATCTACTCCCCCCTCTTCCAGTTTATTCAGCAAGAGTCTGGAAAATCAGAATGTCTGCCCCTGACAGTTCCGGAGCTTGCGGCTCGAAGCAGTCAACCGGGACATGTCAGTCAGAAATGAAATTTCTTCTTTTGGACAATTGGATTGCAAAGGCGATCCTGATGAGTGATCTTCGCTTAAGCTGGTCGCTTGAGGCAATTTCTTCAGTCAGAATCGAGAACTAGGAAGGCGGGGATATAAATCTAGTTACTTCGAAGCATTTTTAGTCAATTGCTTTTGTTAACAATTGCATAGATACACGGTTTTGCCCAATGAATTTGAGCGATTTCGCACACTGAATTTACAAGCTAATGAAAATCATACAATATCTAAATAAGGCTCCTATCGTTTAGTGTTAGTAAATACATACTAGGAAATGTCCTTCAGGGATATTCCTAAACTGGAAGATCATATCAAAGGGAAACAGGACAAGAAACAAGTGTTGAAGGATCTCTGATAAAAGTTACTTGTTTAACATCTCTGCTCTGGAAAATTGCTTATTATAAAAGAGTGCTGGGTGTTTTATTGCAGCTCTCTGTACCACCACAAACACAAAGAGCGACGAAATTGAATAATTTGAAAGCTAACAAATTTGAAACCGTGACCCAATCAAACTGATGAGGAAAGTGTAGTATCGTAATAATTAATCTCTCAATCACTAGCTAAACCTGACGAAATTGGAACATCAATCAATCGATAAATAAACGAAATAGAGAAAAATCTGACCGAACACATTGACTATATTCAGCATAGTAAAGGTTCATCCCTTTGTGGTTTCAAGCAGCAAAATTACAGGACGATAAGAAAAAAAAACAGCTGCTCCAATTGACCATACCCAGCACCAGAGTTACAGGGAGAGCAACACCAAAAAACTAATACGGTATTATGAAGCTGCACTATTTGTTACACTGGTTTTGCCCAATCAATCCCATTGTTGTCGTAATAATAACTGTACAGAAAAAGAATTGTACTAAGTCTAGCATCTATGATCTGGCCAATTGCAAAGATATTCAAAATTTACTGGTGATATGCAAAAGTCTGTCATGTAAAAACAGTTGTCCCGGCTCCAGTTCAAGATTTATATGCACCGCACCTAATTGAGAACTATATCCAGTTATCCATCGCATCAGCATCTTGAACCCAGAATAACACAAAAAAATCAATAGATTATTGGAGAACCGTTAAAATGTTCATCTGCTCTCCCTCTTACAGTCGGTACTCGTGTCTGACCCTGATAGTTCCCGAATTGCAGCTCGAAGCAGTCAACCGGGACATGTCTAGTTTGAAAGAAATTTCTTCATTTAAACAATTGGAAGAGAGAACGAGAGGGTGGGGTTATAAATCAAGTACTACAAGAAACAAGTATTGAAGGATCTCTGATTAAAGATTTTACTAGTTTTGACATCTCTGTGGAAAATTGTTTACTACAGTAAAAAGGAGTCTTGGCTATCTTGTACAAAGAGCGAGGAAACTGTAATTTGGAAGCTAACAAAACTGAACCCTGACAAAGAGAAACGAAAATCTTTGCTACAATTGCAGTCGCTCTAAGTTGGTAATAAAACCGAACCAAATAGTACCAATCAATCTCTCAATCACAAGCTAAACCTGACAAAACAGGATAAATAGTAAATAATAAAATTACTGCAAACACACATTTAACTATACTCAGCATAGAAAAGGTTTATCCCATTGCAGTTTCAAGCAGCAAAATTACAGGACGATAGAACAAAATCCAGCTGCTCCAATTTACCATACCCAGCACCTGAGTTTCAGGGAGAGCAACACCAAAAAACTACTACGGTATTATGAAAGCACAAGCTTCATATTATTAAACGATGTTCGATATCCGAAGATATATAGGACTCAGAAAACCAAACAATAATACTGGTATGCAGGAAGGCCCAAACGGGCCGGCGCCGAAGGCAGATCAGTACTTGTAGTCCTTGACGTGAAGGCTCTCGGAGGCGCCCTCGCCAAGGGTAGCATCGCCCTGGTACTTGCCGAGGGTGGCCTCGGAGTTGGCCTTGCACCTCACCAGGAACGCCTTCTGGGCATTCGCGACGTTCTCCGCCTTGCCACCCCAGGCCTTGAGGGTGCTCTGCTGGAGGGCACGCCCGAAGGAGAAGGACAGAGACCACGGCTTCTTGGTCTGGAGCTTGTTCATGGCGTTGAGGTTCTTGGTCGCCTCCTCCTCGCTCTGGCCACCAGAGAGGAAGACAATGGCAGGCACGGCAGGTGGGACGGTCCTCTGGAGGGTGCGGACGGTGTACTCGGCAATGACCTCAGGGGCAACCTTCTTGGAGTCAGATCCAGGGGTGACCATGTTGGGCTTCAGGAGGGTACCCTCAAGGAGAACATGCTGGTCATTGAGAGCCTTGTAGCAGGCAGCAAGGACCACCTCGGTCACATAGGCACAGCGGTCAATGTCATGAGGACCATCAACAAGGATCTCAGGCTCAACAATGGGCACCAGACCGTTCTCCTGGCAGATGATGGCATAGCGAGCAAGACCCTGAGCATTCTGGTCAATGGACAGCTGTGATGGCTCGTTGGGGCCGATCTTGAGGACAGCACGCCACTTGGCGAAGCGGGCACCAGCCTCGTAGTACTTGGCGCAGCGCTTGCCAAGGTCATCATGGCCCTGGGTGGTGGTCTCCTTGTCGGTTCCAGCGAGCTCGATGGTGCCCTTGTCCACCTTGATGCCAGGGAGGACATTGGCCTCCTTGAGGACCTCGACGAAGGGCTTGCCAGCCTTGGTGCTCTGGTAGAGGGTCTCCTCAAAGAGGATCACACCGCTGATGTACTGGAGGGCACCAGGGGTGCAGAAGAGGAGCTCACGGAGGGCACGGCGGTTGTCCTCAACGTTCTCGACGTTGATGCTGGCAAAGCGCTTGCCGATGGTGCCAGTGGACTCGTCCGCAGCGAGGATACCCTTGCCAGGGGTGCCAATGTAGGCAGCGTTCTTGATGAGCTCATCTGCAGGATAACCAGCATTGGTATTAAAGCAAGCATCAGTATTGCCAGGATTTGCAATAAGAACACAGATGTATTACAAGCAGGCATTAGTATTATAAAGCAATTGTCATAACTAATCAGATCGTCTGATAAAAAGTGGTCAAAATTAACTTGTGTGTAACCATACACAATGTTTAGCGACAGTAAAGCATGCATAAGGTCCTGATCACCATATAATTATAAACGATTTATAAAATTGTACTAATTTATGAAGAACTGCATCTACACAAAGGTAGAGCTAAGGGCAGAGGTAATGAAGAATATAAACATTGCAACAGATAAAAACAATTATGGCTTAGGATCATATAAGCAACTGTATATCGCACAGCAAGAGAAGCTACAAGGATATGCGTAGATCTACTTTTCACAGATGCAGCTTCCAAACAAAAACTATCACTATGATAAATCCAGACAGAACTATATATTTGATGCACCAACGAGCTATAACAACTAAACAAAAAAATTACTTCTGCACAACAAAATTAATCGATTCAGCAACGACGTATACCTACCAACTTTACAACAAAAAACATACTTTTTTGTTGTAATAATCAATAGCTAGCAATAATCAATAACAGAACAATAATCAACGGCAGATGCAATAATCAATAGCTAGCAATTAACAGCAGAAGAAATTGCAGAATAATCAGCATGCAACGCATCATCTGATGCAACTCCGCGGTACCTGCACACCCGATCTAACTCCCAACGCCTAAAACAACCTAACCGCAATTAAGCAGGCGGATATAAACCACTAGAGGCGAACGGCAGGTACGGATCTAACCAGACATGTACGGATCTAGCAGATCATGGCAAATACTAAACAAAATTTCGAGCGAAGCGCAGCAAGATCTAAGCATGCCGAGCAGCGAACAACTAATAACAGATCTACGCACGGGCAAACGACGAGAGGACTCATAGGGGAAGGGGAGGAGGAAGGGAGATGGATCGTACCCTTGTACTTTCCGCAGTAGGCCGACATGGTGGCTGCTTGGGGGAGGATTCGAGCGTCGGGAAGGGAGATTTGGGGTTGGCAGGGAAGAGGGAGGCGGCTTTGGAGGGTGGGATGATTAGGGGGTGCCGGGTGGTGGGGGTTATAAAGAGGGCGAGGCTTGGACGAGGGGAAAGAAAGAAGGGACGGAGGGATCCGATCTTGGTGCGCCTCCGCTAGAACAATGGGTGGTTGTCCCTCCCACGGCCCCTGGTTTCGACTGAAATAACTTCAAGGCCCTTGGCGGTGGCTTTATTTGGGAGGTGCGTTTTTTTTTCTGAAATTAGGGGGAAACATGAAAGTATATATTTTCTAAAGCCAGAGAAAAAATGAAAATATTTATTTACTGATATATTGCACGACACATTACGGGTCGCAAAATGGCCCGCACGTCGACCTGAGATCACCGTGTGAGCTCATCTCATGGTCGCCATCCACGACTCTATGTAGCAAAAGCAAAACGAATGACACAGAGCCAATCTCACCGTAAGACCCAGTCCGTATTTTCCCAAACATTTATTACATTGTTCCATCTCTCATTTGTTGGTGGTTTATGTACCTAATGTGTGTATACGAGTCATCTACGACATTGTGCAATAGTTATTTGTAACATGTGTGTAGAGGGAAAAAAATAACTTTCGATCTATACCGTGTATCATATACATGACGCAACCATGATTAGCATGAAGTTCAGTCGTGTCTTATAATCGTCTATGTATAGCTCCATCCTCTCCATGAAATAGAAGTTTACTCGACCATAGTGTAAATATGAAATTAAGAAACCATACATCGGCGTTTCCTTTTCGTGTCGCGCGATAATATTTTCTCCAAATAAGCATGATTAACATGTTATGGTTGGTGTATTTTGAAATGTGTTAGGTTTGGTGCTGGTATTAGCAAAGTAGGTCTTCTTTCTCTAGAAAATAAAAGTTGCATGGGCTAATCGAATCAGGTGTGGTAGGTGCACTCAGCTAGTATTGAACTCCAAAGTGACCTTTGTTGTACACGCCTACATGGTGCAAAAAAAAGCAACCAACGATCGCCTTTCAAGACCGATAGTTTGGATGATAATACGTGGGCCAGTTTTTTTTTATTTAAAAAAATAGTCTACTTGTTCGCTTTTCAAGATGATTGGAGTATAATGCTTCTTTGCATGTCTGGTGTATGGATTCTGGACCGTTCAAATTTACCTACTCCGTCCGTTAGGTAAAGCAATGCCTCCGCGATTTAAACTAGCAACACGAGATAGGATGGTGCGTTTTGATTTATTTTTCTTCGAAAGTGGTATGATCGACGGCGACCCGAGTACCCGACCAACCTCCTGAGCACGCAAAACCCAGAACCGCGCCTCTCGTTTGCTTGCTCGAAGGGTCAGAGAAGGAGGTTTCGTACTATCAAATTTTACTCGTGTCCTAGGATTTTGAGTTTCCTCGGAAACATCGGCCCATATTTTAACTTCTCCCGAGGGGCAGCGCGCAAAAAAAAACGCTCCCGGGTTCGCCCGAACCCGAGCGCACCACCAGTCACGGGTTCTCACCAACCCAAAGCGTGACGACGCGACGCGACGCCCCAGCGCGCCCCGCGCCGCTGTCTGTCTGTCACCAGCGAGGACCCCGGTGGTCCACCACCCGTTCAGGCAGCCATGCAGCTGCAGATTTCGTCGCGGACCCGCACCGCGCGGCTCGGTGCCAAGGAAGGACGGCGTCGGGAAACCGTCGGAACTCGGACGGACGCAGCTGGTTTTCCTCCGGCCGGGGGGCGGCTGGCCGAAACCTGGACGGCTCTCCCCGTCCCGTCTCCCGTTTTGGGCTGCATGCTGCTGCCGCCGCCGCCCATTTTGCTCTTTCGTACTACGTACGCGTCCCTATCTTTTCCCTCGACACGTACGTACCGCAACGAACTCAAAGGAACCGTACGTGAGACTCTCGCCTCATACGGCTCCGTCCTCCGCTCCATCCAGCCCCGAGACGGCGACGTATATCATATCCCCACCGTTTCACCGCGACCGCGCCTCCCCGTGACGACGGGACCACTTTTTCACGGTTCGACGACGGGCAACACCAACACGCGGCTCTCCCTGATACGACCGAATCGTTCGCCCACGGGTAAAAGAAAGCTTTTTTTTTTAACAGAGGGTAAAAGAAAGCTACTGCGAGCGTGTTACAAGCGCATGTACAGTGATAGATATCTCTTTCTTAGTCCTCTGCATCATATTAGAAAGCCATTAAAAATAAGGCGCGTACGATGCATTTTTTTACTGTTATTAATTGTCAATTTTTACTTAAAATAGGCGTCTTAAATTTACCAAAATTTATACGAACCTAGACACTATTTAGTATATAGATTCATCTAAAATTTACTTAAGACATCTATTCTTAGACATATGGAGTAAAATATTGATTTGCTAAGTGAAGACATATGGTACAACCAAAAAATTAGCCTTCTGTTATTTTGTGAGAGATCATTTCTTAGCTAAGAGAAGAGAACCTCATCTTTTTTATTTTTCTCTCCTCAAACTAAGCAAATAGTATCCAATATGGCAGTTATAAGGAAAGGATGACGTCATTGCATTGTAGCGTGTCCTAACATAGCTAACAGACACTATAAATCCCCGAAACATGTAAAGTTCCAACGGATTTAAGGTTTATGGGCCGAGCGTGCGAGCTAATAGAAACTGTCAACGGTCTGGCATGTATTTGTTTTCACGAGGCCCGTGAAAGGCCAGACTCACCCCCTACTTCTACCGGTCGAAGCGGCGAACATGGGTCGAAACCCACACTCCTCCCCTATCGCGAGCCCTAGCACTGCAGCGCCGCTACCTTCTGTTCCTAGCTCCGGCGAGAAATAGCAGGGTATTCGAGCACGGATCGGAGTCGCCAAAATCCCAATGGCATCGTTGTGCCGACGATGTGGCTAGGGGTAGCCATAGAGACGGGGGAGCGGTCATGGAGGCGGCGGAGGAGAGGGTAGCGGCGGAAGGCGTCCGTGCGACAACCAGATCCACAAGAAGTGCGCCCGTGCAGTTGGGGACTAAGGCCGCCGCCATCGCTCTGTCTGTACGTGGAGGATCTCCCAAAGGAAGCTTCGCCTCTGCTCCTCCGTCGCCGGAGCACACCCCATCCACCGGAGGTACGCACATGTCGAGGAATCGTCGTTGAGAGCTCCCCGACAACCCCCCCCCCCCCCCCCATTTCACCGGAGGACTGGACGCACGATGACGAGGATGAGCGCACCGCCCTTGAATCAGAGGAGACTCGTGAGGTGGAGCTTCGACGCGAACGAGAGGAGGTGCTCGGGCCATCGCATTGATCCACCATATGGAGGCGTAGCCGCTCGCAAGCCTGATGTCGAGGTCATCATCGTCGACGAGTAGGCCATGCCGTCCTTCGTGCTGCTGTGCCCGTGGAGCTCCTCCGTCAAGCTCGATTTTGGTAGAAGCGTGCCACACTGCCACGCCGCCATCCTCGTGTAGCTCTGGCGACCTCCAGATCTAATTACCAATTTTTATTTGCTACTTTTGATGTAAATTTGAATATGTATGCACTATATGAATGATTAGCAAAATTTCCCAGAAACTGCTTTTTCTCAAGAATACGGGTCGGAAATCCAGGCTCTAGACCTACGCGGATGAACGTCGAACAACAGAACATGGACTTAGTGCCCTGTAACTTTATTTGTAGTTCCAGATTTGCAGTGTCTGTTAGTGATACTCTTAGACCATGTATTATATATGCTTAAAGTTGTTCAAACAGGCCTCTAAAATCGGTTCCACATATAGCAGGCAAGCACACCATCGAGTCAGTCTAACAGCAAAAGCGAACAAACAAGTTGGTTCAATTCAAAGCAACCAATATGCAAGCATGGCCCACATGGCATATAGAAAATAATGGAAAGAGAAAAACAACATGACTGTACCTTCCATGCATGAGCTAACATACAAAGAGATTCCATACATAGAATGGCCACCGATTCAAACTCTGACACATTTTTTTCTTTGATTCGGCTCAACATAGTACATGGTCTTAGTTGTCGTGAGTTTGGTAAAAAGGAAAAATTTGGAGCACCACAATCCAATAACATTCATGATATCCATATTGAGGTACCGGTGGAGCACACCGGCATCTAATACATTGATGGCTTTAGGATAAATAGGGACCTATTTATAAATATTGTGTCCAGCGTTAGAGAGTATGACAATTATTTCATGTGTAAGAAAGACTACACCGAATTACGAGGATTCTGATCGCTTTAGAAATGCACGACTGGCTTGAGTTGTCTTGCGTATGGAGCTCTCCCAGATGCTCAAAGACTATGTACGCATGTTTGAGACAACGTGCTTTGATAGCGTATAGGTTTTGCTGGGCAATCATGACAGCATTTTGGACCAATATATTTGAGAGCACTAAATAAAGAAGATACATCTTAGATCTTGGCAAAGAATGCATCGAGAGGATTTCTTTCGATGCTTGGGAGCATCGATTGCATGAATTGGGGTTGGAAGAACTATCCATTCACTCGACAAGGTTTGTACTAAGGATATACCAAAGAGTGCAGTGTCATTCTCAAAATTGTGCTAGATTATGAGTTGTGGATTTGGCACGTTATTTGGCATGGCGAGAACTAAGAATAGCGTCAACGTTTTGTAGTGCTTTGCGGTGTTCGCAAGGCTTAAGAAGGGACATGTGATAGCGCGTGGTAGGCGCTTCGTTGGAAGACCCCAAGAGCAAGGTGTGATGAGCACAGCAGCAAATTTTTCCTCAGTAAGAGACCGAGGTTATCGAACCAGTAGGAGGAAGGAAACGACTAAAAGGTGTTGCTAGGAACTTGGAGACATGCACAACCAAACTCAAGACTTTGCTCCAAAGAACAGTGCTAGCAAAAGAGAACACTCATAGAACAATAAGAATGAAAACTAGAGTGTTCTAGGCAATGAAAACAGAATGTGTCTCTCTTCAAAAGAAGTGTGTTGTGATCCAACCAACTTTACTCAAGCAAACTAAGTTAATTAAAAACAAAAACAAAACAAAAACTAAGACGCTCCAAGAATAACACAATTGTGCATGAAACAATAAAAACGAAGTGTCTAGAAAGACCTGAGATTTTTATTGATGAAGAAGGGGATGCCTTGGGCATCCCAAGCTTTGACGCTTGTACCTCTTTAATATTTCTTGGGGTGACACGGGGTGGCGCTTTTGTTCATTCTTCATCTCATTACATCATTCTTTCCTTACACCTAAAAATTTTCCTTCATACAAAACTTCACACAATCTTCATTAACAACATTAGTGTATTCAAAAGATAATAGAATCCCCTTGGGTTTAGCTTTAGAACAACAAAACTTTTACTAAAAATACAAGCTACTGAATCAACTTCCTTTAAAAAGCTCAACTCCCTAAAATAGAACTCAAAAAGAAATCGATAAGAAGCAAATGCAAATAATGGCAGAAATCTGTTAAAACAGACCAGCAGGTAGAAACCGATTTTTTCCAAGACCTTATGTTGCTCAAATCAAAAAGTGTTGAACTAACTAAAGTTATCTAACTTACTGGGGGATTTATTCGTAAATTATTATCTCAATCCGACTTACAGAAATTCCTCACAAATTTTTACGGTGGAGCACAAAAATCTGTTTCGGGACATCAACTTCCAAAATCTTACTTCCCTCTTATTAGAGGTTATTCTTGGCACAAAAAGCAAACAAAAAGGATAAGGAGAGATAATTAATGAAGTAATAACTTCCAAGACTCAAGAAAACTCTTAGGTTATCTCCCAACAAGTACTTTTATTTACCGCCTTTAAGTTAGGCTTGATAGTTTGAGAAGATGCTCACATAAGAAATATGAATTGAAGAAAAAGAGAGCATCAAGAAGCAAATTCAAAACACATTTAAGTCTAACCCACTTCCTATGCATAGGAATCTTGTAAATAAACAAGTCATGAAAGCACAAAGCAACAAGCACATGAAATAAAAACAAATGCAACTTCAGGATTTTCAACATAAAGAGGGGAAACTTAATATTTTTTAGATGCATATAACCATGTTTCCCTCTCTTATAATAACTTTCAGTAGCAACATGAATAAAATTAACAATATAACTATCACATAAAACATTCTTATCATGAGCCACATGCATATAATAATTATTACTCTCCACATCAGCATAGTCATTCTTATTAATTGTAGTGGGAACAATCAACAAAATAGCTATCATTACTATTCTCATCACCATAATCATCAAATATAGGAGGCATATTGTAATCATAATTAATTTCCTTCCCAATAGTAGGTGTACTGAAAATATCATATTCATCATTGTAATCATCATATATTGGAGGTTTGGTATCATCATAAGCAATAGAATAGCTATCTTCCAAAGATGGAGAACTAAAAAGATCATATTCATAAAAACTAGCTTCCCCAAGCTTAGACGTTTCCATAGCATTAGCAATAATGGTGTTCAAAGAATTCATACTAATAACATTGCTATTATCATGCAAATAAAGCTCCATAGGTTTTTTTAATTTTCTCTTCAAACACTTCATGTCCCAACTCACGATAAATGCTATAGAGCTGTCTAATTTTGTTGTTGTTTTCCATTAAGCCTAACTAGTGAAAACAAGAAACAAAAAGACAAAATTGCAGAATCTAAAGAAAATAACTTAGAGCACTCACACCGGAGGATGTGAGTACCTTTTACCTTACCTCCCTGGCAACGGCGCTAGAAAATAGCTTGATGTCTACACACTTCTATTCTTGTAGACAGTTGTTGGGCCTCCAAGTGTAGAGGTTTGTATAACAACAGCAAGTTTCCCTTAAGTGGATTACCCAAGGTTTTATCGAACTCGGGAAGGAAGTGGTCAAAGGTATCCTCTCTCAAGCAATCCTACAATCAAGATACAAGAAGTCTCTTGTGTCCCCAACACACCCAATACACTTGTCAGGTGTATAGGTGCACTAGTTCGGCAAAGAGATAGTGAAATACAAGAGGTAACGGTGCCAGAAAATAGCTTGACGGTGAGGAAAAGACTAAAGGCAAAAGGATGGAAGTAGGCAAACATGCAACAGATCTAGTAGCAAACGGTGTTTCAATGTTTAGAAACAAGGCCTAGGGATCATACTTTCACTGGTGAACACTCTCTCATATAAATATCCTCTCTTCATGATACTACTCTTAACTACTCTCCGGTTGGACACTCTAATCCACGGCAGGGCCTTCCCCAATCTAGATAACCCCACACTGTCACCTTGAGCGCTAGATGGTTCCAAAAAACACCACAATTTCATAGAGACAACCAACTCAAAATATAACTCATGAATATATATGTAATCTAGCTTAAGTGCCACACACGGCGCACGCTGTCACTGTCACACACGTGGGGAAAAACATAGATATATTAAAGCACAATGAGTATTTATGTAGACTCAAGCCTAAGTGCCACCATGGCGTGCACGCTGTCACTTTCAAACACATGGGGATAGCAGAGATCTATTGAAGCATTGAGTAGCAAGGTAGATCTACTAGATTACAAAGCTCATGACCACAACAAGATCATGCATAGAGAGAGAGATGAACACATAGCTACCGCTAGAGCCCTTAGCCTCGAGGAAGAACTACTCCCTCCTCATCATGGGAATCAACAACAACGATGGAGATGGTGGTGGAGATCGATGGAGATGGCTCCGGGGGCACTTCCCTGTCCCGGTAGGGTGCCGGAACAGAGACTTTCTGTCCCCCGAATCTCCCCTTCGGTGGTGGCATCACTACAGAGGTTCTCGTGGCTTTCTGGTCAATGCCTTAGGGTTTTTGGGTCGGAAGCTTCTTATAGGCGAAGAAGGCAAGGTCGATGGAGGTCCAGGGGGCCCACACCCCCTCTGGGTTTCCTCCTCTGTCTCGTCTTCGATTTTCTGTATCGCTCCAGAAAAAATATGAACTTTGGCTTTTGTACCGTCCAATTATGAGAATATTCATTTTTGAGCTTTCTGAAACCAAAAACAGCAGAAAACAGGCAACTGGCACTATGTCATCTTGTCAATACGTTAGTTCCAGAAAGCATATAAAAACAACTCAAAGTGTAGACAAAGTAAAGCAAAGTAGATACTAAACAAGCATGGAACATCAAAAATTATAGATACGTTTATGACGTATCAACCATCTAGCTACTACATGGACCCTGTGGCGCCCCGCAAAACCAATACTAGAAAATCGCGTTGTTTTTGTGCATTGCATCATCATGCATCTCATTGACTAAAACTATTTTGTTCAAACCTACTTTTTCTTTCTACAAAGATCCCTCTCTATTTCAAAATAATCCCCGGACCCTTCCGGATATTTTGTTTGTCTAAAAATAAATTGCACAAGTCTTTTAAACAATACATAAAATTTTATATTATTTTTAGGGGGCAGCCGAACCGGGCCGATCCGACCCAGTTGGCCACCCCCAGTACAAAAACCAGAGCCACCCAACCCTTTTCCTACCCAATCCTAGTCTACCCAAACCCCCTCCACCTCACCCCGGCCAATCTCAAACCGCCACCTCCCCTTTTTTCCCAACTCCCTCCACTCCTAGCCTGCCACCTCAACCACCCCCACTCCCTCACCTTGTCACACACACACCAGCTCTTCCCCTAGCCACCATCCTGACCCCACCGAGACCCACCTGCCCCCTGACCTGAACCGCACACCACATCCCCCTGGCCCAATCCCCACCCACTCACATCGCGCCACCTCAGCCTCCTGGTCCCACCTAAACCAATCCCTAACCCCCAATTCCCCTCCCGGCTGCCCCAACCACTCACCTCACATGCATCCGTCGCCAGCCCTACAACCCACCCCTGGATCCCCACCACACACGCACACAGACCCACGCACGCACACAACACGCAGCAGCCTCCCCCGCGTGGCCCCACCCTGCAGTCCCACCTCCCCCGCACGGGATCCCGTCCCCCTCGCGAACCACCCACCTCGCCTCCTATCTCCTGCTCGATCCCACGAGATCGCCGCCGCCAGCGCCTCCTTCGCCTCGAGCTCCGGCGCCCCCTCTCCTCTTCGCGGCCGGCCGTCGGGCCCGTCCTCGCCTGCCCCGGCGCCCTCCTCCGTTGGTCATGACCCCGTCGCCCCGCCTCCATCCCGCGGCCGCCGGAGCCGCCCCGTGACCCTCTCCACCGCGCCATCCCTGGCGAGCTCCGCCTCCCTCGCATCCGGCCAGAGCCTCGCCGCCACGGCCCAACCTCCTCGTCGTCGCGACGGCGACCCCTCCTCTGCCTCCCCTTCGCGGTGTCCCTCTCCTCTGCTCCGGCCGGGCCCGAGCCCCGCCCCTACAACCACCGCCGCCACGGGGTTCCCTCCCGGCGCCGTCGCGTCCCTCACGCCACATGCGTCACCGAGCGTCGGCCTCCTTCGGCCGTCGCCGCATCTCCACCACCAGCTACCATCTCCAGCGCCCCGCGAGCTCCATCCCCTCCCTCTTCTCTTGGTCGTCGCCCCGCCACCGCTTGACTTCTCTTTTGTAGCGCGCTTGCCAGGCTCTGCGCGGTCGCCTAGATCTGCGTGCCTCGCTACATCCGCCGCTAGCCAGCGAGCCTCCACAGGCCCCTGTGCTTGGTTCCCTTCGACCATGACGCTGCCTTGGCACCCTTGCCACTTCACGTGACATGTGCGTCCTCGACCGGTTTCTGTGTCAACCTTCGCACCAAGTCCAGCTGATGCCAAGGGGACTCTGCCTGTTGCTGCACCATTTCAAAGCCGAAGACCATAAAACCCCAAGCTAATCTTGACAAGACCATCAACACCGATCCAAGTTCCACCTTCGATGCATCCTCGACACTGACAAGATCTTCTCGAAGCCGGAACCACAAGATCGTCTTCCCGTACCCGAAGACCGCGGATGCGACAAGATTTCCTCGGACCCGAGGACCATCAAGACTTCTGCTCGGAAACGCCAAGTACTCCTTCCTGGCTTCTAAGCCCGACCCCGTGGACCGACATGATCCTCTTCACGGATACGACAAGTACTTCCTCGAGGACGCCGAGTTCGTCACCCTGAATGCCAAGACCGACTCGATGGCGCGGACCCGACAAGTTCTTCGTGACGACAAGCTCGGCACCGATCAGGGCGAATCCGACGCGCCCCCGACGCCACACCAAGTCCTTCTTCCCGGAACGCCAAGCTCTTTATTGTATCCGACCTTCGAAGACCGATCCCCGTCGAACCCTGAGACCGAACCCCGAACCCCGGAACCCCAAGATCTGCCGAACCCAGATGTGTGATGCTTTTCCAAGCCCCGTATTTTTATAATATAGGATATAAACTTGTTGCATTAAATCATTCATCTCGCATGCATATTTGTGTGTGGTTTGGGGGCCTTATGCCGATTCACCATATAATTAAATATGGGACCCATATGCGGGCAAATCTAGTCTTATATTGGTCCCATTTAAATTTGTGTAGCGAACCGGTGCTATCTTTTGCCATGTTAAGACAACATTTAATTTGCGGGGTAACTAAACAACATGAACCGTTTAATTAAATGTCGGTACCCCGGTTCCGCTTAATATTGCCTATTTGCATCGCACCTTTGCCATGTCATGCATCATACATGCATCATGCCCGATCTTCTGTCATAGTATTAAATAGTGCATCCGGTGTTTGTGCTAGTGTTTTGCTTCTTCACGGACTAGGCCGATGAGTTGATGCGAGTATCGATCCGATCTTCGGATGAACCTTCGATAATGTTTTTCAGGCGAGCATCTCCCCCTTTCTACCTATCTTACTTTTATCGTATTTATTCCCTCCTGTTGATCTATTGCTATCTGTGTTGCGATGCTCTAGTTTTCGTACCCGTGATATCCCTTGCAGCCTTATATTGCCTTGGACACCTCCTATTACCTGTTGTTTGGTAGATAGTTGGACCTGCGCGTCGTAGTCGCTTGCTCAAGTGCTGTTGCGTGTCGTCAAGTACCACAGTTGTTGGATTATTGCCGTGTGTTTATTGTTGGAGATGATCAAGACTTTAATTACTGTTTAACAACTAAAATTGAAGTAGGTAAATGCAGAGGCACAGGTGGGCAATAGATGTTATTTGGTTGTTAACCGTCCACTTGTGTCCCGTAGGACCCCGAGTACTTGATACCTGTTCCTTGAATATTCGCGCTATCCACATCCGGGAGGATTATGGGACCCCCCTGAGCCAGAGCTTGATTCATTCTTATTTCTTGGGGCCACAAACTAGTTTGAGGTTTTATTTACTATCCCGTACTTATGCCATGCTTTACTGCTTTATTTACGATTGTGCGAGGAGCACCTGTACTGTTTAGGATCGGGACACGATTTCGCGGTATCGACAAGCCCAGTCACACTTTCGGGTTCCCAGTCGTTTACAGCCGTCCACCCAAACCTTGAGTCCGTCTCGGAGTCAGCTAACTTCGTTGTGGGTATACTTAATGGGGTGGCCCCCTGAAATATTTCTGAATCTGGCGATTGCTTTGTCGTGAAGGCCTCGTTGGGTTTTGATTTGGTTTTTCCGAGGTTGATCGAGTGTGTGTTGCTATTTGTGCACCCCTGCAGGGTAAAACTTTCTGAAAGCCGTGTCCGCGGCTATGGACGACTTGGAGCACAGTGTCTCGATCATAGACAACTATAACTAAAGTAGTGATATAAATTTGACTTTATATTGACTAGTAATCAGCTTCACTATAATTGAATGGCTAAATAAAATTGCCAACAACTGCTTGTTTGGGTTGTCGCTTGCTACCATTGTACCTGACTAGTAAGTATTGCAACTGTAACGGAATGGCTAAATAAAAGTACCAACAACTGCTGGGTTTTGGGATATCTCATGCTAATTGTATTTGACTAGTAAGTGTCGCAACTACAACGGAATGGTTAACTAAAATTGCCCACTGCTTATTATATCAGGATGATTATCTATACTTGATTAGTAATTGCTGCAACGATAACTGAATAAATAAAACTGCCAACTGTGTGAGTTCCTCGGTTGACGTCCTCGTTTGGTCTCGAGGGGGAAATACCAGGATGGGTTTGTTTGGTGTGAGAATCAGGTTGATTCCGAATAGGACTTTCTTATCCCTCTCTGGTAGCCGACAGTTATATCGAGTCTCTATAGGTTGTTTAGTGCATGTTGCGCTGCCGCTCAGTCCACCATACCTATGTAGGCGAGGACCGCCGAATTCTAGCCTCGCCGTGTACTGGCCTCAGTACTGACCGCTCTCTCTTTTTCCTTTGGCCTTTGTCGGCACCCCTTTTGTTTAAGCAGGTTTTAAGATCGACGTCGTTAGCAGGGTTACCCTTCCGGCTTGGCCTGGGCAGGGTTATGGACGCCATTGGTTATTCTTCAGGGCTCTTAGCCCCATTTGCATCTTGTCCGTAGCTGGACGCTCTATCGTTTTCAAGGTGATTTGGATCTTTGTATTGTATATCTGTTTTCTTGACTCATTGAGTCGTTGTTATATATATATATATCTGTTCTGTGGGTCCCATCGAGGATTGTTGTGTAATGTTATTACTTCGTTTTCCACCCGCACGAAAGTGCCTGGTGGGCACCTTTGAATCGTTTCTATGCGGGTTTGGCGGGAAGCGCTGAAACTTGCATAGGGCCGATTCTGAGGGTGTTACAGAGTGGTGTCAGAGCTCAGCAGTTGCGATACCCCACAAGTCCAGCCTGTAGGATAACCTAGATAACGGCCGAAGTAGAGTGTCAAAACTATTTTTGCAAAAATCGGTTGGATAGTTCTGATTAGGTCTGATTTTACTCCTTACCCCTCTGCTGCTCTCCTCTCACCTCTGCGTGTTTTGAATCCGCTCTCTTCTCTCTCTTCGAGTCCAGGATTTCTCGTGGTTGGGTTCCATCGTACCTTCAGGGTTTCGCTTCCTCTTTTTGGTAACGGTGTTTCTACATCCGGTCCTCCTACTATCTGAATGGTCCTTTATCTGTGGTACCATCCTTTGTTCCTTGTTTGTGCCTCCCAGTGTTTTCCGACGTTACGACATCATCTACGCCAGATCCGATGCAGAGTCTACATCACTCCTCTGTTTCCGAACCCCGCTTGTCGAGATCTACAATCTGAATTCTGAGAGTTGGTTGCATAATTTCCTATTCACGTGCAGGGTAATGCTTTGGGTGCGCGATGTACTGATCACCATTCGACTACTCTTATCATTCGCTCTTGCACATTGAATGGTGAATCATTGCAGTTATACTCCTTCCGCGAAAGTTAGAGGTGGCCTTATCTTTTGATACCTCGACCTTCGTCCTTTGTTTCTCGGGAGTGTTCTCTTGACGAACGTGAGAACCGATCTTTGTTGGTGGTGTCACCGATTTCTAGCTGAGAAAGAACCCTTGTTAGTGGTGTCGCGAGGATCTACACGAAGCGCGAAGGATCAGACCGCCGGCCTTCTTCCCGGTACCATGAGGCGGATCTCGAGGGCGAGATCCATTGTTAGTGGTGTCGAATTGTGGCGCCCCGCAAAACCACTACTAGAAAATCACGTTGTTTTTGTGCATTGCATCATCATGCATCTCATTGACTAAAACTATTTTGTTCAAACCTACTTTTGCTTTCTACAAAGATCCCTCTCTATTTCAAAATAATCCCCGGACCCTTCCGGATATTTTGTTTGTCTAAAAATAAATTGCACAAGTCTTTTAAACAATACATAAAATTTTATATTATTTTTAGGGGGCAGCCGAACCGGGCCGGTCCGACCCAGTTGGCCACCCCCAGTACAAAAACCAGAGCCACCCAACCCTTTTCCTACCCAATCCTAGTCTACCCAAACCCCCTCCACCTCACCCCGGCCAATCTCAAACCGCCACCTCCCCTTTTTTTTTCCCAACTCCCTCCACTCCTAGCCTGCCACCTCAACCACCCCCACTCCCTCACCTTGTCACACACACACCAGCTCTTCCCCTAGCCACCATCCTGACCCCACCGAGACCCACCTGCCCCCTGACCTGAACCGCACACCACATCCCCCTGGCCCAATCCCCACCCACTCACATCGCGCCACCTCAGCCTCCTGGTCCCACCTAAACCAATCCCTAACCCCCAATTCCCCTCCCGGCTGCCCCAACCACTCACCTCACATGCATCCGTCGCCAGCCCTACAACCCACCCCTGGATCCCCACCACACACGCACACAGACCCACGCACGCACACAACACGCAGCAGCCTCCCCCGCGTGGCCCCACCCTGCAGTCCCACCTCCCCCGCACGGGATCCCGTCCCCCTCGCGAACCACCCACCTCGCCTCCTATCTCCTGCTCGATCCCACGAGATCGCCGCCGCCAGCGCCTCCTTCGCCTCGAGCTCCGGCGCCTCCTCTCCTCTTCGCGGCCGGCCGTCGGGCCCGTCCTCGCCTGCCCCGGCGCCCTCCTCCGCTGGCCATGACCCCGTCGCCCCGCCTCCAGCCCGCGGCCGCCGGAGCCGCCCCGTGACCCTCTCCACCGCGCCATCCCCGGCGAGCTCCGCCTCCCTCGCATCCGGCCAGAGCCTCGCCGCCATGGCCCAACCTCCTCCTCGTCGCGCCGACGACCCCTCCTCTGCCTTCCCTTCGTGGTGTCCCTCTCCTCTGCTCTGGCCGGGCCCGAGCCCCGCCCCTACAACCACCACCGCCACGGGGTTCCCTCCGGGCGCCGTCACGTCCCTCACGCCACATGCGTCACCGAGCGTCGGCCTCCTTCGGCCGTCGCCGCATCTCCACCACCAGCGACCATCTCCAGCGCCCCGCGAGCTCCATCCCCTCCCTCTGCTCTTGGTCGTCGCCCCGCCACCGCTTGACTTCTCTTTTGTAGCGCGCTTGCCAGGCTCTGCGCGGTCGCCTAGATCTGCGTGCCTCGCTACATCCGCCGCTAGCCAGCGAGCCTCCACGGGCCCCTGTGCTTGGTTCCCTTCGACCATGACGCTGCCTTGGCACCCTTGCCACTTCACGTGACATGTGCGTCCTCGACCGGTTTCTGTGTCAACCTTCGCACCAAGTCCAGCTGATGCCAAGGGGACTCTGCCTGTTGCTGCACCATTTCAAAGCCGAAGACCACAAAACCCCAAGCTAATCTTGACAAGACCATCAACACCGATCCAAGTTCCACCTTCGATGCATCCTCGACACTGACAAGATCTTCTCGAAGCCGGAACCACAAGATCGTCTTCCCGTACCCGAAGACCGCGGATGCGACAAGATTTTCTCGGACCCGAGGACCATCAAGACTTCTGCTCGGCAACGCCAAGTACTCCTTCCTGGCTTCGAAGCCCGACCCCGTGGACCGACATGATCCTCTTCACGGATACGACAAGTACTTCCTCGAGGACGCCGAGTTCGTCACCCTGAATGCCAAGACCGACTCGATGGCGCGGACCCGACAAGTTCTTCGTGACGACAAGCTCGGCACCGATCAGGGCGAATCCGACGCGCCCCCGACGCCACACCAAGTCCTTCTTCCCGGAACGCCAAGCTCTTTATTGTATCCGACCTTCGAAGACCGATCCCCGTCGAACCCTGAGACCGAACCCCGAACCCCGGAACCCCAAGATCTGCCGAACCCAGATGTGTGATGCTTTTCCAAGCCTCGTATTTTTATAATATAGTATATAAACTTGTTGCATTAAATCATTCATCTTGCATGCATATTTGTGTGTGGTTTGGGGGCCTTATGCCGATTCACCATATAATTAAATATGGGACCCATATGCGGGCAAATCTAGTCTTATATTGGTCCCATTTAAATTTGTGTAGCGAACCGGTGCTATCTTTTGCCATGTTAAGACAACATTTAATTTGCGGGGTAACTAAACAACATGAACCGTTTAATTAAATGTCGGTACCCCGGTTCCGCTTAATATTGCCTATTTGTATCGCACCTTTGCCATGTCATGCATCATACATGCATCATGCCCAATCTTCTGTCATAGTATTAAATAGTGCATCCGGTGTTTGTGCTAGTGTTTTGCTTCTTCACGGACTAGGCCGATGAGTTGATGCGAGTATCGATCCGATCTTCGGATGAACCTTCGACAATGTTTTTCAGGCGAGCATCTCCCCCTTTCTACCTATCTTACTTTTATCGTATTTATTCCCTCCTATTGATCTATTGCTATCTGTGTTGCGATGCTCTAGTTTTCGTACCCGTGATATCCCTTGCAGCCTTATATTGCCTTGGACACCTCCTATTACCTGTTGTTTGGTAGATAGTTGGACCTGCGCGTCGTAGTCGCTTGCTCAAGTGCTGTTGCGTGTCGTCAAGTACCACAGTTGTTGGAGTATTGCCGTGTGTTTATTGTTGGAGATGATCAAGACTTTAATTACTGTTTAACAACTAAAATTGAAGTAGGTAAATGCAGAGGCACAGGTGGGCAATAGATGTTATTTGGTTGTTAACCGTCCACTTGTGTCCCGTAGGACCCCGAGTACTTGATACCTGTTCCTTGAATATTCGCGCTATCCACATCCGGGAGGATTATGGGACCCCCCTGAGCCAGAGCTTGATTCATTCTTATTTCTTGGGGCCACAAACTAGTTTGAGGTTTTATTTACTATCCTGTACTTATGCCATGCTTTACTGCTTTATTTACGATTGTGCGAGGAGCACCTGTACTGTTTAGGATCGGGACACGATTTCGCGGTATCGACAAGCCCAGTCACACTTTCGGGTTCCCAGTCGTTTACAGCCGTCCACCCAAACCTTGAGTCCGTCTCGGAGTCAGCTAACTTCGTTGCGGGTATACTTAATGGGGTGGCCCCCTGAAATATTTCTGAATCTGGCGATTGCTTTGTCGTGAAGGCCTCGTTGGGTTTTGATTTGGTTTTTCCGAGGTTGATCGAGTGTGTGTTGCTATTTGTGCACCCCTGCAGGGTAAAACTTTCTGAAAGCCGTGTCCGCGGCTATGGACGACTTGGAGCACAGTGTCTCGATCATAGACAACTATAACTAAAGTAGTGCTATAAATTTGACTTTATATTGACTAGTAATCAGCTTCACTATAATGGAGTGGCTAAATAAAATTGCCAACAACTGCTTGTTTGGGTTGTCGCTTGCTACCATTGTACCTGACTAGTAAGTATTGCAACTGTAACGGAATGGCTAAATAAAAGTACCAACAACTGCTGGGTTTTGGGATATCTCATGCTAATTGTATTTGACTAGTAAGTGTCGCAACTACAACGGAATGGTTAACTAAAATTGCCCACTGCTTATTATATCAGGATGATTATCTATACTTGATTAGTAATTGCTGCAACGATAACTGAATAAATAAAACTGCCAACTGTGTGAGTTCCTCGGTTGACTTCCTCGTTTGGTCTCGAGGGGGAAATATCAGGATGGGTTTGTTTGGTGTGAGAATCAGGTTTATTCCGAATAGGACTTTCTTATCCCTCTCTGGTAGCCGACAGTTATATCGAGTCTCTATAGGTTGTTTAGTGCATGCTGCGCTGCCGCTCAGTCCACCATACCTATGTAGGCGAGGACCGCCGAATTCTAGCCTCGCCGTGTACTGGCCTCAGTACTGACCGCTCTCTCTTTTTTCCTTTGGCCTTTGTCGGCACCCCTTGTGTTTAAGCAGGTTTTGAGATCGACGTCGTTAGCAGGGTTACCCTTCCGGCTTGGCCTGGGCAGGGTTATGGACGCCATTGGTTATTCTCAGGGCTCTTAGCCCCATTTGCATCTTGTCCGTAGCTGGACGCTCTATCGTTTTCAAGGTGATTTGGATCTTTGTATTGTATATCTGTATTCTTGACTCATTGAGTCGCTGTTATATATATCTGTTCTGTGGGTCCCATCGAGGACTGTTGTGTAATGTTATTACTTCGTCTTCCACCCGCACGAAAGTGCCTGGTGGGCACCTTTGAATCGTTTCTATGCGGGTTTGGTGGGAAGCGCTGAAACTTGCATAGGGCCGATTCTGAGGGTGTTACAGACCCGTAGTCCAAGGTGGAACAACTCACGCTTCATACCGGAGGCTGGCATGATGAAGAAGAAGGCCTCCGGATGATCTCCCCTTCTGCAGGATGTCGGGAAGATCTTCAGATCCCCCCGATCTAGGGACGATGGTGGCGGCGGCTACAGACTGTTTCGTGGAAGATTGATCGGGTCCTTAGGGTTTCTGTATCGGGGGGTCTTTATAGGCGAAGAGGCGAGGCAGGGGGCCAAGGTGGTCACACCCCCTAGGCGCGGCTAGCCCTAGCCCGCGCCACCAGGGGGTGTGGCCCCCTGGTGTCTCCCCTCCGTCTCGTACTCTGGCTCCGTGTTTCCCACGGTAAAATATTGGCTTTGGCTTTCGTCCCGTCCAATTCCGAGAATATTGATTTTCTGCCTTTTCTGGAACCAAAAACAGAAGAAAATAGGCAACTGGCACTGTGGCAACTTGTTAATAGGTTAGTCCAGACAAAACACCTCAAAGTGTAGATAAAGCAAAGCAAAGTAGATACTAAACAAGCATGGAACATCAAAAATTATAGATACGTTTCTGACGTATCAAGCATCCCCAAGCTTAACTCCTACTCGTCCTCGAGTAGGTAAGTGAATAAAAAGAATAATTTTTTAGGTGACATGCACCATCAAAATCAAGATCAAACCATTTGCAAGCATTTAAAGCTGGGATCAAAGAACTCTAAACATGAGCATGAAAGATGGAGTTCTAACAGTAAGACAAAGTAAATATGCATGCAACATGAAATGTTACAAACAAAGATCATGAATAACATGCATTGAAATACGTTTGTTTGTTTCACATACAGAAAACATGGCATAGTGGCATTCAACTTGTCCCTCATGGAGTAGCAAATAAATGCATAGGACACCTTCGAAGTTCATAAGAGTGACTAGATACAAATAGCATAAGAACAAGTAATATCAACAATATGAATCAATCAATAAGTCTTGGGACAATGCACATAGAACTAAGAATGACAACTATGCTCTCATAATCGGTGTCTATGGATAGAAGGTGGAGACTCAATATAATAGTGGAAGAAAGGCCGTTCATAAGGGAAGCAGGGATTTCAAGTTTCAAAAAGAGCTTATAAAAAGTTTGGTACTTGTTAGCTTTCAGCTCTCATTGCCCCTATCATAATCATCTTGAAATGATTAAAGTTTAAAGTGAACAAACTATGGAGTATATGCTTGACAAAGTATAAGTTGGCAATGTCCCTTGAATACGAGGGCCGCTGTAACATCCCAAAACTTTAATCCAAGTTGATCAAGATCCAAATCATCAAAAATTAGGGTTAACAAAAACTTTTCCATCTCAAAATATGAAAGCATTCATGTGCATGTGCATTTAAATTAGGAGTTCATTTGAATTGCCCTGGTTCTGTGATTCATTGCATGTGAAATGATTCTTAGGTGAAATAAACATCATCTAAATCATTCCCAAACTTTTTCCCAAAGAAAAACAACTCAAAATAAATAAATAAATGAAGTGGATGGTCATTTTTGCCAAATTAACTATCATGCCTACTTTGGTTATTCCTAGTACTCAAAACTTAACAGAAACAGTTGTGGATCTTTGCACCCCTTGATAGTACACATAATGAGGTACCAAGGCCCACTTTGTGATCTGCGAAAAACATTCAAATGTTAAGTTTAAATGACAATTTAAAATTGAATCTATTTCATATGGGAAGATCCCAATATTTAAAAAACCACTCAAACAAGCTCAATTTTCAAAACCCAAGCAACCACAGAGTCTCAAGCTTATGCCTAGCACACCCACCAAAAATCTTTTCAAAATTCAAAAAGAATTTTCTTGCGGCCATTTCATCAAACACTTGGCAGGCAGAATTCAAACAAAACCAAATTCACTATTTTGAATAGTGCTCTGGCCAAACTTGTCTCCCATTTGACCCCCATTTGCTCACATTGTCCCCTCTGGATCAAACCAGGGAATAACTACCCCATCCCCTACCTCCTAGCAGCATTCCCATGCCAAGCCGAGCCCCACCTCGCCGGCCAACTTGGTCGCCGCCGCAGCAGACCGCCTCCCCCTCTCTCGCCATGTCTAGGAGATAGCCAGCACCTCACCGTCGCCCGCTGTCCCCTCCCCGAGCCAGGACCAACCATGGACCACCGAGAAATTCCCGCGCCCAGTGCCACCGCGCCATGCCGAGCACGCGCCAGAGCGCCGCACCCGGCACACATGCACAAGCCGCCACTCGACCGCATCCCGCACCCACCGCGTCGCCACGACCCAGGGAGCACGCCAGACACCCCCATTCGCCGTCCAACGCCTCACAGCCACCGCTCAACGTTGAAGCCGCCGCCTCTGCCGCTCAGAGCGCCAGCTCCGCCCGACCGCTTACCACCGCCCCTAAGCCCGCATTAAAGTCATAGAGCACCGCCAGGAGTCCGCGCGTCGATCGCCACCCTCAGCCATGCCGCTAGCAGCCTGTAGCCATGTCGCCACCGTCGCCTGCCCATCCCTCTCGGTCTCGCCGTCGAGCCTATAAAAGGAGGGCACCCCCAGCCGTTTACAGCACACCACTTCACTCCTCTCACCTCACTGATCGTCCCACACCTCTAGCCGGAGCACGGGGAGCAGCAGCTCGCCGGAATTGTACCGAAGCAGGCCGCCTCTAGAGGAGAAGGGCGCCGCTGATTGCGACCACCCCCGGAGCTGCCTCGATCGTCCCTGAGCTCGCCATCGACCACCAGTCCGTTTGCCCATGTAACGCCCCCGAATCGGGTTTATGCAGATCTCAGCATTTCCCGCCAAAATCCGCATAGAAGCGATTCAAAGACGTTACAAGTGGTATCAGAGCAAAGGTTTACGATACCCCACTGGTCCAGCTTGTAGGTTAACCTTGCCAACGGTCGTTGTCTAGTGTCAAAACTATTTTGCTTCAAATGTGTTGGATAGATCTAATTAGCTCTATTTTTACTCCTTACCCTCATTCTTTCTCCTCTTATCTTTTCGTGTTTTGATCTGATCTCTTGCCTTCCTAAAGTCCAGGATTTATCGCGGTTAGGTTTTTATCGTACCTTTAGGGTTCTTCTCCCCTCCTTTTTAACGGTGGTGCTATATCCGGATTTCTCTCTATGTAACCTCTCTTCCTATGTTTTTTGATGTCCTGCAACTTTCTGCGATGACCTCATCTATCTGAATCTTTTGTTAATACCGATTGTCAAGTCTTTAGTCTGAATTCCGAGAGTCTGGTTGCACGATCCTTCTATTCATGTACAAAGTAATGCTTTGGGTGCGGGATGGAGTAACTACCATACGACTACTCTTATCATTCGCTCTTGTACATTGATAGGTGGAACCATGCAATTTTACTCCTTCCAAACTTAAAGGCGGCCTTACCTTTGAGACCTTTACTTCCGCTTTTGCCTCTCCGGAGTGTTCTTTCGAAGAATGTGAGCAACAACCCTTGTTGGTGGTGTCGACAATTTCAAGATGGAGCAAGAATTCCAGTTAGTGGTGTCGCAACCATCAACCACATGCAAGAAGATCCGATCATCAAACATCTCTCCCTCCCGGTGCCTTTGCTTGGATCTCGGGACGAGATCCTTGTTAGTGGTGTCGAGTTGTAATGCCCCGAAAAATATTCCAAAATAAAATTGCGTGTTATTTTCTATTTTGCATTATCATGACATCATGCATATTTGGTCTCTAAAATATTTTCACCAAAAGCCTATTTTGTTTTCTAATTAGTCCCCTTCTGTAATTTCAAATTAAAAACCCCGGTCTTTCGAGATATTTTATTTGCCTAAAAACTATTTACAAAAGTGTTTTAAAATAAAAATAAAATAAAAATGTTTTAGTGGGGGAGGCAGTCAAATGACCAGGCCCAAAGGCCCAGTCGAAAGACCACCTACCACCCCAGTTAACCAAACCCTAGACCTAGTCCTAACCCTAGGTGCCGCGAGCCACACACATACCGCACCTAGCACCTCCGGCCAGCAACACAACGCCCACACAACTCCTTGGTCCTACCCACACACGCACTCATGTCTCGTTCACGCACACACATACACACACATAACCCAGGACACACGCACACAGCCACGCGACGCACACACGCTGCCCACGACCCAGGCCCGCACGCAACCCACGCTCTCGCCACCACCACGCACGCGGTCTCCCTCCTGCCTCCTATCGCCACGAACCCATCTCCTTCATGGCGATCCCCTGATTCGTCGCCTCCTCCCTGGACAGCGCCGCTGTCGGCCTCCCTCTCTCCCCGCGGTCTCGCCTCTCCGGCTTCCTCCCAATCAACCTGCGCCGCCATGGGAATCCTCGTCCTCGCTGCCCTCCACTGCCACGCTGCACCGAGGCTGGTCGTCCTCCTCCCGCCTCTGCTCTGAGTCGCCGTCCTGCGACCTCCGTTCTAGCGTGAGTCCCAGCGCCGCCTGATCTCGTCCCCATCAACCGGAGCTTCCCCGAGCTACCCATCCGGACACCGACTTCGGCCGCCTCCGTCTGTCTGTGTGTTCCTCTTTCAGGACATCCCTGTCATGCCTCCATGGTGTCACCCTGAGCGACGCTGCCTCGTATCCTGTATGCGCGTGCGCCGCCTTCGGTGCTCCACTTCATCGCCTCCCCTGCGGCATTGTCGCCCCCTTCCCTGGTTCCCGCAAAGTGCTCGAGATAATGTCCGAATGGACATGGCCCATGCGCTGATGCCATATCATTGTTGGTTTTGTGTCCGCTGCTCGTGCACCTTTGCTTCCGCTTCTACTCGGCTGTTGTGGTGATGATGCTCGGCTTCTCCAATCCCGACGAGAACCGCCTAATGCAAGATCTTCCGAAGACCTCAGCGTCGATCCCAAGTGCGCCACCAACGAATAAGATGATACCCCAAGGCCTCCGACACGGAATCCGAAGACCGAACCCGAAACCCTCCGGACCGAGATCTCCGAACCAATGTGTGACCCCTTCCCGATACCCTATTTTGATAAATATAATATAACTTGTGCATATTAAAATTGTCCATGCTCACATACATATATTATTGTTCAGGGTTATATGGCGATTCATCTACTAAATAAATATGGAATATATGGGAGTGCTATTTGTCTTGTCCTAGTTCCATTTAATATTGTGTAGCGAACCGATGCCATGTTTTATCTTGTTAAGTCAACATCTAATTCATGGGGTAACTAAATAACTTGAACCTGCTATTTAAATGTCGGGATCCCGATTCCGCTTAATATTGCTAAGTGGGACCGTATATTGCTATGCCATGCATCATATCATAAACATTTCGGATCTTCCGCCGTATTATTAAATATTGCACCGGTTACTCTTTCTAGTGTTTGCTTCTTCACCGGATAGGACGATTAGTCGATGTGAGATACGACATGCCTCTGTTTTCCCGACGGTCTCACAGGCGAGCATTCTCCCCCTTCTACCTATTTTGCGTTTATAGTCTTTACTTCTTCCAATTGATCTATTGCTATCCTTATTGTCGATGCTATAGTACCGTTCCTTTAATTACCTGCTCCACTATATTGCCTTGGTCATCCTATTGCCTTGTTTGATTAGCTAGTTTTGTCCTTGCGAGTCGTAGGCATGCTTAGTATCGCTCTCATACAGGTGGAACATGATACTTGGATATGGTTGATGATAAGATAATTAATCTGATGTTGTTGGTTATGGTTTCACCTAATGATAAGGCCCCGACAAGGACCACCTTTGGGAACTGCTTGAGCCGACCTAGGACCCGTTCGTTCTACGATACCAGTTCTGAGTTGTTCGCGCTAACCAAACGTGGGGGCCTCTAGGATCCCCCCCTCAACTACCGGCGCTATTCGTATATCCAAAGGGTTACAAAATTGGTTTTCCATTTGGTGCATACGTATAATATGTCCTCGGACATGGGTGAGTTGATATGTCTTCGGACTTGATGTTTTGGTCGACTGCCATGGCTTGCATTGCATAAAATCGGGATATCGTGTCGGAGGTGGGATGGAGCTCTACAAGTTATCTTTCGATCATCGCTCGGCCGTAGACTCAAACGCTGTGCCACCTGGAGAATCAGCTGTATCTCTTGTGTGGGTAAAACACAGTAGGTGATGCCTCTGGATATGCGCGTAGTTATGGGACAGTTCTTGTTGTGATATTCGGAAGGACCGCATTATATGTTGCCTGAAGGGTTGAGCATGCGTTTGGGTACAGTAGTGCACCCCTGCAGGGTAAATCTTTTCGAGAAGCCGTGTGTTCACAGTTATGGACGCCTCAGGAGTACAGTGTCATGATCATAGACAACACCACTAATGATTTGCCTCTAATAATATGATTAGTAACTAGCCTTATCAACTAGATACCTGATTGACTAAAATTGTCACCGTGTATGTTCTGTAAGAGGACTTTCTCGACTAGTCTTCGAGGGGGAAATCTTCGGATGGGTTATGTTTGGTGTTATATTATTGTTACCGCCTAGAGCTCTCTTATCTCGCTCTAATAGACGAAGTTGTAGCGTGTCTCTATAAGTTAGATAATGCAAGCTTTGCTGCCACTGAGCCCATCATACCTATGTAGGCGAGGACCGCCGAATTCTAGTCTCGCCGTGTACAGGCCTCAGTACTGACCGCACTCTTTTGTTTTTCCTTTGCCCTTTGTTGGCACACTTTTGGCTTGACAGGCATGTGATTGACGACGTTAGCAAGGTTACCCTTCCGGCTTGGCCTGGGCAGGGTTGGACTCCGCTTGGTTATTCTTCAGGACTCTTAGCCCCATTTGGTTCTTGTCCGTACTCCGATACTATCTTGTTTTCTTCTTGAGTTGTATCTTCGGATTGTACCTTTTGCATTCTTGACTTGTTGAGTCTTGTTGTATATATAAGTTCTTGTGGACTCTATTGTAAAATACTGTGATGTAACTACTTGTATTCAAATCCCACCCACACGAAAGTGTCTGGTGGGCGTCTTTGAATCGCTTCTATGCGGATTTTGGCGGGAAATGCTGAGATCTGCATAGACCCGATTCGGGGGCGTTACAGCCCACCTCGCCATCGTCGCTGTATCCCTGGTACGCCTCCTATGCACCCCCACCGAGCCGCTAGGGTTAGAGCTCGCCGGCGACAGGCCCGTCATCGATGACGATCCACAACCGTTGATCCCCACTCTAATCCAACGTCCCACACCGCCCCGTACCGCTTCGCGCGTTATGAGCCTCTAACTGGTGGACCCCATGTCAGCTGAACCCCGCGCTGCGGAGTGACACTGGGCCGGCCCGTTAGCGTCTCCCGCGCGACCCAACAGTTTAAATTTAGATTTTCCATTTCATTTCAAACACAGTTCTGTACATAGATTCAAAAATCAAACCAGCTCGACTCACTAAACCAAAATGCATGAAACTAATTTTGTTAGAAAGGTACTAAAATGCTTAATCCAAGACCGTTGGATTCAAACCCTTTGGAGTTATAGATCAACCTTGGTAAAAATAACAAGGCAGAAGCTTTTCTGCATTCAAACATTTTTCAAAATTCAACCATAAGAGCTTTTGAGTTGATTCCAACTCTCAAAAATCACATTTAATCATACCTTTTAGAATATATAAAAACATATGGGTTTACTTACAGAAATAATGTTCAAGTAATAAAAGAATGCCACATAGGCATTTCTAGTCACTTTATTTATTTAAAATAAAAGGTTAAACCTTATTAAATTGTGACACCACTTTAAATCACATTCCCATGTACTGAAATATGTGGTGATGACATGTGTCAACATGATCCCATGTTTGAGTTGGAGAATATTAAATCTTAAGTAGTTTTTCAATGAGTAGAAATTACTTTTCTCAAATTAAAATAAATAAGACAAATGCTTTAATTCTTGTAATGTAAGTGATGATGCTAGATCATCTATAGTACACCTTTGTGTGATGATTGAAAATAGTTAAGTATGGTTTGGTGATTGTGTACCTCGTATTTATTTATAGATGCTAGTACCGACCAAGGATACGAGGAGGAAGGAGGATATTACGAGGAGGAAGCCGAGGAGAACTTCAACCACTGCTCTGCAGAAGGCAAGCTAACACTTGCAACTATGAAAGTTAGATAACCTATGCAATGCATTAAGCATGCTTCGTTAGACACATTTGATGATACCCAATCCTAGTTTTACTTACAAGTTTAATACTTCATTTTCTTTACCAAAGCTTCTCTTAGAGTTTACTTAAGTGACTTGTAGATTCTAGAAAGATAACTAAAGGTAGCATAAAGAGCATAAAACTTGGCCTAAGTTAGATAATCTTGATGTCATCCTAAGGCATGAGATTGAACTTAGCAAATCCCCACTTGTTTACCACCCCTCATTAGTAGTTACCATCACTTGTAGATGCTAGTGCTAAGCATAAAACTTGATCAACTTTAGATGGGAATACTTGGTGAAAATGGTTATGAAAACCTTAGAATGATGAGTCATTCTATTGAAATGTTTTGGCATGTGTTTCCGAACACCAGATGATTTTGATGATGAAAATGTTGAGGCATGAGCCTTAACCCTTTATAAAATTGATGGTTGTCTAGATGCGATACCATTCCAATTTTACCGTACAACCACAATACCCGAAAATTATTGGAGATATGCCCTAGAGGCAATAATAAATGTAGTTATTATTATATCTTTGTGTTTATGATAAATGTTTACATTCATGCTATAATAGTATTAACAAGGAAACATTAATACTTGTGTGATTTGTAAACTTAAAATGAAGTCCCTGGTAAAGCCTCTATACATCACTAGCTTGTTGGTTGATAAATGATTGTGGTTTCCCTATCATGAACATTGAGATGTTATCAACAACAAGATCATATCATTAGGAGAATGATATGGTGGACATACTCCTATAGATAAGCGTAGCATAAAGATCAAGTCATTTTAATAGTTCAATTGCTATATGCTTTCTGATACGTAGTAACCTAATTCCTTCGACCATGAGATCATGCATATCACATTTACCGGATGGATGCTTTGATGACATCAAACACCACACCGTAACTGGGTGGCTATAAAGGTGGCATTGAGTGTTCGGAAAGTACTGGTTGAGACACATGGATCAAGAGTGGGATTTGTCCATCCATATGACGGATAGATATACTCTGGGCCCTCTCGGTGGAATGTCATCCAATTAGCTTGCAAGCATGTGACTGGCTCACAAGGGATCACATATCACGGGAACGAGAAAATAGTACTTATCGGTAACGAGGTTGAACTAGGTATGTAGAGATATCGACGATCATAACCTCGGATAAGTAAACTATCGTGAGACAAAGGGAAATTGGTATCGTATGTAAGTGGTTCATTCGATCGCAAAGTAATCATAGAAATATGTGGGAGCCATATGAATTTCCAGATTCCTCTATTGGTTATTGTTCGGAGAAGTGTCTCAATCATGTCCACATAATTCACGAACCGTAGGGAGACACACTTAAGGATTCGACGTTGTTTGAGTAGTTATGGAATGATGAGAAAGAGACCGAATGTTGTTCGGAGTCTCGGATGGGATCCGGGATATCACGAGGAGATCCGAAATGGTCCGGAGAATAAGATTCATATAAGGAAAGTCTCGTTTCGGAGTTGGGGAATGATTCCGGTGTTTTCACCGGGAATGTTCTAGAAGGTTCCGGAATGTCCGGCACTCCGGAGGGGAAGGGGTACATGAATGTGTCATTGCAAGTTGGAATGATTGCATCATGTACTAGGTGTCATCGCTGTCCAAAATAAAGGGTTTATTCAAATCCTAGTTTGAAAAGTCAAACGGCTAGTTTGAAAGTCAAACGGCAATTTTTGGAAAGAGGAGGAAAGGTGGAAACCGAGTTGGGGAGGAGTTCCCTCCTCCAACCGGCGGCCCACCTCCAAGCCGAGTTGGGGAGGGAATCCCCTCCCCTTGGCCGCACCTCCCACCTATAAAGGGAGGGGCAGGGCTGCCCCTCCAAGCACACAAGTTCCCTGCCCCAAACCCTAGCTTGGCGCCACCACCTCCTGCAGCTGCCGCCGCCTCCTAGGGTTGCCCTAGCCGCCGACTTGGGCTGCCCCAAGCCCTAGCCGCCAGCTCTAGCACCTCCTCCTTGGTGTGTCTAAACCCTAGATCGCCGAGGAGCTCTCTCATAATCCACCATACTCGCTCCGGCTTAAGGCGAAGCCCTGCGAGATCTCCCCTCTACTTCCGGTACCACGCCGTTGTGCTGCCAGAATCGCGAGGAGAGTGCTACAACCTCCGCTGCCTGCTGGAACAAGGGAGAGGAAGGTCTTCGTCGAGTACCGAACGTGTGACCGACTGCGGGAGCGCTGCCGGAACGCAGCGCTGGAAGGATCGTCTACGCGATCTTGAGATCGGGAAGAGTACGACTACATCACCCACGAGAATCCGCTCTCGTTAAACACGTTGGAATCTTCGAGGGTGAGTTATTCCATCGACTCGTTGCTACAATCTAGTGGATAGATCTTGGCTTGTTTTTTTGTATGCGGTAGAAATTTTTTGTTTTCCATGCTACGAAACCCTACAGTGGTATCAGAGCAGTGTCTATATGTAGATCTGTTGCACGAGTAGAACACAATGGTCATTGTGGGCGTTGATGCTTTTATTGTCGATTGCTTCTTGTGTACTTTGCATCTTGCGGTATGTTGGGATGAAGCGGCCCGGGCTAACCTTACATGACATCGTTCATGAGACTTTCTCCACGCTTGACATGCAACTTGTATTGCATAAGTGGCTTTGCGGGTGCCTGTTTCTCCTAGCATAGTTAAGATCCAATTTACAACGGGTGATTAACAATACTAGTATCAATGTTGTGGTTCTTGTTCGTAAGTTAGAACGACACTTATTGAAAGCCCCAAACCACGTAAAACATGCAAAGAAAGTAGAGGCGTCTAACTTTGTTTTGCAGGGGTGTGCAGTGATGTGATATGGCCATGATTGTGATTATATTTGATGTATGCAGTGTTCCTTATTGTAAGTTGGCAACCGGCAGGAGACATATGGTTGTCTTTAATTTATGTTAAGACCCACGTGTCTATTCAAAGTAGTTGTAATAGTTGAAGCCGGTGGACGACAACCATGAAGAAGCGTCATTGACCTTGATGCAATGCCGGTGATGATGGAGATCATGTTCGTGCTAGAAGATGGAGATCGGAAGCACAATAAAGAAAGGCCATATCATATCACATATTATGAATTGCATGTGATGTTAATCCTGTATGCATCTATTGCTTAGTAGACGACGGTAACATTATAAGATGATCCCTCATGCACATGAATTTCAAGTCATAAAGTGTTCACCCTCAGTTAGCACCGTTGCTAAAGCTTGTTGTTTCGAAGCACCACGTGATGATCGGGTGTGTTAGATTCTGCAAGTGTATACAACGTGAGCAAGCCAGATTTGCTCATGCAGAAACTAAGGTTTGATCTTGATGAGCCTAGCATGTACAGACATGGTCTCGGAACACGGATCACCGAAAGGTAAAGCATGAATCATATAGTAGATATGATGAACATGTCGATTGTTCGCCATTGAAACTATATCAACTCTTGTGATGATCGGTGTTGATGTAGTGGATTTGGTTCGTGTGATCACTAAAACAATGTGAGGGATATTGTTTTGAGTGGGAGTTCACCTAGATTAATTTTATTATTAATTTGAACTCAATTTTTCATAAACTTAGTCTAAACTATTACAAATATGTTGTAGATCAATCGCAACCCCTACCATCAATTTTAATGCATTCCTAGAGAAAGAAAAGTTGAAAAACAATGGAAGCAACTTCGCGGATTGGTTCCACAATTTGAGGATTGTCCTCACAGCTGGTAAATTTGACCTATGTGCTGGATGCAGCTGGGTGACCCACCTGCAGCTGATGCTGCCGATGAAGTAAAGAACGTTTACCTCATTCGGAAGAATCAGTACTCCACAGTTCAGTGTGCTATCTTGTATGGTTTAGAATCGGAGCTTCAGAAAAGGTTTGAGAATTCAGACCCATATGATATTGTCGAGGATCTCAAATTGATCTTTGAGACTCATGCGGCAATTGAAAGCTATGAGGCTTCTGAAAAGTTCTTTAACTGCAAGATGGAAGAGGGCAGCTCCGTCAGTGAGCATGTGCTTAAGATGTCTGGGCACGCAAACAAACTTCAAAGCTTGGGTATTGTGATTCCTAATGCTTTGGGGATTTACCGTGTCCTCCAATCACTACCACCAAGTTACAAGAACTTTGTGATGAACTACAACATGCAAAACATGAACAAGACGTTGCCAGAACTCTTTGCCATGTTGAAATCTGCAGAAGTGGAGATTAAGAAAGAGCACCAAGTGTTGTTGCTCAATAAGACCACCAAATTCAAGAAAGGCAAGTCTAAGCAGAAGGGACACTTCAAGAAGGGTGGTAAGAAAGTTACCGCGCCGACGAAGAAGACCAAGGCTGGACCTAAGCCTGATACTGAGTGCTTTTACTGCAAGGGAGAAGGTCAATGGAAGCGGAATTGCCCAAAGTACTTGGCGGATTTGAAGAACGACAACATCAAGAAGAAAGGTATATCTGATATACATGTTATTGATGTGTATCTCACTAGTGCTCGTAGTAGTGCCTGGGTATTTGATACTGGTTCGGTTGCTCATATTTGTAACTCGAAACAGGTGCTGCAGAATAAACGGAAGCTAGCGAAGAACGAGGTGACGATGCGCGTGGGAAACGGATCAAAGGTTGATGTGATCGCGGTCGGCACGCTACCCCTTCATCTACCATCGGGATTAGTTTTATACTTAAATAATTGTTATTTGGTGCCTGCGTTAAGCATGAACATTATATCGGGATCTTGTTTATTGCGAGACGATTACTTGTTTAAGTCCGAGAATAATGGTTGTTTGATTTATATGAGTAATATGTTTTATGCACATGCACCTTTGATAGATGGTCTATTCTTGTTGAATCTCGATAGTCGAAATACACATATTAATAACATTGAGGCTAAACGTTTGAAATCGAGCGATAACTCAACCTATATGTGACAGTGTCGTCTTGGTCACATTGGAGTGAAGCGTATGAAGAAACTCCAGTCTGATGGCTTCTTGAATCACTTGATTTCGAATCACTTGAAATATGCGAAGCATGTCTGATGGGTAAAATGACTAAGACTCCATTTTCTGGTATGATGGAGCGAGCTACGGACTTATTGGAAATCATACATACCGATGTGTGTGGTCCAATGAGTGTAGCATCGCGCGGTGGTTATCGTTATGTTCTTACCTTCACGGATGACTTGAGTAGATATGGGTATATCTATTTCATGAAACATAAGTCCGAAACTTTCGAAAAGTTTAAGGAATTTCAAAGTGAGGTAGAGAATCAACGTAACAAGAAGATTAAATTTCTACGTTCTGATCGTGGAGGTGAATATCTAAGTTACGAGTTTGGCGAGCATTTGAAGAAATGCGGAATACTTTCACAGTTGACACCGCCGGGAACACCACAGCGTAATGGTGTGTCCGAACATCGTAATCGAACTCTCTTAGATATGGTTCGTTCTATGATGTCACTTACAGATTTACCGCTATCATTTTGGGGTTATGCATTAGAAACAGCCGCATTCACTTTAAATAGGGCACCGTCTAAATCCGTTGAAATGACACCATATGAATTATGGTTTGGGAAGAAACCTAAATTGTCGTTCCTTAAAGTTTGGGGTTGCGAAGCCTATGTAAAGAAGTTACAGCTGGACAAGCTTGAACCCAAAGCGGAAAAATGCGTGTTCATAGGATACCCAAAGGAAACTATTGGGTATACCTTCTATCATAGATCCGAAGGCAAAATCTTCGTTGCCAAGAATGGATCCTTTCTAGAGAAGGAATTTCTCTCGAAAGAAGTGACTGGAAGGAAAGTAGAACTCGACGAGGTTGTCGAACCTTCTCTCGAAATTGCGAGTAGCGCAGCACCGGAAGAAGTTCCTGTGGTGCCTGCACCAATAAGAGAGGAAGCTAGTGATGATGATCATGAAACTTCGGTTGAAGTTGCTACAGAGCCTCGCAGGTCAACGAGAACTCGTACCACTCCAGATTGGTATGATCCCGTTATGAGTGTCATGTTGGTAGACAACACCGATGACCCTGAGACATATGAGGAAGCAATGATGAGCCCAGATTCCAATAAATGGCAAGAAGCCATGAAATCCGAGATTGGATCCATGTACGAAAACCAAGAATGGACTTTGGTGGACTTACCGGATGGCCGGAAGGCTGTCGAGAACAAATGGATTTTCAAGAAGAAAACAGATGCTGATGGTAATGTTACTGTCTATAAAGCTCGACTTGTCGCAAAAGGGTTTCGACAAATTCAAGGAGTTGACTATGATGAGACTTTCTCACCAGTAGGGAAGCTAAAGTCTGTGAGGATTATGTTAGCAATCGCTGCATATTATGATTATGAGATATGGCAGATGGATGTCAAAACAGCATTCCTCAATGGAGACATTGATGAAGAGTTGTATATGATGCAACCCAAAGGTTTTGTCGATCCTAAAGATGCTAACAAGGTATGCAAACTTCAACGGTCCATCTATGGATTGAAGCAAGCATCCCGAAGTTGGAATCAATGTTTTGATAAGGTGATCAAAAGTTTTGGTTTTATACAAACTTATGGAGAAGCTTGTATTTACAAGAAAGTGAGTGGGAGCTCTGTAGCATTCTTAATACTATATGTAGATGACATATTGTTGATTGGGAATGATGTATACCTTCTTAATAGTGTCAAGGAATATTTGAATAATAGTTTTTCAATGAAGGATCTTGGCGAAGCAGCTTACATATTAGGCATAAAGATTTATAGAGATAGATCGAAACGCCAAATATCATTGTCACAAAGTACATATTTGGACAAAGTTCTAAAGAGGTTTGGAATGGAAGAAAGCAAGAAAGGGTTCTTGCCCATGTTGCCCAATACGACCTTGAGTAAAACTCAAAGTCCGACATCAGCAGAAGATAGAGAAAGGATGAGTAAGACTCCCTATGCCTCAGCCATAGGATCTCTAATGTATGCCATGCTATGTACTAGACCCGACATTGCATATGTTGTTAGTCTAACTAGCAGATATCAAAGTGATCCAGGAGTGGATCATTGGACAGCGGTCAAAAACATCCTTAAGTACTTGAGAAGAACTAAGGATATGGTTCTTTCTTATGGAGGTGATGAACAACTCGTTGTTAATGGTTACACCGATGCTAGTTGGAACACCGATCCGGATGATTCTAAATCACAATCTGGATACGTATTTATTTTGAATGGTGCAGCAGTTAGCTGGAGGAGTGCAAAGCAAAGCGTTGTGGCGAGATCTTCAAACTGAATCGGAATACATGGCTGCTTCGGAGGCTTCACAAGAAGCGATATGGATGAAAGAGTTCATTACATAGCTGGGTGTGGTTCCAAGTGCGCTGGACCCAATGTCTATCTACTGTGATAACATGGGCGCCATAGCCAATGCGCAAGAACCAAGGTCACACAAGAAGCTGAAGCATATCAAGCTACGTTTTCACGCTATTTGAGAACATATCCAAGATGGGGATATAAGGATTTGCAAAGTACACACAGATCTGAATGTGGCGGATCCGTTGACTAAACCTCTCCCGAGGGCAAAACATGACCAACACCAAACTGCCATGGGTGTTCGGTATATTACCATGTAATCTAGATTAGATGACTCTAGTGCAAGTGGGAGACTGTTGGAGATATGCCCTAGAGGCAATAATAAATGTAGTTATTATTATATCTTTGTGTTTATGATAAATGTTTACATTCATGCTATAATAGTATTAACAAGGAAACATTAATACTTGTGTGATTTGTAAACTTAAAATGAAGTCCTTGGTAAAGCCTCTATACATCACTAGCTTGTTGGTTGATAAATGATTGTGGTTTCCCTATCATGAACATTGAGATGTTATCAACAACAAGATCATATCATTAGGAGAATGATATGGTGGACATACTCCTATAGATAAGCGTAGCATAAAGATCAAGTCATTTCAATAGTTCAATTGCTATATGCTTTCTGATACATAGTAACCTAATTCCTTCGACCATGAGATCATGCATATCACCTTTACCGGATGGATGCTTTGATGACATCAAACACCACACCGTAACTGGGTGTCTATAAAGGTGGCATTGAGTTTTCGAAAAGTATTGGTTGAGACACATGGCACTACAAGGAATCTGTCTATATATGACCCTCAATTTTCGTCACAGAATCGTCATAGTAGTCCGTTTATGACGATTCTATGACGATTTTGAGATCGTCGAAAGCTGGGCGTCGCAAATGAACTATAACGACGTTTTTGGTAAAATCGTCATAACCGTCTATGACGATATTGAATCGTCATAACGTCTATGACGATCCAATATCGTCATGGACCATCTAGCCAGGCCAGCTCAGATCCTACGTGGCTGATCCTACGTGGCAAAATTGTGACGAAATGAAATCGTCTTAAATCAAAATCAGCCCAGTCCATTTTAGTGATCTAAATGGGCTGGCCCAATAATTCTAGCCTTTTATTTGCTAGGCCTTGGCCTTTTTAGGTTTGTCACTTTTGGGCCTTGCCTTCCTACGATACACTTATTTATTTTCAGATTTGTTACAATATATTTTGGGCCACAGCCTTTTTAGAGCCCAAATATATTTCATCCAGTCCAGATTTCTGCTATTTTTTAACTAGAATTTGCATTTTCATTTCTGGAATTGCTTCAGCCATGCAATAAATCGAGAAAATACACCAGAGTTTCCAAATACATCAATAAAATACACCATTTTCAGCAAATACACAGCATGCAGATAATTTATCAGCAAATAGCAGGCTCACAAATGCACATCCAAGATTACAATTCAGTATTTACATTCACTTATTAGGAAATAGCACCAATTGCAACACCTCGGACAAGCTCCTCGGATCGCTGCACGAACAAGCTCCTCCGCTCTCACGAAGTGGCGCAACTCCACTCCAGCACGATCAGCTGAAACATGAACAAAGCTTGTAGTTTTAGAATATGGGTAGCAGCAAATTTTACATATAGTTCTAGCAATCCAGAATAGGGGTAGCAGAAAATAAATTGTTTTATATTGATTGTTTTATACATGAACACATGCACTAATAAATTGTAGGAGAAAATATTAAGCAATGGTTATTGGCTCAACACACTCGACAGTTCAACTATACCACCACATTTATCAGAGTTCCGCCCAGATCATATTCTGGCTCCATGTTAAGTCAGTTTGTAGGGGAATTCATTGTGTTTTAGTTAATCAATTTCCCATTTTTTTAGAAAGATAGAAAAGAAGATGAGAGGTGCAGTTGAACCTCGCCATACCCACTCCCATTTACAGTTCCACAAAAAAGGTATATAAAACAACTACATAAGCAAATTCAGAAAGAATACGCACGTTAAGCTTAGCAAAATCAATACTACCACAGGACTAATACACGCAGATACACAATTTCAAAGCCAGTAAACCATTTATGTTGCAGAGATTACTTTATAACGAGCATGCTTTTATAGTACGTAATGAGTAGTGAATAAGGATTAAGTTGCTGAAAGAGCAAGCAAGGACCGATGAAATTAAAGACTAACATGACTAGATGAGCATACTCATCAATCACCAGTGACTAGCTAGTTAGTATTTCCCTCAACAGATTTTGAGATACTGCTTATTCATTTTGTTAAATTGTTGTGGACAACCCAAAAACATATTTTCAGACTATCATGAGTGATCATGAGAAGAAGCTCATACCCAGGTTTTGAGCGCATGCATTGCCAGAAGATCTTGAATGGGCCTGGAACTGTCTTGAACGGATTCCCTTCAAAGGCGGCCTACCAAAAAGTAATTAAGCAAAACAACACATGTTCAGCATAAGTATGTTTATTTCAGACATGGAATTCTCATGATCAAACACAGAGCCAATGTCTTCCATTTGATGGAAATGCACAACAGGTCGAAGGCCGTGGTTTGACAAATTGCAAGATATTCCAGATAGGTGGTGCAAGAGATTTCGAATTCCAGCAGGTTTAGCCTTGGCAGAATCAGAACATAATACAACCTATGGATAATTTGCCTTGCACATTACTTTTATAACGCTCAGCTTGTGGTCTCACATAGCAAGTGTAGGAGAAAAGGGAGGAACCATAGACTTAAATGCATCATAGAGACCTTGAAAATAAATTGTTTTATACTGATTGTTTTATACATAAACACATGCACTAATTAGTTCCTTGTTCGTGCAAAACCAAACCCAAAAAAACATATATGGAAATAAATTGTTCATGCACTAATTAGTTCCTTGTTCGTCCATTAAGAGAATAAATTGTTAGGGATTGGCAAGCTAACATACACATGACCAAGTATTTTACACGGAGGGAGCACATGCAGATAATTACAAGAAATAAACAAAATCTAACAAGGAGGAGAGGGACCTGACTAGCAGCCGCTCGTTTTGGAGGTGACCAGCAGTAGCAGGTCGTGGCGTTGCTGATCCATGCGACTTGGCGACTGCGGCCTTGGCCCTGACCATGAGGTTGGAGTGGTGGACATAGGCCCCGAGCTTCTTTAGCAGCAGCAGGTGAGGCATGGACGTGGACATGGCGCACATCGCCTTCTCAGCCTCCTCGGCCACGGACTGCTTGTCCCGTGATGCCTTGAGCAGCAGTTGGAGGAGCAGCTTGTAGAAGGGAATCAGACAAAAAAATCATAAGGGAATCCACCATGATCGAGAGGGGAATCAAACAAAACAAAATTCAGAGAAGCGGACAGATATGGGGAACAATACATACATGATGGGGGCGAGGGTGATGAAGGTGCACATACCATCGAGCCAGAGCGCAGGTGTGTTGGTCTTGGCGCCATCAGTAACCATGTCACCCAGACGACGCTAGAGACGCCAGATTTAGTGCCCTTCTCGCGAAGCACGCACGTGCTGGCGTCGGCGAGGAAGACCAAGCCGGAGGTGATCTGGTGGAGGAGCGGGCGTAGAACTTACTGAATCGATGAAGTAGTTGTACGAGAACTCCCTCGACGGCCCTTCCTGTACATCTCCGAGCCGGGAGCTCGGGAGGTCGTCGTCGAGGCAGGAGGCGCGGTTGTCGCTGGTGTAGTTGGAGGTGACAACGAGGACCATGAGGAAGCGGTCAAGGCCGACGCCGTTGAGGGTCACCGCACCTACATGTTGGGGAAGATGCGGGCGCCAGGGATGAGCGGTCCACGCCGGAGGAGGAGACCCACCAGGCTATCATGTAGACCTCCTTGTTGTCCTCAACAAGAACAAATCAGTACTTAGTAGAGCAAATTTAGCAAGAATAAATTTGGGAGGGTTTCAACTTTGCCCACAAGACACAGCAGCACATTTTACAACAGCAATGATTCATGTGGATTTAAACTATATAAGAAACCAATAGCTAGAGCATCAGAACATAAGTTAGAGCTAGCATTAGGTCACAAAAAACCCGCAGCAGTTAATTTATAAGAATCATGATATTCTATGAACTAGACTTAGATGTCAACAAGAATAAGACTTTCTGTTCAGAGAGCGATTAGAATAGCGTACCATAATCGTGAAGACTTGTTTCGAGAGCAATTACAATAGTATGTTTTTTAAACAAGTCAGCTGGTACTACCTTGAGCTTCTTGGATTCTTGAGATTCTTGGCAAGGCCCTCGATTAGCCCCACCTTCATGGTGCGCTACTAAGCACGTCCTCCATCAACCCGTCAACCAAAACATGTATGGCAAGAACAGAGGATAATTAACTTACTATATGCACAAAACAGAATCTAGTTTGACTACAACACCAACATTCATTCACAAACCAGCAACACACTTCAACCAAAACATGTATGGCAACACACACTGAATCAAACTGAGGAAGGTACCTGTGGTAACCTGGTAGGTGAAGGCCTCAGATAAGAGAGACCGGCAGGAGCGGCGGTGCTGCTCTTTAAAGAGACCTCGTAGTCAATCCACAGCCACTGGGGCACATCTCCACTGCACTTGTGGATGTCACCAATGTTGTTTGCCACCGCGCCGCAGCTAGCCGCAACATGTACTGAAGGATACAGACACAATACAACCACTTATTCAATTAAGAACATGAGCAAGTAAATGGCAAAAGTGACAGCAGCCAATTATTCAATTAAGAACACATTTATAAATTGAAAACTTTCCATGTACAATCATGATCTCTGCATCTGTAACAGAAGATGTAATTGACATGGTCAAATCATGATATGCAAGTAATGCAGATAAGATCGGCTATAACATTAACCAACTGAAAAATGCAAGTATTATGAGGGAAGAACATCATCATATTCTAAAATCAATAGTACAGTTCCTAGTAAATAGTACAACTGCCCGTAGATGCAGCAGCAAGTCTTCTCTTGTAGAATTATGACAAGCAATACTAATGCTAAATGATATATTCAAATAAATGCCATTTGCAAGGCATGAAACTCAACCTGTCTAAGGTCGTAGAACAACAAGATAGCATGAATTCCAAACAATTCAAAAAGTGCATATCATACCTTAGAATTTGAATTAATACTTTACTGTTTAGCACGCAGATTATAAGCATCTTTAATAAAACAAACAAAGAGTGTTCTTTACTTCTAGAAAGTTATCAATGTTCTTCCTATGTTAGGTACAAGTAATACATGGAAATGATTTCCTTTATTCATCCATTTGGAAATAAGTCCCACAGTTTGTCTAGATATGCATGTATCTACACACTAAAATATATGACACTTATTTCTGAACTGATGGAGTAGATGGTACACAGAGTTCCATTTTTCAATCTACACAGCAACTACTTACCAGCAAGACAAGTAAGGCTCTAGATTCTGAACCAAACACAAGAATGGAACATACCTACACCTCATAGTATACATCAGAGCATAGTGTACACATGCAAGACAACTAGTGTTACTAGTTACATCCTTCTAGAAAAAATAGGATCAGCCAAGCACCATAGTTAATGAAGTTCCCCTGCTACATGAACCTAGTAGAGAAACTACACAAAGTAAATACAAGAGAGCATATTGCAGAGCGGAGCGGAGCAAAATCAGAGCAATCAGTTCTTGCAGTAGCAGCAGCAACTGAAGACGACATACAGTAGTAGGAGGATGAGGAGAAACTGATTGTGGGGGGCTTTACCCCGTGGCCGGCGTCGAAGACCTCCATGGCATTGACGGTGCTCGGCACGCCAGTGAGCAGGCACGACCAGGAGCATGCGCGGCCGGCTCCACCATGGCCAGACTGGTCTGGCGTGCGGGCAGGGCATCAACTAGGGTCCTACGCAGTGGGGGACGGAGCGGCGAGGCGACCGCTGGGAGGCGGAGGACCTGGGGGAGCCAAGACGTGCCATCTTCGACGCCGACCGACCGGCGACACCCTAGGGTTTCGCGGCGGCGTGGTTAGGAGCTCGATTGGAGGCGCGGTCTTGAGGGAATCAGCAGGGGAGACGGATCTGGGGCCGCGTCGTAGGGTGGCGATGCTGAGGTGGCCTGGCCGGCGGCGAGGCTGGAGCGCCGGAGCTTAGGGAGAGGTCGCGAAGAGAAAAGTCGGCAGCGGCGTCGATCTTGAGCGCGCTTGGAGAGGAGAGGAGGAGGGACCTTAGGCAGCGAGGCCTACCGCCAACACGGCCGGAGGCCAGCAGCAGCGGTGGCGAGAGCAGGGGTGAGAGGGCCGAGCGGCGGCGCGGCTGGGAATCGCCTCGGTGTTGACTGGGGATGGGGTCTAGTCGGGGTCGTCTCACGCGGTGGCACCTGTTGGACCCAATTTTTGGCCAGAATTCATTGGGTCTGCGCGCGAGGTGGGTCGCCAAAGGGAAATATTCTCGGGTCACACGACGAGGGGGATGCCAGGTCATCGATCCGCGATAAGTTTCCACATAAAAGTATCTCATCCGTCCATCACGTTCACATCCCACGGCTAGAATTGCCCTCCCTTATGTCTAGTCGCCTAGAACTATGTTATGACGATTTCACCTAATGAACTATGACGATTTTGACCTAAATCGTCTTAATTATTTAGGTTTTTGGCTCTCCCAAACGGCTTACAACCATCTGGTATGAAACCATCATAACTATATGATGATTTTGTCCATTGTCACTATCAAAAGGTCATAGATTGACACATTTCTTGTAGTGTGGATCAAGAGTGGGATTTGTCCATCCATATGACGGATAGATATACTCTGGGACCTCTCGGTGGAATGTCATCCAATTAGCTTGCAAGCATGTGACTGGCTCACAAGGGATCACATATCACGGGAACGAGAAAAGAGTACTTATCGGTAACGAGGTTGAACTAGGTATGCAGAGATACCGACGATCATAACCTCGGATAAGTAAACTATCGTGAGACAAAGGGAAATTGGTATCGTATGTAAGTGGTTCATTCGATCGCAAAGTAATCGTAGAAATATGTGGGAGCCATATGAATTTCCAGATTCCTTTATTGGTTATTGTTCGGAGAAGTGTCTCGATCATGTCCGCATAATTCACGAACCGTAGGGAGACACACTTAAGGATTCGACGTTGTTTGAGTAGTTATGGAATGATGAGAAAGAGACCGAATGTTGTTCGGAGTCTCGGATGGGATCCGGGATATCACGAGGAGATCCGGAATGGTCCAGAGAATAAGATTCATATAAGGAAAGTCTCGTTTCGGAGTTGGGGAATGATTCCGGTGTTTTCATCAGGAATGTTCTAGAAGGTTCCGGAATGTCCGGCACTCCGGAGGGGAAGGGGTACATGAATGTGTCATTGCAAGTTGGAATGATTGCATCATGTACTAGGTGCATCACTGTCCAAAATAAAGGGTTTATTCAAATCCTAGTTTTAAAAGTCAAACGACTAGTTTGAAAGTCAAACGGCAATTTTTGGAAAGAGGAGGAGAGGTGGAAAGCGAGTTGGGGAGGAGTTCCCTCCTCCAACTGGCGGCCCACCTCCAAGCCGAGTTGGGGAGGGACTCCCCTCCCCTTGGCCGCACCTCCCACCTATAAAGGGAGGGGCAGGGCTGCCCCTCCAAGCACACAAGTTCCCTACCCCAAACCCTAGCTTGGCGCCACCACCTCCTGCAGCTGCCGCCGCCTCCTAGGGTTGCCCTAGCCGCCGACTTGGGCTGCCCCAAGCCCTAGCCACCGGCTCTAGCACCTCCTCCTTGGTGTGTCTAAACCCTAGATCGCCGAGGAGCTCTCTCATAATCCACCATACTCGCTCCGGCTTAAGGCGAAGCCCTGCGAGATCTCCCCTCTACTTCCGGTACCACGCCGTTGTGCTACCGGAATCGCGAGGAGAGTGCTACAACCTCCGCTTCCTGCTGGAACAAGGGAGAGGAAGGTCTTCGTCGAGTACCAAACGTGTGACCGACTGCGGGAGCGCTGCCAGAACGCAGCGCCGGAAGGATCGTCTACGCGATCTTGAGATCGGGAAGAGTACGACTACATCACCCACGAGAATCCGCTCTCGTTAAACACTTTGGAATCTTCGAGGGTGAGTTATTTCATCGACTCGTTGCTACAATCTAGTAGATAGATCTTGGCTTGTTTGTTTGTATGCGGTAGAATTTTTTTGTTTTCCATGCTACGAAACCCTACAAAAATTGGGTAGGGCTTGATTGGAAATTTATATACCTTAGTATGGGTTCCCTCGCGACCAAGGTCTGAACTGAGGCTACCTTGTGAAGATTGTCCACCTGTGCAGTACCCAATATGACAGCTGGTCATGGTTGGGAGGCCAAACTCACAGGAGAGGTGCCTATACTAGGGCGTGTAATTGAAAGGTTAGGATTGATTATTCGCATACTGAGTATGGTGAATTCAGGATTGTTCCTGACGGATGTATCGAATGTTGTGGTGAAAGTGTACAATCTCTGCAGAGTGTCAAACTATTCGAATAGCCGCGTCCACGGTTATGGACAGTAGGAGTGGCCATACTGTTCCCCCGTCAGATGTTTTCAAAATGACTTATGAAATGAATTGAGACTTTGACTTGACCACAACAGAATTGTGATATGAAATTCAAATTCCCACTTAGTTGTTATAAAACTTTCAACTAGCTTTCTTTCCTTTTGAACTTAGTAGAGTTAAATCTGGCTTTTTGCAAAACAACCCTAGAGCTTAGCATCCTACTACACAAAAAAACCCTTAACTTGTTAGTATTAGTTTGCGAGTACTTAAAGAGTACTCATGTCTTTGTCCCTGGCTATTCCCGTAGCCAGACTATGAAAAGGAGTACCAGGATGACATACCGCAGGAAGGTTACGACAACTAGGATCATCTCCCATCGTCAGCATTGCCTGTGACCCCGAAGATGGAGCTTCGCCTACGCTATCGTTACTATTACGTTATTCCGCTGCTTGAGTTGTATTAAGAACTGGATCATGAGATCCTTATTTGTGTAAGACCTTATGTATGGTTTGTAATGGATGATGTACTGTGATATCCAAATCTATTATGTCTCTCAAAAATGGTAATCATGGGATTGCGATGTATGACATAACGGGCATCGGGGGGTGTTGACAAGTTGGTATCAGAGCCATCCTGACCATAGGAGACCCTAGTTAGAATGGACGTTTCAATCAAAAACTTAGTTTCAAAACCAAAGGAAGTGAGTATTTACAAAAACTTATTATCATTCTTATCACTTGGATTCTTTCATGAAAATTTATGTTCCTCAAAAATTCTTGCAAAATACATAAAATTTGACACACTTGATCCCTCTACTAACTTACTCATCCTATATTCTTATAGATGGACGTGAAGTACAACAAGTTTTATCAGTTGGGGAATGGAGGAGACGTCATCTTTGAGCGTGACTTGGACCAGCTTTCGGAACTTCTGGAGCGTCCGCACCCCGAGTTCTTCGGAGCTTAGCTCAATGATCAGGAAGGAGAAGATCTGCAGTGGCTAGTTGTTGCAAGTCTCCGAGGAAAGATTGAACCTCCCACTGCCGAGGGAATTCAGTTCACCTTAAGAGAAAACAACTGGCTCGATGGACTGGCCAGGGCAATGCAGGAAGCTCTTGTCCGTCTATGTGGGCAGAGTATCAATCAGATCAAGGGTGCCCGCTTTGAGTTCTACCCAAGGCGTGATGTTATGGGACAGCCACTGGAGGCCCCACATCATCCCGAGCTGAAGAGTCAAGTGGACCACCTCAGCTTCATGATGTATGATCGTCAGAAGGAGTTGGACAACGTCGTGCCTATGCCAACCACAAGTACGCCGTCGCCAAGAAGAAGGATCAGACCCTCGCCATGCTAGTGAAGGATCGCAAGTCTCGTCGCCGTCAGCTCGACAAGAAGGAGCGCATCATTGCCCGTCTTCTCCATCGGATCACGGATTTGGAGGAGACCATCCACGAGATAGACATGCAGTTGGAGGAAAGGGAGAATGCCGGAGAAGACCTTCGTGGAGATCCCTACTCCTATCTCAGCGGTGATGATGACTTTTTGGAGGATCAGGCCATGGACTTCTTCACCGATGAGGAGGATTTCGCCTTCATCGATGATGATGATGATGATGATGATGAGGATGATGAGTACACCGACTCCGAGGAGTAGTAGCACTTGAGCACTAGCGTTAGTGAGTTGTATTCGGTCCCACTGTATCGTAGTTTCTAGAATGGTTTGTAAAACCATATGTTTCCTTTGTTGTGGTGTGTGTTTGTATTGTGTGCTATGAATGAATGAAAAGCAAGTTGCTAGAAAAATCTGAGTCAAACTTTAAAAAAATTTCAACCACCTCTGAACCTTAGAAATTTCCCTCTTTTCTCATGATCTATCTCAATCTTCAGATGCCTCGCGGAGGAAGCGGTTCATCCCTGGACCCAATGTTGCAGATCTTGCAAATGTTGGTTTCTGACCGCGAATCTGAAAGAGCCGAACGTCAAGCCAACCTAGCCACCCTTCAACACATAGCTCAGATGGCCAACAACAATCAAGGCCAAGGAAATTAGGACAACCATGGATCTAAGCTCAAGAATTTCCAGAAAACCAATCCACCTGTTTTCACTAGGTCAGAGGAACCCTTAGATGCATATGATTGGCCGCAAACAATGGAGAACAATCTGGAAGTCGCCGGAGTGGAAGCTAACGAGAAAGTTCTGTTCGCCACCCACTATCTAGCCGGAGATGCAAGAGCATGGTGGAACATCGTTCGTGCAATGACCAGAAGTCAGATGATGACCTGGGATGAATTCAAGGTCAAGTTCAGCAGAACCCATGTGCCACCGGGTTTGATCAAGAGGATGAGAGACGAATTCAGAGAACTGAAACAAGGAAGGATGACCATAGTGGAATACCGTGACAAATTCTTGTCATTAGCTAGGTATGCCCCGAATGAGATCGACACTGAAGCCAAGAAGAAAGAGAGATTCTTGAATGGTCTGCACGATGAGATGCAGACGGTGTTGGTCAATATCCCCTTTGCTGATATTGAAGCCCTAGTTGACTCTGCCATTCAGATGGAAGGAAAGATCAACGAAGCCAATGAGGACCGCAAGCGCCACATGATGCATCAACCAGGAACCCACCAGACCCCAAAGTATCGCCCCAACCCATCTTCAGGATTTTCCCCGAGAACCAACAGACCCCCGACGAACCGTCCGACCTATCCCAACCGTGGAAACCCAAGGCCCGGAGGAAACCACAACAACCCCGACAACTCTAGCAATTTCAACCGTGCACCACCCAAGTTCAACAATAACAATGTCGCCACCAATGCCAACACTGCCCAAGGACTGGAAGCAATATTGTGCCTGTTGCAGCGAAGGACAAGTCGCAAGTGACTTGTTATGAATGTGGAACCAAGGGTCACTACTCCAATGAGTGCCCCAAGAAGAATGCCGCAGCCCCCAATGCAAATTCCCTAGCTCAGCAACAGCGTCGTGTTCAGCCTGGAAGAAGGTTTGTCCCAGGGAACTCACTCAACCGCAACAATCCTCTTTTTCTCATGCATGCTGAAGAAGCCCAGGAAGCACCAGACATCGTGCTGAGTATGTTTTCTGTTAACTCAGTACTTGTAAGAGTGTTGTTTGATTCTGGAGCATCGCACTCATTTGTCACCGAAGAATTTGCATGCACTAGTAAGATTCAACCAACCAAACTGAAGCATGTTATGATTGTTCAAATCCTCGGTTCAACCACCAAAGCTAGGCAAATTTGCAAGCCGTCCCTATTTGAATCCATGGCATAGATTTTTATGCTAATCTAATAGTAGTCAAAACTAAAGGTTTGGAAGTAGTACTACGAATGGATTGGATGTCCAAACATAAAGGATTAATTGACTGTACCAAGAAAGCCATAACCATGACCAGTACAGCCGGAGTATCGGTCGAGCATGTATCTGAAGCCTTACCTCGTCAATTTAAGTGCAACAAGAGTATATCCCAACCTACCATTGACCAAGTCCGGATAGTCTGTGAATACCCGATGTATTTCCAGATGTTTTGTTCGGTATGCCCCCAGATCGGGATATTGAGTTTGTAGGGTTCGCACCATAGAAAACAAAAAATTTCCTACGATGTGAACTATGTACCAAGATCTATCTACTAGATACAAACAACGGGCGGATGTATATCCGTAGAGAACATACCCTTGAAGACCGACAAAGCTTAACGAGTTCAACTCATGGTTGATGTAGACGTTCTCTTGCCGATCTCAAGATCGAGAGGAAGTCCTAGCGCGGCAAATCAGCAGCGCATCCGTGCTCGCACACACGTTCGAGGCACCGAGCAACCACCGCATCCTCGCTCCAGCGATGCAGCGGAAGCACAACTCTTTCTTGCCAAATAGCCACCGGGAACATGTATCTCGCTAGTCCGAGACCATGGGGGATAAATTCTAGAGGGGGAGAGAGATCCTTCACGAGGAGGTGTGAGAGACAAGTGAGGAGGGGGGCTCCTTTTATAGGAGGAGGGGGCACCCAAGGGGGTGTCCGCCGGCCATGGGGGCTGCCCCCTCCCCTCCTTCATTCATGTGGGTGGACACTCCACTCACAAAATGTCCTTTAAATTCCCTCCACTCAAAAGTCCACTCAAATTCCCATTAAATTTCCACCAAATTTAATGCAAACTCTCATTAAATAAAAATCTTTTATTTTATTCAGAATTTTGTCAATTACTTTAATGACAAACATTCACAAATAACCCCTTGCTAGAATTCTGTTTCACATGCATAACAACTTTATGCAATTTCACCCGAAAACCTGTTTCGGTATCTAGTGAAATAAATTCCTGCGCTTGTTCATTCTTTCGACATGAAACTTTTGCTCCAATTGGATGTCGGTGTCTCTTAAGTGTGTCACCCTACGGTTCGTGAATAATGCGGACATGATCGAGACCCCTCTCGGATCAATAATCAGAAGCGGGATCTGGAGACCCATACTGACTCCCACACATTCAATGATGACTTTCTTGTGATCGTCGGAACCTTTTACGCTAGTATCTTAATCCCTTTGTTTCACGATATATTACATGTCCGAGATTCGATCATCGGTATCTCCATACCTAGTTTGATCTCGTTACCGACATGCACTCTTTTCTCGTTCCCGTGATATAACATTCTAGTGATCAAATCACTTGTTTGCAAGCTAATCAATGTGATATCACCGAGAGGGCCCAGAGTATATCTATCCGTCATCGGGATGAACAAATTCCACTCTTGATCCATGAGCCTCAACATAACACTTTATTAGTTCTGAATCCATCTTTATAATCACCCTGTTACGGTGTGACGTTTGATGTTATCAAGAAACTCTTCCGGTGTTAGTGATTGACGTGATCTCATGGTCTAAGGATTAGGATCACTTCGTAAGTTGTTATAGCAATATAAACTCAATGACTTTGATCGTAATGTTATACTTCGGATGAATGTTCATCACACCATTACACTAATGTTGTGATCCCATTATTAACAACATCCATTGTCCATGATCAGGAAACCTTGATCATCTTGTTAATCAGCGAGCTAGTTTATGAGAGAGGCATAACTAGGAACTTTCTGTTTGTTTATTAAACACACATGTATTAATGTTTCCGTATTAATACAATTATAGCATGTAAAATAAACATCTATCATATACTTGGAATACACATAATAAACACTTTATTATTGCTTCTTAGGGCATATTCCCTTCAGAGTTTATCATTGAACTAATCCCTGGAACAGGACCCATAGCCAAGAGACCATATAGTATGAACCCATCTGAAATAGCAGAACTGAAGAAGCAACTGGATGCCATGCTGGAAATTGGATTGATTCAACCAAGTGCGTCACCATGGAGATCACCTGTTTTGTTCATGGACAAGAAAGATGGAGGTAACCATTTGTGTATGGATTATCGAAAGTTGAATGATGTCACTATCAAAAACAAGTACCCATTGCCAAAGATAGAAGATCTGTTTGACCAGTTGACTGGTGCCAAGGTGTTTTCTAAGATTGATCCTAGAACTGGCTATCATCAACTCAAGATTCGCGCAGAGGATATTCCAACGACTGCCTTTACCACCAGATATGGATTATACAAGTATACTGTCATGTCTTTTGGATTAACCAATGCCCCCACCTATTTCATGAATCTCATGAATAAGATTTTTATGGACTTCCTGGATAAGTTTGTCGTTGTTTTCATTGATGACATTCTGATTTATTCCAAATCAGAGGAAGAACATGAGCTACACCTAAGGACCATTCTTGGAACCCTTAGAGAGCATAAGTTGTATGCCAAGTTTAGCAAATGTGAATTCTGGTTACAGGAGGTAGGATTCCTCGGCCACATTGTATCAGTCGGAAGAACTGCCGTTGACCCTGCAAAGGTGAAAGATGTCGAAGATTGGCAAGCCCCAACCACTCAAACCCAAGTTCGTGCATTTCTTGGATTAGCGGGATACTACCGCAAGTTCGTAGAAGGATTCTCTAGTATCGCGAGACACATGACCCAATTGCTGAAGAAGGACAAGTAGTTTGAATGGACAGACAAATGTGAAGCGAGTTTTCAAGAACTCAAGAGAAGATTGATTTCAGCCCCCATCTTGATCATGCCGGATATCACGAAGCCCTTCGATGTGTATTGTGACGCATCCAAGATCGGCCTAGGATGTGTGCTGATGCAAGAAGGAAAAGTTATATCTTATCTATCTCGACAACTGAAGCAACATGAACAAAACTACCCAACCCATGAACTCGAGCTCGCAGCCGTAGTTCTAGCCCTGAAGACATGGAGGCATTATCTCATGGGAAACCATTGTGAGATTTATTCGGATCACAAGAGCGTGAAGTATATATTCACTCATAAGGAGCTGAATATGCGACGGGGAAGATGGATTGAGCTAATCAAGGATTACGACCTGGACATTCACTATCACCCCGTTAAAGCCAATGTGGTAGCATATGCCCTTAGCAGATTGCCGTGCCGCTTGAACTCCATGATTTTGAAGGAGCAACCAAGTTTGCACAAGGAGATGGAAGATTTCTGAATGGAATTAGTGAGCGAAGGATTTTTGGCTAGCATAGAACTTCAACCCACTTTGATCGGCCAGATCAAAGAGGTGCAGAAAGGAAAAGCTAGTATTGACGGAATCAAGCGTCGTATAGGTACAAACAAAGTACCCGGATTTACCGAAGACGAAGAAGGAGCTCTGTGGTACAAAGGACGTCTTTGTGTACCAGCAGATTCAGAGTTGAAAGAAGTTATTCTGAAGGAAGCTCATGATACTCTTTATTCTATCCACCCCGGAGGAACGAAGATGTATCAGGATTTGAAAGAACAATTCTAGTGGCATAAGATGAAGAGAGAAATCGGAAGCTATATCGCCAAGTGTGATATATGTCAGAGAGTCAAGGCGGAATATCAAAGACCCGCAGGACTGTTGCAACCCTTACATATACCGGAATGGAAGTGGGATTCAGTAGGAATGGACTTTGTCACCGGATTGCCTACTTCTAGTAGGGGAAATGACTCTATCTGGGTCATAGTTGACAGATTGTCCAAAGTAGCCCATTTCTTACCAGTCAAGACCACATACCAGAGTTCGAAGCTAGCGGAGTTATACATCGCTAGAATCGTCAGTTTGCACGGAGTCCCCAAGAACATCATATCGGATCGAGGAACGCAATTTACCTCGAGATTCTGGAAGAAACTCCAAGAAGGTTTAGGAACCCGACTATATTTCAGCACAGCTTATTACCCTCAGACCGATGGACAAACGGAGCGAGTAAATCAAATACTCGAAGATATGTTGAGAGCATGTGTGTTAGAGTATGGATCTAAATGGGAAGACTGTCTATCGTTCACAGAATTTTCATACAACAATAGTTATCAAGCTAGTTTGCAAATGGCCCCATTTGAATTCATGTATGGAAGGAAGTGTCGCACCCCTTTGAATTGGTCGGAAGTAGGAGAGAGTTATATTTTTGGACCCGACATCCTACGAGAAGCAGAAGAGAAAGTTCAGAAGATTCGTGAGCACCTCAAGACCGCCCAGTCAAGACAGAAGAGTTACGTCGATAAAAGACGTCGAGACCTTGCTTTCAATATCAGAGAATTTGTGTATCTTAAAGTGTCGCCCTTGAAAGGAATGCGGCGTTTCCAGCTGAAGGGAAAGTTAGCCCCCAGATATATCGGACCCTTGAAGATTCTGAATCGTCGAGGAGAAGTATCATATCAATTGGAACTGACAAAAGAAATGTCAGCCGCGCACAATGTGTTCCATATCTCGTTACTTCGTAAATGCCTCGAAGTTTCGGAGAAGACTGAAGTTTTCAAGAATATTGATCACCGGACCATAGAAATCAATGATGACGTGACCTATCCCGAAGTACCCATCCGTATTTCGGAAGAAGCTTTCAGAACTACCAGAACCCGAAGCATCAAGTTTCTCAAGATTCAGTGGAGCAACCACACAGAAGAAGCTACCTGGGAGCAAGAAGATCACATCAGGACAGAGTTCCCCGATCTCTTTAAATCCTAGGTAATCTTTGTTCTTATTTCTCAAATCTCGGGACGAGATTTTGTTTAAGGAGGGAAGGTTTGTAACATCACAAAACTTTAATCCAAGTTGATCAAGATCCAAATCATCAAAAATTAGGGTTAACAAAAACTTTTCCATCTCAAAATATGAAAGCATTCATGTGTATGTGCATTTAAATTAGGAGTTCATTTGAATTGCCATGGTTCTGTGATTCATTGCTTGTAAAATGATTCTTAGGTGAAATAAACATCATCTAAATCATTCCCAAACTTTTCCCAAAGAAAAACAACTCAAAATAAATAAATGAAGTGAATGGTCATTTTTGCCAAATTAACTATAATGCCTACTTTGGCTATTCCTAGTACTCAAAACTTAACAGAAACAATTGTGGATTTTTGCACCCCTTGCTAGTACACATAATGAGGTACCAAGGCCCACTTTGTGATCTGCCAAAAACATTCAAATGCTAAGTTTAAATGACAGTTTAAAATTGAATCTATTTCATATGGGAAGATCCCACTATTTCAAAAACCACTCAAACAAGCTCAATTTTCAAAACCCAAGCAACCACAGAGTCTCAAGCTTATGCCTAGCACACCCACCAAAAATATTTTCAAAATTCAAAAAGAATTTTCTTGCGGCCATTTCATCAAACACTTTACAGGCAGAATTCAAACAAAACCAAATTCACTATTTTGAATAGTGCTCTGGCCAAACTTGTCTCCCATTTGACCCCCATTTGCTCACATTGTCCCATATGGATCAAACCAGGGAATAACTACCCCATCCCCTACCTCCTAGCAGCATTCCCATGCCAAGCCGAGCCCCACCTCGCCGACCAACTTGGTCGCCGCCGCAGCAGACCGCCTCCCCCTCTCTCGCCATGTATAGGAGATAGCCAGCACCTCACCGCCGCCCACTGTCCCCTCCCCGAGCCAGGACCAACCATGGACCACCGAGAAATTCCCGCGCCCAGTGCCACCGCGCCATGCCGAGCACGCCCAGAGTGCCGCACCCGGCACGCGTGCACAAGCCGCCACTCAACCGCATCCCGCGCCCACCGCGTCGCCACGACCCAGGGAGCACGCCAGACACCCCCATTCGCCGTCCAACGCCTCACAACCACCGCTCGCCGTCGAAGCCGCCGCCTCTTCCGCTCAGAGCGCTAGCTCTGCCCGACCGCTTACCACCGCCCCTAAGCCCGCATTAAAGTTCTAGAGCACCGCTAGGAGTCCGCGCGTCGATCGCCACCCTCAGCCATACCGCTAGCAGCCCATAGCCATGTCGCCACCGTCGCTTGACCATCCCTCTCGGTCTCGCCGTCGAGCCTATAAAAGGAGTGCACCCCCAGCCGTTTGCAACACACCACTCCGCTCCTCTCACCTCACTGATCGTCCCACACCTCTAGCCGGAGCACGGGGAGCAGCAGCTCGCCGGAATTGTACTGGAGCAGGCCGCCTCTGGAGGAGAAGGGCGCCGCTAATTGCGACCACCCCCGGAGCAGCCTCGACTGTCCCTGAGCTCGCCATCGACCACCAGTCCGTCTGCTCGCCTCGCCATCGTCGCTGGAGCCCTGGTACGCCCCTATGCACCCCCATCGAGCCGCTAGGGTTAGAGCTTGCCGGCGACAGGTCCGTCATCAACGACGATCCACAACCGTTGATCCCCATTCTAATCCAACGTCCCACACCGCCCCGTACCGCTTCGCGTATTATGAGCCACTAACTGGTGGACCCCCTATCAGCTGAACCCCGCGCTGCGGAGTGACACTAGGCCGGCCCGTTAGCATCTCCCGCGCGACCCAGCAGTTTAAATTTAGATTTTCCATTTAATTTCAAACACAGTTCTGTACATAGATTTAAAAATCAAACTAGCTCGACTCACTAAACCAAAATGCATGAAACTAATTTTGTTAGAAAAGTACTAAAATGCTTAATCCAAGCCCGTTGGATTCAAACCCTTTGGAGTTATAGATCAACCTTGGTAAAAAAACAAGGCAGAAGCTTTTCTGCATTCAAACATTTTTCAAAATTCAACCATAAGAGCTTTTGAGTTGATTCCAACTCCCAAAAATCACATTTGATCATACCTTTTAGAATATATAAAACATATGGGTTTACTTACAAAAATAATGTTCAAGTAATAAAAGAATGCCACATAGGCATTTCTAGTCATTTTATTTATTTAAAAATAACTAGGCATTGTAATAAAAGTTTTTCAATTACTTTTCTCAAATTAAAATAAATAAGACAAATGCTTTAATTCTTGTAATGTTAGTGATGATGCTAGATCATCTATAGTACACCTTTGTGTGATGATTGAAAATAGTTAAGTATGGTTTGGTGATTGTGTACCTCGTATTTATTTATAGACGCTAGTACCGACCAAGGATACGAGGAAGAAGGAGGATACTACGAGGAGGAAGACGAGGAGAACTTCAATCACTGCTCTGCACAAGGCAAGCTAACACTTGCAACTATGATAGTTAGATAACATATGCAATGCATTAAGCATGCTTGGTTAGACACATTTGATGATACCCAATCCTAGTTTTACTTACAAGTTTAATACTTCATTTTCTTTACCAAAGCTTCTCTTAGAGTTTACTTAAGTGACTTGTAGATTCTAGAAAGATAACTGAAGGTAGCATAAAGAGCATAAAACTTGGCCTAAGTTAGATAATCTTGATGTCATCCTAAGGCATGAGATTGAACTTAGCAAATCCCCACTTGTTTACCACCCCTCATTAGTAGTTACCACCACTTGTAGATGCTAGTGCTAAGCATAAAACTTGATCAACTTTAGATGGGAATACTTGGTGAAAATGGTTATGAAAACCTTAGAATGATGAGTCATTCTACTGAAATGTTTTGACATGTGTTTCCGAACACCAGATGATTTTGATGATGAAAATGTTGAGGCGTGAGCCTTAACCCTTTATAAAACTTATGGTTGTCTGGATGCGATACCATTCCAATTTTACCGTACAACCACAATACCCGAAAATTGGGTAGGGCTTGATTGGAAATTTATATACCTTAGTATGGGTTCCCTCGCGGCCAAGGTCTGAGATGAGGCTACCTTGTGAAGATTGTCCACCTGTGTAGTACCCAAGATGACAGCTTGTCATGGTTGGGAGGCCAAACTCACAGGAGAGGTGCCTATACTAGGGCGTGTAATTAAAAGGTTAGGATTGATTATCCGCATACTGAGTATGGTGAATTCAGGATTGTTCCTGACGGATGTATCGAATGTTGTGGTGAAAGTGTGCAATCTCTGTAGAGTGTCAAACTATTCGAATAGCCACGTCCACGGTTATGTACAGTTGGAGTGGCCATATTGTTCCCCCGTCAGATGTTTTCAAAATGACTTATGAAATGAATTGAGACTTTGACTTGACCACAACAGAGTTGTGATATGAAATTCAAATTCCCACTTAGGTGTTATAAAATTTTCAACTAGCTTTCTTTGCTTTTGAACTTAGTAGAGTTAAATCTGGCTTTTTGCAAAACAACTCTAGAGCTTAGCATCCTACTACACAAAACCCCCTTAACTTGTTAGTATTAGTTTGCGAGCACTTAAAGAGTACTCATGGCTTTGTCCCTGGCTATTCCTGTGGCCAGACTATGAAAAGGAGTACCAGGATGACGGACCGCGGGAAGGTTACGACAACTAGGATTATCTCCCATCGTCAGCATTGCCTGTGACCCCGAAGATGGAGCTTCGCCTACGCTATCGTTACTATTACGTTATTCCGCTGTTTGAGTTGTATTAAGAACTGGATCATGAGATCCTTATTTGTGTAAGACCTTATGTATGGTTTGTAATGGATGATGTACTGTGATATCCAAATCTGTTATGTCTCGCAAAAATGGTAATCCTAGGATTGCGATGTATGGCATAACAGGCATCTAGGATTAAAAATCCGGGTGTTGACAACCGCTCCTCAAGTTTAGTTACCGGTAAGTTCTTGTCATACTAAGTACATGTGTATCATAAAGAACCGCCAATGGGGTACCCCTTACACATGATACAAGAGTTATCCCATAATCAAAATGACAAGACAAGCAGACAGTGAGCATCTCAACAATCTTTTTATTTGCTATTTGCATAGGTTTTTTATTGAGGATGCTTCACAGATTGCTCAATATGGTTATGCTATAAGTTTCCACCATGATTAGGCATGGATTAGGCTAGCGGCCCAGGCGTTTCTCTTACACACATACATAACTCCATGGACTTACAAGCTCCCCTTTTATTTCACACCGACGGCATCCATAAAGAAAAGAGCATGATATCAACTGGATCGAGATCCAAAAGTGTTGAAAGCGTTCCCCGTGACAATGATATGTCCAAAACGTATATACTTTACCGAACACTTTTGCTATTGTTTCTCCTCTAAACTTGTGTGATTTGGATACAACTAAAACGGACTAACACGGACTAACGCTGTTTTCAGCAGAATTACCTTGACGTCTAGTTTTTTTTGCAGAAAATCAACGATCAGGAAAAATCCCGGAAAATTTGCCCCAAATTATATTTCACCAGAAAATCCACGGAGCCAGAGTACGAGACGGAGTGGAGGCCTAGGGGCCCATACCGCTGCCAGGCGCGGGCCAGGCCTGGCCGCACCTGGGGGGGTGCCGCCACCCCAGGCACCTCCTCGGCATCCCTCTTCGCCTATAAGAAGCCTCTTGACCTAAAAACCGAGGGGGGTCGACGTTTTTCCAAAAAGAGTTCCGCTGCGCCGCCACCACCAGAAACCGCGATTTGGATCGAGATACACCGTTCTGGCACCCTGCCGAGACGGGGAATTTGGAGAGAATCATCTCCATCGTCATCACCAACGCCTCTCCATCAACCATCAATGTTTCCCTCATCTATAAGTGAGTAATCCCTCGCAGTAGGCTATGGGTATGGTAGGGATTGGATGAGTTCTATCATGTAATCTAATAATATTGTTAGGGCACAGTGCCTAGTATCTCTTTTTGTGCTATTTGACTTTGTTGCAACTTGTTGTGCTTAATGCTTGTCACTAGGGCCCGAGTGCCATGATCTCATATATGAACTTATTATTGAATCATTATGATAATATTGTTTGTGATCTTATGTGCAAGTTGTGTACACATATCATTGTCCGGATCCAAAGGCCCCGAAGTGACAGAAATTGGGACAACCGGAGGGGATGGCTGTGGTGTGAGGATCACATGTGTTCAGGGAGTGTTAATGATTTGCTCTGGTTGCTCTATTAAAAGGAGCACCTTAATTGCCAGTAGTTCCCTAGAGGCCCCGTTGCAACGGGCTGGCTGGACAGAAGATGTTGTGTAAGTTCTCATTGCGAGCACGCATGACTATATATGGAGCACATGCCTAGGATTGTTTAGTACTTGGATGCTTATTCTTATTTATCTGCAATTCCCTAGATCTTGAAGTTACATGTTTAGACTCGTCCATGCAACGCCCATCCATCCATCCCTATGCCTACCGCACTTGAATCCTATTGTTTGCTACTACTGCTACTATTGCTCTTGTTCTACTGTTGTTGTTGCTTTGCTGTTGCTACTACCAAACTGTTGCTACTAATAAACTTCTGTGAGCAAGAACTATTTCCAGGTGCAGCTGAATTGACAACTCAGTTGTTAAGGCTTGCAAGTATTCTTTGGCTCCCCTTGTGTCGAATGAATAAATTGGGTAATACTACCCGCGAAGACTGTTGCGATCCCCTATACTTGTGGGTCATTAAGACTATTTTCTGGATCTGTTGCCGGGGAGCATAGCTTTATTTGTAAGTTCACTTGGATATATTATTGTTCACCGCTACTCCTTTCATCATGGGGAAGTCTCGTGATGGAAAGTTTCCTATTTTACCATCCACTACAAGAAGAGGTACAGTCCTAAACACCTTTGCTGCTCTTGATTGACCGTCCGTTATAAGTAAGCTTGTTACACCACCACCACATACACATGCTACACACACTGCTACTACTGCTGAGTCTGAAACTGCTTTTGATACTCATGATGTTACTTCTACTGTGCTTGATACGAGTGGTTCATTAGGTCCTTTCCTAGATGCTACTATGGCTAGTCTAGGAAATACTGAAACTCCTAGTGAAGACACTATTACACATGTTAGCTCACCTGAGTCTAGAGAGAGATATGATATTAATGATGGTTACATTGAGTTCACTAATGAATTTGTTGAAGAGTGCCGAAACACACATGGTACTACATGAAAAAAAATAGCGCGCTATTTCGGCGCTAATAGTGCGCTATAGCATATCTGGAGAGGTCACGCTAAATTTTAGCATTTTTGCTCGCTATGGCGCTATTTGCGAAATAGCATGCTATATCGCGCTAAAACGTCATAGCGTCAGGGAAAAATAGCGCGCTATTTTTATAGCATGTTGTAATGTTAATGTTATGCTTCTAGACGTCAACGATATGTTATTACATCATGGAGGTATTGATGTAGGATTCTGTAAGATTGGAAAACTATTTTTTGTATATGGTTATATATGTATAATTATAACAATTTTTGAAATATATCTTTTATTCTTGCATAAATCTTTTAATTTTTTATATATTTTATATTATTTTTAAAACGCTATTTTGAAATATAGCTCGCTATTAGCATGTTATAGCATGTATAGCATTTGAGGAGGCCGGCGCTATTTCTTTTAGCACGCTACTTTTTTACTTGGGTACTAGTGCTATTAAGAGTCTCCTTGCGAGACGTACCATTATCCTAAGTTGTCCTCTGATCCTAAGTTTGTCACTTCTCCCATAGATATTAAAGATAAAGATTATAATTTCTCACTTGATTTATCCTATCTAGACATTGTTGAGAAAGAACCTTTTTGTGGGACTGAAAATGAGAGTGTTGTGGCTCATATGAATGAGCTTTCTACTATGAGTGCCTTATTCTCTGATGATTTTAAGATGCGCAAGTACTTTGTTACTAAGATCTTTCCTTTTTCACTGAAAGGAGAATCTAGGGCTTGGTTTAATAGATTACCTCCTGGTTCCATTGATAGCCTTGATTGTTTGATTGCTTCTTTCTTCCTGAAATATTTTCCTCCTAGTGCTAGACATGCTGCTTTGCAGAGGCTTTTTAATTTTAAACAGGGAGAAGAAGAGAAATTGCCTGAGTCATGGACAAGGTTTTGTGCCTTGATTCATGCACATCCCGGATGTCCATTGTCTAAAAATGAGCTTCTTGATATTTATTACAATGGACTAACTGATGATTCTAGGACATACCTAGATAGCTTTGTTGATTGTGTTTTCAGGAAAAAAAACCCTACAGATGCTGAAGAATTAATGGATAAAATAAGCAAGAATTATGATGATTGGACTTCAACTGAGCTAAATACACCTGAGCCTGTTACTCCTGAACCAGTTGTGCCTAAACTAGATCCAATACCAACACCAAAGAAGAGAGGAGTTATTGCATTAAATGATGAAGTGATGAAGGAAGCGAAGAAGTGTCTAAAGGAGAAAGGTATTGGCGCCGAAGATGTGAAGAATCTACCTCCTATAGAAGAATTATGTAAGCCAATTCCTCACTCATCTACTATTGAGGTACACTCTCTCCAACACTTTGATGAAGGTGATATTCCTTATGGTAAGCCTCCTGATCAATGTTTAGAGGAACTTGACATTTTTATTGTTAAACAAGGTAATTTTAATAAACAAGTTCATAATCATTTATTTTAAAACTCTAGAGCTATTAAAGAGTTGAAAGATATTGTGGAAAGAACTTCTAATGATATTAAAATGCTTTGTAAACACTTTCAAATGGTTCAAACTCAAATTGATCAACTTGCTAAGGTACAAAAGGATATGCTAGTTAATGCCTCAGGAGATAAACATGCTTATGGAATTATAACTAGGAGTGGTATAGCCACTCAAGATCCTCTATATCCTGAAGGACACCCTAAAAGAATTGAGCAAGACTTTCAACAAGGTTAAAGTAGTGGTAGTCCTCGTAAGACAAAGAAAAAGAAACATAAAATTGTTGAGGAACCCCTTGAACCTGTTGTAGATCCTAATAGTATATTTGTCTCTGATGCTGAAACTGAGAGTGGTATTGATAAAAATGATGCTCCTGATAAGGAGGAAGTTGAGAAAGAACCTGAGAAGCACACTAAGAACACTAGATACACTAAGGAAGATTTTATTGCTAATAAACATGGTAAAGAGAGAGAACCTTGGGTGCAGAAACCTATGCCTTTTCCAGGTAAGAAACACAAATCAAAGGAGGAAGAACCATGGAAAAAAATAGCGCGCTATTTCTTCGCTATAGCGTCGCTATAGCATATTTGGGACGCGAACGCTACGCTATGCAAAATCTGCTCGCTATGGCGCTAATTACGCTTTAACGGCGCTAAATACGCTATAACGTCACAACGCAATAGCGCCGCTAAGAAAATCTATGAATATAGCGTCATCCCATAAGCCCATTGAGCCCACGACTCCACCACACCCAACACTCTACATCTAAATCTATGTCAACTCAACCCTATTTCCTAGTTCTCCTTCCTCACGTGACGATGGCGACTGCTAACAGACTGCAATGCCCGTCTCCTCCAGGTCCAACCGGTCGGCCACCTCTCTTCTTGGCACGTCCACCAGAAACAGTGAAGAACCAGGAGGACGCACATCTCAAGATCTCGACTAGTGAGCTGACCTAACGCAGGTCTTGTCCTCTAACTTGTCTTGCACCGGATGTCAAGCAAACTTTGTCATTTGCCACTACCAGTTAATTGTTTATGCATGTATTACTCAAAAAATAGCTGCTGAAATTCCTAGAAATACATGCTAGACCTTATTTTTTTTATTTTTTACCCACGCTATTTTGAAAAATAGCGCGTTATTAGCACGCTATAACTTGCATAGCGTTTGGAGAAGGGTCACGCTAAAAGAAATAGCACGCTATTTTTTTCCTTGGGAATAACACTACAACAAGTTTTGTGAGTGGGTGAAACCTTTATTTTTGCAAATTCCTTTGACTGATGCTATTAAGTTGTCCCCTTATTCAAAGTATATGAAGGATATTGTCTCTAATAAAAGGAAGATTCCTAATGAGGAGATTTCTACTTTGCTTGCTAATTATTCCTTCAATGGTAAGGTTCCAAAGAAACTTGGCGATCCAGGTATACCAACTATTCCTTGCTATATTAATAATAATTATGTTAGAACTACTTTATGTGATTTGGGAGCTGGAGTTAGTGTTATGCATTTTTCTCTCTACAAGAGACTCCAGCTAGAAAAGTTGGTACCAACTAATATATCTTTTCAAATGGCTGATAAGTTAACTACTATTCCTGTTGGTATATGTGAGGATGTTCCTGTTCAAGTGGCTCATAATTGCTTGGTTTTAATTGATTTTGTTGTGCTTGAAATGCCTGAAGATGGTAATATGTCTATTATTCTCGGGAGACCTTTTCTTAATACTACAAGTGCTGTCATCAATTCTAATCAAGGAAAAGTAACATTTAATACTAATGACAAAGAGCATATTGTCTACTTCCCCAAGAAGGTTGCTAAGAGCTATTGCCTGGATTCCATTGAAAATGTTGAGAGCATTAAGGTTGGAGAAATATATTGTCCCATTCCACAAGAAAGTTTTGAAACTATTATGATTGGGACCATTGCTATCAAGCTTGAGGTAACATAATCACTTGGTGGAATACAAAGTTTTGTCTCATATAAGATTGTTTTGGTAACAAGACTTGATCAACCTTGTTAACAAAAGGATTTTAATAAACAAAATAATGTTTTCACTGTGGTTATTCTTTCTCCCTTTTACTTTTCTCTTTCTTAGTCTTTGCTCTTTCTCTTGCTAGATTTCCATGGTTTAGAGCCTCATTATTCAGATTATTAGTTCCCCATAGAGAGGCTTGATCTTTATTCCATGGTTCAGCATAATTCTATTTCTCTAGGGGCTACTGTGAGAGGTTTATCATATGAACTATCCTTTGCCAAACGTGGTTGGAGAGGGGGTAGGAGGACTGAGAAAGTAGTTTATTTGCCTGCACCTATTTTTTTAATTTTGATAACAGGCAAGGATGGTCGCTCACGGAGGAGGAGTTTGACACTTACGTGGCAGATCTCTCCCAGCAAGAGGAGAATGTTGGAGAGGATGCCGAAGACGATTCGGTTCAGCCCTCCAACTTGGGAGAGTCTTCATACCAGCAGCCTTCCTATGATTGGGGCGCGTCTTCTTCTTCATCGCAAACACTTGACATCACACTCATCTATATATCATGCTCTGTCGGTTCTTTATATATCCATGTTTCGCTTTCTTTTTGGTTTTTGTTTCTGTTTTCTTAAAACACAAAATACCAAAAATATTTTCGTTGTTTCTCTTGGTTTGTTTCTTTTCTTTTTAGCTTTGGTTTGCCTTAAAGAAAAATACAAAAAGATTTTGCTTTGTTTTGTTTGCTTTTGCTTTGTTTGCTTGTTTTTAAAAATTGAAAACACCAAAAATATTTGTTGTTCTTCTTTGGTTTTGTGAGTTCTTTGCAGGGTTCAGCCGTCCTCAGTAGAGTTTGGTTTCATGTTATTATTCAAGTCACACAAGTGAAGGGCAATAATGAAGATTAAGACAACTTGAGGTGTGGTAAGAGGCTGGTAACAAACTCTATTTGTTTCATTTTTGTACATATACTCATCATTGTAAGCATGCTTAGCATGTTCGTGTAAGGTGTGTGTTATTATGAATGCTTAGTAGTTCTTGCTTGCTTGTGATTAGCTCCATATTGCTAATAGTTTGTAGCATGTCATATGAATGTTTGCTTGCATTATTCTATTCATATTTTGGTGTGATATTGTGCTATCCTCCTCTGAAGTTTCATGTGAATCGACTTGGCACATGCTCACGCATGCATATGACTAAACAATAGTCAGTAAGCCTCGATGATTTATTTTGCCTCAGAGTTCTTGTATCACTTTCTTTCCATAATTGGTCTTGTTCTGTTGCAAGCATGATTATGACAGTTATTGCTCTCTCGTTTTTCACTCCCTCTCTATTGCTAGCCTTCACTTGCACTGAGTATGAGCTCTACTTGTGCATCCAACTCCCCCAAACCATTACTGCCAACAGTGTCCACCATACCTACCTATTAGCATCATTTGTTATTTCAGTGCATATTCATTATACCTTGTTTTCTTCCAAATAAAATGTTTGACTATTTTGAGAAAGTTAGTTAGTAAAGATCCCATGAACTTGATGGCACACTTTATTTCTAGCACTTAATAATCCTGAACCATTGTGACCTGTCCATGAAAGTTATATGCTTGCAAATTATAGGCTGGGAGTTAGCAGAACCGTGTTGTCACGGGGAACGCTTTCAACACTTACGGATACATATCCAGTTGATACCTTGCTCTTTTGTTTGCGGATGTCGTCGGTGTGAAATAAAAGGGGAGCTTGTGAGTTCATGGAGTATATATATGTGTTATAGAAATGTCTGGGTCGCTAGCCTAAGCCATGCCTAATCATGGTGGAAACTTGCAGCATCACCATAATGAGCATTTATGAAGCATCCTCAGTAAAAAGCTATGCACATAGTAAATAAAAAGATCATTGAGATGCTCATTGTCTGCTTGCCTTGTCATTTTGATCATGCGATAGCTCCTATATCATGTGCAAGGGGTACCCGTTGGCGGTTCTCTATGATATGCATGTATTTACAATGACAAGAACTTACATGTAACCAAAGTTGAGTAGCATGTGGAGCGGCCCTCGTACTCCAGGGACATGGGATTTCCAGTTTATGGTATGTCAAGCATATAACTCATATTGGACCTCACTTTCACCATTAACCACATAAATATGCCTATGATAGGGGCAATGAGAGCTCAAAGCTAATGAGTACTTTACTTTCAGCATTTGGAAGCCTTTCAAACTTTTTAAAACCTTTCCACCTCCTTGTTGAGTCACCACTTATTCTATGAGCACCTTCTTGAGAGCATAGTTTTCATTCTTGTGTTTGTCTCAAAACTTGGTTAATTATGTCATGACTTTGATGCTTGTATCTCTGATATCTTTACTTCTAGTCTTCACTTGAACTTCAGAGGTGCTTTATCATTTATATTGTGCTCTACAAACAAAGTCAAGCGAGCTACCACTCTATCATACCTTATTATGAGCATTGCAATGTTGCTTATGTTTATGTTTCATGCTACTTATTATTATTGAGTTGGTTTCTCTTCATAGCTTGCAATGACTATTGAGTAGACTTAGTTGCATACTGTTTATTATGAATAGTTTAAGCATATACTCCTATGATGAGAATATATACATCATATGAAGCAAATGTGTTTGTGAAAGTTCTTTTATCGCACTCAGTTTTCAACTGAATTGCTTGAGGACAAGCAATAAGCTAAGCTTGGGGGGAGTTGATATGTCCAAAATGTATCTACTTTCCCGAACACTTTTGCTATTCTTTCTCCTCTAAACTTGTGTGATTTGGATATAACTAACACGGACTGGCGCTGTTTTCAGCAGAATTACCTTGGTGTCTAGTTTTTGTGCAGAAAATCAACTATCAGGAAAAATCCCGGAAATTTTTCCAAAAATCCTATTTCACCAGAAGATCCACGGAGCCAGCGTACGAGACGGAGTGGGGGCCTAGGGGGCCCACACCCCTGCCAGGTGCGGGCCAGGCCAGGCCACGCCTGGGGGGTGCAGCCACCCCAGGCACCCCCTCAGCCTCCCTCTTTGCCTATAAGAAGCCTCTTGACCTAAAAACTGAAGGGGTTCGACGTTTTTCGAAAAAGAGTTCCGCTGCGCCTCCACCACCAGAAACCGCGATTCGGATCCAGAAACTCCGTTCTGGCGCCCTGCCGGGACGGGGAATTTGGAGAGGATCATCGCCATCGTCATCACCAATGCCTCTCCATCACCCATCAATGTTTCCCTCATCGATGAGTGAGTAATCCCCCGCAGTAGGCTATGGGGATGGTAGGGATTGGATGAGTTCTATCATGTAATCGAATAAGATTGTTAGGGAATAGTGCCTAGTATCTCTTTTAGTGCTATTTGACTTTGTTGCACAACTATCGAATAAGATTGTTAGGGCATAGTGCCTAGTATCTCTTTTAGTGTTATTTGACTTTGTTGCAACTTGTTGTGCTTAATGCTTGTCACTAGGGCCCGAGTGCCATGATCTCAGATCTGAACTTATTATTGAATCATTATGATAGTATTGTTTGTGATCTTATCTGCAAGTTGTGTACACATATCATTGTCCGGATCCAAAGGCCCCGAAGTGACAGAAATTGGGACAACCAGAGGGGATGGTTGTGGTGTGAGGATTACATGTGTTCATGGAGTGTTAATGCTTTGCTCCGGTGCTCTATTAAAAGGAGCACCTTAATTGCCAGTAGTTCCCTAGAGGCCCCGCTGCAACTGGCTGGCTGGACAGAAGATGTTGTGCAAGTTCTCATTGCGAGCACGCATGACTATATATGGAGCACATGCCTAGGATTGTTTAGTACTTGGATGATTATTCTTATTTATCTGCAATGCCCTAGATCTTGAAGTTACATGTTTCTACTCGTCCATGCAACGCCCGTCCATCCATCCCTATGCCTACCGCAATCGAATCCTACTGTTTGCTACTATTGTTACTATTGATCTTATTCTACTGTTGTTGTTGCTTTGCTGTTGCTACTACTAAACTATTGCTACTGATAAACTTCCGTGAGCAAGAACTATTTCCATGTGCAGCTGAATTGACAACTCAGTTGTTAAGGCTTGAAAGTATTCTTTGGCTCCCCTTGTGTCGAATAAATAAATTGGGTAATACTACCCGCGAAGACTGTTGCGATCCCGTATACTTGTGGGTCATCGGACACCACGGTTCTGCTAATCTCAACATATAAGTGCAAGCATATACAACATAGATGACACAATGGTTCAAGTTTATTAGGGGCAAAAAAAAATAAAGTGTGCCATCAAGTTCATGAGAGCTTTAATCACTAAGTGTTCACATAACAAAATACTTTTTAATTGGAAGATTGATGAAAACAAGAATATACTTGGAATAGTGTAACAAACCATGCATATGAATTTATAGTGGACACTTTGGAATAACTTGATTTCTTGGGAGTTGGATGCATGAGTAGAGCTTACTCAGCAAAAGTGAAGGCTAGCAAAAGACTGGGATCGACCAACTAAGAGAGCAATAATGGCCATAATCATGCAGAGCAACAAAACATTACTAATCAAAGCATAAAGTGGTACCACAAGTCAAGGACTAAATGATCATAGAGGTTAATGGTGACTTGTTAGAGTCATAACATGGTGTGAGCATGTGGCAAGTCAACCCAAACAAAGCATCAAAAGAGAATACCACAATACTATGCTTTTGTATGCTAAAACAACGCATGATTCTTTCAAGGCGCACTAAGCACTCTCAATGACTTGGAGAAAGTCATGCTACATCAATAATCACTAAGCATAAGGTCAAAAAAACATCTAGCATGACAAGATAAAGTCTAAGCCACAGTCAAAGCAATCTCACTTTTGTACCACTATAAGCATAAAACTTTATACTATTGGCTGACTCCAACTTGTTTGTAAACAACACATCGAAAACGGGGGTACAAACTAATTTATTCAAGCAAACTAAATGAAAACTAAGACGCTCCAAGAACAACACAACAATGCATGAAACAATAAAAACGAAGTGTCTAGAAAGACCTGAGCTTTTTATTGATGAAGAAGGGGAAGCCTTGGGCATCCCCAAGCTTTGACGATGTACCTCTTTAATATTTCTTGGGGTGACACGGGGTGGCATCCCCAAGCTTGAGCTTTTGTCCATTCTTCATCTCATTACATCATTCTCTCTCTACACCTAAAAATTTTCCTTCGTACAAAACTTCACACACTCTTCATTAGCAACAGTAGTCTATTCAAAAGATAATAGACCTTTGGGGTTTAGTTTTAGAACAACAAAATTTTCACTAAAAACACAAGCTACTGTAGCAGTTCCCTTTAAAAAGCTCAATTTACCAAAAAGAACTCAAAAAGAAATCGATAAGAGGCAAATGCAAATAATGGCAGAAATCTGTCAAAACAGACCAGCAGGTAGAAACCGATTTTTTTGAAGACCTTTTGTTGCTCAAATAAAAAAAGTGTTGAAATACGAAAGTTAGCTAACATACTTTTTTTTCCAGAAAATATCAGCTCAATCCGACTTACAGGGATTCTTCACGAATTTTTAAGGTGAAGCACAAAATCTGTTTCGGGATAGCAACTCCCCAAATGTTACTTCTCTCTCATTAGAGGTCATTCTTGGCACAAAAAGCAAATAAAAAGGATAAGGAGAGGTCATTACAGAGGTAATAACTTCCAAGACTCAAGAAAACTTTTGGGTTATCTCCTAATAAGTACTTTTCTTTAATGCCTTTAAGTTAGGCTTGATAGTTTGAGAAGATGCTCGCATAAGAAATATGAAATTGAAGTAAAAGAGAGCATCAATAAGCAAATTAAAAATACATTTAAGTCTAACCCACTTCCTATGTATAGGAATCTTGTACGCAAATAAATTCACAAAGAACAAAGTGAAAGGCCTAGGAAGATAAAACAAGAGTAACTTCAAAACTTTTAGCATATAGAGAGGTGTTTCGGTGCCATGAAAACTTCTACAACCATATTTTCCTCTCTCATAATAATTTTCAGTGGCCTCATGAATAAACTCAACAAAATAACTATCACATAAAGCAAGATTTTCATGATCTACAGACACATAATTTCTACAAAGCTCAAAAATAGTGGGATTAAAACATTCAAATCCACTTTCAACAATTTTATAACAAGGTGACTAATCATTCAATATAGGACCATCGTCTAGAGCTTTATCATAAACATTTTCTAAGCAAAACTCTTTAGTACCATGCATTTCGAAATTAGGCACAAATATAGGATTATCATAGATAACAGGAGCATAACTATTATCCCAAGTTTTACCCAAAGTAGATATTTCAAAAGGATCCATAGGAACATAACATTCATACTTCTTTGGTAAGCATGGGGGAAAATCAAATAATGTAAGAGGTAAAGAGTTACTCTCATTAGAAGGTAAGCATGGGTATATCCATTCTTCCTCCTCTTGACCATCACTCTCCTCCTCTTTTTCATCTAATGAGCTTTCAGGTTCAGAAATTTCGTCTTCCATAGGCTCCTGCAAGGCATTAGCCTCTTCCATTTGTGGAAAGCATCTATTAAAATATTCAAGAATATAACCATTTTCTTCCTTGTAATTATCAAAGAAAAATTGAAGTATATCATAGACCTCATATTCATAAGGTGAATCATCAGTATTTTCAAGCAAACTAAGAAGTTCAAATGCACCCTTGAAAGCAATAAATTCTTCAATTTGTTCCACATCATAAATGTAATAATTTCCTTAATAATATATGGTAACATTATCACTATACTCACATTGAAAAGGTAGGTGTTTATACCTCCTACAGCAACAAGATTTATTAAAGCAATAAGTAACATTATAAGTAGAGCACACCTCTCTAGCAATAGTATTCAATTTATCAATTTGTTCCCATAAGTGTTTCCCTTTCTGTGACAAACGGTGTTCATTATAAAAATACTTTTGTTCTTCCGTGAACCCACCTTTCCAATAAGAACTAGTTTCAAAGAAACCATCCATTGATTGAAAGCATGACAAAGCAAGGCAATAACAGACTAGCAACTAGAGTAGGAACTAATTTTATTTTTTTGTGTTTTTGATAAGAGAAAACAAAACCAAGGAAACTAATTGTTTTTTTTTTAGTTTTTGAAATAAAGAGGCAAACAAAACCAAGAAAAAGAAACTAAGCAAAACAAAAACAAAGTAAATAGAAAGGTTACGAAGGACTCCCCTTGTGAAGACGTCCTTAGCCTCCGTGGCAACGACGCAAGAAAACTTGTTGATAGCGCCTGGTAGGCGCTTCGTTGGAAGACCCCAAGAGCTAGGTGTGATGAGCACAGCATCAAGTTTTCCCTCAGTAAGAGACCGAGGTTATCGAACCAGTAGGAGGAAGGAAACGACTCAAAGGTGTTGCTAGCAACTTGGATACCTGCACAACACAAAGTCAAGACTTTGCTCCAACGAATAGTGAGGCTGTCAATCTCACCGGTTTGCTGTAACAAAGGATTAGCTGTATGGTGTGGAAGGTAATAGTATCTTGCAGAAAGTAAACAGTAACAGTGGAAGATGTGTCAATGGTAAATATTGGACTGGGGTCCATAGTTCACTAGAGGTGTTTGATACGTCGGAAACGTATCTATAATTTTTAGTGTTCCATGCTTGTTTAGTATCTACTTTGATTTGCTTTGTCCACACTTTGAGGTGCTTTTTATATGTTTTCTGGTACTAACCTATTAACAAGTTGCCACAGTGCCAGTTGCCTTTTTTGCTATTTTTGGTTCTAGAAAAGCTAGTAAGGAAATATTATCGGAATTGGACGGGACAAAAGCCAAAGTCAATATTTCACCGAGGAGAACACAGAGTCCACATGAGAGACGGAGGAGCGCCACAGGGCGGCCGCACCCCCCAGGCGTGGGCCCACCCTAGGCCGTGCCTAGGCAGGGTGTGGGCCCCCTGGCCGCCTCCCAGTCTCGCCTCTTCGCCTATAAGAAGCCCCCGATGCCTAAACCCTAAGCACCCGATCAATATTCCACAAAACCGTCTGTAGCCGCCGCCACCATCGTCCCTAGATCGGGGGGATCTGAAGCTCTTCCCGGCACCCTGCCAGAGGGGAGATCATCCCGGAGGCCTTCTTCTTCATCATGCCAGCCTCCGGTATGAAGCGTGAGTAGTTCCACCTTGGACTACGGGTCCATGTAGTAGCTAGATGGTTGTTTCTCCTCCTTTGTGCTTTCATGTCTATATTTTGTGAGCTCCGTTCATGATCAAGATCTCATCTATTTGTAATCATGCATGTTGTGTTTGCAGGGATCCGATGGATATCGAGATTACTATGTCAGATTGTTTATTGGTTTTGTCTTATTGATTCTATCATGTCTGTGTTGTTTGTGATCTTGCATGCTCTCTGTTGTTAGTATCTATCTTGGCCAAGCAGTTGCTAGTGAATCCAACAGGGGGTATTTATGCTCGATAGTGGGTTCATGCCTCTATTTAATCTAAGGGAAGTGACAGAAATCTCTAAGGTTGTAGATGTGTTGTTGCCACTAGGGGAAAACAACGGTCTCTTGTTCATGGAACAAGTGGATTGTTTACCTTACACACTTTTTTTAAAGCAGTTGTCTGTTGCTTTCAACTTAATACTGGAGGGGGTTCGGAGGATAACCCAAAGGTGGACTTCTAGTCATAGATTGTCACATCCCAAGATTTTCCAAATCTTGTAATGTGAAAATAAATGAATAAAATAAAACTTTACTTAAATTTCAGAGCCAGAAGAAACTTTTTGAACTCAAATGGAACTTCAAACCTATTTGAATTAAATAGAATCATAAAGGGATTCTTAAAGATAAACATTTAATAAAGGAAAGGATTTGGAATTACTATTTTGGATCTTTTAATAAAAGGATTTGACATTCAAAAGAAAAGATGGATTTACAAATAAGGGTTGTTTATAAAACCAAAATAAAACTTGGCCAAGCAGTTGAATTAAAACAGTTTATTTTAAATAAAATAGCAAAGGTTTAATTAAAAATAATAAAGTATTTATTAAATAAAATAATTAATATCCAAACTCTTTTAAAATAAAAGATCTTACCAATTTATTTGAAACATCAAAACTTATTAAATTGTTGAAAATAAGTTTTCTAAGTAATTTGTATTCACAAATAAAATCTACTAAAGTGTTTTGGCTTTATTGTAGATTTTAAAATAAACTTTCTCAACAAAACAAACCTTAGTTGATTTAATGAAAGTCTATTATATTTAATTAATAATGGACTCTAAAATAAAATGTTATTTTGTTTTAAAACAAGTTTCCAAGTATTTAATATTTTCAAATAAAACCTACTGATTTGATTTTGAAAATATTTAGGTTTCAAATAAAGATTTTACTAATAAAATCAAGCCCTATTTAGATTTAATAACTAAGTTCCATTTTATTTAATTATTAATGGACCCTAAAGAAAAAGGATTATTTTATTTTAAACAAGATTTCCAAATGAAATTTATTTCCAAATAAACCTACTGATTTGGTTTTGAAAACATTTGGATTTCTAATGAAGATTTTATTAATTAAACCAAACCTTATTTTATTAATAAACCATGGTCCATTTTATTTAAACTAATAAATGGAACCTAAATAGATTTAAAAATATTGATTGGATTATGTTGAAAAACAGAACCAAATTCAAAGTGAAGTTGAGTGTTTGTTTGAAATTGATTTGAGTGTTGTTTGAATGTGTGAATAATTGTTTGAAATTCAAATCAGAAAATAGAAATAGAAAAGAATAAAACAAACAGGCAGAAAAAAAAATGGAAAAGGACAACCCAACAAGGCCCAGCCCAACAGCCCGGCCCAGCCCAACTACCCTAGCCCAGCAGCCCAGCTCTTTTTCCCCTCCCCCGAAGCGTTACTTTTCTCACCCCAGTAGCAACCCACGCAGACACCGACTAGTGGACCTCTTTCCCCCTCTTTTCCCCACTGACCAGCGGACCCCACACCTCGCCCCTTCCTCCCCACCCGCACGACCTTCTCCCCACCCCTCGCCGGCCGTTGCAGGCGGATTAACTCCGGCGTAATACGCCTTAACACGACCGCCTTAACTCGCAGCAATCGCGCACCTTAAAACGCTCGCCCTTCCTCTCCGTTTTCCCCCTGTCATCCCACAGTATCACGCCCCCAGGCCGCCCCAATTCCTCCCCGAACACCATAGCCTCCGACGAGCTTAGCTCTCAAATCCAGCCACACACTGCCTCCCCTTGCTTCAACAACAAAGCACGCACGTTCCCCACTCCCTGGCGCACCTCCCTGTACCAACCGTTCATCCGCGGGCGTCCCAGGAAGTCGACTTCGACAAGGATCAGAAGCGTCGCCGTCTGCCTTCTTCTCCGACGAGCCCCGCAGGTAGAACCCAGTCGCCCCTCTTCTTCTGGTGCATGCTCACATCATCTCCGTGACCTCATGCGTCTAACCCAGCCCTTCGTTTGTCTTCTCGTGGGCCACAGCAACGTCCCCGTCGTCGACCAGAGCCGACCGTCGCCAAGAGCAACTCCGGCGAGAGATTCTTTCCGACACAGTGCGCTCCGAGCCACGCCGACCTCACGACATGCTTCACCGCAGCCTCGCGACCTCGGTGAGCTTTTCCCCTCCCTGTTTTGCTTCCTGTTACGCCAGCACCGCCGTAAACTGACCGTCGCCGCCGTTAGCCATCGCCGGCGCCGCTCGCGAATGGTCGAGCAAGCGAACACCGTAGGATCTCTATCCAACGCCCGAGATAGATCCACTTATTCTCGAAGGGGTATGTGCTCAGAACCATCCGATCTAACTTAATCCAGCGACCCACGATCGCGATCCACGCGAAGCGGTACCCGCGAATAGAAACACGCCGCGTGTCACCTGTTCGATTTAAAAACAAATTGAAATCTGATTTAGATAGGATTTTCAAACCCTTGTAACTTTCGAACCACACGTCCAAATTTTGCAAATTTCATATCAATGAAATCAGGAGAACAAGCCCTAGCCAACCATGGCCTTAGTTTTGAAAATAGTATCTGTTAGCTTGTTTGAATTTACAGAAACATTTGTGTACTTGTTTAGAGTATAAAAATTGTTTAAAATTTGATTTTAGGATTAAAACTTTTGCAAAATGGATTTGTGTGACCCTACTGACCCTAGTAACCAACCCAAAGTGCTAAAAATGATTTTGGTGAAATTTATGATGAATTAGCTAACTTAGACATTTTCTAGCCAAATAAAACTCATTGATTTTATTTTGGAAATGTTTTTTTTTGCAAGAAAAACTTTGGGAAAAGGTTGTGAACCAAACTTACTGACCCAAAACACCAAGCCTTGCCAAAGGCAACTCACTTGTTGAAAGATACAAAGTTTCACTTTAAAAAGAATAATTTTCACCACATAAAATGTTGAATGGATTTTAAAATGGATTTTGAGCAAAACCCTCTAACAAATGACTTTGCCATTTTGGTAAATGACCAATGTGGATCTTACAAAGTTTATAAACCTAGTAGAGACCAACTTTACAATAGAACCCTCTTTTTTTTTACAAGACTTAGGAACCATTACTTTGTGTGTGTGAAATATTGTTTGAATATTGGTTTGGAATGTTACTTGATACTATGCTTGCTTGCTTGATTGTAGTGAAATTAACAAAGTGTGAGACTAGCAAGACCAAGAGTAAAACCTCATTCCCTACCAAAAAGGCAAGTTACACTATCATACAAATGACCTACTATTTTCATTATACTTAGTGGATTTTAAAAACATGCATGAAAAATGTTTTATACTTATGCTATGCTAATCCTAATAGGATTCCCTATACACTCCTTAGTGAGAATAATGAAGTTGTACATGCTTAGCCCTGCTATGTTTTGAAAAGAGATACATGTTGAGATTTTACAAAGGTTGAGAAAAGACTTGTGTTTTACATAATAAAACAAGGACTCAATGAACCACCTAGGTGGTGGACACTTTCAGTTTTGGAGAAGGTGGCAACAAAAGGAACCATGTCTATGGCAATCACTTTGTGTTGTGCTCCAAATGGAAACCACCTAGGAAACTTAGAGATTGAACATGTTTCTCCAATTGTGGCTTTCGTGTACAACCACATGCTATTATGGCTCTGGCTTAGTCAATTACATTAGGAAGACCCATACATTGTCTTTAGTTACCGGACATGGGGATCTGGAATGCTTCATGGGGGCTGAAGACAAGCTAGCAATGATGTATGGAAGGACCTCTTGGAAAGACTTCGTCACATTCTCAGTCTGCCAGTACTCCATCTTGGTGAGCACTAATCCAGTAGGCCACTGGTGGCAACAAGATGGGATTGTGTCATGTGGGTAAAGTGTACTCCTTCTGCAGAAGTTAATAAAAATCTAAGTACTTAGCCGTGTCCCCGGTTATGGACAATACTGAGCAACTAAAGATTGAACCATGGGAGATCTCGACATTCCAATTTCTAATATAAAAACTTGATGCACTTGGGGGTACCAAGGAATTCAAAGAGATTTTGTTAAGCTTGTTGCACTTGGGGTTTACCAAGGTGCTCAAGAGCATGATGTACTTGGGGCTTTACCAAGGAACTCATGGGATTTTGATAAAAACTTGAAGCACTTGGAGTTACCAAGTAGCTCAAGGGAATTTTGACAAGGACTTGAACACTTGTGTGTCTACCAAGGAGTTCAAGGAACTTGGAACAGAGATTTGACAAAAGACTTAAAAACCTTTTTGAAAGGATAGGATAAAATATTGCTTTATGCAAATAAGCCTTAAACACTACTTAGCCAAATATGCATATAATAATAGGATCCACTCATAAAATACAAAGTTGTGAAACTTGCCAATACAATTCCAATGTATTGACCCTTGTGGCTGTAACTTGTAATGTTGCAGGTTGATTGTTTTGTTAGTTGAAGATTGTTTGATTGACTAGGACTACAAAGTCTACAACCAACATCTGCCTGTGGCACTTTGAAGATGAAGGACCCATGACTATAGTTATTCCGCTGCAACGTAATGTAATAGCCAAATGAGCTATGTATGATGTAATAAAATTATGTTATTCCTGGTTATAAAGTTATGTTATGACCTATGTATCTTGATATTACATCTTAACTGTGGATGCTAGCTATTGATCCAGGGACTAGCATTGTAAACACAGGAGGGATCTACCATATTGGGTAGGGACCTCTTACAGATGGTATCAGAGCATTGTGTTGCCTGTAGGATTTGTAAACCTAGGATTGGACAAAAACCCTTAGAAAAATAGGAGTTAAATTTTTGATCTAAAACTTATTTACAAAAACACTTGTAAACTCTTTCTTTAACCATTTTGGTTTCAACTCTACCTCTCTTCTATTTCAAACTTGATGGAAAAACCTACCCCATGGCCAAAGACTACACCATATGCAAAGGACTTCTTCAACTTCTTCAACTCTGATGACTTCAACATCTTCAGCATGTTCACCAAGGACTTCCAACCTGGAAACTACTAAGGACCACAAGGGAAACATGGAAAGCCTACTCAAGATTTAGAGACTGAGGGAATGCAAAATGAGAAGAAACCAACAACAACTTTGAAGTATTGTGACCAAGAGTTTTTTTTTTCAAAAGAAACCATGATCCCATACAAGAAGAATCAAGAAGGAAGGAAAGAGCAAAAGTGAACCATATAGATGGACCACCATAATTTAGTTAAGTTAAAACCACCAACTTATGTGGTGTAACAAAAATATTTTGTTGCCTAAGTATGTGCTTGAACTTTGTTGTTTGAGTGAAAAGTTGTTTGTGAATGTTTGGTTTGTGATTGCTTGCACATTGTTTGTGTGAATTGTGATGTGTGTGATTAGAAATAATTCCTTAGAAATATCTTGCCCATTCTAATCTCCCATCAACCCAAACAGATGACTACCCCAAAGGACTCCAAGGTTGATGACACCAACACCAACCAAGCTGACAGCTTAGGAGAGCTCTTAGCAACCCAGCATCAGTTGAACCAACTGACAGCTCAGTTCCTAGCCAACAATAGTAATGAAGATCCAGCACTTCAAAAGTTTTTGGAGGAACAATCTCAACTAATGCTTAAGGTTACTAATCAAATGATTAGCATGGAAGAAAATTTTCCTAGAAGAAAGTATGATAGCAAAGAAGACAAGAATGTTGTTCTAGATGGAGCCCCAGCTTGCATTATTTGTGGAGACAAGGATCATACTACCAAAGAGCATGAAGGACAATGCCCAAACTGTGAAGAAAATCATTCTGTTGGTGAATGCCCTACCTCTCAAGCTACTTGCTACCTTTGTGAGGGAAGTGATCATACTCCTAGCCTATGCCCTATCTATGCCATGGTGGAACAAAGGAAACAAGAAGGATCCAAGTCTACCAAAGGAAAAGGACCACTTCTACATCCAAACAAGACAACCCAATTCAAAGGATCAAAGAAAATCAAGAAGCCCAAGCAAGACATGAGCCTTGTGCAATGTCGTAAATGTAAGGAAATGGGACACTACTCTAGTGCATGCCCAGGAAACATAAAGAATAAAGGAATTGACCAAGTGTGGTGTAACAACTGTAGTGAACCAGGTCACTTTGTAGCAACTTGCCCTCAAGAGCCACGTAAAGAACTCAAAGACATTAATTGTTTCAACTGCAAAAATCCAGGACACTATGCAAGCAACTGTCCAGAAAGGATGAAGAACAAGTTGAACAAGCCTATGGAGAAACTCAATCTTGGTCCATGAGACAAGCATAGGAATAAAGCCAAAGTTTGACATAGAAAAATTTCCAGGACCCAAGAAGGCCAATATGTAATTTTTGTTTGAAAAATTTTAAGGGTGGTAGAACCCTAGTTGCTTGAACTTGCTTGAAACCCCAGCCTTCCCAAATCTCGGGACGAGATTTATTTTAAGGGTGGTAGCCTGTCACATCCCAAGATTTTCCAAATCTTGTAATGTGAAAATAAATGAATAAAATAAAACTTTACTTAAATTTCAGAGCCAGAAGAAACTTTTTGAACTCAAATGGAACTTCAAACCTATTTGAATTAAATAGAATCATAAAGGGATTCTTAAAGATAAACATTTAATAAAGGAAAGGATTTGGAATTACTATTTTGGATCTTTTAATAAAAGGATTTGACATTCAAAAGAAAAGATGGATTTACAAATAAGGGTTGTTTATAAAACCAAAATAAAACTTGGCCAAGCAGTTGAATTAAAACAGTTTATTTTAAATAAAATAGCAAAGGTTTAATTAAAAATAATAAAGTATTTATTAAATAAAATAATTAATATCCAAACTCTTTTAAAATAAAAGATCTTACCAATTTATTTTAAACATCAAAACTTATTAAATTGTTGAAAATAAGTTTTCTAAGTAATTTGTATTCACAAATAAAATCTACTAAAGTGTTTTGGCTTTATTGTAGATTTTAAAATAAACTTTCTCAACAAAACAAACCTTAGTTGATTTAATGAAAGTCTATTATATTTAATTAATAATGGACTCTAAAATAAAATGTTATTTTGTTTTAAAACAAGTTTCCAAGTATTTAATATTTTCAAATAAAACCTACTGATTTGATTTTGAAAATATTTAGGTTTCAAATAAAGATTTTACTAATAAAATCAAGCCCTATTTAGATTTAATAACTAAGTTCCATTTTATTTAATTATTAATGGACCCTAAAGAAAAAGGATTATTTTATTTTAAACAAGATTTCCAAATGAAATTTATTTCCAAATAAACCTACTGATTTGGTTTTGAAAACATTTGGATTTCTAATGAAGATTTTATTAATTAAACCAAACCTTATTTTATTAATAAACCATGGTCCATTTTACTTAAACTAATAAATGGAACCTAAATAGATTTAAAAATATTGATTGGATTATGTTGAAAAACAGAACCAAATTCAAAGTGAAGTTGAGTGTTTGTTTGAAATTGATTTGAGTGTTGTTTGAATGTGTGAATAATTGTTTGAAATTCAAATCAGAAAATAGAAATAGAAAAGAATAAAACAAACAGGCAGAAAAAAAATGGAAAAGGACAACCCAACAAGGCCCAGCCCAACAGCCCGGCCCAGCCCAACTACCCTAGCCCAGCAGCCCAGCTCTTTTTCCCCTCCCCCGAAGCGTTACTTTTCTCACCCCAGTAGCAACCCACGCAGACACCGACTATTGGACCTCTTTCCCCCTCTTTTCCCCACTGACCAGCGGACCCCACACCTCGCCCCTTCCTCCCCACCCGCACGACCTTCTCCCCACCCCTCGCCGACCGTTGCAGGCGGATTAACTCCGGCGTAATACGCCTTAACACGACCGCCTTAACTCGCAGCAATCGCGCACCTTAAAACGCTCGCCCTTCCTCTCCGTTTTCCCCCTGTCATCCCACAGTATCACGCCCCCAGGCCGCCCCAATTCCTCCCCGAACACCATAGCCTCCGACGAGCTTAGCTCTCAAATCCAGCCACACACTGCCTCCCCTTGCTTCAACAACCAAGCACGCACGTTCCCCACTCCCTGGCGCACCTCCCTGTACCAACCGTTCATCCGCGGGCGTCCCAGGAAGTCGACTTCGACAAGGATCAGAAGCGCCGCCGTCTGCCTTCTTCTCCGACGAGCCCCGCAGGTAGAACCCAGTCGCCCCTCTTCTTCTGGTGCATGCTCACATCATCTCCGTGACCTCCTGCGTCTAACCCAGCCCTTCGTTTGTCTTCTCGTGGGCCACAGCAACGTCCCCGTCGTCGACCAGAGCCGACCGTCGCCAAGAGCAACTCCGGCGAGAGATTCTTTCCGACACAGTGCGCTCCGAGCCACGCCGACCTCACGACGTGCTTCACCGCAGCCTCGCGACCTCGGTGAGCTTTTCCCCTCCCTGTTTTGCTTCCTGTTATGCCAGCACCGCCGTAAACTGACCGTCGCCGCCGTTAGCCATCGCCGGCGCCGCTCGCGAATGGTCGAGCAAGCGAACACCGTAGGATCTCTATCCAACGCCCGAGATAGATCCACTTATTCTCGAAGGGGTATGTGCTCAGAACCATCCGATCTAACTTAATCCAGCGGCCCACGATCGCGATCCACGCGAAGCGGTACCCGCGAATAGAAACACGCCGCGTGTCACCTGTTCGATTTAAAAACAGATTGAAATCTGATTTAGATAGGATTTTCAAACCCTTGTAACTTTCGAACCACACGTCCAAATTTTGCAAATTTCATATCAATGAAATCAGGAGAACAAGCCCTAGCCAACCATGGCCTTAGTTTTGAAAATAGTATCTGTTAGCTTGTTTGAATTTACAGAAACATTTGTGTACTTGTTTAGAGTATAAAAATTGTTTAAAATTTGATTTTAGGATTAAAACTTTTGCAAAATGGATTTGTGTGACCCTACTGACCCTAGTAACCAACCCAAAGTGCTAAAAATGATTTTGGTGAAATTTATGATGAATTAGCTAACTTAGACATTTTCTAGCCAAATAAAACTCATTGATTTTATTTTGGAAATGTTTTTTTTGCAAGAAAAACTTTGGGAAAAGGTTGTGAACCAAACTTACTGACCCAAAACACCAAGCCTTGCCAAAGGCAACTCACTTGTTGAAAGATACAAAGTTTCACTTTAAAAAGAATAATTTTCACCACATAAAATGTTGAATGGATTTTAAAATGGATTTTGAGCAAAACCCTCTAACAAATGACTTTGCCATTTTGGTAAATGACCAATGTGGATCTTACAAAGTTTATAAACCTAGTAGAGACCAACTTTACAATAGAACCCTCTTTTTTTTTTACAAGACTTAGGAACCATTACTTTGTGTGTGTGAAATATTGTTTGAATATTGGTTTGGAATGTTACTTGATACTATGCTTGCTTGATTGATTGTAGTGAAATTAACAAAGTGTGAGACTAGCAAGACCAAGAGTAAAACCTCATTCCCTACCAAAAAGGCAAGTTACACTATCATACAAATGACCTACTATTTTCATTATACTTAGTGGATTTTAAAAACATGCATGAAAAATGTTTTATACTTATGCTATGCTAATCCTAATAGGATTCCCTATACACTCCTTAGTGAGAATAATGAAGTTGTACATGCTTAGCCCTGCTATGTTTTGAAAAGAGATACATGTTGAGATTTTACAAAGGTTGAGAAAAGACTTGTGTTTTACATAATAAAACAAGGACTCAATGAACCACCTAGGTGGTGGACACTTTCAGTTTTGGAGAAGGTGGCAACAAAAGGAACCATGTCTATGGCAATCACTTTGTGTTGTGCTCCAAATGGAAACCACCTAGGAAACTTAGAGATTGAACATGTTTCTCCAATTGTGGCTTTCGTGTACAACCACATGCTATTATGGCTCTGGCTTAGTCAATTACATTAGGAAGACCCATACATTGTCTTTAGTTACCGGACATGGGGATCTGGAATGCTTCATGGGGGCTGAAGACAAGCTAGCAATGATGTATGGAAGGACCTCTTGGAAAGACTTCGTCACATTCTCAGTCTGCCAGTACTCCATCTTGGTGAGCACTAATCCAGTAGGCCACTGGTGGCAACAAGATGGGATTGTGTCATGTGGGTAAAGTGTACTCCTTCTGCAGAAGTTAATAAAAATCTAAGTACTTAGCCGTGTCCCCGGTTATGGACAATACTGAGCAACTAAAGATTGAACCATGGGAGATCTCGACATTCCAATTTCTAATATAAAAACTTGATGCACTTGGGGGTACCAAGGAATTCAAAGAGATTTTGTTAAGCTTGTTGCACTTGGGGTTTACCAAGGTGCTCAAGAGCATGATGTACTTGGGGCTTTACCAAGGAACTCATGGGATTTTGATAAAAACTTGAAGCACTTGGAGTTACCAAGTAGCTCAAGGGAATTTTGACAAGGACTTGAACACTTGTGTGTCTACCAAGGAGTTCAAGGAACTTGGAACAGAGATTTGACAAAAGACTTAAAAACCTTTTTGAAAGGATAGGATAAAATATTGCTTTATGCAAATAAGCCTTAAACACTACTTAGCCAAATATGCATATAATAATAGGATCCACTCATAAAATACAAAGTTGTGAAACTTGCCAATACAATTCCAATGTATTGACCCTTGTGGCTGTAACTTGTAATGTTGCAGGTTGATTGTTTTGTTAGTTGAAGATTGTTTGATTGACTAGGACTACAAAGTCTACAACCAACATCTGCCTGTGGCACTTTGAAGATGAAGGACCCATGACTATAGTTATTCCGCTGCAACGTAATGTAATAGCCAAATGAGCTATGTCTGATGTAATAAAATTATGTTATTCCTGGTTATAAAGTTATGTTATGACCTATGTATCTTGATATTACATCTTAACTGTGGATGCTAGCTATTGATCCAGGGACTAGCATTGTAAACACAGGAGGGATCTACCATATTGGGTAGGGACCTCTTACATAGATGCAGTTGGATGGCGGTCTATGTATCTTGTTGTATTGCCCAATCGAATCTCATAGGATCTTTATGTCTAGTATTGCATTGTTATGCCTTGCTCAGTCCTGTCAATTTCCCTGCTGTAACTTGTTTACCCCACATGTCATGTTTGTTTATCTAAGGAGAAAACCTCTAGTGAACTATGGACCCCGGTCCAATCTTTACCATTGGTACATCTTCCACTATTACTGTTTACTTGCTGCAAACCATCATCACCTTCCACACCATATAGTTAATCCTTTGTTACAGCAACCGGTGAGATTGACAACCTCACTGTTAGTTGGGGCAAAGTCTTGAGTTTGTGTTGTGTAGGTTTCCACGTTGCTTGCAACACCTTTGAGACCTTTCCTTCCTCCTACTGGTTCGATAACCTCGGTTTCTTACTGAGGTAAGACTTGTTGCTGTGCTGCATCATACCTTTCTTTTGGAGTTTCCCGATGAAGCGCTCCACGTTGACGCAGTGCCATTAGTGTTCTCCTCAGATAAACAAATATGGCATGCTGGGTAAACAAATTACAGCAGGGCAATTGACAGGACTGAGCAAGGCATAACAATGCAATATTAGACATTCAAGATCCTATGAGATTCGATTGGGCAATACAACAAGATACATAGACCGTCATCCAACTGCATATATGACTAGTAATCCACCTTCAGGTTATTATCCGAACCCCCTCTGGTATTAAGTTGCAAGCAACAGATCACTACTTTAAGAAAAGTGTGTAAGGTAAACAATCCACTTGTTCCATGAACAAGAGACCGTTGTTTTCTCCCTAGTGGCAACATCACATCTACAACCTTAGAGATTTCTATCACTTCCCTTAGATTAAATAGAGGCATGAACCCACTATCGAGCATAAATACCCCCTCTTGGAGTCACTGGCATCTACTCAACCAAGATAGCTACTAGAAACAGAGAGCATGCAAGATCACAAACAACACAGACATGATAGAATCAATAAGACAAAACCATTAATCAATCTGACATAGTAATCTTAATATCCATAGGATCCCCGTAAACACAACATGCATGATTACAAATAGATGAGGTCTTGATCATGAACGGAGCTCACAAGATATAGACATGAAAGCACAAAGGAGGAGATACAACCATCTAGCTACTACATGGACCCGTAGTCCAAGGTGGAACTACTCGCACTTCATACCGGAGGCTGGCATGATGAAGAAGAAGGCCTCCAGGATGATCTCCCCTCCGGCAGGGTGCCGTGAAGAGCTTAAGATCCCCCGATTTAGGGACGATGGTGGCGGCGGCTACAGACTGTTTCGTGGAAGATTGATCGGGTCCTAATGGTTTCTGTATCGAGGGTCTTTATAGGCGAAGAGGTGAGGCAGGGGGCGGCCAGGGTGGTCACACCCCCCAGGCGTGGCTAGACCTAGCCCGCGCCGCCAGGGTGTGTGGCCCCTGGTGTCTCCCCTCTGTCTGGTACTCTGGCTCTGTGTTCCCCACGGTAAAATATTGACTTTGGCTTTCGTCCCGTCCAATTCTGAGAATATAGATTTTCTGCCTTTTCTGGAAGAAAAAACAGAAGAAAACAGGCAACTGGCACTGTAGCAACTTGTTAATAGGTTAGTCCAGAAAACATATAAAAACACCTCAAAGTGTAGACAAAGCAAAACAAAGTAGATACTAAACAAGCATAAAACATAAAAAATTATAGATACGTTTCCGATGTATCCACATGCTCCGGCGGTTAACTTTGAGATCAATGGCCACTAGTACACCAAAGGGGTATTACCTTGTCGATGGTATCTATCCACCATGGGAAACATTTGTGAACACAATTCCTAGCCCTCGATACGGAGATTTGTTGTTCTCCAACAATGTTTTGTTATTGTTAGGTACCCTTGATATCGGTATGAATTATCGGGTTCACACAATTGGTATACCTGGTACTTACCTATGATACGCCCCATAAAGTCAAGCTAGGACCACGATTCCTGGAAGCACCCAAAGCCTAGGAACCACAAGTGGAGATCAAGTTTTACATATAAACTGACATAGTTGTCGGGTCTTGTTTCTAACTTGTAACGGACCTGAACTTGGCTCTGAGACCCATCCTCTCATATAAAATCTAGGAGGATCCGAGGGAGATGCCAATTTAGCTTTCAGCAACCACAGACCACCGTGAGTTAGATTGCATCTAGCGAATCGGCGACCCTGTAATCCTCTATGCCAATAATCATACTTTCATCAACTCCCTTGTTTGTATGATAAGCCAACGAAATCACCAACGTTCCTCTTTTCTTGAAACCCAAGTCCATAACAATGGGCATTATCGAGGTTACCCCTCGTCAACCCTGCTCTTACTAGGTCGTAGCTTGATGTGAGAGGTCATGAGCTATAGTGTGATCACACAATATGATCATCGAGAGCACGAATGGTTAATGATCATCCATTTGATCACTAGGTGAAAGAACACGTGTGCCCTCATGTGTGGTTTATGGACTTATGCACATTACTTTGTGATATCCTTCGTTCTTGAAGTCTATATCTTGATATCACATAGTTGTTTGTCTTGCTTAACATAAGTTGTTGGTGCACATAGGTGAACCCTAGTTGTTTTAGGTTTTGATCTTGGCAAAGTAAATGCTAGTTTAATTCCGCCTTTGTTGATCCCATCTCGGAAAAGTTTTAAATCGCCTATTCACCCCCTCTAGGCTACATCCACGATCTTTCACCAGGGTCCTCTTACCAAATTTGATCACGAGGTGTCACCCAACTTTGGTGCCTTCATCGTCGTGCATCAAGAAATTTGTAATTCAAAGGTCACGAGGATCTACAAAATGATCTACTGGAGCACTAGTGGACACTAAAAGGAAACGCCATCCGAGCTTTGAACTATTTGAATTTTATTTTATTTAAGTGGTCGTATAAATAATTTAATTTTTTGTTTGGATTGAATTACTTTTTGAGTTGTTGTGTGAAACTATTTGTATTTATAAGACTCTCGATATAGTTTGAATTATTGTTTGGAACTATGAAATTTGTTATTGTCTTCAAAGATTGAACTCTACAAGTGGGGTTGATGTATTGGGTGCGCCGATATGGGATGAACCTCGCAAAACACCAGCAATGCGTGACAAATCCTCCAATATCCCCTTGTCGGCAACGACGCAACGTCACCGATCACGTTTTGAGGGATGCTGCTAGAGATAATATTATATGCAATATCGTTCCTAATCCCCATGTCACACCCTAGGGCGGTACCAGGGGTAACCCACATGCCGCTAGAGCCCTCCCGCCGGCCCTCGCCGCGGCGACGACGGGCCTAACAACCGAAGGTGGCTAGGATGGTGGAGAGACGGAGGTTAACACCGGAGCTGCTGGGGCAACGACAGCGGAGGTCGATGCGCTGCGACCTAGGTGGCGTCCTTGTGTCGGGGTGGCAACGACGGTTCCCCATGGCGGTGATCTAGCGGAGTAGGCGCTGGAGTTGGGTATTCCTATTGGTAAAACTAATTCGGCCCTCTAACCCTGATGACAACGGGATCCAGTCGAGGCCATGTTCCTTCTGGCCATGGTGGGTGCAGAACAAAACGACAAAGTGAGGTCGCAGTACGCAATAAGAGATGGGTTCGATCTGGACCTCTAGTTTCGATCTGGTACATGTCTCCGGCTACCTTGCCTTCTCCTTCGCTATTCTGATCGGCTGGGGGCCTGCTAGTGCGCTTGAATAATGGAGGCGTTTCTAGGGTTCCTCTCGTGCCAAGAAAAAGATCGGCTTGATGCCTGCCTCGTTGATCTGGCCAGAGTGTCGAGTCCCGGAAGGCTTCGCCGACGAACTCCCCTAGGCACATCATGCCTGGAGATTGATGGATCAAAAGGTATTCAGTCGTGCGTACCCATGTTTTTCTAGACGTTTGGTTTTAGAGGGAGTGTTGCGAATCTCTACTGTTTATTACCATCATGTGTCATGTCTTCGACGATCCATGGTGAAGTCAGATGCGAAGAATGTCAGGAAAGCAGGAACATGAGGACAACCATGGTGATTTGAGTCTTTGTGGCGACGAGGAAGTCTATGACTCGCAGCAGCGACTGTTTATGGGAATGGGGGGGGGACACTAGACATGAGGAGTTACTAGTCTTATCCTGCAGGGTAAAAATCTAAGGTTTGATCTTAAGTGGTTGTGTCTGGCAATGACCTTGTTGAAGGCATTGTTTTATGAGCAAGGACTTTTTTCCAGGATGAAAACCTATGATCTTTGATCGGGCGACGATGACGATTCTGCAATGTTTTCTTCTTAAAGGCATTGGTATTGGAGTGTTTGAAATACCGGTGTTGTTCTGGTGGTGTTAGTGTCGTTGCTTTGAGGAATAGTTCTCTATAGCGGGACTTTTCTTTTTTGTAATTCTTCTTCTTTTTTATGGGCTACGTGCATGTGTAATGTCGATAGGGCATACGTTGTTGCAGAGGCTGGGCGTAATTGATATTTCCGTGATATTAATATATACAAAATTCACATTCAACCGAACCAATACGGGGACAGAGAGGCGATTGAGAGGCCTCACAAACCGCATCTTGGGTTTGGTGCTCCCGCTAGTGACGCCACCGGTCTGCTCCGTCTCCGGTGACTCATGGTCTCGGAGAGTGTGGTAGACCACGACCTCTCGCAGGTGGGAGGTTTTCTCGCTCTTTGTTGATGTATTTTTTCAGTGTCTTTTTCGGGATGTTGAGACGACAGCTATATCTTGAAGCCAGAATAAAGTCCTGTTCGTTCTATCCTCGCTCCGGTGATGCATCTAGCGTCGTTATGTGTCCGGCGGATCTTCTAGAATCTCCTCCGTTTTCATGTTTGTTTGTGTGAGTTCGGGATGGTCTCTACCGATTTACGAATGTCATCATTGGCGATGGTTGCTGTTCTAGTGCGCTGGTCCTTTAGGACCTTAGCACTACGACTTTCCATCTGTCTGCTACAACAAGCTCTACCACGGCAAGTTTTTTCTAAATCCGATGATGGAGGGGCGAGGACGCCGGCCGCTTGTGCTATTGTTTGTAGTCTTCGCTAGATGGTCCATAGACCTATTTATAATATTTATTACTTCAGCATTCTTGTACTGTTATTGATGATTTCGCCAAAAATATTTAATACACTCTTTTAAAAAAACATTGAAAAAGAAAACATTCGAGATAGGGAAGATGCAATTGACAGTGTGCGATAGTGGCGGCGGCACCGCTGGACGACCCGGAGTGGGAGCTTCTCGAGCGTGCCTCGTTCGGTAACGCGGGTCGTCACCACGCACGCGGCTCGGTTCGCCGGTCACAGTCACAAGCTTCGAGAGCCCCGGGTTCTATCTAAAAGAAAGCTCGTAGAGTCGAGAGAGCGTATCGGTTTCCCCGGCGGCGTACGTGACAGCGGCGTGGCACAAGAGGACGAGCAGAGCCGTAGCTGTATGTCCGCTGTGTGTTCCGAACTTCCGATCCCCTCGAGGGTCACATCACATCGGTGACGATGAGAAATGGACGCTAGTTCAAATTAAAGAAGTCGTCAGTCTCCCTCGGCGGACGGCCGAAATTTTGACGGAGACCCCGAGTTGAAAGCAGTATTCTGGATAATTAAAATACTAATAATAATGCCCTTGTTTTTAAATGGATTGCTGATCAGTCGAACGGGACGTCGAGTTGAACTTGGCACGAATAATTGCGGTTTTTTCTATGCCTTTGGGTCGGAGGACATGATCAATTGTGAGTTTGCAACCCATCATCATTTTTATAAGCTGCTGATGATGATGGGACCCGAGAATGTTGCGCCAGCGAAACTGTGCTCGACCTGTACTACTACTATTGTAGGCAGAGAAGTCAACTGATCAGGTAGTTCATCTGTTTTGGGCGGCTCCGATGTGGAAATGTCATAGGAAACTGATGTCCAAGATGCCATCTACAACTTTTCTAGTCTGCTTATCAGCTGGAGCAAGGAAACTTCGAAGATGCCTCCTGATATTATATGCATTTCAGCGGGATTAAAAAATCCAACATTTGTGCTACAGTTGCATCATATGCTGTAGGAAGCAGGACCCGAATGTTTGACCAAGCAATTTTTCTTTCAAAGGTCCAATCAGAGAAGGAATTTCTTTTTGTTGCATTCAGGCAAGGCAGCCGACAGAAACAACATTTCATCTACTTACCATATTGCACTTGCTTCCATTCCCCTAGATTAAACAGAACAATTCCATTCCCCAGATTAAACAGAACAATTCCATTCCCACAGATTAAACGGAACAATTCCATTCCCACAGATTAAACGGAACAATGTGAATAAACATGACGCATCAAGGAGGAGTAACCAGTATGGAGGATTTCACTTCTTCAATCAGCCCGTCCGTCACATGTATCTATGATGATGTTACAAGAACTATGAGGTGCAAACTGCCTGAACACTGAATCCCACTAAGAATGAGAGAGAGCCCTACCAACCAACCAATAAACAATCAATGGAAGAAAAGAAGACAAAGGTGTACAACAAGATGCCCCGCAAAAATTGAGGACGCAGCTCCTTTTTTTTTTTTGCTTGCTTTCTTATATATCGTACTTCTTAGGCTGGTGCCACTGCGCTAAGCTTATCGACAGGTAACTGAGCAACGACTTTCCAGAAGGGTGTGTCTTCTTGCCATACAGATGCTTCCCTCCCAGATCGGTGTACTTCGAGCTGTTCTCCCGTTCAATCTGCACAACCATAATAGCCCCAAGTGAGGCATAGAGGAACCAATGGCATTTTACCTAGCTCAATTACCAAAAGATCGCAAAGGAGACGGTAAATAATCGTCAAAGTAAAACAATGTTCACTCTGTTGCGTACCTTGAAAACTTTTCCATCTTTCAGATAGTATCTGATACCGGACCAATTAATTGATTGGGAGAAATGAGACCGGAATGCAGACATGGGGTAGAGGAAATTGTCTACTAACACAGCAACAAACACCTGAAATTGAAGTCCAGCAAAAAAAAACGAGTTCAGTAAATCATGACCACGGGAAACCAAGGTCCCAGAAGCAGGTTACTGCATTGGAAGGGACACTCACAAGTCCCCAGTTATATGAACGAAGGGAGTCCTGCTGCCCTTCTGGAGATAACATGTTGCAGAGTTGAATTTCCACTCTCGTCAAATTCCACATTGAAACAAGTTCAGTGAGGGTGCATACTAACAAGAAGCTCACTAGCTTCAGACCTGAAAGAACAAGGCTCGATAATTAAATACAGCTCACTGTAACTTTCCAGGCAATAAGGCTGCATCTGCAGTGATGCATATTGCAGTGAGACAGGGCACTGACCACAAGATGACTCAGCTGCTTCCTTTACAATTCCGCTGTATGGTGCTCTAAGAGTTGTCGCAATATGTACCAATGCCATGACATATGGACAAACAAATCCCCATGACAAATAACAATGTACTCCAAATAGTGCACGGTTCATTATCCAGTTAACCTTTGATACATACGATTCAAGAACAAAAGTTTGTTTCCTTAGATAATTCCAGTATCTGCATGAGAAACATGACATGCATATCAAAAGTTATATTATTCAAGATTCAAGATGTATAATTTTTTTTATTGAATGCGGGGAGATGCATATGTTTCCAATATAAGATTTACAGTACCTGGAGAAGCTGAGATCACTTGCAAGAGGGTGGGGAAATACAGCAACAGGTGGTGACCATATCAGTCTTTTATGTTGCCCTATAGAAGATACACTCAAGTTATTTATAGGGAATTGTTGTATTCCAAATGCAACCACTGAATGGAGAATTTTTTTTTCGGCAAAAGCCAAACTCTAAATGAAGAAAAGGATAAGTGGCTGTTATGTACTACTGACATTAAGCAAATAATACAAGGTTAAAATTATATATGCATTCTTAACACTATTTTTCATTGCTATGCTGCAGAAAAGACACTATTCCTTGCCCATAACATTACCAGCTATTGCAGCAAGGGTCATATCATCTGAGTAACCACCATTTTTCAACCCAGTGACTAAACCATACAGGTCTTGCCGGAAATCATCAGCATGCATCTAAAATGAACTTGTATTAGCAACGGTACAGGATCAAATCAAAGTTTATGAAGAGCAAGAGCAGAGAGTTTTTTTCATTGGAGAAGACAGGCTGGAGTAGATAATTACCATCATACAGCCACCCCACAAAAAGAAAGTCTGCCCACCAGTTGCAAATCCCATTGAACAAGGCTGCAATATGACTGTGTGTCAGTGAATTGCAAGGCAGTTACATGAGAAAAATAAGTACAGTAATGTACAGAAATGAAACAACTACCAAACTGACATTGAAGACTAGATTGACACAATTAGATGTGTTTACTGAAAGACATGATGAAGCTCAAAATATGGGCACCCTTTTTACAGAAACTTGTAGCATAGTACATAACAATCCTATCAATGACCAAAGGGGCAACAACAAAAACACAACATCAAGTGTTCATATAATATTACATTACTTCATGTCATTTTAATATGGGTGGCTTTCTTTGCTTTATGAAACTACAGAGTCAAGATGCAACAGAGATAAGCGAATATTGATCATGCAATCTAAGAAAACTGCAAAATGGTAAAATGAATGGCACTGAAGTAGTTTTTATCCTAGAGATAGAGTGTTTGTACTATACTGAAACTCAACATAATGTAAATTCGCATTTTGCATCGACGTCCTGTTCTATAACTAATAACTTTGAAGGATAATCCAAAATCATAAAAACCAACAGACCATGTGATATTCATATATGCAATAGCTTCCCAAGCTGCCAGAAGGTAAGTCAAGGGGGTATCCAGTCTGGATAAAAATCTGTCACATGCAAGAAAAATGCCCTGTTAAGTGTCAAGGAGATAAGAAGGAAGAAAAACAAATTTGGGGGGGGGGGGGGGGGGGGGGGGGGGGGGGGGGGCACAAGCATACCTCAGGGTTCTTCTCCATTTCTTTTGTGAGAGCTCCGACTGTCCCAGGATGCAGTCTGACATCATCATCCAGAAAGAGAACATATTTGGTGTCCTTATGCATCTTTTCAACACCAATCTGTTTCAATGCATGAATAAGAATCAATTACCCTGGCACCTCAATGCACTTGTTTGGTAAACATATATTAAGATCGAAAGAATTTTTGGAATGTATTCCCTTCAGTTCAGCATCACCATCATGGACTCAAAATGCACAACTCCGAAAGGTTACAGTTTATCAAATTTTTAGGTTCTTTAGACGATAAAAAGAGTTAGGAATGAAAGAACGTAAGGGAGTATGTATGGACAGCCCAAACGCATGTTACCATGAATCATCAAATAACAACTCCGGCCTAAAAAATGTTAACAACTCCAATCCCAATTTCATATGCACTTTATATGAAGGTGTGCATACAGCCCAGGCAAATTCTATAAAGTTTTTTCGCTCAAAAGTTAGGCAGTTTGACTTCATTTAAATATAAAAGCATTTCTGATATCAAGCCAAAGAGGGGGACAAATCTAGAGTGTGTCTTTGTTCAATAAGATCTACTCATAATTTCCAATTAAATCTGAGCACAATCTGAGAATTTTGTTAGCAAAAAAAATAATCTAGCAGGGCAGGGGTGGGGGGGGGGGGGGGGCAGTGAGCCCTCTCTATTTCTGACTAGTGTCAATATAGAATAATTAAATAATTTATAGTGCATTCAGATGCATGAGCTAATCAGAACATTCAACTTTGCGAAATATTAAAAAATAACATAACACGTAGCAAAGACATGCGGAAATGAAGTCCTTCACGTACTAACTGATTATGAATTTTTTGGCTACACGTCGTTGAAAACCCAGCTATGACCACCTTAGCTTCCAATTTGTCCTGAAAATTATATAATTCCAAAGGGTTACACCTGATGAATAGAGCTATAAACAAATGAAACAACTTGGGATAATAAGATCGTTAACCACTATGAGGGCTTTCATTTACCTTGTACTCTACGATCAAACGGGTGACGGCCTGATAAGCTGGATCGTCTTTGCTTTCTAATACAAATAAGAATTCCAACGGTCCCCCATAAAGAGAAGTAATCTGTATAATTTTATGTGTCAACAGTTAGCAAAATATCAATACTATATGCATGAATGGGTATACAATGCAGTCTGACTGTACCTGAGTTCTCCAATTTTGCAAATTGTGTTCCCCCAAGCCCTTCAAGGGCATGATAACAGAGACTCTAGGTAATTTCTCCTGGACAGAGTGCTCAAGCTCATCCACGTCGTCACAAAGAAATGCAAAACTATTTCCATTTGCCATTTTGCGCCTCATTTTACGTACTTCTTTTTTTCTGGTCAGAAAGCATCAGTTACAAAGTCAAATCAGTTGGTGCTGTGGAATTTTCCTCCAAAACATAGCAAAGCTATTTGTGATTATACAAGTGCTTTTCTGAACGTCCACGATATATACCTGACAAATGAAGCAACAGCCCAGCCAAGAGCAAGTAGTAAGGCGATACAACACCCCTACAAAAATTGTGGGAAACCGCATTAGAGATCAGGATCAGGCTGCAGTAACTGTAGAAGCGATATAAATTTAGTCGCAGAGTACTCAGAATCAGATAAGAAAATCAACTTTAACCTAGTCTAGATTATAAAATATTCCATGCCATGTCCCCATCTACACTCCAAATGAATCGAACGAAGGTCAATTACCCAGAAGGTAACACATCACGCGTACAAAACAAGAAAAGTTGAGATCGACATTGCTTGTCCAAACGAAACTGACAAGACGATGAAGCTTATGCTCCTACGCAGATATATAATAAGTATGCATAGATTTGCCAGTTTGAAACGTAGAAATTGTATCAGTATCGTCCAATTGCAACATACTCCAGGAGCAGACGGAACTTGCCGTTTACCACTGAAAGTGAAACCTCGCAACTCCCCCACGCTAAGTTCCAACTGATACGGAGAAGAAAATTCTCCGCCCAAAATTAGTACCGAGAGTAAAAAAAACGTTTGAAAGAAAAAAAAATCCGCGCTTTCCGCCGCTCCCAGGAAATTCCTCGCCGCCGCCGCGGAATCCGCCGAAATGCGGTGCGTACGGAAGGGGCGTGGGGAGGCGGGTCTCACCTGGATCTGGAAGTACACGGCGACGGAGCTGCAGAAGGCGCGGCTGGCGGCGGCGAGCATCGCGTCGGCGGCGGCCTCCATTGCCGCCATTGCCGCGCCGGCGTCCCCTCCCCTGGCGGCGCGGCGGGGCGCCGGCAGAAGCTTCTAGACGCCTCTAGGCGGACCGGCCGGAGGGGGGCACGGAGGGAGCGAGAGAGGCCGCGTCGGAGGGAGGACGCCGGGGGTCCCGTCTCTCGCTGGATCTCTCTTGCCTGAGCGGTAAGAAATCGAAGCAGCAGCTCTAGGGTGCCCGTGGCGTCTGAAATTTGTATCTGCTGCGGCACCGTCAGCGGATACTGCTGCTGCTTGACGTGCGGTTTCGTGGGTTAATCTGGGCTCGGTGCTCTTCGGGATTTGGGCCCCGCGGCCCCTCCGCCCCAAACTGCTTCTGCGACTTGGGCCCACCATGTTCCAATATTTTGAATCGGAGCTGCTACGGGTACACGGCATGCAGCATGTTACTGAAAATGCAACGCCACGGCAGAGAGTGAGGCGACGTATTCCAGGATTTTTTATGAGTAATAACTTCTAGTTTATCATGCATCTCTGTTGCTCGTGTGTGATTTAGCTTATTCGATCCGATGAAACTTTTCTACTTATCATTCAGATCATTTTGCTTAAAAAGAAGAGGACCAGAGTTGAGACCATAACCACACTTTTTAATTACACAATATTGATATGAAATATGTATATTGACACATGCAACCGAGGGTACGGGTATATAATAAAAGGGCTACAATTTGAACATGGTTTAAATGTGCAATCTTAAAGATTTGAGGGTTGTAAACAGCAAAGAAAAAATGAAAGGAGATAAAGAGCAATTATTTGGTACTAATTAATAGGGAAAATTGTGCAATTAAGAGGATGATTAGTGCACAAGATATATGGTGCAACATTAATTCCAGTTTTCTTTTTAAGATGAGTTGTCCGCGAAAGGGTTTCCCGTCCTCTGGGTGAAATAGTCCCTAGCATTCTAGGTTCTGATGCAATCGGTGCTCAGTCGCCGTCAATGGTTCCCTCGGGGCGGAAGGGGAAGGAGAGTCTTCGGATGGCGTGGAAGGGCTGAGGAATTCTGGGATTAGCTAAATGCTTGATCATCTAGTGATCATAGAGGTTCAGCTCGATGATTTTGTGATTGATGACGAGAAGGAGGTCATCGTGGAACACGAGATGGCTGATATTAGCAAGGATGTTGGAAATATGGGAAATTTACCACATGATTTAATCAATAAAAAGAGTAGATAAAACATGACTAGTATTATAGGAACAAAAGTAGTCATGCAATCTAGCGGATAGAATGTAAATGACATGTCTAAACAAATTGGTACACTTAGTATATGAGACATAATTTGTTGTAGACGAAACATGATATGAACATGACAAAGGAAAATCACATACGGTGCAGAAGATGACAACTTGTGTTGACGTTGGTGTTGGCGTTGGCGTTAGCCATGTCAAAGAGGCCCTGATGTCTAGAAAGTAGTTGTGGTTGGGGGTCCGGAAAGTAGTTGTGGTTGGGGAAGATGTCATCGATGTCCGTGTTGGAGAAGGAGCCAGTAGTCGCACATTCCTCAAAAACCTTTATCACTCCTTTCCTATACAGGATCCGAATAGCTGGGATTCCAGAGGCCTACTGTCCCGGACGATAGTTCACACCACACGGTAGGATGAGAAGACCGGATTGATGGCGCAGTGCTCTGGAACTGAATGGTAGGCACATTGTGGCGCCGTGTGTTGTCTCTCCATAGATGAATAAAATGTTGATTGTACGTGAAGTTGACTCCGCTTATACTTTCCACAGCGGACTCCGCTCATACTTTACACAATCTTGTGCTTTTGTAAAATGTACCCATCATACTCATGCACACGATTAGTCCGCTAAAAGCGTTGTCATCTATACAAAAACCACTTAGGAAAAGAAATATCCTTTCACTCCCTTTACTCAACACATTTCAAATTGTCAAAAAAATACTTTTCTATGAGTAAATGTACACATTATATGTGCGCACGATAATTTTTCACGAAAATTTACAATTTTGTAGCCATTGTAAAAAAAAAGGAAAAAGGATGTCTAGTGAAAAGCTCTTTTACACCAAGTTTTGTCCCTTTTCACATACAGAAAAATCGGTTTCACGTGAAATAATTTTGTACCGATATAGGATATTGAGATGAACACCAGATATTTCTTTTTATAGATTTTTTAACATTTCCAAATGAGTCTAAACCAAAATTTCATAACGAGAGCATATGTCCATGGGTGCCAAAATGTCGTCTCATATTTTTGAGCGAAATTTTAAATGTGCGGAACACGGACCTAAACATGTGTATTTTTTATCTTTCATTGTTTGATAAAAAAAAGGACACAATTTTTTCATCGAGGAGCACATGCCGCGGGTGGAACTTGGAATAACCACAAACGATCCCTCATATCAAGTGTGGCAAAGCCTCTGCAATTAACCCAAATAGAGGAGTCGCCATTTTTCTTCGTAAACATGGTTTGGTTCACCCGCAAAAAAAAACATGGTTTGGTTGATATCTGAGCATAGTGGTCCAACACAAGTACTCCTACACGATCATTGCAACCAAAGGGGTGTAGTGGTGTTCATCTTCGAGTGCACGTAACAAAAACGCCAGTTCCATGGCCGGCAGAGGGAGGAGATGCCAGATTTGCCAGTACAGTCGATGCGCATCTGTTCCACACTGGCTGGCGATGGCCAATCCTCGCCACCCTCTCTCCTTCGAAACCGTCCAAAAATTCCTCACAGAAGAAAACAATCCATCCGATTTCAGTGTCACCTACAGCTACAGCCTGTTGTCCAATTGTATTTGCCTGGAGCTGACCCACACCCAGCTCCTCCTGACCTCCTTTCAGAAAGAAGCGTACAAATGCCCACCCGTCCGGCCCAAACAACAACCGATCATGTCCGAACTGTTGGGAAACTGGACTGGCAGAGGCCATTGGTGTGGTCTCTACCAGACTAGGGTTAGTCCATGTGAGTATCATATCCTCTTAGTCTATAAATAGAGGAGCAATCATTGTACGTGACTTTATCAAAAACATATCAATAAAGCCTCTCTCTGTTTCCTATGTCTATTTTCTGTGTAATTTTGTGTGCCTTCGACTCTAGTCTTCTTCCTCGTTTGTGGAGCAGCCTCGGGACCGGCCAGCCGGCAGGGGTTGTTCAACACGTTATCAACACGTGTCTCTCCGTCGAGCCTCCGTCAAGTCACCGTCGAGCCTGCATCACGCATGCTTTCGTTGAAGGTAATCCGAAATTGACCGCAAAAATGGATCCGTTGGGCGGTTTACTTTCATTTTTGGTGTTCACAACGTTTTTTAGATCTCATATATGGTACGGATTTTTCTCCCGGGAGTCGAGCTGAACTGCTGTCGTCGACCAATGTCAATTTAATCACTCTCGGCTTAGGATTTTGTTGAATGTACCGTGCACCTGTAGGGGTTCGTAGCATGGAAAACAAAAAATTTCTATCGCATACAAACAAACAAGTCAAGATCTATCTACTAGATTGTAGCAACGAGTCGATGGAATAACTTACCCTCGAAGATTCCAAAGCGTTTAACGAGAGCGGATTCTCGTGGGTGATGTAGTCGTACTCTTTCCGATCTCAAGATCGTGTAGACGATCCTTCCGGCGCTGCGTTCCGACAGCGCTCCCGCAGTCGGTCACACATTCGGTACTCGACGAAGACCTTCCTCTCCCTTGTTCCAGCAGGCAGCGGAGGTTGTAGCACTCTCCTCGCGATTCCGGCAGCACAACGGCGTGGTACCGGAAGTAGAGGGGAAATCCCGCAGGGCTTCGCCTTAAGCCGATGCGAGTATGGTGGAGTATGAGAGAGGCTATTGGTGGTCTAGTAATTAGACACACCAATTAGAAGGCTCTAAACCAATTAGAAGGCTCTAAACCGAAGGCTAAAGCAATTAGAAGCTCTAAACCCAAACGGCTCTAAACCGGAGGTAGAAGATAGGAACTTGTGTGTGCTAGGAGGGGAGCCCTGCCCCTCCTTATATAGATGGGAGGGGCCGGCGTCCAGGGGAGGGGAGTCCCTCCCCAAGTCGGCTTGGTGGTGCGCCGGCCAAGGGAGGAACCCTCCCCCAATTCGGCCTCCACCAATCCTCCTTCTCCTCTTTCCGAAAACTGGCAGTTTGACTTTTCAAACTAGCCGTTTGACTTTTCAAACTAGGATTTGAATTAACCCTTTATTTCGGACAGCGATGACACTTAGTACATGACGCAATCATACCAACTTTGATATAACACATTCATGTACCCCCCCCCCCCCCCCCGGAGTGCCGGACATTCCGGAACCTTCTAGAACATTCCCGATGAAAACACCGGAATCATTCCGCAACTCTGAAACGGGACTTTCCTTATATGAATCTTATTCTCCGGACCATTCCGGATCACCTCGTGATATCCCGGATCCCATCCGAGACTCCGAACAACATTCGGTCTCTTTCTCATAATACCATAACTACTCAAACAACGTCGAATCCTTAAGTGTGTCTCCCTACGGTTCGTGAATTATGCGGACATGATCGAGACACTTCTCCGAACAATAACCAATAGAGGAATCTGGAAATTCATATGGCTCCCACATACTTCTACGATTACTTTGCGATCGAATGAACCACTTACATACGATACCAATTTCCCTTTGTCTCACGATATGTTACTTATCCGAGGTTATGATCGTCGGTATCTCTGCATACCTAGTTTAACCTCGTTACTGATAAGTACTCTTTTCTCGTTCCCGTGATATGTGATCCATTGTGACCAAGTCACATGCTTGCAAGCTAATTGGATGACATTCCACCGAGAGGGCCCAGAGTATATCTATCCGTCATATGGATGGACAAATCCCACTCTTGATCCATGTGTCTCAACCAATACTTTCCGAACACTCAATGCCACCTTTATAGCCACCCAGTTACGATGTGGTGTTTGATGTCATCAAATCATCCATCCGGTAAAGGTGATATGCATGATCTCATGGTCGAAGGAATTAGGTTACTATGTATCAGAAAGCATATAGCAATTGAACTATTGAAATGACTTGATCTTTATGCTACGCTTATCTATAGGAGTATGTCCACCATATCATTCTCCTAACGATATGATCTTGTTGTTGATAACATCTCAATGTTCATGATAGGGAAACCACAATCATTAATCAACCAACAAGCTAGTGAAGTATAGAGGCTATACTAGGGACTTCAAATTAAGTTTACAAATCACACAAGTATTAATGTTTCCTTGTTAATACTATTATAGCATGAATGTAAACATTTATCATAAACACAAAGATATAATAATAACTACATTTATTATTGCCTCTAGGGCATATCTCCAACAGCACCTGCTGTGCCGATCTAGTTTTTCAGTAGATCCGATTGATCTTGGACGTTTCCTTTAGTAGATCCGATTGATCTACATTTTTTTTGTACTTTATGTTCCTTTGTTCTGTACGTGCTCGCATCATAGTCGCCGCCCGTCGCAAGTGTTCAGGTCGCCACCGTCTGGCCACGCCATAGCTGTCGAGCCGGCCCCGTTGGTCGCGCCATGGCCGTCGAGCCGCACTCGCTGGCCACGCCATGGCTGCCATGCCGTGTGGCTGCTGCAGGCCCTGCAGGCCGCGTCACCGTGCCGCGCGATGGTCGCCGCGCCCGCGCTCCTCACTGGCCACTGCGCTCGCGGCCCTGCTGGCTGTGAGCACCGCGACGCCAGACGCAAGGCCCCGCTGGGCGAGCGCCGCCACGCGCAGGCCCTGCTAGCTGCCGTTGGCCGCCGCGTGCCCGCGTCGCCTGACGCTCGCCGCCCGCGCGCATGCGCAGCTGCCGAGTGCCGTCGCACTGGCCCTGCTAGCTGTCGCCCGCGTTGCCTGACGCTCGCCGCCCGCGCGTCGCACGCATGCGTAGCCGCCGCTCGTCGCCCACGTGCCGCACACATGCGCGAGCTGCTGCCGGCCTCCGCATCCGCCGCCACGCCGCTACCGGCCACGCTGCCCCACCTTCCCGCGCGGCTGCGCGCTGCCGGCCTCCCACCCTAGCCCCGCCGCCGAACGCCACCCGCCCGCGCCTCGGCCCTACTGGTCGCGCTGCCGAGCTGCGCCGTTGCTGCCCAATTTGCACGCTCTGCTGGCTGCACAGCGTCGTTCCCCCAGCGATGGGCAAGGACAGGGTGGGGCAGGACGGCCCAGCCCAAGTGGCCATGCCACTTTCGGCCCATGAGGGGCAGCGCAGAGTATAATTGAAATAATCCCGAAATTTCATTTTTTCGGACCGTTTTTCATATTATTATGCGTCCATAATACCATTTTTTTGGTACATGTTTTTTTTTACTATGTTTTACTACAGTAATTAAATGTTTTACGTCTTTAATTCTTTGTATTCCATAGTTAGCATGTACCGTTTTTAATATAAATTTTAAAACGCCGTCGTATTTGAATAATTGTATTATCGTATTTATGCAACCGATTACCTGTTGTAATCTTACATACTTTGCATAAATTGCAGATAACCGGAATCGTGAGCCGTGAGTTCCCGGAGTTAACCCAGGATGGGTTGAACTACCTGACTTGGGCCTTGGACGTGTAGATCGTCCTCGAGGGTCGATGCATCAAGGGTGCGCTGAGGACCCAGACGGCCCCCAGCACCATCATCCCGGCGGATAACGCCAAAGCACTGCATTTCCTCCGCCATCACATGTGTGAGACTCTCAAGAATGAGTACGTGGCAGAACGGAGTGCTTCTGTCCTTTGGACCGCCCTCAACAAGCGGTTCTCTAGGCTTAAGTACACCATTCAGCCACAGGCGGAGACAGATTGGATTCGTCTGAGGTTTGCGGACTTCAAGACCGTGGGAGAGTACAGCTCCGCGTTACACCGGATTTATACCATTCTTCAGCTGTGTGGAACCAGTACCACAGATCAGCAGAAGATAGACAAGACTCTCTCCACATTCCACCCAGACAACATCCAGTCATCGCGAAACTATCGCCATGAAGGATTCACGGAATATGCAGCGCTTATTGATGCTCTCTAGGTGGCCGAGGCGCAGGATAATGTTCTCAAAAATAACTTCTCCGCGCAACCCTTCGCGGGGGGCCCAAGTCATGAGGCTAATGCCGGCGCCTGCAAGGTGCGCAAGCCCATCCACAAGAGGCGAGGCAACAAGGGCAAGAAGGGCCCCAACTCCTCCAACCCGGCCAAGCAACGCAAGGTGGGCAAGGGGGAGGCAAGGCCCCAGGATTGCTTTCGTTGTGGCTCCAAGACTCACTTCTCCAGGCAGTGTTTGGCCCCTAAGCACGCTCTGGACATGTTCAAGGCCAACAAGAAGGCGCGCGAGGCACACCTCGTCCAGATTGAGGCACCACTGGCGCCCGGAGCGGCGCCCGTGCACGACATCGCGCCCGTAGTGGCGCATGACGTAGCACATGTGGCAGCACCTTTGGAGGTTCCCACGAACGCCACTGTGCCCATGGAGGTTGAGAACGGCGTGCCCCCTTCGCCCCAGCTAGACATTTCTGCTGCCTCGATGATGATAGCCAACAAAGGGAAGCTCAACGATCTCGAGATAGCAGCCGAGATTGATGGTTTCTTTGCAGAATCCACCTGAGCTCCTTTTTGTTGTTATGATTTCTTTCCGCAAATAATCTGATACAATTCTTCGATATGGTTGTAAGCTCTATGAGAGCATAACATTTATTTGTTTCCGACGATTGGATGACATTTATTTCATTCATTTATTCCATTATTTGGTTGTGTTATGTTCTGAAATGTTTATGTGTTTTACTTACTTGATATAGCATCTTCCTTGCTCCATTATATTAATTAGGCACTATATTTTAGAACGCGTGTGGCGCCCAAATGGAGGAAACGTGCCTTGCTGATAGCGGCACCACAAATACCATCTTGAGAGAAACAAAGTACTTTGAGTCTATTACCAAAAATACCGGTAACATAATGACGATCGTCGGCTACGGACCGAATGTAGTTGGCTCCGGAAGAGCAACTATCATACTCCCAAATGGTACAACTCTGATCATTGAAGATGCATTGTTGTACCCGGAGTCAACTCGTACTCTCTTGAGTTTTAGAGACATCCACGCAAATGGTTTCCATGTAGAGACCGATGATGATGAGAATGGAAAGGAGTTCCTACTCATTACCAAGCGCGGCGAAAATGGTAAACATGTTGTCGAAAGACTCCCTTCATTAGCTACTGGGTTGTACTACACTAAGATAGTAGCACCACCTATTTACACTACCCTTAAGACTGTCTTTAGAAGCTCTAAACTATTCTGCCTTTGGCATGATATGTCAGGCCACCCCTGTCTTAGGATGATGAGAAATATAATTAACAACTCGAATGGTCATAATGTTAATGTGAAAAATTTCCCGAATCCCGATGATTTCGTGTGCTCCGCATGCTCTACGGGGAAATTGATCATTAGACCATCCCCCTAAAGGTGAAGGATGAACTCCCCGCGTTCTTGTAACGTATACAAGGGGACATATATGGTCCAATTCAGCCCCTCTCAGGGCCGTTTCAGTACTTCATGGTGCTCATCGATGCTTCCTCTAAATGGTCCAATGTATGCCTGCCGTCAACAAGGAACAATGCTTTTGCAAAGTTGATCTCTCAGATCATACAAATAAGGAATAAATTCTCTGATTATCGTTTAAAGTCTATTCGAATGGACAATGCCGGAGAATTTACTTCAAAGGCATTCGATGATTATTGCATGGCAACAGGAATCAAACTTGAGCACTCTGTACCGCATGTCCACACTCAAAATGGACTTGCGGAGGCATTGATTAAAAGAATAAAATTCATCGCTCGACCACTCCTTCAGGGTTGTAATTTGCCAACTACATGTTGGGGACACACGGTGAAACAAGCTGCTAATCTCATCAACTTTTGACCATCGGCCTGTAGGGGTTCGTATCATAGAAAACAAAAAAATTCTACCACATGCAAACAAACAAGCCAAGATCTATCTACTAGATTGTAGCAACGAGTCAATAGAGGAACTCACCCTCGAAGATTCCAAAGCGGTTAACAAGAGCAGACTCTCGTGGGTGATGTAGTCGTACTCTTGCCGATCTCAAGATCGCGTAGACGATCCTTCCGGCGCTGCGTTCCGGCAGCGCTTCCGCAGTCGGTCACACGTTCGGTACTCGATGAAGACCTTCCTCTCCCTTGTTCTAGCAGGCAGCGGAGGTTGTAGCACTCTCCTCACAATTCCGGCAGCACGACGGCGTGGTACCGGAAGTAGAGGGGAGATCTCGCAGGGCTTCGCCTTAAGCCGGAGCGAGTATGGTGGACTATGAGAGAGGCCTTGGAGTTCTAGGGTTTAGAAGTCACCAAGGGGAGAGTGTAGCCGGTGGCTAGGGTTTGGGATCACCCCAACTCGGCGAGTTGGTGGTGCCCTAGGCGGCGGCAGCAGTAGGGGTGGTGGCGTCGACGGCTTAGGGTTAGGGTTTGGGGTGTGAGAGGTGTAGCTTAGAGGGGCAGCCCTGCCTCTCCTTATTTAGGTGGGAGGGCGCCGGTTGGGAGGAGGGAGTCCTCCCCCAACTCGGCCTCCTTGGCCGGCGGGTGGAGGAAGGAGGACTTCCTCCCCAAGTAGGTTTCCTACTCTCCCTCCACCAAGCAAACTTGTCGTTTGACTTTTCAAATTGGCGTTTGACTTTTCAAACTAGGATTTGATTTCTCCCTTTATTTTGCCCAGCCATGTTACCTAGCACATGATGCAACCATTCCATATTGTCATGACACATTCATGTACCCTTCCCCTCTGGAGTGCCGGACCTTTCGGAACCTTCTAGAACATTCCCGATGAAAACACCGGAATCATTCCCCAACTCCGAAACAGGACTTTACTTATATGAATCTTATTCTCCGGACCATTTCGGATCTCCTCGTGATATCCTGGATCCCATCCGAGACTCCGAACAACATTCAGTCTCTTACTCATCATTCCATAACTACTCAACAACATCGAATCCTTAAGTGTGTCTCCCTACGGTTCGTGAATTATGCGGACATGATCGAGACACTTCTCCGATCAATAACCAATAGAGGAATCTAGAAATTCATATGGCTCCCACATATTTCTACGATTACTTTGCGATCGAATGAACCACTTACATACGATACCAATTTCCCTTTGTCTCACGATAGTTTACTTATCCGAGGTTTTGATCGTCGGTATCACTACATACCTAGTTCAACCTTGTTACCGATAAGTACTATTTTCTCGTTCCCGTGGTATGTGATCCCTTGTGAGCTAGTCACATGCTTGCAAGCTAATTGGATGACATTCCACCGAGAGGGCCTAGAGTATATCTATCCGTCATATGGATGGACAAATCTCACTCTTGATCCATGTGTCTTAACCCATACTTTCCGAACACTCAATGCCACCTTTATAGCCACCCAGTTACGGTGTGGTGTTTGATGTCATCAAAGCATCCTTCTGGTGATGGTGATAAGCATGATCTCATGGTCGAAGTAATTAGGTTACTATGTATCAGAAAGCTTATAGCAATTGAACTATTAAAATGACTTGATCTTTATGCTACGCTTATCTATAGGAGTATGTCCAGCATACCATTCTCCTAATGATATGATCTTGTTGTTAATAACATCTCAATGTTCATGATAGGGAAACCACACTCATCTATTAACCAACAAGCTAGTATTATGAAGAGGCTTTACTAGGGACTCTAATTTAGTTTAAAAATCACATAAGTATTAATGTTTCCTGGTCAATACTATTATAGCATGAGTGTAAACATTTATCATAAACACAAAGATATAATAATAACTACATTTATTATTGCCTCTAGGGCATATCTCCAACAGTATCCCACTTGCACTAGAGTCAACTAATCTAGATTACATGGTAATATACCGAACACCCATGGAAGTTTGGTGTTGGTCATGTTTTGCCCTCGAGAGAGGTTTAGTCAATGGATACGCCACATTTAGATTTGTGTGTACTTTGCAAATCTTTATGTCACCATCTTGGACATGTTCTCGAATAGCGTGAAAACGTAGCTTGGTGTGCTTCAGCTTCTTGTGTGACCTTGATTCTTGCGCATTGGCTATGACGCCCATGTTATCACAATAGATAGACATCGGGTCCAGCGCACTTGGAACCACAGCGAGCTCTGTAATGAACTCCTTCATCCATATCGCTTCTTGTGAAGCCTCCGAAGCAGCTATGTATTACGATTCAGTTGAAGATCTCGCCACAACGCTTTGCTTTGCACTCCTACAGCTAACTGCTGCACCATTCAAAGTAAATACATATCCAGATTGATATTTAGAATCATCCGGATCGGTGTTCCAACTAGCATCGGTGTAACCATTAACAACGAGTTGTTCATCACCTCCATAAGAAAGAACCATATCCTTAGTTCTTCTTAAGTACTTAAGGATGTTTTTGACCGCTATCCAATGATCCACTCCTGGATCACTTTGATATCTGCTAGTCAAACTAACAACATATGCAATGTCGGGTCTAGTACATAGCATGGCATACATTAGAGATCCTATGGCTGAGGCATAAGGAGTCTTACTCATCCTTTCCCTATCTTCTGTCGTTGCTAGATTTTGATTTTTACTCAAGGTCGTATTGGGCAACATGGACAAGAACCCTTTCTTGCTATCTTCCATTCTAAACCTCTTTAGAACTTTGTCCAAATATGTACTTTGTGACAATGATATTAGGCATCTCGATCTATCTCTATAAATCTTTATGCCTAATATGTAAGCTGCTTCGCCAAGATCTTTCATTGAGAAACTATTATTCAAATATTCCTTGACACTGTTAAGAAGGTCTACATCATTCCCAATCAACAATATGTCATCTACATATAGTATTAAGAATGCTACAGAGCTCCCACTCACTTTCTTGTAAATACAAGCTTCTCCATAAGTTTGTATAAAACCAAAACTTTTGATTACCTTATCAAAACATTGGTTCCAACTTCGGGATGCTTGCTTCAACCCATATATGGACCGTTGAAGTTTGCATACCTTGTTAGCATCTTTAGGATCGACAAAACCTTTGGGTTGCATCGTATACAACTCTTCATCAATGTCTCCATTGAGGAATGCCGTTTTGACATCCATCTGCCATATCTCATAATCGTAATATGCAGCGATTGCTAACATAACCCTCACAGACTTTAGCTTTGCTACTGGTGAGAAAGTCTCATCGTAGTCAACTCCTTGAATTTGTCAAAACCCTTTTGCGACAAGTCGAGCTTTATAGATAGTAACATTACCATCAGCATCTGTTTTCTTCTTGAAAATCCATTTGTTCTCGACAGCCTTCCGGCCATCCGGTAAGTCCACCAAAGTCCATACTTGGTTTTCGTACATGGATCCAATTTCGGATTTCATGGCTTCTTCCCATTTATTGGAATCTGGGCTCATCATCGCTTCCTCATATGTCGCAGGGTCATCGGTGTTGTCCACCAACATGACACTCATAACGGGATCATACCATTCTGGAGTGGTACGAGTTCTCGTTGACCTGCGAGGTTCTGTACCAACTTCAACTGAAGTTTCATGATCATCATCATTAGCTTCCTCTCTTATTGGTGTAGGCGCCACAGGAACTACTTCCGGTGCTTGTTTGGAGTGTCGCTTGCGACCATTGTACCTGACTAGTAAGTATTGCAACTACAATGGAATGGCTAAATAAAAGTACCAACAACTGTTGGGTTTTTGGGCTATCTCATGCTATTGTATCTGATTAGTAAGTGTCGCAACTACAACAGAATGGTTAACTAAAAGTGCCCACTGCTTATTTTATCAGGATGATTATCTATACTTGACTAGTAATTGCTGCAACGATAACCGAATAAATAAAATGCCAACTGTGTGAGTTCCTCGGTTGACTTCCTCGATCGGTGTCGAGGGGGAAACGCCAGGATGGGTTTGTTTGGTGTTAGTATCAGGTTGGTTCCGAATAGGTCTTCCTTACCCCTCTCTGATTGCCGCCAGTTGTTTCGAGTCTCTATAGGTTGTTTAGTGTATGCTGCCGCTGCCGCTTCAGTCCACCATACCTATGTAGGCGAGGACCGCCGAATTCTAGTCTCGCCGTGTACTGGCCTCAGTACTGACGCTCCTCTTTTTCCTTTGCCCTTTGCCGGCACCCCTTTTTGTTTAAGCAGGTTTTGAGATCGACGTCGTTAGCATGGTTACCCTTCCGGCTCGGCCTGAGCAGGGTTATGGACGCCATTGGTTATTCTTCAGGGCTCTTAGCCCCATTTGCATCTTGTCCGTAGTCGGACGCCCCATCGTTTTCAAGGTGATTTGGATCTTTGTATCGTATATTTGTATTCTTGACTCTTTGAGTCGCTGTTGTATATATATCTGTTCTGTGGGTCCCATCGAGGACTGTTGTGTAATGTTATTACTTTGCTTTCCACCCGCACGAAAGTGCCTGGTGGGCACCTTCGAATCGTTTCTATGCGGGTTTGGCGAGTTTTGCTAAAACTTGCATAGGCCGATTCTGAGGGTGTTACAGAGTGGTATCAGAGCACAGCAGTTACGATACCCCACAAGTCCAGCCTGTAGGATAACCTAGCTAACGGCCGAAGTAGAGTGTCAAAACTAATTTGCAAAATCGGTTGGAAAGTTCTGGCTAGGTCTGATTTTACTCCTTACCCTCTGCTATTCTCCTCTTATCTCGACGTGTTTTGAATCCGCTCTCTCCTCTTTCTTCGAGTCCAGGATTTCTCGTGGTTGGGTTTCCGTCGTACCTTCAGGGTTTCGAATTCTCCCTTTTGTAACGGAGGTGCTACGATCATCAATCTGCAACTTGTCTGTTGTACCCTTCCTCCAATCTTTTGTTTTTGAGCTCCTATCCATATGTGTTCCTTGCCGGATGTCAGTGTCGTTGAAAAACATATGAGAAGGACGAGCATTGGTGAAGTTGGAGTATACCTTGAGCATGTGTTGTTCATGCCAATGGAACCATCGCGGAACCTAATCAGTGTGTCTTTCATACGATTTCTGCCGGCAGCATTCCTTTGTTCCGGATACCACCTATGAAGATCTTCAGTCTAAATCTCGAGAGTTGAGTTGCCTGATTCTCCTACTCATGTATAGGGTTGATAGTTTGTGTACGGGATGGACTGATCACCCTACCCGACTCTTACTGTTCGCTCTGTACATCGAACTGGTGGATCAATGTAATTTTTCCCTCTTCTAATGGAAGTTAGAGGTGGCCTTGCCGTTTGATGCCTCTATCTTCGTCCGTTGTTTCTCCGGAGTGTTCTCTCGACGATCAGGAACAACGACCCTTTGTTGGTGGTGTCGCCGATTTCAAGATGGAAGAAGGAACCCTCGTTAGTGGTGTCGCGAGGACCTACACGAAGCGAGAAGACGCAGATCGCCGACCCTTCCTTCCGATACCATGAGGCGGATCTCGAGGGCGAGATCCATTGTTAGTGGTGTCGAATTGTGGCATCCCGCAAAACCACTACTAGAAAATCGCGTTGTTTTATGCTGTGCATCATCATGTCATCAGCATGCATCTATATGTTTAAAACTATTTTTTCGCTAGAAACCCTATTTTGTTTTCTATATTAATCCCCTCCCTTTTATTTTAAATCGAACACTGGTGTTTTCGGATATCTCTATTTGTATAAAAACAATTTACAGAAGTCTTTTAAAATAAAATGTAAATAAATTTTAGTGGGGGAGGCAGCCACCGGCCAGGCCCAAAAGGCCCAACCGGCAGCCACCTACCACCCCACTACAAACCCTAACCCTAATCCTTGCATCCCATCTAGCCCTGACCAAACCAATTCCCCAGCTCCCGCCGCCACACTCGACGCCCTGGGACAACACACGCACACACACCTGGTCACGTAACTGACCCAGACACAACCCACGCACGCACTCAGCGACTCCACCCGAACCCCTCACCTCGCTTGATCCGCACGCCCGAACCCAACACAACTCACACTACACGTTTCCACCCCACCCAGCACGCTCCTCCTCACCTGGCCCACGTCCCCACACGCGCGGCCCCAGAACCTCGCTAGCACATCGTTCCTCCACCTACCTCGCGCGGACGCCCTCCTCCCTCTCCGGCGCCAGCGCCGCCACCCTCCGACGCGCCGCTCTCGCCTCGCCACTCCTTCCTCGCGTGCACCTCGCCACCAGAGGCCGCTCGCTCTGCGGACCTCCGCTGCCATGGCTCTGCCTCCCAGGTCCCCGTCGACCGTGCCTCCCCATGGGACGCCACCGTCGTGCCGAGCCCTCCATCGCTGCCAGTGCTCCTCCGCCGCGCGCCGCCGCGAGCTTCTCCCGCCAACCCGCGTGCGCCGCCCCCGTCTCCTCCCCCGTTGCCGTACCGCCTCTCCTCTCCCCGGCGACCGCCGCGCTCGCCGACCCCGAGCACGCCGCCGCCCCCCTGCCTCCGAGCGCCACCGCGCCCGCGTGTCCCCGTCCTCGCCGGCCCGCCCCTCGTCAGCCCCGCTCCGCCCCTCTCGGGCTCCTCCGCGACCGCCTCCCCGGAGCTGCCCGCAAGCCCCGTCGCCGGCGAGCCGCCCCACCGCAAGCTCGCCGTCGCCCCCTCCTCAGGCCTCACGCAGCAGCGCGCCCCGCGGCCGCCGTCTCCCCTCCGGCCTGCGCCGTCCTCCGGCGAGCAGCGCCTGCGTCGGCCCGTCGCTGGCCTCCGCCATGTGCTCCTTCAGCGAGGCCGCGGCCCTGTCCTCGTCAGCCGATGCGGCCTCCCCGCCGCTGCTCCTGGCCGCCCGTGTTCCTCTGCAACGCGTGCTGCCGAGCCGCCTCGGCCATGACCTCCCCTGACAAGTGCCTGCCTTCCTGCAAGTTCAACACCGAGCTCTTCCTCTGGGACCCTCATGGCCGCCTTTCCGTACATCAAGACCGACCTCGACAAACAACTGGTGTTAGTCCGTGAAATCCAGCACCGACAAAGGCGGACAACAAGATCCGAGATCCGCGTCATGGAACGCAAGCCGTCCTACCCGGATCCGACGCCCCGAGACCGTCACTAGAAGGTGAAACGCCAAGGCCCGAACCCGGTGGCTTTTGCTGGACCATCGACAAGATCGGCCACACGGACTCGAGTACCCCGATGCCCCGATCCGAAGGCCGATCCGAAGCGCCAAGGCCTCCGCCATGGAATCAACAAGATCATCACGAAACGCCGAGTACTTCTTTCAGGACGCCACGATCGTCGACATGACCCGAAGACCGTGAATGCGACAAGAACGGCACCGACGCAAAACGCCAAGTACTTCTTCCCGGAACGCAAGATCTGCCCCGTTACCGAGAGCGAGAGAACGATCCCGCCGAGCCCGAACCGTCGAACCCCGAACCCCGGAACCCCCAAGTTCGTCGAGAACCCTAATGTGTGACCCTTTCCTCGAACCCTATTTTATAACATAACAACTTGTTGCATATTTAAAATGTCTTACTCGCATGCATATCTGTGGTTTGGGGGCCTTATGCCGATTCACCTACTAATTAAATATGGGGCCCATATGCGGGCAAGTCTAGTCTCATATTGGCCTCATTTAAATTTGCATAGCGAACCGGTGCTGTATTTTATCTTGTTCAAACAACATTTAAATTGCGGGGGTTCTAAATAACTCGAACCATCTAATTAAATGTCGGGACCCCGGTTCCGCTTAATATTGACCTAATCGCATCGCACCTTTGCCATGTCATCCATCATACATGCATCATGCCGATCTTCTGCCGTTGTATTAAATATTGCATCCGGTGTTTCTTCTAGTGATTTGGTTCTTCGCGGATAAGGCCGTTGAGTTGATGTGAGCTTCGCCCCGATCTTCGGGGAAAACGTTCGACAATGTTTTCAGGCGAGCATCTCCCCCTTTCTACCTATCTTACTTTTATAGTATTTATTTCCCTCATGTTGATCTATTGCTATCTGTGTTGCGATGCTCTAGTTTTCCGTACCCGTGATATCCCTTGCAGCCCTATATTGCCTCGGACACATCCTATTACCTGTTGTTTGGTAGATAGTTGGACTTGCGCGTCGTAGTCGCTTGCTCAAGTGATGTTGCGTGTTGTCAAATGCCACAGTTGTTGATGTATTGCCGCATGTTGATGTTGGAGCTGATCATAGTTTTACTTATTGTTCACTTTAATTCCTGTTTAACAACTAAAATGGAAATAAGCAGAGGCATCAGTGGGTGATAGATAATATTTGGTTTCCGAACGCCCACTTGTGTCCCGTGAGACCCCGAGTACTTGATACCTGTTCCTTGATTTATCGCGCTATCCACATCCGGGAGGTATATGGGACCCCCCTGAGCCAGAGCTTGATTCAGTCTTATTTCTTGGGGCCACGAACTAGTTTGGGGCTTTATTACTATCCTGTACTTATGCCATGTTTTACTGCTTTATTTACGATTGTGCGAGGTACTGCACACTGTACTGTTTAGGATCGGGACACGATTCCGCGGTGTCGACAAGCCCCGTTTGGGGTTCCCAGTCGTTCACAGCCGTCTACCCAGACCTTGAGTCCGTCTCGGAGCTAGCTTACTTTGTTGCGGGTAGCTTAATGGGGTGGCCCCCTGAAATATTTCTGAATCCTGTGATTGCTTTGTCGTGAAGGCCTCGTTGGGTTTTGATTTGGTTTTTCCGAGGTTGATCGAGTGTGTGTTGCTATTGGTGCACCCCGGCCGGGTAAAACTTTCTGAAAGCCGTGTCCGCGGATATGGACGACTTGGAGCACAGTATCTCGATCATAGACAAACATAACTAAAGTTTATTGTTATAAATTTGACTTATAATGACTAGTAATCAGCTTCACTATAATGGAATGGCTAATTAATACTGCCCACAACTGCTTGTTTAGTTGTCGCTCGCGACAATTGTACCTGACTAGTAAATCTTGCAACTACAACGGAATGGCTGAATAAAAGTACCAACAACTGCTGGGTTTTTGGGTTATCTCATGATAAATGTATCTGACTAGTAAGTGTTGCCAATATCACGGAATGATTAAATAAAAGTGGCCACTGCTTACTTTATCAGGACGATTATCTAAACCTGACTAGTAAAGTGCCGCAACTATAACTGAATAAGTAAAACTGCCAACTGTGTGAGTTCCTCGGTTGACTTCCTCGTTTGGTCTCGAGGGGGAAACACCAGGATGGGTTTGTTTGGTGTTAGCTTCAGGTTGGATCCGGATAGGTCATTCTTACCCCTCTCTGATAATCGCCAGTTGTATCGAGTCTCTATAGGTTGTTTAGTGCATGCTGCCGCTGCCGCTCAGTCCACCATACCTATGTAGGCGAGGACCGCCGAATTCTAGCCTCGCCGTGTACTGGCCTCAGTACTGACGCTCCTTCTTTGTTTTTCTGCTTTGCCCTTTGCCGGCACCCCTTTTGTTAAGCAGGTTTTGAGATCGACGCCGTTAGCAGGGTTACCCTTCCGGCTTGGCCTGGGCAGGGTTATGGACGCCATTGGTTATTCTTCAGGGCTCTTAGCCCCATTTGCATCTTGTCCGTAGTCGGACGCCCCATCGATTTCAAGGTGATTTGGATCTTTGTACCGTATATTTGTATTCTTGACTCTTTGAGTCGCTGTTGTATATATATCTGTTCTGTGGGTCCCATCGAGGACTGTTGTGTAATGTTATTACTTTGCTTTCCACCCGCACGAAAGTGCCTGGTGGGCACCTTCGAATCGTTTCTATGCGGGTTTGGCGAGTTTTGCTAAAACTTGCATAGGCCGATTCTGAGGGTGTTACAGAGTGGTATCAGAGCACAGCAGTTACGATACCCCACAAGTCCAGCCTGTAGGATAACCTAGCTAACGGCCGAAGTAGAGTGTCAAAACTAATTTGCAAAATCGGTTGGAAAGTTCTGGCTAGGTCTGATTTTACTCCTTACCCTCTGCTATTCTCCTCTTATCTCGACGTGTTTTGAATCCGCTCTCTCCTCTTTCTTCGAGTCCAGGATTTCTCGTGGTTGGGTTTCCGTCGTACCTTCAGGGTTTCGAATTCTCCCTTTTGTAACGGAGGTGCTACGATCATCAATCTGCAACTTGTCTGTTGTACCCTTCCTCCAATCTTTTGTTTTTGAGCTCCTATCCATATGTGTTCCTTGCCGGATGTCAGTGTCGTTGAAAAACATATGAGAAGGACGAGCATTGGTGAAGTTGGAGTATACCTTGAGCATGTGTTGTTCATGCCAATGGAACCATCGCGGAACCTAATCAGTGTGTCTTTCATACGATTTCTGCCGGCAGCATTCCTTTGTTCCTGATACCACCTATGAAGATCTTCAGTCTAAATCTCGAGAGTTGAGTTGCCTGATTCTCCTACTCATGTATAGGGTTGATAGTTTGTGTACGGGATGGACTGATCACCCTACCCGACTCTTACTGTTCGCTCTGTACATCGAACTGGTGGATCAATGTAATTTTTCCCTCTTCTAATGGAAGTTAGAGGTGGCCTTGCCGTTTGATGCCTCTATCTTCGTCCGTTGTTTCTCCGGAGTGTTCTCTCGACGATCAGGAACAACGACCCTTTGTTGGTGGTGTCGCCGATTTCAAGATGGAAGAAGGAACCCTCGTTAGTGGTGTCGCGAGGACCTACACGAAGCGAGAAGACGCAGATCGCCGACCCTTCCTTCCGATACCATGAGGCGGATCTCGAGGGCGAGATCCATTGTTAGTGGTGTCGAATTGTGGCATCCCGCAAAACCACTACTAGAAAATCGCGTTGTTTTATGCTGTGCATCATCATGTCATCAGCATGCATCTATATGTTTAAAACTATTTTTTCGCTAGAAACCCTATTTTGTTTTCTATATTAATCCCCTCCCTTTTATTTTAAATCGAACACTGGTGTTTTCGGATATCTCTATTTGTATAAAAACAATTTACAGAAGTCTTTTAAAATAAAATGTAAATAAATTTTAGTGGGGGAGGCAGCCACCGGCCAGGCCCAAAAGGCCCAACCGGCAGCCACCTACCACCCCACTACAAACCCTAACCCTAATCCTTGCATCCCATCTAGCCCTGACCAAACCAATTCCCCAGCTCCCGCCGCCACACTCGACGCCCTGGGACAACACACGCACACACACCTGGTCACGTAACTGACCCAGACACAACCCACGCACGCACTCAGCGACTCCACCCGAACCCCTCACCTCGCTTGATCCGCACGCCCGAACCCAACACAACTCACACTACACGTTTCCACCCCACCCAGCACGCTCCTCCTCACCTGGCCCACGTCCCCACACGCGCGGCCCCAGAACCTCGCTAGCACATCGTTCCTCCACCTACCTCGCGCGGACGCCCTCCTCCCTCTCCGGCGCCAGCGCCGCCACCCTCCGACGCGCCGCTCTCGCCTCGCCACTCCTTCCTCGCGTGCACCTCGCCACCAGAGGCCGCTCGCTCTGCGGACCTCCGCTGCCATGGCTCTGCCTCCCAGGTCCCCGTCGACCGTGCCTCCCCATGGGACGCCACCGTCGTGCCGAGCCCTCCATCGCTGCCAGTGCTCCTCCGCCGCGCGCCGCCGCGAGCTTCTCCCGCCAACCCGCGTGCGCCGCCCCCGTCTCCTCCCCCGTCGCCGTACCGCCTCTCCTCTCCCCGGCGACCGCCGCGCTCGCCGACCCCGAGCACGCCGCCGCCCCCCTGCCTCCGAGCGCCGCCGCGCCCGCGTGTCCCCGTCCTCGCCGGCCCGCCCCTCGTCAGCCCCGCTCCGCCCCTCTCGGGCTCCTCCGCGACCGCCTCCCCGGAGCTGCCCGCAAGCCCCGTCGCCGGCGAGCCGCCCCACCGCAAGCTCGTCGTCGCCCCCTCCTCAGGCCTCCCGCAGCAGCGCGCCCCGCGGCCGCCGTCTCCCCTCCGGCCTGCGCCGTCCTCCGGCGAGCAGCGCCTGCGTCGGCCCGTCGCTGGCCTCCGCCATGTGCTCCTTCAGCGAGGCCGCGGCCCTGTCCTCGTCAGCCGATGCGGCCTCCCCGCCGCTGCTCCTGGCCGCCCGTGTTCCTCTGCAACGCGTGCTGCCGAGCCGCCTCGGCCATGACCTCCCCTGACAAGTGCCTGCCTTCCTGCAAGTTCAACACCGAGCTCTTCCTCTGGGACCCTCATGGCCGCCTTTCCGTACATCAAGACCGACCTCGACAAACAACTGGTGTTGGTCCGTGAAATCCAGCACCGACAAAGGCGGACAACAAGATCCGAGATCCGCGTCATGGAACGCAAGCCGTCCTACCCGGATCCGACGCCCCGAGACCGTCACTAGAAGGTGAAACGCCAAGGCCCGAACCCGGTGGCTTTTGCTGGACCATCGACAAGATCGGTCACACGGACTCGAGTACCCCGATGCCCCGATCCGAAGGCCGATCCGAAGCGCCAAGGCCTCCGCCATGGAATCAACAAGATCATCACGAAACGCCGAGTACTTCTTTCAGGACGCCACGATCGTCGACATGACCCGAAGACCGCGAATGCGACAAGAACGGCACCGACGCAAAACGCCAAGTACTTCTTCCCGGAACGCAAGATCTGACCCGTTACCGAGAGCGAGAGAACGATCCCGCCGAGCCCGAACCGTCGAACCCCGAACCCCGGAACCCCCAAGTTCGTCGAGAACCCTAATGTGTGACCCTTTCCTCGAACCCTATTTTATAACATAACAACTTGTTGCATATTTAAAATGTCTTACTCGCATGCATATCTGTGGTTTGGGGGCCTTATGCCGATTCACCTACTAATTAAATATGGGGCCCATATGCGGGCAAGTCTAGTCTCATATTGGCCTCATTTAAATTTGCATAGCGAACCGGTGCTGTATTTTATCTTGTTCAAACAACATTTAAATTGCGGGGGTTCTAAATAACTCGAACCATCTAATTAAATGTCGGGACCCCGGTTCCGCTTAATATTGACCTAATCGCATCGCACCTTTGCCATGTCATCCATCATACATGCATCATGCCGATCTTCTGCCGTTGTATTAAATATTGCATCCGGTGTTTCTTCTAGTGATTTGGTTCTTCGCGGATAAGGCCGTTGAGTTGATGTGAGCTTCGCCCCGATCTTCGGGGAAAACGTTCGACAATGTTTTCAGGCGAGCATCTCCCCCTTTCTACCTATCTTACTTTTATAGTATTTATTTCCCTCCTGTTGATCTATTGCTATCTGTGTTGCGATGCTCTAGTTTTCCGTACCCGTGATATCCCTTGCAGCCCTATATTGCCTCGGACACATCCTATTACCTGTTGTTTGGTAGATAGTTGGACTTGCGCGTCGTAGTCGCTTGCTCAAGTGATGTTGCGTGTTGTCAAATGCCACAGTTGTTGATGTATTGCCGCATGTTGATGTTGGAGCTGATCATAGTTTTACTTATTGTTCACTTTAATTCCTGTTTAACAACTAAAATGGAAATAAGCAGAGGCATCGGTGGGTGATAGATAATATTTGGTTTCCGAACGCCCACTTGTGTCCCGTGAGACCCCGAGTACTTGATACCTGTTCCTTGATTTATCGCGCTATCCACATCCGGGAGGTATATGGGACCCACCTGAGCCAGAGCTTGATTCAGTCTTATTTCTTGGGGCCACGAACTAGTTTGGGGCTTTATTACTATCCTGTACTTATGCCATGTTTTACTGCTTTATTTACGATTGTGCGAGGTACTGCACACTGTACTGTTTAGGATCGGGACACGATTCCGCGGTGTCGACAAGCCCCGTTTGGGGTTCCCAGTCGTTCACAGCCGTCTACCCAGACCTTGAGTCCGTCTCGGAGCTAGCTTACTTCGTTGCGGGTAGCTTAATGGGGTGGCCCCCTGAAATATTTCTGAATCCTGTGATTGCTTTGTCGTGAAGGCCTCGTTGGGTTTTGATTTGGTTTTTCCGAGGTTGATCGAGTGTGTGTTGCTATTGGTGCACCCCGGCCGGGTAAAACTTTCTGAAAGCCGTGTCCGCGGATATGGACGACTTGGAGCACAGTATCTCGATCATAGACAAGCATAACTAAAGTTTATTGTTATAAATTTGACTTATAATGACTAGTAATCAGCTTCACTATAATGGAATGGCTAATTAATACTGCCCACAACTGCTTGTTTAGTTGTCGCTCGCGAAAATTGTACCTGACTAGTAAATCTTGCAACTACAACGGAATGGCTGAATAAAAGTACCAACAACTGCTGGGTTTTTGGGTTATCTCATGATAAATGTATCTGACTAGTAAGTGTTGCCAATATCACGGAATGATTAAATAAAAGTGGCCACTGCTTACTTTATCAGGACGATTATCTAAACCTGACTAGTAAAGTGCCGCAACTATAACTGAATAAGTAAAACTGCCAACTGTGTGAGTTCCTCGGTTGACTTCCTCGTTTGGTCTCGAGGGGGAAACACCAGGATGGGTTTGTTTGGTGTTAGCTTCAGGTTGGATCCGGATAGGTCATTCTTACCCCTCTCTGATAATCGCCAGTTGTATCGAGTCTCTATAGGTTGTTTAGTGCATGCTGCCGCTGCCGCTCAGTCCACCATACCTATGTAGGCGAGGACCGCCAAATTCTAGCCTCGCCGTGTACTGGCCTCAGTACTGACGCTCCTTCTTTGTTTTTCTGCTTTGCCCTTTGCCGGCACCCCTTTTGTTAAGCAGGTTTTGAGATCGACGCCGTTAGCAGGGTTACCCTTCCGGCTTGGCCTGGGCAGGGTTATGGACGCCATTGGTTATTCTTCAGGGCTCTTAGCCCCATTTGCATCTTGTCCGTAGTCGGACGCCCCATCGTTTTCAAGGTGATTTGGATCTTTGTACCGTATATTTGTATTCTTGACTCTTTGAGTCGCTGTTGTATATATATCTGTTCTGTGGGTCCCATCGAGGACTGTTGTGTAATGTTATTACTTTGCTTTCCACCCGCACGAAAGTGCCTGGTGGGCACCTTCGAATCGTTTCTATGCGGGTTTGGCGAGTTTTGATAAAACTTGCATAGGCCGATTCTGAGGGTGTTACACATCGTCACCTCGTTCTTCGCTAGCTTCCGTTTATTCTGCAGCACCTGTTTCAAGTTACAAATATGAGCAACCGAACCAGTATAAAATACCCAGGCACTACTACGAGTACTAGTGAGATACACATGAATAACATGTATATCGGATATACCTTTCTTCTTGATGTTGCTTCAAATCCGCCTAGTACTTTGGACAATTCCACTTCGAGTGACCTTCTCCCTTGCAGTAAAAGCATTCAGTATCAGGCTTAGGTCCAGCCTTGGTCTTCTTCGTCGGTGCGGCAACTTTCTTACCACCCTTCTTGAAGTTTCCCTTTTGCTTAGACTTGCCCTTCTTGAATTTGGTGGTCTTATTGACCAACAACACTTGATGCTCTTTCTTGATCTCCACTTCTGCAGATTTCAACATGGAGAAGAGTTCTGGCAACGTCTTGTTCATGTTTTGCATATTGTAGTTCATCACAAAGTTCTTGTAACTTGGTGGCAGTGATTGGAGGACATGGTAAATTCCCAAAGCATTAGGAATCACTATACCCAAGCTTTGGAGTTTGTTTGCGTGCCCAGACATCTTAAGCACGTGCTCATTGACAGAGCTGCCCTCTTCCATCTTGCAGTTAAAGAAATTTTCAGAAGCCTCATAACTCTCAACTGCCGCGTGATCCTCAAATATCATTTTGAGTTCACGGACAATATCATGTGGGTCATGGTTCTCAAAACTTTTCTGAAGCTCCGATTCCAAACCATACAAGATAGCATAATGAACTGTGGAGTACTGATTCTTCCGAGTGAGGTAAACGTTCTTTACTTCATCGGTAGCATCAGCTGCAGGCGGGTCACCCAGCGGTGCATCCAGCACATAGGTCAAATTACCAGCATTGAGGACAATCCTCAAATTGCGGAACCAATCCGTGAAGTTGCTTCCATTGTTTTTCAACTTTTCTTTCTCTAGGAACGCATTAAAATTGATGGTAGGGGCCGTCATTGATCTACAACATATTTGCAATAGTTTAAACTAAGTTTATGACAAACTGAGTTCTAATTAATAGTTAAATTAATCTAGGTGAACTCCCACTCAAAACAATATCCCTCACATTGTTTTAGTGATCACACGAACCAAATCCACCACATCAAAACCGATCATCACGAGAGTTGATGTAACTTCAATGGCGAACAATCGACATGTTCATCATATCTACTATATGACTCATGCTTTACCTTTCGGTGATCCGTGTTCCAAGACCATGTCTGTACATGCTAGGCTCGACAAGATCAAACCTTAACTTCCGCATGAGCAAATCTGGCTTGCTCACGTTGTATACACTCGCAGAATCTAACACACCCGATCATCACGTGGTGCTTCGAAACAACGAGCTTTAGCAACGATTCTTACTAAGTGTGAACACTTTTAAACTTGAAATTTATGTGCTTGGGGGATCATCTTATAAATCTACCACCATTAACTAAGCAATACAAGATGCATAAAGGATTAACATCACATGCAATTCATAATATGTGATATGATATGGCCTTTCTTCTTGTGCTTCCGATCTCAATCTTCAAGCACGAACATGATCTCCATCATCACCGGCATAGCGTCAAGGTCAATGTCGCCGTTTCATGTTTGTCGTCCACCAGCTCCAACTATTACAACTACTTTGAATAGACACGCGGGGCTTAACAGAATTTAAAGACAATCATATGGCTCCTGCAGGTTGCCAACTTACAATAAGGAACATTGCATACATCAAATATAATCACAATCATGGCCATATCACATCACAACACACCCCTGCAAAACAAAGTTAGACGCCTCTAATTTTCTTTGCATATTTTACGTGGTTTGGGGCTTTCAATAAGTGTCGATCTAACTTACTAACAAGAACCACAACGTTGATGTTTGAACTATCAAGTGCCCGTTGTAAATTGGATCTATACTATAATGGGAGAGACAGACACCCGCAAAGCCACTGTAACACCCTCAGAATCGGACCTATGCAAGTTTTAGCGAAAACCGCCAAACCCGCATAGAAACGATTCAAAGGTTCCCACCAGGCACTTTCGTGCGGGTGGAATACAAAGCAATAACATTACACAACAGTCCTCGATGGGACCCACAGAACAGATATATATATAACAGCGACTCAAAGAGTCAAGAATACGGATATAATATACAAAGATCCAAATCACCTTGAAAACGATAGAGCGTCCAGCTACGGACAAGATGCAAATGGGGCTAAGAGCCCTGAAGAATAACCAATGGCGTCCATAACCCTGCCCAGGCCAAGCCGGAAGGGTAACCCTGCTAACGACGTCGATCTCAAACCTTCTTAAACAAAGGGGTGCCGACAAAGGGCAAAGGGAAAAGAAGGAGCGTCAGTACTGAGGCCAGTACACGGCGAGACTAGAATTCGGCGGTCCTCGCCTACACATGTATGGTGGACTGAGCGGCAGCGGCAGCATGCACTGAACAACCTATAGAGACTCGATACAACTGGCGGTTATCAGAGAGGGGTAAGAATGACCTATCCGGATCCAACCTGAAGCTAACACCAAACATACCCATCCTGGTGTTTCCCCCTTGATACCAAACGAGGAAGTCAACCGAGGAACTCACACAGTTGGCAGTTTTATTTATTCGGTTATCGTTGCAGCAATTACTAGTCAAGTATAGATAATCATCCTGATAAAGTAGGCGGTGGGCACTTTTAGTTAACCATTCCGTTATAGTTGCAACACTTACTAATCATATACAGATGACATGAGATAAACCCAAAACCCAGCAGTTGTTGGTACTTTTATTCAGCCATTCCGTTGTAGTTGCAATACTTACTAGTCAGGTACAATGGTCGCAAGCGACAATCCAAACAAGCAATTGTTGGCAGTTTTATTTAGCCATTCCGTTGTAGTTGCAATATTTACTAGTCATATCAGATACAAGTCAATTTATAACAGTAAACTTTAGTTATAGTTGTCTATGTTCGAGATACTGTGCTCCAAGTCGTCCATAACCGCGGACACGGCTTTCAGAAAGTTTTAATCCGGCCGGGGTGCACAAATAGCAACACACACACGATCAACCTCGGAAAAACCAAATCAAAACCCAACGAGGTCTTCATGACAGAGCAATCACAAGATTCCGAAATATTTCAGGGGGCCACCCCATTAAGCTACCCGCAACGAAGTAAGCTAGCTCCGAGACGGACTCAAGGTCTGGGTATACGGCTGTGAACGACTGGGAACCCCAAACGGGGCTTGTCGACACCGCGGAATCGTGTCCCGATCCTAAACAGTACAGGTGCTATCTGTCGCACAATCGTAAATAAAGCAGTAAAACATGGCATAAGTACAGGATCGTAAATAAAACCTCAAACTAGTTTGTGGCCCCAAGAAATAAGACTGAATCAAGCTCTGGCTAAGGGGGGCCCATACTCCCCATATGTGGATAGCGCGATAAATCAAGGAACAGGTATCAAGTACTCGGGGTCCTACGGGACACAAGTGGGCGTTCGGAAACCAAATGTTATCTATCACCCACCGATGCCTCTGCTTACTTCAATTTTAGTTGTTAAACAGGAATTAAAGTGAATGAGAAGTAAAACTATGATCATCTCCAACATCAAACGTGCGGCATAACTCCAACAACTGTGGCAATTGACGACACGCAACATCACTTGAGCAAGCGACTACGACGCGCAAGTCCCACTATCTACCAAACAACAGGTAATAGGATGTGTCCAAGGCAATATAGGGCTGCACGGTATATCACAGGTACGGAAACTAAAGCATCGCAACACAGGTAGCAATAGATCAACAGGAGGGAATAAATACTATAAAAGTAAGATAGGTAGAAAGGGGGAGATGCTCGCCTGAAAACATTGCCGAAGGTTCAACCGAAGATCGGGGCGAAGCTCACATCAACTCAACGGCCTTATCCGCGAAGAAGCAAAAACACTAGAATAAACACCGGGTGCAATATTTAATACAACGGCAGAAGATCGGCATGATGCCTGTATGATGGATGACATGGCAAAGGTGCGATGCGGTTAAGTCAATATTAAGCGGAACCGGGGTCCCGGCAATTAATTAATAGGTTCATGTTGTTTAGATCCCCCGCAATTAGCTGTTGTTTTAACATGGTAAAAGATAGCACCGGTTCGCTACACAAATTTAAATGAGGCCGATATGAGACTGGATTTGCCCGCATATGGGCCCCATATTTAATTATTAGGTGAATCGGCATAAGGCCCCCAAAACACAGATATGCATGCGAGTATGACAATTCAATATGCAACAAGTTGTTATTATGTTATAAAATAGGGTTTCGGGAAGGGGTTCACACATTAGGGGTCTCGACGATCTTGGGGTTCCGGGGTTCGGGGTTCGACAGGGTCCAGGGTCCGGTCTCGGGGTCCAGGGTTCTGACGGGGTCGTTCTCGAACTCCGGGGTTAGGGTTTCGGATCGGGGTAGTTCTTGTCGCGTCCGGGAAGCAGGTCTTGGTTCGGTGTTGGGGCGTGTCGAATTCTTCCAGGCCGATGCCGTTCTTGTCATAGCGATGGTCTTGTCGGGTTCTCAAGTCGGGTCGGTCTTGTCTTCGGGGTGAAGTGCTTGTCGGTCTCGTGGCGATCGTTGCGTCCTCCCGGTTCGGGTCTCGGATCCATGCCGGTGCACTCGGTGTTCCGGGTAGGCGAGCTTGTCGTTACGGAGATCTTGTCGGTTCGCGTTTCGGATCCCGTGAGACGATCTTGCCTCTTGATGTCCGTGAGGAATCCTTGGAGTCCCGGATGGAGATCTTGGCGTCCTCGAGGAAGTACTTGGCGTGCCCAGGTTTCGGAGACATCGAATCCATAGGGGGTACTAGTTGCCCTGCCTTTTGTCGCTGTCGCACTTCATCCGTCGGGCCGATTCTTTTGGTGGCAGCACACCAGGGGCATGCACTGCAGGAACGTGTGGTCTTGGCATTGAACCAACGAGGCGGCTACTATCGAGGCACTGCTCGGGGTTGTTGCGCTCACAGGGGCTCCACGGCAGCGTCGGTTGGACACGGAAGGCGGCCAACCGACGGGCCCGGATGATGAAGCGGCGTTGCTTGCAGATGACGGTGAGGCCGGGCTCGCGGGGCAGCAACACGGTGGCGGCGCAGAGGAGGAGGAGGGACCGCGGCCTGGCCGGTGGTCGCCGGCGGCGGGACGGCGAGGAGGAGGCCGGTGAAGCGCGCCGGAGGCGCGGGCTTGGGGTGGGGCGGAGAGAAGCGCTGGGGCCCTGGCAGCGAGCGGCGAGGGCGGCGGGGCAGGACCCGACGCGGGCGGCGGCGGCGGCGGAGGCGAGGTGGAGGAGCAGCGGGTGCACGCGCGACGGCGGGAGGGAGCGGTGGTTGGCGGGCGGCGCGGCGTGGCGCCTGGGACGGAGAGGCGGAGCGGCGACGCCGGCGGAAGGCGGGGCGGCGAGCCGGGGTCGGGGAGCCGTGCGGGGCGACGGTGAGGCAGGCCGTGGCGGCGGATGGTGAGGGGCGGCAGGGCGAGCTTGGCGGAGCGGCGGCGCAGAGCGGAGGGACGGGAGGATGCGGGTGCGGGGAGGAGAGAGGGGAGGCGCGCGGGAGGCGAGCGGGAGCCGCGGCGGCGGGGTCGCCGGTGGTTCTCTGCGGGGGAGGAGGCGAGCGGGGGAGGGTGCGCGCCGCGTGCGGGAGGAAGGGGAGAGGAAGCGGACACGCGGGGCCGGTGGTCAGGTGGTGGGACCGGGTCTGAGCGGGACAGGCGGGAGGGGATCGGTGTGGGTGTGTTTTGTGTGGTGTGCTGTGTGTGCGTGCGTGGGGTGAGCTGAGTGGGGGTTGGGTTTAGCCTAGGTGGCCAAAGGGGATTGGGTGAGGGAGAGAGAGGGGTGAGGTGGCGCGTCGGGGTTGGTCCGGGTGAGGTGGAGGCTAGGTGTGGGTAGGTAGTTTGGTAGGAATAGGATTTAGGTTGGACCGATTTAAATCCTGGGGGTGGTCGTTCGGGTCAGAACGGCCCGTTCGACTGCCCCCGCTAAAATAATTAAAACTTTTATTTGTTTTTAAACGGGCCGTTTGCAAACCGATAGCGGCCAAAACAAAATATTCCGGGGACCCGGTTTTGGTGTTTGAATAAAGATGGGGCGTTTTAGAAAACAAAACGAGCTTTGCGAAATAGTTTTATGCAAACAATGCATGATGATGACGATGCAATGCACAAATTCAACGCGATTTTCTAGTAGTGGTTTTGCGGGATGCCACAATTCGACACCACTAACAATGGATCTCGCCCTCGAGATCCGCCTCATGGTACCGGAAGGAAAGGTCGGCGGTCTACGTCTTCTCGCTTCGTGTAGATCTTCGCGACACCACTAACAAGAGGTCGTTGTCCGTGATCGTCGAGAGAACACTCCGGGAACAACAGGTCGAAGGTAGAGGTATCAACAAATAAAGCCACCTCTTACTTCCATTAGAAGAGGGAAAAGTTACTTTGATCCACCAGTTCGATGTACAGAGCGAACAGTAAGAGTCGGGTAGGGTGATCAGTCCATCCCGTACCCACACTATCAACTCTATACATGAGTAGGAGAATCAGGCAACTCAACTCTCGAGATTTAGACTGAAGATCTTCGTAGGCGGTATCCGGAACAAAGGGACGATGCCAGCAGAAATCGTATGAAAGACACAATGATTAGGTTCCACGATGGTTCCATTGGCATGAACAACACATGCTCAAGGTATACTCCAACTTCACCAATGCTCGTCCTTCTCATAAGTTTTTCAACGACACTGATATCCAGCAAGGAACACATATAGATAAAGAGCTCAAGAACAAAAGATCGGATGAAGGGCACAACAAACCAGTTGCAGATTGATGATCGTAGCACCTCCGTTACAAAAGGGAGAAAGCGAAGCCCTGAAGGTACGACGAAAACCCAACCACGAGAATTCCTGGACTCGAAGAGAGAGAAAAGAGCGGATTCAAACACGTAGAGGTAAGAGGAGAATAGCAGAGGGGTAAGGAGTAAAATCAGACCTAACCAGAACTATCCAACCGATTTTGCAAAATAGTTTTGACACTCTACAGCGGCCGTTAGCTAGGTTATCCTACATGCTGGACTTGTGGGGTATCGCAACTGCTGTGCTCTGATACCACTCTGTAACACCCTCAGAATCGAACCTATGCAAGTTTTAGCGAAAACCGCCAAACCCGCATAGAAACGATTCAAAGGTGCCCACCAGGCACTTTCGTGCGGGTGGAATACGAAGCAATAACATTACACAACAGTCCTCGATGGGACCCACAGAACAGATATATATAACAGCGACTCAAAGAGTCAAGAATACGGATATAATATACAAAGATCCAAATCACCTTGAAAACGATAGAGCGTCCAGCTACAGACAAGATGCAAATGGGGCTAAGAGCCCTGAAGAATAACCAATGGCGTCCATAACCCTGCCCAGGCCAAGCCGGAAGGGTAACCCTGCTAACGATGTCGATCTCAAACCTGCTTAAACAAAGGGGTGCCGACAAAGGGCAAAGGGAAAAGAAGGAGCGTCAGTACTGAGGCCAGTACACGGCGAGACTAGAATTCGGCGGTCCTCGCCTACACAGGTATGGTGGACTGAGCGGCAGCGGTAGCATGCACTAAACAACCTATAGAGACTCGATACAACTGGCGGTTATCAGAGAGGGGTAAGAATGACCTATCCGGATCCAACCTGAAGCTAACACCAAACATACCCATCCTGGTGTTTCCCCCTCGATACCAAACGAGGAAGTCAACCGAGGAACTCACACAGTTGGCAGTTTTATTTATTCGGTTATCGTTGCAGCAATTACTAGTCAAGTATAGATAATCATCCTGATAAAGTAGGCGGTGGGCACTTTTAGTTAACCATTCCGTTATAGTTGCAACACTTACTAATCATATACAGATGACATGAGATAAACCCAAAACCCAGCAGTTGTTGGTACTTTTATTCAGCCATTCCGTTGTAGTTGCAATACTTACTAGTCAGGTACAATGGTCGCAAGCGACAATCCAAACAAGCAATTGTTGGTAGTTTTATTTAGCCATTCCGTTGTAGTTGCAATATTTACTAGTCATATCAGATACAAGTCAATTTATAACAGTAAACTTTAGTTATAGTTGTCTATGTTCGAGATACTGTGCTCCAAGTCGTCCATAACCGCGGACACGGCTTTCAGAAAGTTTTAACCCGGCCGGGGTGCACAAATAGCAACACACACATGATCAACCTCGGAAAAACCAAATCAAAACCCAACGAGGTCTTCACGACAGAGCAATCACAAGATTCAGAAATATTTCAGGGGGCCACCCCATTAAGCTACCCGCAACGAAGTAAGCTAGCTCCGAGACGGACTCAAGGTCTGGGTATACGGCTGTGAACGACTGGGAACCCCAAACGGGGCTTGTCGACACCGCGGAATCGTGTCCCGATCCTAAACAGTACAGGTGCTATCTGTCGCACAATCGTAAATAAAGCAGTAAAACATGGCATAAGTACAGGATCGTAAATAAAACCTCAAACTAGTTTGTGGCCCCAAGAAATAAGACTGAATCAAGCTCTGGCTAAGGGGGGCCCATACTCCCCATATGTGGATAGCGCGATAAATCAAGGAACAGGTATCAAGTACTCGGGGTCCTACGGGACACAAGTGGGCGTTCGGAAACCAAATGTTATCTATCACCCACCGATGCCTCTGCTTACTTCAATTTTAGTTGTTAAACATGAATTAAAGTGAACGAGAAGTAAAACTATGATCATCTCCAACATCAAACGTGCGGCATAACTCCAACAACTGTGGCAATTGAGGACACGCAACATCACTTGAGCAAGCGACTACGACGCGCAAGTCCCACTATCTACCAAACAACAGGTAATAGGATGTGTCCAAGGCAATATAGGGCTGCACGGTATATCACAGGTACGGAAACTAAAGCATCGCAACACAGGTAGCAATAGATCAACAGGAGGGAATAAATACTATAAAAGTAAGATAGGTAGAAAGGGGGAGATGCTCGCCTGAAAACATTGCCGAAGGTTCAACCGAAGATCGAGGCGAAGCTCACATCAACTCAACGGCCTTATCCGCGAAGAAGCAAAAACACTAGAATAAACACCGGGTGCAATATTTAATACAACGGCAGAAGATCGGCATGATGCCTGTATGATGGATGACATGGCAAAGGTGCGATGCGGTTAAGTCAATATTAAGCGGAACCGGGGTCCCGGCAATTAATTAATAGGTTCATGTTGTTTAGATCCCCCGGAATTAACTGTTGTTTTAACATGGTAAAAGATAGCACCGGTTCGCTACACAAATTTAAATGAGGCCGATATGAGACTGGATTTGCCCGCATATGGGCCCCATATTTAATTATTAGGTGAATCGGCATAAGGCCCCCAAACCACAGATATGCATGCGAGTATGACAATTCAATATGCAACAAGTTGTTATTATGTTATAAAATAGGGTTTCGGGAAGGGGTTCACACATTAGGGGTCTCGACGATCTTGGGGTTCCGGGGTTCGGGGTTCGACAGGGTCCAGGGTCCGGTCTCGGGGTCCAGGGTTCTGACGGGGTCGTTCTCGAACTCCGGGGTTAGGGTTTCGGATCGGGGTAGTTCTTGTCGCGTCCGGGAAGCAGGTCTTGGTTCGGTGTCGGGGCGTGTCGAATTCTTCCAGGCCGATGCCGTTCTTGTCGTAGCGACGGTCTTGTCGGGTTCTCAAGTCGGGTCGGTCTTGTCTTCGGGGTGAAGTGCTTGTCGGTCTCGTGGCGATCGTTGCGTCCTCCCGGTTCGGGTCTCGGATCCATGCCGGTGCACTCGGTGTTCCGGGTAGGCGAGCTTGTCGTTACGGAGATCTTGTCGGTTCGCGTTTCGGATCCCGTGAGACGATCTTGCCTCTTGATGTCCGTGAGGAATCCTTGGAGTCCCGGATGGAGATCTTGGCGTCCTCGAGTAAGTACTTGGCGTGCCCAGGTTTCGGAGACATCGAATCCATAGGGGGTACTAGTTGCCCTGCCTTTTGTCGCTGTCGCACTTCATCCGTCGGGCCGATTCTTTTGGTGGCAGCACACCAGGGGCATGCACTGCAGGAACGTGTGGTCTTGGCGTTGAACCAACGAGGCGGCTACTATCGAGGCACTGCTCGGGGTTGTTGCGCTCACAGGGGCTCCACGGCAGCGTCGGTTGGACACGGAAGGTGGCCAACCGACGGGCCCGGATGATGAAGCGGCGTTGCTTGCAGATGACGGTGAGGCCGGGCTCGCGGGGCAGCAACACGGTGGCGGCGCAGAGGAGGAGGAGGGACCGCGGCCTGGCCGGTGGTCGCCGGCGGCGGGACGGCGAGGAGGAGGCCGGTGAAGCGCGCCGGAGGCGCGAGCTTGGGGTGGGGCGGAGAGAGGCGCTGGGGCCCTGGCAGCGAGCGGCGAGGGTGGCGGGGCAGGACCCGACGCGGGCGGCGGCGGCGGCGGAGGCGAGGTGGAGGAGCAGCGGGTGCACGCGCGACGGCGGGAGGGAGCGGTGGTTGGCGGGCGGCGCGGCGTGGCGCCTGGGACGGAGAGGCGGAGCGGCGACGCCGGCGGAAGGCGGGGCGGCGAGCCGGGGTCAGGGAGCCGTGCGGGGCGACGGTGAGGCAGGCCGTGGCGGCGGATGGTGAGGGGCGGCAGGGCGAGCTTGGCGGAGCGGCGGCGCAGAGCGGAGGGACGGGAGGATGCGGGTGCGGGGAGGAGAGAGGGGAGGCGAGCGGGAGCCGCGGCGGCGGGGTCGCCGGTGGTTCTCTGCGGGGGAGGAGGCGAGCGGGGGAGGGTGCGCGCCACGTGCGGGAGGAAGGGGAGAGGAAGCGGACACGCGGGGCCGGTGGTCAGGTGGTGGGACCGGGTCTGAGCGGGACAGGCGGGAGGGGATCGGTGTGGGTGTGTTTTGTGTGGTGTGCTGTGTGTGCGTGCGTGGGGTGAGCTGAGTGGGGGTTGGGTTTAGCCTAGGTGGCCAAAGGGGATTGGGTGAGGGAGAGAGAGGGGTGAGGTGGCGCGTCGGGGTTGGTCCGGGTGAGGTGGAGGCTGGGTGTGGGTAGGTAGTTTGGTAGGAATAGGATTTAGGTTGGACCGATTTAAATCCTGGGGGTGGTCGTTCGGGTCGGAACGGCCCGTTCGACTGCCCCCGCTAAAATAATTAAAACTTTTATTTGTTTTTAAACGGGCCGTTTGCAAACCGATAGCGGCCAAAACAAAATATTCCGGGGACCCGGTTTTGGTGTTTGAATAAAGATGGGGCGTTTTAGAAAACAAAACGGGCTTTGCGAAATAGTTTTATGCAAACAATGCATGATGATGACGATGCAATGCACAAATTCAACGCGATTTTCTAGTAGTGGTTTTGCGGGATGCCACAGCCACTTATGCAATACAAGTTGCATGTTGAGCGTGGAGCAAGTCTCTTGAACGATGTCATGTAAGGTTAGCCCGGGCCGCTTCATCCCATCATACCGCTGAAGAGTTTCGCAACATAGTAAATCAAAATTTTCTACGGATGCGAACAGAGGGAAGCCAAGATCTAATCTAGGAGATGCAAACAACGAGAGAGATTGGATTAGATCTTCATACCCTTGAAGATTCGCACAGCGGAACGTTCGTCAGAACATGGGTGATGTAGTCATACTCACTTCTCCTCCTCGTGATCCGATCCGATCTAGCACCACAAGTGGCGGTGCCTCCGTGAGATGCACACGTGCAGCACCTCGACGTCACCTCCTTCCTCGTACCAGCAAGTATGGTGGAGAGACGGATTGGGTCTACAACACGACGGCGTGGTGTATATGGTGGAGAATTTATGCAGCAGGGCTTCGCCTACAAACAGTCGGGAGGGAGAGAGGAAGGGCAGCAGGGCGGCTAGGGTTGGAGGGGAAGGTGTGGGGGGTGGTGCGCCCCCAGCCCTATTTATATAGAGGGGTGGGCGGCTGCCCTTGCCCCTCCCCCAAGCCCAAACCGGCGGCCAAAGGAGGAGGAGTGGGGGGCAAGGAAACCCCCCTTCTAGAAGCTCTATCTAGGGTTTAAACCCTCTTTGGCCGGCTGGGCCCTATGGGGCCTTGTGCCCCTGGCCCAATGCGGCCAGTGCACTCCCTCATAGGCCCATGCCCCCTCCCGGAAGGTGGGGCCACGTTGGTCCCCTTCCGGAAGGTTCTAGAAGCTTTCGGTACAATACCGATTAACCCGGAACAATTCCGAACTCCAAAAACTGCACTGCCTTATATGAATCTTATTCTCCGGACCACTCCGGAACCTCTCGTGATGTCCCGGATCCCATCCGAGACTCCAAACAAAAACTCATAAACCAATTATCCAATCTATCCTAGCGTCGAGACACGTTAAGTGTGTGACCCTGCGGGTTCGAGAATATGCAGACATGATCTTCTATCAATAATCAACAGCGGGGTCTGGAAACCCATATTGACTCCCACACATTCATCGATGATCATATCGGATGAACCACGATGCCAGGATTCAATCAATCCCATATATATATTCCCTTCGTCTCGCGATATTTTACTTGCCCGAGATTTGATCATCGGTACCATCATACCTAGTTCAATCTCGTTCACAGCAAGTACTTTACTCGTTCCGTAATCCGATATCACTTTGTGATTAACTCCTTAACCACATGCTTGCAAGCGGTGTTGATATCGATCACCGAGTGGGCCCGAAGTATATCTCTCCGACTTGGGAGGGACAAATCCCATCTCGATACATACAACCCAACAGATACTTTCCGAGCACCTGAGAGACACCTTTATGATCACCCTCTCATAGGATGACGTTTGATGACCTCAAAGCTTTCTTCCGATACCAGGGAGTTGTATTATCTCATGGTCTAAGGAATACAATATTTGACATAATAAAAGCTTCGCAAAGACGAACACGATGACACGATCTAATTGCTTTGCTTAGTTTCGGTTTGTCCACCATATCATTCTACCAATGATATGATCTCATTATTAATCGACAACTCATGTCCATGGTTAGGTAACCTTAACCATCATTAATCAATGAGCTAGTCCATAGAGGCGTACTAGGGACACTGTGTTGTTCATAAACCACACAAGTATTAAAGTTTCCGCTTAATACAATTCTAGCATGGAATATAAACATTATCATGAACAAGAATTATAATAATAACATCTTTATTATTGCCTCTAAGGCATAATTCCAACAGTCTCCCACTTGCACTAGAGTCAATAATCTAGTTTACATTTGGCAACATTCTCACACCCATGGCACTGAGGTGCTGATCATGTTTTACACGTGGAAGAGGTTTAGTCAATGAATCTGCGACATTTAGATCTGTATGTACTTTGCTAATCTTCAGATCTCCATCTGCTATATAATCTCGGATTATATGAAACTTGCGGTTGATATGCTTGGTCTTTGGATGATATCTTGGTTCCTTAGCGAGTGCTATGGCGCCAGTGTTGTCACACAATATCTCCAGTGGGTCCAATGCACTTGGAACCACGCCAAGCTCAGTGATGAAGTTCCTGATCCAAACTCCTTCACTTGACGCTTCTGCAGCAGCCATGTATTCCGCTTCTAATGTAGATCCCGCGATCACGCTTTGCTTGCAGCTTCTCCAGCTCACAGCTCCTCCATTCAAAATATACACGTATCCTGTCTGAGATTTAAAATCATCCTTGTCGGTGTCGAAACTAGCATCGACGTAACCTTTTACGACGAGCTGTTCATCACCCCCATAGACTAAGAACATTTCTTTAGTTCTATTTAGGTACTTTAGGATGTTCTTCACGGCTGTCCAGTGTTCCACTCCTGGATCACTTTGATACCTGCTCGTCAAACTAAGAGCATTGGACACATCCGGTCTAGTACACAGCATGGCATGCATGATCGAACCTATGGCCGAGGCATAAGGCACTTTGCTCATAGCTTCCCTATCATTTACCGTAGCTGGACACTGAGCCTTGCTCAATATCTTACCTGACAACATAGGCACCGAACCTTTCTTTGCCTTATCCATTCTGAACCTTTTCAGAACTTTGTCTAGGTATGTACTCTAGCTTAAAGCTATCAGGCGTCTTTGTCTATCTCTATAGATTTTGATGCCCAATATATAAGCAGCTTCACCTAGGTCTTTCATTGAAAAACACTTGTTCAAATAACTCTTCACATTGTTAAGCATGTTGATGTCATTTCCAATAATCAATATGTCATCCACATATAGTACCAGAAACGTCACCTAGCTCCCACTCACTTTCTTGTAGATGCAAGCTTCGTAGCAATTTGGAACAAATCCAAAGCTCTTGATCACTTGATCAAAACGAAGGTTCCAACTCCGAGATGCTTGCTTCAGTCCATAAATGGAACGCTGAAGTTTGCATACTTTATCAGCATCCTTAGGATCGACAAAACCTTCGGGTTGCATCATATACAACTCTTCATCAATGTTTCCATTGAGGAACGCAGTCTTGACATCCATCTGCCATATTTCATAATCATGAAACGCAGCAATTGCAAATAAAATCCGAATGGACTTAAACATCGCTACGGGAGAGAAAGTCTCATCGTAGTCAACACCTTGAACTTGTCGAAAACATTTCGCAACAAGCCGTGCTTTATAGAAGGTAACATTACCATCCGTGTCCGTTTTCTTCTTGAAGATCCATTTGCACTCAACGGCCTTACGGTCGCTAGGAGGGTCCACCAAAGTCCATACATGGTTTTCGCTCATGGATCCTAGTTCGGATTTCATGGCTTCTAGCCATTTCTCAGAGTCTGGGCTCATCATCGCTTCCTCATAGTTCGTAGGTTCACTGTCTTCTACTAGCAAGACAGTCAAGACAGGGTTGCCGTACCACTCAGGAGGGGCACGCGACCTTGTCGACCTGCGACGTTCAGTAGCAGCATCGTCCGAAGCTTCATGATCCTTGTCATTAGCTTCCTCTATTGTTGGTGCAGGCGGCACCGGAACAATTTCAGGTGCTGCGCTACTCTCCAATTCAAGAGAAGGTTCAATAACCTCGTCTAGCTCTACTTTCCTCCCACTCACTTCTTTCGAGAGAAACTCCTTCTCAAGAAAGGAACCGTTCTTTGCGACAAACACTTTGCCTTCAGTTCTGTGATAGAAGGTATACCCAATAGTTTCCTTAGGGTATCCTACGAAGACGCATTTCTCCGCTTTGGGTTCGAGCTTGTCCGGCATCAACTTCTTGACGTAAGCTTCGCATCCCCAAACTTTAAGAAACGACAACTTAGGTTTAGCACCAAACCATAGTTCATACGGTGTCGTCTCAATGGATTTAGATGGTGCCCTATTTAAAGTGAATACAGCAGTTTCTAATGCATAAACCCAAAATGATAACGGCAAATCAGTAAGAGACATCATCGATCGGACCATATCTAATAGGGTTCGGTTCCGGTGTTCAGACACACCATTGCGCTGTGGTGTTCCGGGTGGCGTGAGTTGCGAAACGATTCCGCTTGCTTTAAGATGCGTGAGAAAATCATAACTCAAATATTCACCTCCACGACCGGATCGTAGAAACTTAATCTTTCTGTTACGATGGTTCTCCACTTCATTCTGAAATTCTTTGAACTTTTCAAACGTTTCAGATTTATGTTTCATTAAATAGATATACCCATATCTACTTAAGTCATCGGTAAAAGTGAGAAAATAGCGATATCCACGGCGCGTCGAAACACTCATCGGTCCGCATACATCAGTATGTATGATTTCCAACAAGTCCGTTGCTCGCTCCATCATACCGGAGAACGGGGTTTTGATCATCTTGCCCATGAGGCATGGTTCGCATGTGTCAAATGATTCAAAGTCAAGAGACTCCAAAAGTCCATCAGAATGGAGTTTCTTCATGCGCTTTACACCAATATGACCTAGACGACAGTGCCACAAATAAGTAGTATTATCACTATCTACTTTGCATCTCTTAGCCTCTATGTTATGGATGTGTGTTTCATCCCCTTCGAGAATTAGAAGAAATAAACCATTCACAATAGGTGCATGACCATAAAAGATGTTACTCATATAAATAGAACAACCATTATTCTCCGATTTAAATGAATAACCGTCTTGCGATAAACAAGATCCAGAAATAATGTTCATGCTCAACGCAGGCACATAATAACACTTATTAAGGTTTAAAACTAATCCCGAAGGTAAAACTAAGGAGAGCGTGCCGACGGCCATCACATCAACTCTTGATCAGTTGCCAACGCGCATCGTCACCTCATCCCTCGCAAGCCGCCATCTATTCTGTAGCTCCTGTTTCGAGTTACAAATATTAGCAACTGAACTGGTATCAAATACCCAGGCACTACAATGAGGGCTAGTAAGGAAAACATCAATAACATGTATATCAAATATACCTTTGATGGTGCCAGCCTCCTTGTCCGCTAAGTACTTCGGACAATTGCGCTTCCAGTGACCCTTGTCCTTGCAATAGAAGCACTCAGTGTCCGGCTTAGGACCAGACTTGAGCTTCTTCTCAGCAAGGGTAACGCGCTTGCCGCCGCCTTTCTTGAAGGGCTTCTTTGCACCCTTACCTTTCTTAAATGTGGGGGGCTTGTTGACCATCAACGCATAATTATTTTTCTTAGTATCCACCTCCGCAACTTTCAGCTTAGCGAAGAGCTCAGTGATCATATCAGTGGAACCAATCTGATTGTGAGCAACTACAAAACTTTTGTAGCTAGGAGGGAGTGATTGCATAACTCTGTCAATCTTGAGCTCTTCTGAAATCTCGCAGTCCAGTTGCTCAAGGCGTTGAGTGTAGCCCGACATCTTAATGGCGTGCTCACTAACGGAACTCCCTTCCTCCATCTTGCAGTTAAAGAATTTCTTAGAGATCTCATATCTCTCAGAACGGGCTTGAGTCTGAAACATGTTTTTCAGCTCCTCGAGAATCTCAAAGGGCCCGGCGAACTCCTCAAAACGATTTTGAAGATCCGATTCCATAGCATACAACATGGCGATCTTAATCAAATCATAATCATCCTTGCGTGACTGATAAACAGCTTTCTCATCAGCCGGCGCATCTATAGCAGGGGCGTCACCTAGCACTTTCTCAAGGACATAGTCCTTTTGTCCGCCAGCGAGAATGATTCTCAGAATGCGGAACCATTTGGTGAAGTTAGACCCATTGTTTCTAAGCTTTTCTATCTCAGCAAAAACGTTGAAGTTGAAGTTGGACTTAGCCATGTGATCTACAGTATTTGCAAGTACAAATTAGACTATGTTCATGATAACTAGTTCAACTTAATCAAATTACTAGATGAACTCCCACTAAATTCAACATCCCTCAAGTTGTTTAGTGAACATGATCCAAATTCACCACACCTAATCCGATCATCACGAGAAGAGATGTGGCTTCAATGGTGGACAACGAAGTGTCGATCATATCATTCATATGACTCATGCTTAACCTTTCGGTTCATGTGTTCCGAGGCCATGTCTGTACATTCTAGGCTCGTCAAGTTAGACCCAAGTATTTCCGCGTGTGCAAAACTGGCTTGCACCCGTTGTATGTGAGCGTAGAGTCTATAGCACCCGATCATCACGTGATGCTTGGACACGACGAACGTTCGCAACGGTGCATACTTGGGGAGAACACAGTTTTGTTATCTTGATCTTTAAGTGAGGAATCATCTTATAATGCTACCGTCGCGATCTAAGCATAATAAGATACATAAAAGGATAAACATCACATGCATATAAATTTATGTGACATGGTATTGCCAATCTTCACGCAATGATCTCCATCTTGTGCGTGCCGGCATGATCTCCATCACTCCACCATGATTGCCTCCACCACGAATAGCAACTACAACTATTGCTAACTACTTAGCGATAAAGTGAAACTATTACATGGCGCATAAGAAGTTGACACATAGGTCATACACAATTATAAAGACAACCATATGGCTCCTGCCGGTTGTGTACTCATCGACATGCAAGTCGTGAAACATTACAACACATGATCATCGCATACATTATACACATCACATCTTGGGCCATACCATATCACAGAAAACACTCCCTGCAAAAAAAAGTTAGACGCCTCTACTTTGTTGTTGCATGTTTTACGTGGCTTATGGGAGTAGATGCTGAGAACGATTCTTACCTACGGAAAGCCACAACGGTGATATTATGGTTGCCAAACTCCGGTGTTAATCCCATGACAACTATAGTGAGAGAAACTGACATCCACCAGCCGCATGTGTGGAACAAGCCACACGTCAAGTGCGGAGCCGGTCTCGCGAACGACGTCGCCTAAGGTTGGCCTGGACCGCTTCAATCTCACTATCCCGCGTCATAAGAAGAACACAAACAAGAGGCTTGCAACAGAAAACATCAACGCCCGCAACAACCATGTTGCGTTCTACTCGTGAAACACATCTACGCATAGATCTAGCTCTGATACCACTGAAGGGTTTCGCGGCATAGTAAATCAAAAATTTCTATGGATGCGAACAGAGGGAAGCCAAGATCTAATCTAGGATATGCAAACAACGAGAGAGATTGGATTAGATTTTCATACCCTTGAAGATTCGCACAGCGGAACGTTCGTCGGAACGTGGGTGATGTAGTCGTACTCGCTTCTCCTCCTCGCGATACGATCCGATCTAGCACCACAAGTGGCGGTGCCTCCGTGAGATGCACACGTGCAACACCTCAACGTCTCCTCCTTCCTTGTACCAGCAAGTATGGTGGAGAGACGGATTGGATCTACAACACGACGGCGTGGTGTATATGGTGGAGAATTTCTGCAGCAGGGCTTCGCCTACAAACAGTCGGGAGGGAGAGAGGAAGGGCAGCAGGGCGGCTAGGGTTGGAGGGGAAGGTGTGGGGGTGGTGCGCCCCCAGCCCTTGCCCCTCCTCCAAGCCCAAGCCGGAGGCCAAAGGAGGAGGAGTGGGGGGCAAGGAACCCCCCCCCCCTTCTAGAAGCTCTATCTAGGGTTTAAACCCTCTTTGGCCGGCTGGGCCCTATGGGGCCTTGTGCCCCTGGCCCAATGCGGCCAGGGCACTCCCTCATAGGCCCATGCCCCCTCCCGGAAGGTGGGGCCACGTTGGTCCCCTTCCGGAAGGTTCTAGAAGCTTCCGGTACAATACCGATTAACCCGGAACAATTCCGAACTCCAAAAACTGCACTGACTTATATGAATCTTATTCTCCGGACCACTCCGGAACCTCTCGTGATGTCCTGGATCCCATCTGAGACACCGAACAAAAACTCATAAACCAATTATCCAATCTATCCTAGCGTCGAGACACGTTAAGTGTGTGACCCTGCGGGTTCGAGAATATGCAGACATGATCTTCTATCAATAATCAACAGCGGGGTCTGGAAACCCATATTGACTCCCACACATTCATCGATGATCATATCGGATGAACCACAATTCCAGGATTCAATCAATCCCATATATATATTCCCTTCGTCTCGCGATATTTTACTTGCCCGAGATTTGATCGTCGGTACCGTCATACCTAGTTCAATCTCGTTCACAGCAAGTACTTTACTCGTTCTGTAATCCGATATCACTTTGTGATTAACTCGTTAACCACATGCTTGCAAGCGGTGTTGATATCGATCACCGAGTGGGCCCGAAGTATATCTCTCTGACTTAGGAGGGACAAATCCCATCTCGATACATACAACCCAACAGATACTTTTCGATCACCTGAGAGACACCTTTATGATCACCCTCTCATAGGATGACGTTTGATGACCTCAAAGCTTTCTTCCGATACCAGGGAGTTGTATTATCTCCTGGTCTAAGGAATACAATATTTGACATAAGAAAAGCTTCGCAAAGACGAACACGATGACACGATCTAATTGCTTCGCTTAGTTTGGGTCTGTCCATGTAACACCCTCAGAATCGACCCTATGCAAGTTTTAGCGAAACCCGCCAAACCCGCATAGAAACGATTCAAAGGTGCCCACCAGGCACTTTCGTGCGGGTGGAAAACGAAGTAATAACATTACACAACAGTCCTCGATGGGACCCACAGAACAGATATATATATAACAGCGACTCAAAGAGTCAAGAATACAGATATACGGTACAAAGATCCAAATCACCTTGAAAATGGTAGAGCGTCCGACTACGGACAAGATGCAAATGGGGATAAGAGCCCTGAAGAATAACCAATGGCGTCCATAACCCTTCCCAGGCCGAGCCGGAAGGGTAACCATGCTAACGACGTCGATCTCAAAACCTGCTTAAACAAAAAGGGGTGCCGGCAAAGGGCAAAGGAAAAAGAGGAGCGTTAGTACTGAGGCCAGTACACGGCGAGACTAGAATTCGGCGGTCCTCGCCTACATAGGTATGGTGGACTGAAGCGGCAGCGGCAGCATACACTAAACAACCTATAGAGACTCGAAACAACTGGCGGCAATCAGAGAGGGGTAAGGAAGACCTATTCGGAACCAACCTGATACTAACACCAAACAAACCCATCCTGGCGTTTCCCCCTCGACACCGATCGAGGAAGTCAACCGAGGAACTCACGCAGTTGGCATTTTATTTATTCGGTTATCGTTGCAGCAATTACTAGTCAAGTATAGATAATCATCCTGATAAAATAAGCAGTGGGCACTTTTAGTTAACCATTCCGTTGTAGTTGCGACACTTACTAATCAGATACAATAGCATGAGATAGCCCAAAAACCCAACAGTTGTTGGTACTTTTATTTAGCCATTCCATTGTAGTTGCAATACTTACTAGTCAGGTACAATGGTCGCAAGCGACACTCCAAACAAGCAATTGTGGGCAGTATTAATTAGCCATTCCGTTATAGTGAAGCTGATTACTAGTCATTATAAAGTCAAATTTATAGCAATAAACTTTAGTTATGCTTGTCTATGGTCGAGATACTGTGCTCCAAGTCGTCCATATCCGCGGACACGGCTTTCAGAAAGTTTTACCCGGCCGGGGTGCACCAATAGCAACACACACTCGATCAACCTCGGAAAAACCAAAACAAAACCCAACGAGGCCTTCACGACAAAGCAATCACAGGATTCAGAATTATTTCAGGGGGCCACCCCTTGGAGTACACCCGCAACGAAGTAAGCAAGCTCCGAGACGGACTCAAGGTTTGCGACAATGGCTGTAAGCGACAGCAGATCCCCAAACGGGGACTGTCGATACCGCGAAAACACTCCGCTTCCAAAACAGTACAGCGTGCTCCTCACACAATCGTAAATAAAGCAGTAAAGCATGGCATAGGTACAGGATAGTAAATAAAACCTCAAACTAGTTGTGGCCCCAAGAAATAAGACTGAATCAAGCTCTGGCTCAGGGGGGTCCCATATACCTCCCGGATGTGGATAGCGCGATAAATCAAGGAACATGTATCAAGTACTCGGGTCTTACGGGACACAAGTGGGCGTTCGGAAACCAAATATTATCTACCACCCACCGATGCCTCTGCTTACTTCAATTTTAGTTGTTAAACAGGAATTAAAGTGAACGATAAGTAAAGCTATGATCATCTCCAACATCAACATACGGCAATACATCAACAACTGTGGCACTTGACGACACGCAACAACACTAGAGCAAGCGACTACGACGCAGAAGTCCAACTATCTACCAAACAACAGGTAATAGGGTGTGTCCAAGGCAATATAGGGTTGCACGGTATATCACAGGTACGGAAATTAAAGCAACGCAACACAGATAGCAATAGATCAACAGGAGGGAAGTAAATACTATAAAAGAAAGATAGGTAGAAAGGGGGGAGATGCTCGCCTGAAAACATTGTCGAAGGTTCAACCGAAGATCAGGTCGACACTCGCAACAACTCAACGGCCTTATCCGCGAAGAAGCAAAACACTAGAAGAAACACCGGATGCAATATTTAATACAACGGCAGAAGATCGGCATGATGCATGTATGATGCATGGCATGGCAAAGGTGCGATGCAATTAGGTCATATTAGGTGGAACCGGGGTCCCGACAATTATTTAGATGGTGCATGTTGTTTAGCTACCCCGCAATTTAAATGTTGTTTAACATGGCCAGATAGTTACCGGTTCACTACACAAGTTTAAATGAGGCCGATATGGGACTAGATTTGCCCGCATATGGGCCCCATATTTAATTATTAGGTGAATCGGCATAAGGCCCCCAAACCACACAATATGCATGCGAGTATGATAATTATTATGCGACAAGTTATATTATGTTATAAAATAGGGTTCTCGGGTAAGAGGTTCACACATCGGGGTTCTCGACGAACTTGGGTTTCCGGGGTCCGGGGTTGGGCTCAGGGTTCGACGGATCGTTCTCGAACTCCGGGGTCCAGGGTTCGGATCGGGGTAGTCCTTGTCGCGTCCGGGAAGCAGGACTTGGTTCAGCGGTAGATCTTGTTGGTCCGTGAAGGCGTTCTCGAGGTCGATGGCGAACTTGTCCGGTACCGGGGTTCGGGTTCGGGAAGGAGTACTCGTCGCGTCGGGTGTCGGTGTTCTCGGACCGATTGAAGACCTTGGCGTACGGCGGGATCGGACTTCGGGTTCGGGGGTCTCGGCGTTCGTAGTGAAGAACTTGCGTGCGAAGTCGTCGGCATCGGGGTCTTGTTGCCTTGAACCCGGGGACTTGGCGTTCACGGTCTTCGGCCCCATGAAGCAGATCTTGGCCTTTCGGCTTTGCGTCCTCGGGTACCCTCGCTCTTGGTGGGGTTTCTTCCATTCGCCCTCGCTTGTCGCTCCGGTCACCTCTTGTCAAGCAGCACCACACTTGAAGAAGACGCGAGGCAGACGGCAGAGGTGCAGCCTTGGCGACGGAGGCGGGCGGCCGGGCTCGGATCGGGGCGACAGCGGGCGGCAACACGCAGGCACGCGAGCCAGCAGCTCGCTGCAGGGCGCGGCGGGGGTCGGCCAGATGGAGGGCTGCGGTTCGGCGGTCGAGGAGGTGCCCGTCGCTGCAGGGGCAGATGACGGCAGGGATCCGGGGAGGTTGGCGGCGGAGGACGGGGCGAGCGATGGCGAGGCAGCCGGGCCGAACGTGGGCAGGACGGAGGCAGGGAGGCGGGAGGCGGCGCATCGCGGGCGAGGGCGGACGGCAGAGGGCGACGACGAGGTGGCGGCGGCGGACGCGGGGCAGGGTGGGGTCGCCGGAGGCGGGCGGCGAGAGGCGGAGCCGACAGGGAGACGGCGGAAAGGGCCGCGATGGGCTCGGGTCGGAGGCCGGGGCGCGGTGGCGTGTGGAGGCCGCGGCCGGAGGAGGACCTGCGGTGGACGGCGCGCGACCGACCGAGGGTGACAAGGGCCGCGGTGGCCGGAGGAGAGGAGGGGCTCGGGGCGGCGCAGGGCGGACTGGAGGCGGGGTGCTGGCGGCGGAGAAGCTTGGGACCGGGAGGGGAGCGGGAGGCGAGCGGGCCTGGGGGAGACGCGGCGGCGGCGGGGAGAGGTGCGGCGGAGCGGCCGACGCGGGTCAGGCGCACGCGGAGGAGAGGAGATGGGCGGCCGGCGGTGGGGTTGGTGGGAGGAAGGGCGCGGGGTGGAAGACGGCTCGGGGAGGGAGGAGCCGCGCGTGGGGGTTGCGTGCGGGGTCGGTGGGGCTGCAGGTGGGGCCAGACGGGGCAGGCAGGTGGTGATCCGGTGTGGGGAAGAGTGGCTGCGTGCGTGTGTGGTGTTGTGTGGGTGTGTTGGGTTGGAGAGAGAGAGGGGGTGGAGGAGGTGGTGGGCTGATGTGGCGGGTGGTGATTGGTGGATGGGGGAGGGACAGCTGAGGTGGCGGGCACCGATTGGTTAGGGTGAGGTGGCTGCTGGGTGGGTAGACTAGGACAGGGTAAACTAGGAATTAAAGGCCGGTTAGGTGGACCGATTTATTTTCTGGGGTGGTCGTTCGGGTCAATTCGGCCCGTTCGACTGCCCCGCTAAAAATACTTTAACATTTTATTTAATTTGCAAAACATTTTTGTAACTAGTTTTTAGGCAACAAAATATCCGGTCGCAGCGGTGATTTAATTTGAAATAGGAGGAGGGCTAGTTTCGGAAAACCATAGTCTTTCGCAACATAGTTTCAGGTAAAATTAATATGCACGATGATGTAATGATGATGCAATGCACAAAAACAACGCGATTTTCTAGTAGTGGTTTTGCGGGATGCCACAGTCCACCATATCATTCTCACAATGATATGATCTCATTATTAATCGACAACTCATGTCCATGGTTAGGTAACCTTAACCATCATTAATCAATGAGCTAGTCCATAGAGGCGTACTAGGGACACGGTGTTGTTCATAAACCACACAAGTATTAAAGTTTCCGCTTAATACAATTCTAGCATGGAATATAAACATTATCATGAACAAGAATTATAATAATAACATCTTTATTATTGCCTCTAGGGCATAATTCCAACAACCGCAAGATGCAAAGTACACAAGAAGCAATTGATAATAAAAGCACCACCGCCCACAATGACCATTGTGTTCTACTCGTGCAACAGATCTACATATAAACCTGGCTCTGATACCACTGTAGGGGTTCGTAGCATAGAAAACAAAAAAATTCTACCGCATGCAAACAAACAAGCCAAGATCTATCTACTAGATTGTAGGAACGAGTCGATAGAGGAACTCACCCTCGAAGATTCCAAAGCGGTTACCGAGAGCAGATTCTCGTGGGTGATGTAGTCGTACTCTTGCCGATCTCAAGATCGCGTAGACGATCCTTCCGGCGCTGCGTTTCGGCAGCACTTCCGCAGTCGGTCACACGTTCGGTACTCGATGAAGACCTTCCTCTCCCTTGTTCCAGCAGGCAGCTGAGGTTGTAGCACTCTCCTCGCGATTCCGACAGCACGACGGCGTGGTACCAGAAGTACAGGGGAGATCTTGTAGGGCTTCGCCTTAAGCCAGAGCGAGTATGGTGGACTATGAGAGAGGCCTTGGCGTTCTAGGGTTTAGAAGGCACCAAGGGGAGAGTGTAGCCGGCGGATAGGGTTTGGGATCACCCCAACTCGGCGAGTTGGTGGTTCCCTAGGCGGCGGCAGCAGCAGGGGTGGTGGCGCCGACGGCTTAGGGTTAGGGTTTGGGGTGTGAGAGGTGTAGCTTAGAGGGGCAGCCCTGCCCCTCCTTATATAGGTGGAAGGCGCCGGTTGGGAGGAGGGAGTCCTCCCCCAACTCGGCCTCCTTGGCTGGCGGGTGGAGGGAGGAGGACTTCCTCCCTAAGTAGGTTTCCTACTCTCCCTCCACCAAGCAAACTTGTCGTTTGACTTTTCAAATTGGCGTTTGACTTTTCAAACTAGGATTTGATTTCTCCCTTTATTTTGCCCAACCATGTTACCTAGTACATGATGCAACCATTCCATATTGTCATGACACATTCATGTACCCTTCCCCTCCGGAGTGCCGGACCTTCCGGAACCTTCTAGAACATTCCCGATGAAAACACCGGAATCATTCCCCAACTCCGAAACATGACTTTCCTTATATGAATCTTATTATCCGGACCATTTCGGATCTCCTCGTGATATCCCGGATCCCATCCGAGACTCCGAACAACATTCAGTCTCTTACTCATCATTCCATAACTACTCAAAAACATCGAATCCTTAAGTGTGTCTCCCTACGGTTCGTGAATTATGCGGACATGATCGAGACACTTCTCCGATCAATAACCAATAGAGAAATCTGGAAATTCATATGGCTCCCACATATTTCTACGATTACTTTGCGATCGAATGAACCACTTACATACGATACCAATTTCCCTTTGTCTCAGGATAATTTACTTATCCGAGGTTTTGATCGTTGGTATCTCTGCATACCTAGTTCAATCTTGTTACCAATAAGTACTCTTTTCTCGTTCCCGTGGTATGTGATCCCTTGTGAGCCAGTCACATGCTTGCAAGCTAATTGGATGACATTCCACCGAGAGGGCCCAGAGTATATCTATCCGTCATATGGATGGACAAATCCCACTCTTGATCCATGTGTCTCAATCCATACTTTCCGAACACTCACTGCCAACTTTATAGCCACCCAGTTACGGTGTGGTGTTTGATGTCATCAAAGCATCCTTCCGGTGATGGTGATAAGCATGATCTCATGGTCGAAGGAATTAGGTTACTGTGTATCAAAAAGCTTATAGCAATTGAACTATTAAAATGACTTGATCTTTATGCTACGCTTATCTATAGGAATATGTCCATCATACCATTCTCCTAATGATATGATATTGTTGTTAATAACATCTCAATGTTCATGATAGGGAAACCACAATCATCTATTAACCAACAAGCTAGTATTATGAAGAGGCTTTACTAGGGACTCTAATTTAGTTTACAAATCACACAAATATTAATGTTTCCTGGTCAATACTATTATAGCATGAATGTAAACATTTATCATAAAAACAAAGATATAATAATAACTAAATTTATTATTGCCTCTAGGGCATATCTCCAACACGGCCTACAATATCCACTCTCCTATTCAACTTGCACAAGGGTCGGCATCGAAAATTTCCCACCTACATAGGTTCGGCTGCCAGGTATATGTACCTATACCACCACCCCAGCGTTCAGCAATGGGACCGCTCCGTAAGTCGGGGATATACGTTGGTTATGAGACTGTGTCTATAATCAGGTTCTTGGACCCCTTGACAGATGACTGTCACACGACCCGTCTTGCTGACTGCATTTTTGACGAGGATCTTTTTCCGACTTTGGGGGGAGGTAATCAACCCCTGGATGACAAAAGTCGAGAAATCCCATGGAAAGCCAAGGGGATCCACGCTCATGACCCGCGCACTATTGAGTCTAATCGAGAAGTCCAAAAGATACTACATTTGCACTCCCTAGCGAATCAACTACCTGATCATTTTAGTGATTTAAAGACTGTGACAAAGTCGCATGTGCATGCACGCAATGCACCGGAAAGGGTTGAAATACCGAAGAAAAATGATGGTATACCCGCTCCCGTTCCAAGGCCTAAGAGGACGCGGAATCCGGTTTCTCAAATCCCAAGTACCCGAGGACGCCCGAAGAAAAAGGATAAGAGAGATTTATTAAAGTCTGCCCCTGTTGAGGGGAGCTAGTTGAGACCTGGCACAAGTATGGATATTTCAGTGCACGAAATTCTGGACTTGAATTTTCCTATGTCGGAAATACCCAACGAAGTTGTGAGTGCACACATCGGAGCGGGAAAACTAAAGGACCTAGCCCCTGGATTGGGAAATCCGGTGGAGCAAGAGGATGTGCCTGATGCACTCCATAACGAAATGGCCATTAACTATGTTAATTCGGACGAGTCATACAACCAAGCCATGGCAAATGTCGACATTAATTTTGCCAAGAAAATTGCCTCAATCATAGATCTTGACCCTGAGCCTAACACGCTCGCTGATTGTAAGAAAAGATCGGATTGGAAAGATTGGCAGAAGGCAATCACTTCTGAATTATTATCGTTAAACAAAAGAGAGGTATTTGGACCTGTTTGTCTAACTCCTCCCCACATTCGCCCCGTTAGCCATAAGTGGGTTTTTGTTCGAAAGAGAAACGAGAACAATGAAGTAGTAAGGTACAAAGCAAGGCTCGTTGCTCAAGGTTTCACTCAGCGACCAGGTGTCGACTTTGAGGAAACTTACTCCCCGGTCATGGATGGAATTACCTTTTGTAGGGGTTCGTAGCATGGAAAACAAAATTTTTCTATCGCATACAAACAAACAAGCCAAGATCTATCTACTAGATTGTAGTAACGAGTCGATGGAATAACTTACCCTCGAAGATTCCAAAGTGTTTAACGAGAGCGGATTCTCGTGGGTGATGTAGTCGTACTCTTCCCGATCTCAAGATCGCGTAGACGATCCTTCCGGCGCTGCGTTCCGGCAGCGCTCCCGCAGTCGGTCACACGTTCGGTACTCGACGAATACCTTCCTCTCCCTTGTTCCAGCAGGCAGCGGAGGTTGTAGCACTCTCCTCGCGATTCCGGCAGCACAACGGCGTGATACCGGAAGTAGAGGGGAGATCCCGCAGGGCTTCGCCTTAAGCCGGAGCGAGTATGGTGGAGTATGAGAGAGAACTATTAGTGGTCTAGGGTTTAGACACACCAATTAGAAGGCTCTAATCCGAAGGCTAGGGCAATTAGAAGCTCTAAACCAAAACAGCTCTAAACCGGAGTCTAGGGCTAGGATTTAGATTAGAGGCTAGGAAACTTGTGTGTCTAGAGGAGGAGGCCCTGCCCCTCCTTTTATGGGTGGAGGGGGCTGGCGCGCCAGGGGAGGGAGGGGAGTCCCTCCCCAACTCAGCCTAGTGGAGGCGCCGCCGGTTGGAGGAGGGATTCCCTCCCCAACTCGGTTTTGCCCTCCTCTTGCTTGTTTCCCACAGTTTCTTGTTTTAGCCGTTTGACTTTCAAACTGGCCATTTGACTTTTCTGTTTTAGGATTCAATTTAATCATTTATTTGGAACAGCAAGAACACTTAGTACATGATGCAATCATTCCTATATGCAATGACACATTCATGTACCGCTTCCCCCCGGAGTGCCAGACATTCCGGAACCTTCTAGAACATTCCCGATGAAAACACCGGAATCATTTCCGAACTCCTAAATGGGACTTTCCTTATATGAATCTTATTCTCCGGACCATTCCGGATCACCTCGTGATATCCCGGATCCCATCCGAGACTCCGAACAACATTCGGTCTCTTTCTCATAATACCATAACTACTCAAACAACGTCGAATCCTTAAGTGTGTCTCCCTACGGTTCGTGAATTATGCGGACATGATCGAGACACTTCTCCGAACAATAACCAATAGAGGAATCTGGAAATTCATATGGCTCCCACATACTTCTACGATTACTTTGCGATCGAATGAACCACTTACATACGATACCAATTTCCCTTTGTCTCACGATAGTTTACTTATCCGAGGTTATGATCGTCGGTATCTCTGCATACCTAGTTCAACCTCGTTACCGATAAGTACTCTTTTCTCGTTCCCGTGATATGTGATCCCTTGTGATCCTGTCACATGCTTGCAAGCTAATTGGATGACATTCCACCGAGAGGGCCAGAGTATATCTATCCGTCATATGGATGGACAAATCCCACTCTTGATCCATGTGTCTCAACCAATACTTTCCGAACACTCAATGCCACCTTTATAGCCACCCAGTTACGGTGTGGTGTTTAATGTCATCAAAGCATCCATCCGGTAAAGGTGATATGCATGATCTCATGGTCGAAGGAATTAGGTTACTATGTATCAGAAAGCATATAGCAATTGAACTATTGAAATGACTTGATCTTTATGCTACGCTTATCTATAGGAGTATGTCCACCATATCATTCTCCTAACGATATGATCTTGTTGTTGATAACATCTCAATGTTCATGATAGGGAAACCACAATCATCTATCAACCAACAAGCTAGTGAAGTATAGAGGCTATACTAGGGACTTCAAATTAAGTTTACAAATCACACAAGTATCAATGTTTCCTTGTTAATACTATTATAGCATGAATGTAAACATTTATCATAAACACAAAGATATAATAATAACTACATTTATTATTGCCTCTAGGGCATATCTCCAACAGTCTCCCACTTGCACTAGAGTCATCTAATCTAGATTACATGGTAATATACCGAACACCCATGGCAGTTTGGTGTTGGTCATGTTTTGCCCTCGGGAGAGGTTTAGTCAACGGATCCGCCACATTCAGATCTGTGTGTACTTTGCAAATCTTTATATCCCCATCCTGGATATGTTCTCGAATAGCGTGAAAACGTAGCTTGATGTGCTTCAGCTTCTTGTGTGACCTTGGTTCTTGCGCATTGGCTATGGCGCCCATGTTATCAAAGTAGATAGACATTGGGTCCAGCGCACTAGGAACCACACCCAGCTCTGTAATGAACTCTTTCATCCATATCGCTTCTTGTGAAGCCTCCGAAGCAGCCATGTATTCCGATTCAGTTGAAGATCTCGCCACAACGCTTTGCTTTGCACTCCTCCAGCTAACTGCTGCACCATTCAAAATAAATACGTATCCGGATTGTGATTTAGAATCATCCGGATCGGTGTTCCAACTAGCATCGGTGTAACCGTTAACAACGAGCTGTTCATCACCTCCATAAGAAAGAACCATATCCTTAGTTCTTCTCAAGTACTTAAGGATGTTTTTGACCGCTGTCCAATGATCCACTCCTGGATCACTTTGATATCTGCTAGTTAAACTAACAGCATATGCAATGTCGGGTCTAGTACATAGCATGACATACATTAGAGATCCTATGGCTGAGGCATAGGGAGTCTTACTCATCCTTTCTCTATCTTCTGCCGATGTCGGACTTTGAGTATTACTCAAGGTCGTATTGGGCAACATGGGCAAGAACCCTTTCTTGCTTTCTTCCATTCCAAACCTCTTTAGAACTTTGTCCAAATATGTACTCTGTGACAATGATATTTGGCGTTTCGATCTATCTCTATAAATCTTTATGCCTAATATGTAAGCTGCTTCGCCAAGATCCTTCATTGAAAAACTATTATTCAAATATTCTTTGACACTATTAAGAAGGTCTACATCATTCCCAATCAACAATATGTCATCCACATATAGTATTAGGAATGCTACAGAGCTCCCACTCACTTTCTTGTAAATACAAGCTTCTCCATAAGTTTGTATAAAACCAAAACTTTTTATTACCTTATCAAAACGTTGATTCCAACTTCGGGACGCTTGCTTCAATCCATAGATGGATCGTTGAAGTTTGCATACCTTGTTAGCATCTTTAGGATCGACAAAACCTTTGGGTTGCATCATATACAACTCTTCATCAATGTCTCCATTGAGGAATGCTGTTTTGACATCCATCTGCCATATCTCATAATCATAATATGCAGCGATTGCTAACATAATCCTTATAGACTTTAGCTTCGCTACTGGTGAGAAAGTCTCATCGTAGTCAACTCCTTGAATTTGTCGAAACCCTTTTGCGACAAGTCGAGCTTTATAGACAGTAACATTACCATCAGCATCTGTTTTCTTCTTGAAAATCCATTTGTTCTCGACAGCCTTCCGGCCATCCGGTAAGTCCACCAAAGTCCATACTTGGTTTTCGTACATGGATCCAATCTCGGATTTCATGGCTTCTTGCCATTTATTGGAATCTGGGCTCATCATCGCTTCCTCATATGTCTCGGGGTCATCGGTGTTGTCCACCAACATGACATTCATAACGAAATCATACCAATCTGGAGTGGTACGAGTTCTCGTTGACCTCCGAGGCTCTGTAGCAACTTCAACCGAAGTTTCATGATCACCATCACTAGCTTCCTCTCTTATTGGTGCAGGCACCACAGGAACTTCTTCCGGTGCTGCGCTACTCGCAATTTCGAGAGAAGGTTCGACAACCTCGTCGAGTTCTACTTTCCTTCCAGTCACTTCTTTCGAGAGAAATTCCTTCTCTAGAAAGGATCCATTCTTGGCAATGAAGATTTTGCCTTCGGATCTATGATAGAAGGTATACCCAATAGTTTCCTTTGGGTATCCTATGAAGACGCATTTTTCCGCTTTGGGTTCAAGCTTTTCCGGCTGTAACTTCTTTACATAGGCTTCGCATCCCCAAACTTTAAGGAACGACAATTTAGGTTTCTTCCCAAACCATAATTCATACGGCGTCATTTCAACGGATTTAGATGGTGCCCTATTTAAAGTGAATGCGGCTGTTTCTAATGCATAACCCCAAAATGATAGCGGTAAATCTGTAAGTGACATCATAGAACAAACCATATCTAAGAGAGTTCGATTACGACATTCGGACACACCATTACGCTGTGGTGTTCCCGGCGGTGTCAATTGTGAAAGTATTCCGCATTTCTTCAAATGCTCGCCAAACTCGTAACTTAGATATTCACCTCCACGATCAGAACGTAGAAATTTAATCTTCTTGTTACGTTGATTCTCTACCTCACTTTGAAACTCCTTAAACTTCTCGAAAGTTTCGGACTTATGTTTCATGAAATAGATATACCCATATCTACTCAAGTCATCCGTGAAGGTAAGAACATAACGATAACCACCGCGCGATGCTACACTCATTGGACCACACACATCGGTATGTATGATTTCCAATAAGTCCGTAGCTCGCTCCATCATACCAGAAAATGGAGTCTTAGTCATTTTACCCATCAGACATGCTTCGCATCTTTCAAGTGATTCAAAATCAAGTGATTCAAGAAGTCCATCAGAATGGAGTTTCTTCATACGTTTCACTCCAATGTGACCAAGACAACAGTGCCACATATAGGTCGAATTATCGCTTGATTTCAAACGTTTAGCCTCAATGTTGTTGATATGTGTATTTCCACTATCGAGATTCAATAAGAATAGACCATCTATCAAAGGTGCATGTGCATAAAACATATTACTCATATAAATCGAACAACCATTATTCTCGGACTTAAACAAGTAACCGTCTCGCAATAAACAAGATCCCGATATAATGTTCATGCTCAACGCAGGCACCAAATAACAATTATTTAAGTATAAAACTAATCCCGATGGTAGATGAAGGGGTAGCGTGCCGACCGCGATCACATCAACCTTTGATCCATTTCCCACGCGCATCGTCACCTTGTTCTTCGCTAGCTTCCGTTTATTCTGCAGCACCTGTTTCGAGTTACAAATATGAGCAACCGAACCAGTATCAAATACCCAGGCACTACTACGAGTACTAGCGAGATACACATCAATAACATGTATATCAGATATACCTTTCTTCTTGATGTTGCCGTTCTTCAAATCCGCCAAGTACTTTGGGCAATTCCGCTTCCAGTGACCTTCTCCCTTGCAGTAAAAGCACTCAGTATCAGGCTTAGGTCCAGCCTTGGTCTTCTTCGCTGGCGTAGTAACTTTCTTACCACCCTTCTTGAAGTGTCCCTTTTGCTTAGACTTGCCTTTCTTGAATTTGGTGGTCTTATTTACCAACAACACTTGGTGCTCTTTCTTGATCTCCACTTCTGCAGATTTCAACATGGCAAAGAGTTCTGGCAACGTCTTATTCATGTTCTGCACGTTGTAGTTCATCACAAAGTTCTTGTAACTTGGTGGTAGTGATTGGAGGACACGGTAAATCCCCAAAGCATTAGGAATCACTATACCCAAGATTTGAAGTTTGTTTGCGTGCCCAGACATCTTAAGCACATGCTCACTTACGGAGCTGCCCTCTTCCATCTTGCAGTTAAAGAACTTTTCAGAAGCCTCATAGCTTTCAATTGCCGCATGAGTCTCAAAAATCAATTTGATATCCTCGACAATATCATATGGGTCTGAATCCTCAAACCTTTTCTAAAGCTCCGATTCCAAACCATACAAGATAGCACACTGAACTATGGAGTACTGATTCTTCCGAGCGAGGTAAACATTCGTTACTTCATCGGGAGCATCATCTGCAGGTGGGTCACCCAGCGGTGCATCCAGCACATAGGTCAAATTACCAGCTGTGAGGACAATCCTCAAATTTCGGAACCAATCTGCGAAGTTGCTTCCATTGTTTTTCAACTTTTCTTTCTCTAGGAACGCATTAAAATTGATGGTAGGGGCTGCCATTGATCTACAACATATTTGCAATAGTTTAGACTAAGTTTATGACAAATTGAGTTCAAATTAATTAATAAGTTTAATCTAGGTGAACTCCCACTCAAAACAATATCCCTCACATTGTTTTAGTGATCACACGAACCAAATCCACTACATCAACACCGATCATCACGAGAGTTGATATAGTTTCAATGGCGAACAATCATCATGTTCATCATATCTACTATATGATTCATGCTTTACCTTTTGGTGATCCGTGTTCCGAGACCATGTTTGTACATGCTAGGCTCGTCAAGATCAAACCTTAGTTTCCGCATGAGCAAATATGGCTTGCTCACGTTGTATACACTTGCGGAATCTAACACACCCGATCATCACGTGGTGCTTCGAAACAACAAGCTTTAGCAATGGTGCTAACTAAGGGTGAACACTTTATGACTTGAAATTCATGTGCATGATGGATCATCTTATAATGCTACCGTCGTCTACTAAGCAATACAAGATGCATAAAGGATTAACATCACATGCAATTCAATATATATGTGATATGATATGGCCTTTCTTCCTTGCGCTTCCTATCTCCATCTTCAAGCAAGAACATGATCTCCATCATCACCGACATTGCATCAAGGTCAATGACGCCTCTCCATGGTTTTCGTCCACCGGCTTCAACTATTACAACTATTTTGAATAGACACGCGGGTCTTAACATAAATTAAAGACAACCATATGACTCCTGCCGGTTGCCAACTTACAATAAGGAACATTGCATACATCAAATATAATCACAATCATGGCCATATCACATCACTGCACACCCCTGCAAAACAAAGTTAGACGCCTCTACTTTCTTTGCATATTTTACGTGGTTTGGGGCTTTCAATAAGTGTCGTTCTAACTTACGAACAAGAACCACAACATTGATACTAGTATTGTTAATCACCCGTTGTAAATTGTATCTTAACTATGCTAGGAGAAACATGCACCCGCAAAGCCACTTATGCAATACAAGTTGCATGTCAAGCGTGGAGCAAGTCTCATGAACGATGTCATGTAAGGTTAGCCCGGGCCGCTTCATCCCAACATACCGCAAGATGCAAAGTACACTAGAAGCAATCGACAATAAAAGCATCAACGCCCACAATGACCATTGTGTTCTACTCGTGCAACAGATCTACATATAGACACGACTCTGATACCACTGTAGGGGTTCGTAGCATGGAAAACAAAAATTTTCTATCGCATACAAACAAACAAGCCAAGATCTATCTACTAGATTGTAGCAACGAGTTGATGGAATAACTTACCCTCGAAGATTCCAAAGTGTTTAACGAGAGCGGATTCTTGTGGGTGATGTAGTCATACTCTTCCCGATCTCAAGATCGCGTAGACGATCCTTCCGGCGCTGCGTTCCGGCAGCGCTCCCGCAGTCGGTCACACGTTCGGTACTCGACGAATACCTTCCTCTCCCTTGTTCCAGCAGGCAACGGAGGTTGTAGCACTCTCCTCGCGATTCCGGCAGCACAACGGCGTGATACCGGAAGTAGAGGGGAGATCCCGCAGGGCTTCGCCTTAAGCCGGAGCGAGTATGGTGGAGTATGAGAGAGAACTATTAGTGGTCTAGGGTTTAGACACACCAATTAGAAGGCTCTAATCCGAAGGCTAGGGCAATTAGAAGCTCTAAACCAAAACAGCTCTAAACCGGAGTCTAGGGCTAGGATTTAGATTAGAGGCTAGGAAACTTGTGTGTCTAGAGGAGGAGGCCCTGCCCCTCCTTTTATGGGTGGAGGGGGCTGGCGCGCCAGGGGAGGGAGGGGAGTCCCTCCCCAACTCGGCCTAGTGGAGGCGCCGCCGGTTGGAGGAGGGATTCCCTCCCCAACTCGGTTTTGCCCTCCTCTTGCTTGTTTCCCACAGTTTCTTGTTTTAGCCGTTTGACTTTCAAACTGGCCATTTGACTTTTCTGTTTTAGGATTCAATTTAATCCTTTATTTGGAACAGCAAGAACACTTAGTACATGATGCAATCATTCCTATATGCAATGACACATTCATGTACCGCTTCCCCCCCGGAGTGCCGGACATTCCGGAACCTTCTAGAACATTCCCGATGAAAACACCGGAATCATTTCCGAACTCCGAAATGGGACTTTCCTTATATGAATCTTATTCTCCGGACCATTCAGGATCACCTCGTGATATCCCGGATCCCATCCGAGACTCCGAACAACATTCGGTCTCTTTCTCATAATACCATAACTACTCAAACAACGTCGAATCCTTAAGTGTGTCTCCCTACGGTTCGTGAATTATGCGGACATGATCGAGACACTTCTCTGAACAATAACCAATAGAGGAATCTGGAAATTCATATGGCTCCCACATACTTCTACGATTACTTTGCGATCGAATGAACCACTTACATACGATACCAATTTCCCTTTGTCTCACGATAGTTTACTTATCCGAGGTTATGATCGTCGGTATCTCTGCATACCTAGTTCAACCTCGTTACCGATAAGTACTCTTTTCTCGTTCCCGTGATATGTGATCCCTTGTGATCCTGTCACATGCTTGCAAGCTAATTGGATGACATTCCACCGAGAGGGCCAGAGTATATCTATCCGTCATATGGATGGACAAATCCCACTCTTGATCCATGTGTCTCAACCAATACTTTCCGAACACTCAATGCCACCTTTATAGCCACCCAGTTACGGTGTGGTGTTTAATGTCATCAAAGCATCCATCCGGTAAAGGTGATATGCATGATCTCATGGTCGAAGGAATTAGGTTACTATGTATCAGAAAGCATATAGCAATTGAACTATTGAAATGACTTGATCTTTATGCTACGCTTATCTATAGGAGTATGTCCACCATATCATTCTCCTAACGATATGATCTTGTTGTTGATAACATCTCAATGTTCATGATAGGGAAACCACAATCATCTATCAACCAACAAGCTAGTGAAGTATAGAGGCTATACTAGGGACTTCAAATTAAGTTTACAAATCACACAAGTATCAATGTTTCCTTGTTAATACTATTATAGCATGAATGTAAACATTTATCATAAACACAAAGATATAATAATAACTACATTTATTATTGCCTCTAGGGCATATCTCCAACACCTTTATATACTTGATCTCAATGGCAGTAAACATGGACTTAAAAATGAAACTGATGGATGTTGTCACCACTTACCTATATGGTAACTTGGATTTGGACATATACATGAAAGTACCAGAAGGTATCCCTGTCCCGAACCAGGATAGAGCAAACAAGAGCTTATATAGTGTTCAGCTTAAGAAGTCATTGTATGGACTAAAACAGTCATGTAGGATGTGGTATAATCGTTTAAGCGATTTCCTTCATTAGAAGGGCTACGCGAGCAATGAAGATTTCCCATGTGTTTTTATACGGAGATCCCAGGATGGTTTCTGTATTATCTCGGTGTACGTGGACGATTTGAATATAATCGGTACACCTGACGATTGAGCAAGCGAGTTCCTACCTGATGTCGGAATTCGAGATGAAAGACTTAGGCAAAACCAAGTTCTACCTGGGTCTGCAACCTGAGCATTCCCCTGCTGGGATTCTAGTTCACCAGTCGGCCTACACCCAGAAGGTGTTGGAACGATTTGGGTTTGAAAAGGCATATCCTTCTAAGACCCCGATGGTCGGAAGATCTTTGCATCAAGACAAGGACCCGTCCAGGCCTAAAGAAGAGGGGGAGGAAATTTTGGGACCGGAATTCCCCTACTTAAGTGCAGTTGACGCACTTATGTACCTCGCACATTGTACACGACCGTATATTGCATTCACCGTTAATCTTCTTGCTAGGTATAGTTCCGAGCCTATCAAGAGGCATTGGAAAGGTGTTAAGGACATCTTCAGGTACATACAAGGGACCAAACACCTTGGCTTGTTTTACCAAAAGAACCAAGACCTATCTAATGTAGGCTATGCAGATGCTGGGTACCTTTCGGACCCGCACACATCCAAGTCGTAGACTGGATATGTTTTCCTTTGTGGTGGAACAGCGATTTCCTAGAAATCTTCTAAGCAAACGCTTGTGTCAACTTCGACGAACCACTCGGAAATCATAGCATTATATGAAGCATCACGAGAATGTGTATGGCTTTGACGAGTAGTCAGCCACATCCAGATGTTATGTGGGCTGAACACCATACAAACCCCAATAATTATCTATGAAGATAATGCTGCTTGTGTTGCACAAGTCCAGACGGGTTACGTGAAGAGCAATCTCACAAAGCATATAAACTCCAAGTTCTTCTATGCATATGAACTGCAAAAGTTGAACGAAGTAAAAGTCTTGCATACTAAGTCATGTGAAAATCTCGCTGATTTGTTCACTAAATCATTGCCAGCATCTTCTTTCGAGAGATGTGTCCGTGGGATTGGCATGATGAGACTTAGAGAGATGTAAGGTTCAGGGGGAGAATCTTCACAAACTCATCGCTGAAATCTTGATTCCGATGATTGAGTGCTTAACTTTATAGTTAAGTGAATTGTACTCTTTTTCCCTTAGTGAGTTTTTATGAAGTTTCTCACATGAGGTTTTTAATGAGGCAATTCGTGCAACATAGCAAAAAGTATACCATGTGCGTTTCTCCATATTTTTTCCATTGGGTTTTTCGGAGTTTTGAGCCATGGTTATACAGATAAGATACCCAGGGGGAGTGTTGGAAAACTGGACCGGTAGAGGCCCATTCGGTGTGGCCTCTACCAGGCTAGGGTTAGCCCATGTGGGTATCCTATCCCCCCTTAGTCTATAAATAGAGGATCAATCATTGTACGTGACTTTACCAGAGACATATCACTAAAGCTTCTCCCTGTTCGTTCCCTGTGTCTATTTCCTGTGTAATCTTGTGTGCCTTCGACTCTAGTCTTCTTCCTTGTTTGTAGAGCAGCCTCGGGACCGGCCAGCCGGCAGGGGTTGTTCAACACGAACATATACACGGACTTGAAAACCTGCATAGCGCGAGACCTAAACGGCCACAGGTGTTCGGGCTGACCATTTCTGGCCCAAATTTAGGTGAGAATGCGTCTGGTTGCACGCGCCACGACCACCGGCGTGTCCGAATGCGTCCTCCCTCGCCGGCACCTGGCCCGCCTACCAGCGACCCACCGCTTCATCTCTAGCCCTGGCCATCAATGTCAAGCAATAGTCAACGACCACCGATCGGGGCACACTAACGGGGGTCGGCGTCGCTGAACCAATGCGACGGTTGCCTGCCACCATGTGGGCGTCGACACTGATGGGCACGGGTAGTGGCCATGATTTTTTAGCCAGGCTGTGGGCACGACCAATGCCTGCTTCCCCATTGCCATTTCCTCGCCGACCTTCTCCCCACTTTCCCCTCGGTCCCAACCATGTCTTCCTGGTAGAAGACGGCGATGAAGCACGACCACAAGGCTGACTCTTCCTCGGGTTGGCGCCATCGTTGATCGCCGTCTTGGCCTTCGCATGTACCCTGCGCGCCGCTGCCGCCAAAACCGTATGTGCTTGACTTCGTCGCGCCCGCGGCGGGTGCACGCGTAGCGCATGTCCTCTTGGACGACGCGGCCGCCTCTACATGTCGATGGACGAGTGTCGTTGGAGGTGGGTGCAGCATGCTCCGTGCAAGCACATGGACGTCAGCCACCCCGGCGGCTAGCACCTGCACAAGGTGCTGGTGCCGGTGTTGCTCGTGCCACCGGAAGGGGATTCGTTGGATGCAGAGATCACACCAACTGCCGCCACACGTTCACAACGACACTGCTCATCGCCGCAAAGCTTCTTGATCATGTTCCTAGACCATGAGGCGTGGCGGCATTCGTCGTTCATGGACCTCGATAAGGAACACGAGCATGCAGAGCCGAATCTAGGTTTCTTATAGTTTTTTTAGCATCTTTTATGTGTTTTCCTACGTAAGAAATTAAATGTTTATAAAGAAAAGTTGGGTCGGGCAGTTGGAAGTACCCATGACGCAAACGGATAGTGACCATTTTTCTGTCCACGAGCCTATCTAAACGGACTAAAACAGACACATTTTGTACATAATAGGTCGGGCCGCTGAAGATGATCTTATCCACATATACCCATACACACTCGAATTTGCTCATAATCGAGCTATACGTGGATGCATTTTTTGTCCAAGCAAGCAACCGCCGCGCTACATGTAGCGAACTGTTGAAACAACCACATTGGACTGGAGCGTTGCAGGTGTTTTGCTGGTACTTCTTCCTGAATAACGGACGTCACAGCACGACAGCAATAATGTCCATCCATTTCGCAACCATGAATCGCATGCTTTTTTCTTCTTTTTTGAACTTAGAATCGCATGCTTGGTAGGTAGTCGTTCAAACAATGTTATTGCTTTGTCGGAGTCCTTGTCAGTGCGTCCAAACGGCGGATCGGAGTCACAAAGCAACAAACGGAAGCGTCTAAACAAAGGGATGTGAGAACTGATCTGGGTGCATGATTGGGCAGGCGTCGTCACGCAAATGCGCAATGTACTACTGGTACGTGTTGATTAAGGTAATCCTGCCTACGGGAGCGCTGATCTCAGAAGTTAAAGAACATGCGTGCACGGCAGGTGGATTCCTTCATACTATGCCAGCCCAGCGCTAGCTCTTAATCAAATCATGCAGCCGTGATTTGACCGTTATTAGAAGAAAGAAAGTCAGTACATATTCATACCGACGAATATGAAATCATTATGCCGTGCCACAACTTGGTTCCAAGGCCCACGAAAGATTCTAAAACCTCCTTTCGTAAGCTTCCTTTTAGATCGATCCCTTCCTTTGTAAGCTAATAGTACACGCATTTTGCTTAGAACAACTCTAGCAGCTACCGTATAATGGGCTTAAACGGTAAAATTCCGAAGTTGGTTACAGTTTCTCGTGCCGACAAGAGCCTGTTTCGCGGTCCGGCCCGTAAATGGTTCATGATAGCCCGTAATGCGGCCCGCGCGAGAAGTATATCTACGGCCTTCGTGGTCGAAACCATATCCCCTCCGTCGCTAACCCCTAACCCCTTCCACCGCTTCCCTTGCCAAATCCGTCGCCGCTGGACATCCCTCCCGCCACCAAATCCGGTCGCCCTCCCGCCTAATCTTTCCCTCTACCACCGCCATTTCCTCTTCCACGACGTGATGCACTCCGGCACCCCCCCTCGCCAACACGCTACGGCTCCCGAGGACAACACCCCCTCTCCAGCGCCGAGTTATGTCAGAGCCGCTCGGGGGGGGGGGGGGGGGGAGGGGGGGGGCTAAGAAGCGCGCGGCGAGGAAGTACGTCAAGTGGGGCAAGCCCGCACCGCCCTCGCTCGCTAGGTACGCCGCCCTCTACTACACTGTTGGTTCCTCCTCCTCTGGTGCGGGGAGCAGCCGCCGCCGTCCTCCCTGCCTGCTTCCGGAGAGCGATTCCTCGGACTACCGCGACTATGCGTCCGAGGAATCAGATAGCTCCGACGCAAGCTCCGGCGACGGCGTCGTCGAGAGGGACTTCGTCACCTGAGACGCGGCCGTGGAGCGGCTCAAGCGCCAGAAGGAGGAGGCCGAGGCGGAGCGGCTGAAGCGCCAAGACGCCGTCGTCGTCGAAAACTGAGCGGCGTCGCCGCGGCCAGGAGGGGTGATCGCTGCCGCTTTTGTTGTAAAAATTATATAAATTATGCATGTAATCGTTAACTGAATTTTGGCGCGAAGGCATTTCCGGCGAGATTTTAAAATTGCTGTTTATGTTACGAGAGTTTAGTTTCTCTCTACCCGCGTGTTTACGGTTCAGAATTTACATGTTAGCTGCCTGTTGGCTCCTTGACCGATTTGATGATGAATAGATAAAGCTGGAAATGCTAGCTTGGAGTTCGTAGATCTGCACCCCTCGCTGTCAGGGCTGACTGGCCGCACACGACTCGATCATGGACCGGAGCCAGCCCGTCTGCTGCGCTGCGTGCACATGCTCGTGCCTCGTGGCCGGCCGATCATGCAAGCGTCCAGGCGCATGTGCTTCCGCTGCTGGCAAAACAATCACGGCTCAGAGCGTGGCCTTTCTTGGGAAAGAGAAGAATTTCCGAACAAAGGCAAGCGCAAGCGCACGACGCTTGATGCCGATGACCGGAACCCGAACCGATCGACTGATTCGGCGCCGCGGAAAGGAGCCCAAGGCTCTTTATAAAATTTAGAGATCGAAGCCATGCTAGAAGAAGAAGAAGCCTTTTTCCTTTCCAGAACCGACGACGAACCGCTTTTCGACACCCCCAGCAAGCTATCTGTTGCGTCTCCTGCCCCTGCTGCAGCTTTTACTTGCCAATACACTGCGGGTCCAGGCGATCGACACGTCGTGCCGCCGTGACACCGATCGACGACGTGGACCGGCGAAAAAAAAGAAGGCTAGGTAGGAATGCGGATCACGAATTCGATCCGCGTGACGCGCGACCGATGTTTACCAGCTGCGTACAGTATATCTGGAAATGATCGAGCATACTTGTTCAGACTTCAGAGTACTAGTAGAAAAGAAAAGGAGGCGCCGTGTCGTTTCCTGATCGCGTCCAGCTTGCCAGGCTTGGTGCCAGACAGACTGACGTGACGATGCCGCGGCTGGACTGACTGCGTGTCCAATGGTCGGGCGGGGCGGGGGGAATATCCGCTTGGCAGGGGGGATGCGTATGGCACTCGCAATGTGCCACCAGCATATCCTGTTGTTCCTAAATGGTGCTGGGCTTCTCATGATGACTGGACATGGATGTGGATATGGACGGGGGCCAGGGCCAGCCACCTGTGCTTGCCACTTGACACCCTGGCCGGCTCTCCGTAGTTTGCCCCTGTCGTCATGTGCGATCTCCGAGCGCCTGGTCGACGGCTGTCCTTTGCGTTAGGGAAACGGAAATAAAACAGGAGAAGAATCCAGTCCAGTCCAGTCCAGAGTCCAAGCCCAACAGAGGAAAACGGCTGCTACGGCCTACAGGCTACACAGGCTTCAGTCCATCTCAAATGATCAGAACATAGCTTCTCAGAAAGCTTTTTGCCCTATATATGGCGGCTAATATAAATTCTCTACGTACACCCATTTTCGAAGGGTATATCTAGCTGGTTGGGAAAGAGACTCACTAAATGGAACGATCTAATAACTGAGCACTGTAACAAGTTGGCGCTCAGGTTGCTGCACACTTCTGGAAGCTTTACAGCACAACAGGTTGGACATACAGTCAGACAGATAGATGTCCCGTCCAGAGGCCACAGATACAGCTGAAAGCGTTTGCCACTGACAGGCATAGTATAGATGGCGTCACAGTGTGTCCATTGCCCCCTGAGTTCACGCACAGCCCTGCTCCGCCGGCCGGCCGGCCGGCCGCCTGCCTCCTCCGCCTCTTCTATCAACGTCACCTGCCTTCGCCGCCGCCGGCCTTGCACAGCCTTCTGCCTGGACGAGCTAGCTCGAGGAAACACCCTACTTCCCCAGGGCTTGCCTGAAAAGATAAAGCTGTCCAACTTACTGTTCATTGATTAAATTCGACGTTGTTTCAAGATCCAACACATGGTGTAAGTTTCGGTAGTTGGGTGATGCCCTGCTCACATACTGAATTTTTTAAACCGCGCTAAACATGGATTGTCGCAACTGGTTTCATTACCGGTCCTTGCTGATGCTGATGAGATGTAAGGTTCAGTAGTTGGTGATGCCCTGCTATCAAGGAAGCCTCGCTCTCGCTATTGGTTTCGGATGCCGCTCACGATAATGGTTAATGGCCCTTCTGGCTGCCGCTCACGATAAAGGTTAATGCCTTCTGTACTCAACACCTGCCCATATTATCATGATTCCCATCTCTTCTTGCAAACCTGCAACTACTTGACTGCCGAATGGATATGGCGGGATCAATAATGGCTTTCTTTTCTGCTTTCTGATACGAGGAAGTTGGCCTCTTTTTTATGCGGAGCTTGGAGTTCCAGGGTCTCCTCTTTTTGTGTGGCCTTGAATAAATTCTGAAACGTCTGGCCTCTTTGTCAATCCCCCTCTTTACAAGCAAGAATCAAACAAACATACATACTTGCGGGTGTCCTGAGTAGCGCTCAACCCTCAGCTGAAGTGAGTGACGGACAAGAAATACTTTGCTGACTGCAAGCGAGTGACACAGTAATATACCAACAAGTAGCTAAAAAAAATCTCAGAAAATTTTGGCTCTGCTCTATTGCAAATGAAAACATTCAAGAGAAATGGAAAATACTCCCATCTCGAGTCATATAACTGTCGTAGTTTACGCTTGTCCTACAATGACATTGTTGTCACCGTCGTCCCAGACTCCGACTGCCGTGGTGAATCCAATGGCACTGGCAACGGCGGTGAACACGGGCAGAACGACCAAGTCAGGGACGGTGAGGCCGAGCAGGCCGGCGAACGATGCCACCCCTGCTATCGGGGCACATCTTGGTGAGAAGCGTCCCGAGCCTAGACGTAAGCGAGCTCCAGTGCGAATGCCGTGACAATCACAAACATAATCATATAATTCAGCAGCCTCATGACAAGGTTACATGCAACTAACAAGGTTAAACTTGACTGCAAAACAATCTAATGACATTATCCCAAATAAAACAATGCAAGGCAAGGAGTCAAGAACACTCAGAACAGGACATGGCCATCATCTGCAGTAGTTTCAGAAACATGTCACATAAATTTGATAGACGAACACATCGATAGATGCAGAAGAACTTCTGTTCACTACAAAGTTGCGATGCCAACACAGAAAGGAGTAACACAAGGTCACAATTTCACTGCCCACACGGTTGCAATGTTATGCTAGGTAGATCAAAGAAACAGGCAGCAGAAGGATAGACTTGTAGATGATTCAGAAGTCACTATATTATTGCTACGATGAGTGCATTTCATAGTTCCCCAACATATAGCATTATGTTTATCACTAATTTCCTTGTGGTCGATCTACCCAATGTTTTGCAGGCCTTTGAGCAGTTCACTAATGGCTGGACACATATAGGCGTCAAAAACATGGGTGTGATGGATAACAAAGTGTTTGCAAATTGATGCAGAAATATTCAGTCACAAGAAGATGCACAAGTTAAAGCTGCTACTCTTTGTTCGGAATGGGAAAAGGAACTTAGAAACCCAAAGTGGCATCCTTTTATGGTAGTCGAGGATGGGGATGAATATAAAGTGCGTAGACTATAATCCCTCAGCCATTGATTTTAGTTTCTTAGCTTTGCTAGCTTATATCTAACCTTCATTCCTTAATTTAATTCCATCTTTTGCAAACATTCCCTTTTTATATAAATTTGCAAACATTTCTATGATTCGAACCGAAGGTGACATAACCTCTTTCCTTTGATTCAGGAAATTCTCAATGAGGACGATGATAAGCTTCTCAAGTTAAAAAATCTCGGAGAAGAAATATACGCCTCAGTAGTAAAGGCACTGCTTGAAATGAACGAGCACAACCCCAGTGGACGCTACCCCGAAAAGGTGTTGTGGAACTATAAGGACGACTGGAAAGCAACATTGAAAGAAGCCATTGAGTACATCATAAAACAGTGGGGGTCACTAAAGAGGAAGCGTTGAGCTTACCCGACAATTATTAATCTGCAGGCTTTCAATAAACCTGTATGTGCGCATTAAACTTAACTTGTATTCACCATAGACAAATATCACTCGTGCGCTAAGCCGATATCAGGTTTTACATAATTTGACCATTAATCCATCATTTACTATCACTAGTAGAAACCAGGCCTTTCGTTCAGGCCATTAGTCCTGGCTGTGGCTGGGGCCGGGACTAATGGTCCTGGCCGGACGGCCCGAGCCACCCAGAACCATATGTCCCGGCCCGTTAGACCCCATTAGTCCCGGTCTGAGGCTCAAATTAGGATTAAAGGGCTCTGGTCCTGCCGCTCGCTGGGGACACCCCCTTTAGTCCCGGTTTGTATCTCCAACTGAGACTAGTGGTCTAGCCCTATATATACGCACAACCCCCTCCCCCTCTCAACTGTTTTTTTTCCTGGTGGGAGAGAGTGTTGTTGTGCTATTTTTTTTCTTGTTCATACATATGCACTAGAGGTGTTCGGTGAAATGTTCATTAGAGCGGTGCAAGTTTAGGTCACACAAGACAGACATTATATGAGGTTCCTGAACCACACTTAAGTTTCTCATCTTTGTTTCCAAGTGTAATAAAAGGTTAGCAACTATTTTCTCGTTAAGACCGTCGTGCGGTACTAATTTTAGCATAGTGATTGCGTTTGACATATATTTGTATGATACAGATGAGCCATCCATGGATGTACGATGACCGACGCCTGCCGCTTTCAGAGAAGGCGTGCGTTCTTTTGAGTTATGGCCAAGGAGAACAAGCGACGAGATGGTTTTATGTGTTGTCTATGTGTTGACTGTAGGAATGAGAAGGCTCACACTTCCGCAAGAGTCATTCAGAGCCACCTGGTTCGGTCTGGTTTTATGTCCGTCTATAATGTTTGAACCAAACACAGAGAAAGAGGGGTTGTGATGGAAGACGGCGATGAAGAAGAGAACGATGATGACAACTACCGATCTATGTTCCCTGAATACACTGATACCGCAATGGAAGATAATGAAGAAGAAGGAGGTGAAGAACGGGAATCAGACCAGCCCGCTGATGATCTTGGTCGGATCATTTCTGATGCAAAGCGAGACTGCAACACAGAAAAGGAGAGGTTGCAGTTTGAGCAGATGTTACAAGACCACAACAAATTGTTGTACCCAACTTGTGAAGATGGCCAGAAGAAGCTGGGTAGCACACTGGAATTGCTGAAGTGGAAGGCAGAGACCGGTGTGACTGACTCAGGATTTGAGAAGTTGCTGGTACTCATGAAGAGGTCGCTTCCAAGAAATAACGAATTGCCCGCCAGTACATACGAAGCAAAGAAGCTCGTTTGCCCTCTAGGATTAGATGTGCAGAAGATACATGCGTGCCCTAATGACTGCATCCTCTACTGCGGTGAGAAGTACGAAAATTTGGATAAATGCCCGGTATGCACTGCATTGCGGTATAAGATCAGAAAAGATGACCCTCGTGATGGTGATGGCGAGCCACCCAGGAAGAGGGTTCCTGCCAAGGTGATGTGGTATGCTCCTATAATACCACGATTGAAATGCTTGTTCAGAAACAAAGAGCATGTAAAGTTGTTGCGATGGCCCATGGAAGAACGTAAGAAATACGGGATGTTGAGGCACCCCGCTGATGGTCGACAGTGCAGAAAAATCGAGAGAGACTTTCCAGACTTTGCTGGTGAAGCAAGAAACTTATGGTTTGGTCTAAGTACAGATGACATGAATCCTTTTGGGGAGCAGAGCTGCAGTCACAGCACCTGGCCCGTCACTCTATGTATCTACAACCTTCCTCCTTGGTTGTGCATGAAGCGGAAGTTCATTATGATGTCAGTGCTCATCCAAGGCCCGAAGCAACCTGGCAACGACATTGATGTGTACCTAAGGCCATTAGTTGATGAACTTTTACAGTTGTGGGATGAACCAGGTTTATGTGTGTGGTATGAGCACAAACAGGAGCCATTCGACCTACGAGCGTTGTTGTTCGTAACCATCAATAATTGGCCTGCTCTTAGTAACATCTCAGGACAGACGAACAAGGGATATAATGCATGCATACACTGTTTAGATGAGACTGAAAGTATATATCTGGATAAATCTAGGAAGAAAGTGTACCCATACAATCATCGTTTTCTTTCGCCCAGACACCCCCTAAGGAAAAAAGGCAAGCATTTCGATGGCGAGGCAGATCACCGGAAGAAGCCTGCCCCCTGTACTGGTGCTGATGTATTTGGTATGGTCAAGGATTTAAATGTAATATTTGGAAAGGGTCCCATAGGACAACCTGTTCCGAAATACGCCGACGGACGCGCACCCATGTGGAAGAAGAAATCTATATTTTGGGAGCTACCCTATTGGGAAGTCCATGAGGTCCGCTCTGCAATCGACGTGATGCACCCGACGAAGAATCTTTGCGTGAATATTCTAGGCTTCTTGGGCTTGTATGGGAAGTCAAAAGATACACCGGAAGCACGGAGGACCAGCAACGTCATAAAGGACGAGACGACAAGCATCCATGGCAGTTTCAAGGGCCTGCTAGCTACGCTCTTACCAAGGAAGAGAAGGAAATCTTTTTTAAAGTCCTTTTCAGTATCAAGGTCCCGTCTGGCTTCTCTTCTAACATAAAGGGAATAGTAAATATGAAAGAGAGAAAAAAAATCCAAAACCTAAAGTCCCATGACTGCCACGTGCTTATGACACAATTGCTTCCGGTTGCATTGAGAGGGATTCTACCGGAAAATGTTCGGCTAGACATTGTGAAGGTATGTGCATTCCTCAATGCAATTTCTCAGAAGGTAATCGATCCGGAAAGTCTATCAGGTTTACAGATTGATGTGGTCCAATGTCTGGTCAGCTTCGAGTTGTTGTACCCTCCATCTTTCTTCAATATTATGACACACCTCCTAGTTCACCTAGTCGAAGATATTAGAATTCTCGGTCCTGTGTTTCTACACAATATGTTCCCCTTCGAAAGGTTCATGGGAGTCTTAAAGAAATATGTTCATAACCGTGCTAGGCCAGAAGGAAGCATATCCAAGTTCAATGGAACAGAGGAGGTCATTGAGTTTTGTGTTGACTTTCTTCCTGACCTTAAGCCGATTGGTCTTCCTGAATCTCGGTATGAGGGGAGGCTGACTGGAAAAGGAACACTAGGAAGGAAAACAATGGTATGTATGGACAAAGATTCTTTCAATAAAGCACACTACACAGTTCTACACAATTCCACCTTGGTGGCTCTGTATATCGAGAAACACAAGATTATTGTACGCTCGAAAAACCCGGGGATGCCTGACTCCTCGATTAAAGTGGAACACGAGGACACTTTCGGCAGTTGGTTGCAGAGGCATCTCATGAATAATAACACTATTGACGATCAGTTGTACTTGTTGGCACGGTTACCATCTTCTACTATATGTACTTTCCAAGGGTACGAGATAAATGGTAATACATTTTACACGATCGCCTAAGATAAAAAGAGCATCAACCAAAATAGTGGTGTCCGCTTTGATGCAACAGATGACAATGGGCAGAAGGACACATATTATGGGTACATAGAGGAGACATGTGAACTTGAGTATGGACCTACTTTTAAATTCCCTTTGTTTCGGTGCAAATGGGTCAAGATGATAGGAGGAGGGGTACATGTAGACGAAAAGTATGGCATGAAAATAGTGGATCTCAACAATCTTGCATACATGGACGAACCATTCGTCCTAGCCAACAATGTGGCTCAAGTTTTCTATGTGAAGGACATGTCTAGGAAACCGAGAAAAAGAAATCAGCAAAAGAATATATCGTCCGATGAGCCAAAGCGCCACATAGTTCTTTCAGGGAAAAGAAACATCGTGAGAGTGGATGACAAGACAGATATGTCAGAAGATTATAATAAGTTTCATGAAATCCCGCCCTTCAAAGTGAAAACTGACCCAAGCCTCCTGTTAAATGATGAAGATTCTCCATGGCTACGACGCATAAGAAAACAACAACATTAGATAGGGATGTTGGTGTAATATATTAAACCTTTTATGTAATCATATTGTTAAACGATGAAGATTCTCCATGGCCATGATGGCCGCACTATAAATAGAGGGAAAGGGCAGGGCAGGGCAGGCTGGGCCAGGCAGCACCAATAATAGGGGTTGAACCTTTAGTACCGGTTGGAGAAACCAACCACGACTGAAGGGATTGTGGCAGGCTAGGCCAGGTAGCACTAATAATAGAGGGTTGAACCTTTAGTCCCGGTTGGATGAACCTTTAGTCCCGGTTGGAGACATCAACCGGGACAAAACACGAGTGGGCGCTAATAATAGGGGTGAGTGTCGACATTATGTCGTGAGTGTCGACACTATGCCGAGCTGCTTGTACTATAAATAGGCCAGTCCTCCAGCCAGTTTGAGGCATCTCCAAGATCGAAGGTTTTCGAGAGGAGGGACACCACTACGGCCAGTTTCAGGGAGATGCCGCCGAAGCCCAGTCCTCCGGCATCTCCAAGAAACTGGTCATAGAGGCACCCCCTAATATGTGAAATTAGGTTAACTCCCGGGCATATTGATCTAGTTAGAGAAGTTACAAGATGCAAGATGGTCTTCGAGAGCAGGGACACCACTACGGCCAGTTTCAGGGAGATATCGCCGGAGCCCAATCCTCCAGCATTTCCAAAAAACTGGTCATAGAGGCACTCCCTAATATGTGAAATTAGGTTAGCTCCTAGGCATATTGATCTAGTTAGAGAAGTTACAAGCTGCAAGATGGTCTTCGAGAGCAGAGACACCACTACGGCCAGTTTCAGGGAGATGCCGCCGGAGCCCAATCCTCCGGCATCTCCAAGAAACTGGTCATAGAGGCACTCCCTAATATGTGACCGCACGTGTTTGGAGATCAGATCTTCATGGTAAGTACGAATCAGAACTAAAGGTCCCCCTTTAGTCCCGGTCCAACCATAAAACGAGACTAACATTCAATACATTTATTAATATTTAAAAACCGAGACTATGGAATTGGGACTAAAGGCCCCCTTTAGTCCCGGTCCAGCCACAAACCGGGACTAACACTCAATACATTTATTAATATTAAAAACCAGGACAAACTGGGACTAGCTAACACTCAGGACTAAAGCCGCCCCTTTAGTCATAATCATGCCTAGTCCTATAGTACATAGCTTCAGGGTCTTCTTCGTCATCGTCATCATCATTGTCATTGTCACCTGCCACTCCGAGGATCCTGAGCCCAGCCATGGCATATACCGGGGGCACCTGCCACTCCGGCCTCGGATTCACGGCGGGCGGGTGGACTTGTCGGCACCTCAGGCGAGGATGGTCTCTCCCGGCGATGTAGCGCATCACGCCTATGATAGTACGGTTCGCCCACCACAGACGGCGGCCGGCTTCATTGTGGTTCACCGGGGGTGGGCCATCACCATCATACCTGGCGAGCTCCCTTTCCTGCCGGTTAGCGAAGAAGGCATTCCAGGTGTCGTAGTTGTCGGGATCCCACTGGGGATCCATCCGCTGCTCTGGCGTGAGCTCGTGGTAGAAGTGGTTCGTGATGGCCGCATGTGGGGCGGAGCCTTGCGGCACGGGAGGGACAGGAACACCTCCAACACTCAGCATCCAACCGGCGGCCGGCCGGTAGCCTGGTGGGCAAGGGTAGCTTGAGGCGCACAGCGCCTCCGTCTCCTCGAGGGTCATAATGGCCCAATAGGTGTGGATGTGTGCATAACCATGGCGAGGTCGGCCTATATATAGATGGAAAGGGCGGGGAAACATGGCGGGATGCGGTGGGAAATGGCGGGAAATATCTTTAGTCCCTGTCAGTGGCTATAACCGGGACTAAAAGCTCGGTTCAGAGGAAAGGGCGGAAAAACTTGGTGGGAAGCGATGAGAAATGACGGGAAAAATCTTTAGTCCCTGTTAGTGGATACAACAAGGACTAAAGCTTATTCAGAAAATGGATTTGGATTAATTATTCAAATTCAAGAACTTTTCATGTTGAAAGTTTAGTTAGATTCAAAAATATGCAAAAAATAATAGTTAATGCATTTTTAAATTGATAATGGCAAAATGGTTAATAATTTGACTATTTAAAATAATTATTTGATAAAACAGAAAATGGATTTGGATTAATTATTCAAATTCAAGAACTTTTCATGTTGAAAGTTTAGTGAGATTAAAAAATATGCAAAAAATAATAGTTAATGCATTTTTAAATTGATAATGGCAAAATGGTTAATAATTTGACTATTTAAAATAATTATTTGGAAAAATAGAAAATGTATTTGGATTAATTATTCACATTCAAGAACTTTTCATGTTGAAAGTTTAGTGAGATTCAAAAATATGCAAAAAATAACAGTTAATGCATTTTTAAATTGATAATGGCAAATTATTAATAATTTGACTATTTAAAATAATTATTTGATAAAATAAAAAATGGATTTGGATTAATTATTCAAATTCAAGAACTTTTCATGTTGAAAGTTTTGTCAAATTCACAAGTATGAAAAAAAGTATAATTTAAATGTTTTAAATGATATTTTTGAAAATTTGAGAAAAAAGCACACGCGCGCTGGGTTTTTGGCCCAGCGTGCGCAAATTTGGGCCTTTAGTCCCGGCCTAGTTTACCATCCAGGACTAAAGGTCTGGCCCCAGCGCGCGAAAAACGGAACGCCCCCCCACCTTTAGTCTCGGTCCGTGGAACCAGTCGGGACTAGAGACCCCCCTTTAGTCCCGGCTGGTGCCACGGACCGGGACTAAAGGTGGGGGGGGGGGTATAAAATGATGCCTTCTCCCCCGATGCATTCCACGCACCGGGAGAACTGGAGCCAGCAACGCCGATGACGCCGCCAGGCTGCCGCCGCGAGAACCGCCGCAGACGACCCCTCTCTCTGCCGCCCATCGCCGAGCCCGCCGCGCCCCGCGCGCCTCCTGATCGATCTCGGTCGCGCCACCGCAGCCACTCCGACAAAGCGCCCGCGCCCGCCGCCAGCGCCACCGCCCGCCGCCGCCACCGCCACCTCCGGCCGCCGCCACCGCCGGTGAGTAGTTAGGGTTGGGATTAATTAGGATTAGTTAGGATTTTTTATTTAGGATTAATTTTTTAGTTTAATGTATATAGTTTATTAGGATTAGTGTATATAGTGTATTAGTATAGTTTATTAGGTGAGTAGTGTGTATAGTTTATTAGGTTAGTAGTGTATATAGTGATGTAGTTTAGGATTAGGATTATTATATAGTGTATGTAGTTTAGGATTAGTACATAGTGTATGTTATTTTTTTGTGTATATAGTGTATATAATGTATGTGGTTTAGGATTAGGATATATAGTGTATGTAGTTTAGGATTAGGATTAGTGTATATAGTGTATTTAGTTTAGGATTAGTTTATTATTTTTAGGGTATGAGATTTATAATATTGTAACTTATGTTTATAATAGGGCTTAGTCGCCCGCCTCTCCCGCGGCCACCATCACCGGCCATCGCCCACCGCATCTCCGGGTTTAGGGATTAGGGTGGTAACCGGAGTTAGGGTTAGGGTGGTGGTTATCGCGAGAAGCCGCTTAGTCGCCCGCCTCTCCCGCGGCCAACATCACCGGCCATCGCCCACCGCACCTCCGGGTTTAGGGGTTTAGGTTTTATTTTGTTAAGTTCGAATAAATATTGTGTGCATTTTGCACGAACTATGGATCCACCTAGTCCCCCAGTCCGCAGAGACCTAGATTCGGAACACTTGCACGAGGATATGATTCACGATGCCGATGAGGGATCTCCCTCGAGGTATCTGAACTCATACGTTGAGGGAGAGGAGACCAACAGACAAGAGGAAGAAGCCCATGGACGCGTAACTCAGACCGACGAGGTATATATATATATATATATATATATATATATATATATATATGATGTCCGATGATCGTCACTAGATGTACCTAGTTGTATATATATAATGTTGACAAATGTTTCTTCTCTTAGGCCTCTACATCGAGTAAGAAAACCAAGCGCGGCCCAGTAAAAAAGTTTCCCATGGGTACTGTTTATGAAATTACAAAGGTTTCAGGAGATGGCGAACCATTGGAACCAAAGAAAACAAAACAACTATTTGTACAACAATGCGGAGTTGTTGCTAGCGATCGCACCCCGATCACTGTTCGGGAGTGGAATAAGCCCAAAGAGGCGGAATGGAGTGATGTGTATATCGACGATAGGTTCAAAGATGAACTTTTTAATGACCTAATGGGACATTTCAAGCTGCCAGAATGTGACATTGAGGACGAGACTGCTGAAATGAGAAAGAAAGTCAAGCAGTTCGCACTAAAGAAGATGGCCGAACTATTCAAGAACTGGAAGAAGTCATTATGGCAACAGTATCAGAAGGACAAGAAAACCCCATTATTCGAAGGCTATCTAGCGAAGCAGCAGCCTTACTGGGATGCATTTGTGCTGTATAGGAGGTCAGGAGTTGCGGAGGAAAAGTCAGAAAAAACAAGATAAATGCTGCGAAGAAGAAATATCACCATAACTTGGGGCCAGGGGCTACGCGGCTGCCATGTCTAAGTGGGATGCAAAAGATAAAGAGCTTCATAATAAAGGGATCATTCCAGAACCAATTCACGAAGAATGGGATTTGAGGGCAAGAAATTGGTTCCTCGGGCATGGGAGTACATATGACGAACTTACAGGGGACCTTGTTTGCTGTGACGGGATAAAGGTACCCAGGACTACATGGCTAAAAATGGTCAAAGATATTAAAGATGGAATAAAACAGTTTCATCCCGATAGAGAGAATGGCTTGCTGACCTTGGTCCTCGGGAATCGCGAACATACAGGACGAGTCCGAGGCCTTGACGGGAGTTTCACGTGGGAGACTGAGTTTCCTAAGGAACAAGGTACCTATAGAAGCCGATCAATAGCAAAGCAACGACGGGAGGAGGAGGCAGGCAAGTTCAAACAGCTGCTAGGAAGACTTGACAAGCAGCTAGCATGGCCGTGAGATTCCAACTGGCTATGCTAAAGTCGGGGTGGATCAAATCGTAAAGGAGTGGGAGTCAATGGAGCTTGACATCCCTGGACCTGAAGGTGAGATCACACTGGGAGAAGTACTTGGTGGGATCATTCTCTGGAAAAAGAACAACATACGATTTCCAGGCTCGGCTCCAAGGATAACACTACCGCCTCCGAGTCGTCGCAGGTCTCCTTCACCTCCACCTGCATCACCCTCAAGAAGCCCACCCCATGATGACTACGACCACCACATCCCGAGTCCATCTCGATCTCCGTCGCAGGCTCAGCATTCTTCGCCGCCCGCTAAGGACAATAAGCGGAAGCGTGCTCCGTTAGTGAGTACTAAAGGACGCGGCAACCCAAAACGGAAAATGTCGCCCCTCCCAACAGTGCCTCATCAGAATCTTCCCATCAGACCTTACAATCGTACTGATGTGGAATCTGCAGCGATATCAAAGGCCGAAGTGGCAGCGCATTTTGAGAAGAAGAAACCCGAGCCAGCTCCGGTATACACCGAGAATCAAAAGGCATATGCACTTGATTTTGTGAACACACCATCGCAATATGAGTTGCACCATAAGCCAGATGACTATCTACGCACACTTTAGAAAGAAGTGGCTAAGAGCAAATCAGGTAAATCAAGCAAATCAAGTGCAAGCGGTAAAAAATCAGCAAACACAGGTGCAAGCGGGACCAAAAATGCAATAAGTAAAAAAAATCAGACGTTCCCCTTCTTGGACAACAGGCAAAACAAACGATTGCACCCCTCAAGGTGGTTTCACAAAACGTTCCACTCCTCGCACAACATCCAGTAGATATGTCAATAGCTGCGGAGTTGGCGGCTAGCATGGAAATTACTCTTGAAGAACCGTTAGGCCCCCAACTCGACCATCTACCCAAGATGCCACTAGCCCCTAAATATGTCGCATGTGAGGATTTGGTCAGCAAAGAGAGGCTGAGAGAACTGCCAACACAAATGCGAAATCTCCATCAATGGTACTCGGCGGTCATGAAGCAGGGGAGAATAATGATCGTAGCCAAAGTCCCATGTGAGTACTACTTCAGACCCGAAGAGGTACATATTGAGTTTCCAGAACTGTTCCAGTTATACCATCTCGACGCCCTGAACAAATCCATTCTCAGCTGCTATTGTCTGTAAGTTGTTGAATTCATTGTCTACATGTTCAGTTTTCAGTTGTTCAGTTCGGAACATGTGATTATCCTTATTATGCAGAATGAAGATCCTGGAATGTAAAAGAAAAATAATCTACAATATTTGGTTCATTGACCCAGATAAAGTGCATATAGCCACGCTAACGGATAACCCCGAGGAGACGGAGGAAAACCTTCTAAGGTTTCTAATGGAGCAAAATTTCTCTGATCACATACTATTTACTTACAATTTCAGGTGAGGGTCTTACTCTGTTGTACACATTCACTTTTTATTAGTCGATGCTAATAAGTGTAACTGATATATATATATAATGTTTGCAGCTTCTACGTTCTGCTAGACATTCAACTTGATAAGGTAAGAGTTGATGTCATGGTCCCATCAAAGAGAAACCTGGAAGATTTCCGGAGCATGCAGGACATGCTCCAGAAGTAAGTTTCGCGCTATATCGGTATCTTTCGTTGATTTCCTAAGATATCAGGTAATGAATAACTCATTCATTCATTTTCTTCGTCGGACAGGGTTTGGATCCGGTTCAAGCGCGAGGTTAGGGGTGTATTTAGTGAGAAGCTGGCGTTTAAGGCGGCTCGGTAAGTAGCACGTGATATGTTTGTGCATCTCTTTACTTCTAGTTTTAATACAATAATGATGCTCTAGATTATTATTTTGATTGAATTCTATTCTCGTAAAGTGCACGAGGCAGCCACGAGGGTCGAATCTATGTGGATTCTACGTTTGCGAGTTCATTCGCACGTTTACCACCGAACACAACGATTATAGAGTCGACATAAGCAAAGCATTCACACCATCATTTTATTGCCGTCACCTTTTGTTATCATGATTGATACATATTGATCTCCTTTTTCTTATATATAGTTCGAGAGAATGCGGGATCAACTACTACCAGAGCAACGCGTACTAGCAATTGCGGAGGAGCTGGCGGGATTTATTTTCAAAGAGATCGTAGACGATACCGGAGAATTTAGTGTGAATAGGCGCTACAGATCTCCATGTAATCGAACTATTTTATGCTCTAGTCCCGGTATTCTGTGATCTCCGTGTAACTATGTAAATTGTATATATTTGTATGATCGATTTCGTAATACAAGTTATCTTATATATATGCAAGAAACGTGTACGATATGGTGGTGTACAAATATTCAAAAACCATTTTGAAATAAAAATAAATAAATAAAACAATACAAAATGAATTCTCTGCCGCAACAGAGAAAGAGCCCAAAATACTGTCGCGGCAGAGGAATCACCAGTCCAAGGTAATGCACTGCCGCGGCAGAGAAAAGACGCAAAATGATACCGCGGCAGAGACCCACTAGTCCCGGCCTGTGGCACCAACCGAGACTAGTGGGATGCACCCTGAGCGCGCAGGGGCAACCACGTGGACACCCACTAGTCCCGGCTGGTAACTGGGTCGGGACTAGTGTTGGGTCTCTAGTCCCGCTTGATTAGTCCCGGTTCAAAAACCGGGACTAGAGGCCCTTACGGTCCGGTACTAGAGGCCCTGTCTCCACTAGTGTATATATTAGATATTATTAATAGCCTCCTTACTATTCATCACGAGATACTCCGGATCGTGATCCTTAAAGCAGGGGAGAACATATTGTTGTTGCATCACACATCTGCCATTCTTACCTATGCCAGGATTCTGCGAGCATATTCAGTATTTTTTTTACTAATTTAAGTTCGTATTAAAAATGAAATTAATTCATAAAAGCTATAATTAAATTATTCAGGTGTTTATTTTTTTTATAAAAAGGATAGCTAGAGAATTAGTGTAATATAAGAATAAATGGACATATACAAATACATAGAAAATCTATCTTTTCTCATTCTATGATTACAATATAAGAAGACCATGAACAAGTAAGAAGTTTGCATTATAAGAAGACCATGAACAAGTAAGAAGTTTAATCAATTAAAACAACTATATGTAAGAATAAAAGTAAAATATTACTGAATAATAAAAGTATATAGCATTAGTCTTACATAAAATAAATAAAAAAGATCATGAAAGCGATAACAGGAAAAACATATACTAGTTCCTAAAAATATCCTACATCTACATCTTCTCGAACTTCACTGAAGTAGATTATACATGCAATCAAACATGAAAGAAAGCTGAACTAAAAATAGATAGTTATGCTATAAATACTGCCCTTAGCTAAGAATAGTGGATTGCACTCTTGTATTGCATCACAAGAAGAATAATATATTCTATTTTTATATAAAGGTTTCACTAGCACGTCATAAACCACATAGCCAGGGCAGATAACATTAAAATTGGTTTTGTACATACGAATTTTTCACTCTAGATAATCCATAGACCAAACAAATCACACAATCGTATTTCATACCCATTAATAAACTGCACTGCCGTCGACACCAGGGAACAAGCAGTGAATGAAAAAAGCCATAGCTGTAGTAGTATATGAAGCCTCTCTATGATAGCAAATCTTTCATCCTAGCAAGACCACAAAAAATACCACCCCGCCAGTAACCGATCAATTTCCATCAGATCTACCAATAAACCACCACGGTAAAACACCATATCATCCATCAGGATGGTCACCTAGATGAGGGGTGGATTGGGTGGAAAGCAAGAGCAGACAGTAGCCGGGAGGTGAAGGAGATCAGGAAGGAATGTCGAGTTCTTCGTAATCGGCAACTATCAAGCTCAGCAACAGCAGTGGAGGCAACCTACACGTCATTCTCCACCAGAGCTTGGATACATACCATCAGCAGACTTATTTCTTTTTGTATCTGATTTTCTCAATCATCATAATATCATTTGCCGAGGGTAACATCCTCAAAGCTACACCTATAGGATATGCAGGCTCGTCGATTGATGTTCTAACAACCATGTTAGCTCTGTTCTAATTTTCGATTTACATGATATGTCTCACCATACGCATCTTGACCTAATATGGCATAGATGCATGTAAAATGCATATATAAACTTTATAGCTTTTTAACATGTTTATCCACATATTTGCATCATATATAATGTTATATCCATGTGTTATATTGATTTTGGGGATTTACCAATGATCCCCTTTATTTGTCTATAACCCGGCAGAGCAGAAAAAACCTGTTTTCATTGTTTTTGATATTTTAGGACCTATACGAAGTCAAATGGACCTGAACTTTTGAGAATTTCAATATTTATCCACGAGAAGCATATGGAGCACAAGAACCTCACCAGGAGGGCCAGTGTTGGGAATATTCCCTAGAGGCAATCATGTATGATGATATTTCCCATTGTATTCATAAAGATATTAGTCCTTGTATAAACATCTGATGTGTATCATTGAATATGTGATTCGGTTGTGGAACTATGCATTGATGTTGTTTGTACTAAATATCCTTGGTCATTGAGGTTGTGCTGGACACACAACTTAGACCAATGTGAAAGTTGGCTTGATGACTCGGTTCCACTTGTCATAGGCATAGAGATGCTATTCCAACTTACACAAACTCGTCTAAAGAGTTTAGCGAGTCGGATTGACCCATATTGAGGTACAACGAACTAGCTGTCATTTGTATATCTCAATCAATGTAATCCTTAGACCTGAGGTTGTTGCACAGTCCGAGTTGAGGATCACCGACTTAGGTTCTGTCAAACGCTGATCCGTAACTGGGCAGTTATAAAGGCAGGGTTCGGGTCGACTGAGAATCAAGCTGCGTGATGTGAATAACCAAGATGGGATTTTGCCCCTCCACTCGGAGAGATATTCTCTGGGCCCTCTCGTGAGATATGATTCGGAAAGCATGGCCATGCACGACTCGGTTAAGTGTTAACCGAGGCGATCGACTAAGAGTTAGTCGGGTGAATCACTTATCTCGGATCGAGAAGAGAGTCAGACTATTTAAGGGATGATATATATTCGCCTATAGTCTGACAAGGTATATCGTGAGGCAAAAGGGACTCGGACGTAAGTCGCATTGGAAAGGCAAGTCGTCATGACTCTTTGGTACTTGGGAGTCGGCACGTTCTGCTAGGAGCCGCTACCGACTGATCGATTGTGAGTCGGACTCCAATCGTGTCCAAGTAGCCATGAGCCTGCGGGGTCACACACTTAAGAGCGGGAGCAAGTTCGGATTGGATCTGAACATGTAATCTGGTTGGGTTGGACCTTAACCTGATTAGGACTGAGTTAGTGAGTTGGACTCACGGTGACTAGTGTTATATGGGCTTTAGTGAATGGGTCGCGCGAGCAGAGCCCACGTTCACTCCCTATATATAGTGGAGCACCTTAACCCAAAAAGGTTAATCGTTGTTCGGTTAGGTCATTCCATGTGTTGGAAACCCTAGCTCCACAGCAGTCCAGCCGTCGGTACGAACCTAGAAGTTCGCCGCCGGCGCTCCTCCTTGTACGTGTGGATACCAGCAGAGGTGTTGTGCAATCAACACCAGGACGATCGGATCGTGAGGACTGCACTGCATCAACTGACGCGCTTCATCAGTAATCCGCAACTGCGCGTCTAGTGGTAAACCTCGTGGCACTCTACCTCAGCTAGATCTTGGGATCACCACGTTAGAGGAATTTTTTTGTTTTATCTCTGCGTGGCCCATCAGTGGTATCAGAGCGATAGCTTCTGGTTTTAGGCTCGAGATCTCGCATATGTGATATGCGGTAGGATGTAGATGAGATCTATGTGCTGTTTTGATGGTCGATCTATGCGATAGATCGGTTGTGTACGAAGTTGATTGGATCAACTGTACTCGGGGAATGGTATATCTGATTTCCGTGATCATACTGCTGAGGTCGTGGAACGACATACCCCTACCGGTCGGCTTCCGCCATCGGGGTAGACTGTGACACGTAAATCCAGAAACGGTGATCGAAGATCAAAGAGTTTGATCGAATCGGAACGATGGTCAGAATCCATGTACGGACCGCCGGCTTCGCCCTGTCGTAGCGCCTTAGATGTCGTTGCGAGTTTCACAACGCCGGTAGATATTGTATCTATACATAACTTGTTTTTGCAGGAAGTTGTGAATGGTATGGTTCATGTGCATGTGATGTATGTGTGTAATCCATACGTGATCTGCGAATCACGGTTTTTGTTAGCCGGCTAGAGCCTAGGTGCTGTCATTTTATTGTATAACGACCCGCGTGTCGGATTCTCTATGTAATTTACTTTACTAAGCTAGTGTAGCTGTTTGGAGAACCCGGAAGGCATGCAAGGCATTGTACATGTCGGCGACATGGAGTAAGACGGCAAGTGACAAGAGTTGGCACGGGTCGGATTACAGGCTTTGTGGAGATGGAGATCGCCATGAAGAGAGCCATACCATTTCACATTATAATTGCTTTATTTTGTGTTATTGTTATGTCTCGATTTTACCTCTATTAGATAGTCGGTAAATTTAATCCCTCAAAGAAGGTCTAGTCGGGTTTTCCGCCAGTGTTTGCACCATCACAAGTCGGACATTTTTGGTAGTGTGCTCATAAATTGAGGTGCTACCAATTCTTTCCGACTAGGTGGGTTCGAGTCGGACTCTTACTGCAGAAACACTCGGTAATCTAGACGGGTCTATCACAACGGTTGTGGGACTCGGGGAAAAGTCGGATGGGAGCCGGGGCATGTGATGCCACCCGTCCAACAGGAGTCGCATGAGATGCGATTGACAAGGAGTTGTCTACCTAGATCACTTGGCGGCTAGCGGTGATGCTAAAGCTCACAAGCCGACTTGCTTATTTAGGATCCTGAATCACTAAGTAACCATCGGAGGGGTGTTGGTTCTAGTGGGAGCATAAAATATTAAAATGTTTAATATGCTTGCTCTTTTATGAATACATGTCTTAAGTGTTTTGCATATTTTCTGTTGTAGATCATGGCACCAAGTAGCAGTCACTCTCAGATATCTGGTTTTGCGTTGAGAACCATTCTTGAGAAAGATAAACTGAACGACACTAATTTTACCAGCTGGTATCGAAATCTGAGAATTGTTCTCAAACAAGAAAAGAAGGACCATGTCCTAGACAACCCACTTCCAGATGAGCCGAATGAGAATACGACTATCGCAGCCACCAATGCCTACCGTCGGGATAAGGATGAGTCCACGGATATTAGCTATCTTATGCTTGCTCACATGGAACCGGACTTGCAAAAGCAGTTCGAGCATGTTGAGGCTACGATATGATCAAAAGCCTCAAAAGTATGTTCCAGGCTCAAGCGAAGACAGAGAGGTATCAAGTCTCTTAGGCTTTGCTGAGTTGCAAGCTTAAGGATGGTGATCCACTGAGTCCGCATGTGATCAAAATGGTTGGTTACGTGCAGTCTTTGGAGAGGCTCGGCTACCCCATTAGCGAAGAGTTCGCTACGGATATAATTCTGAACTCTCTTCCTAGTGCATATGGGCAGTTCATTTCGAACTACCACATGCATGGTATGGATAAGAAGCTCACTGAATTGCATGGGATGCTCAAGCAGGCAGAGGCGGATCTCAAGAAGGGCACCAGTCAAGTGTTGATGGTGTAGAATAAGGCTAAGTTCAAGAAGAGTTCTTGGACTAAGAAGAAGGCTAAGTCAGGAGGAAAGCAGGCTCAGGACCCGGTCCCAAGCGCTTCCTCAGGGACTAAACCATCTCCTTCAGCCGGATCCACTTGCTTCTACTGCAAGGCGGATGGCCACTGGAAGAGGAACTGCAGCAAGTACTTGGCCGACAAAGCCAAGAGTGGAGGTATGACTTCCGACTCAGGTACACTTGTTTGCAATGTTATAGACATATATCTTGCTGATGCACCTAATAGCTCTTGGGTATATGATACCGGATCAGTTATTCACATCTGCAACTCGTTGCAGGTACTGGTAAGAACTAGGAGCGTAGCAAGAGGCGAGGTTGATATTCGAGTCGGCAACAAAGCAAGAGTTGCTGCGTTGGAAGTCGGCACGATGCAACTTCATTTACCTTCTGGATTCATTATGGAACTGAATAATTGTTATTATGTTCCAGTGCTCAGTCGAAACATTATTTCTGCTTCATGTTTGATGAGGCAAGGCTATGAGTCGAATATCAAGAATAATGGTTGTTCTTTGTATTTGAATGATATGTTTCACGGCTTTGCACCCGTCCAGCACGGGTTATTTATTTTGAATCTTGATGGTGAGTCGGTTCATAACATAAATGTTAAAAGGTTGAAACCAAATGATCTGAATATGACTTACTTTTGGCACCGTCGGCTTGGTCATATAAGTTGGAAACGCATGAAGAAGCTCCATGATGATGGACTCCTAACTTCGTTCGACTTGGAGTCGTTCGAGACATGCGAATCTTGCCTACTCGGCAAAATGACCAAGACACCTTTTGCAAAGAGTTGCGAAAGGGCGTCCGACTTGTTGGGACTAGTACATAGTGATGTATGTGGACCAATGAGCACGACAGCCAGGGGTGGTTATGAGTACTTCATTACCTTCACTGATGATTTGAGTAAGTATGGATATATCTACTTGATGAAACATAAGTCGGAAGCCTTTGAAAAGTTCAAAGAATTCCAGAATGAAGCACAGAATCAACTCGGCAAGAAAATAAAGTTTCTTCGGTCGGACCGAGGAGGCGAGTACATGAGCCATGAGTTTGATGACCATCTGAAAAGTTGTGGAATAGTTCCTCAACTTACTCCGCCAGGAACGCCACAAAGGAATGGTGTTTCGGAAAGGCGGAATTGGACCTTGTTGGACATGGTACGATCAATGATGAGTCAGACAGATCTGCCTTTATCATTTTGGGGTTATTGTCTAGAAACAGCGGCGTTCACACTAAACAGAGTACCATCAAAATCGGTAGAGAATACACCGCATGAGATGTGGACAGGCAAAAAGCCAAGTTTGTCTTTTCTTAAGATTTGGGGTTGTGAAGATTTTGTCAAGCGACTCCAGTCGGACAAGCTTACAGCTAAGTCGGATAAGTGTATTTTCGTGGGGTATCCGAGGGAAACCTTGGGTTACTAATTCTACAACCGAGAAGAGGGCAAAGTGTTTGTCGCTCGGAACGGTGTCTTCCTTGAGAAAGAGTTTCTCAGTCGGGGAGTAAGTGGGAGCACAGTGCAACTCGAAGAAATTCGAGAGGAACCGGCTAGTAGCGAGTCGGCAAAAACCTTGGAGGTTGAGCCGGTCGTGGCAGCTGAGCCGGCAGCAGCACCTGTACTACGAAGATCAGCAAGATTACGATGTGTTCGTGATGTGTTACTGTTAGACAGTGATGAGACGGCGAATTATTCGGAAGCGATGGTGGGATCTGATTCCGAGTCATGGCTTGGAGCCATGAGATCCGAGATAAAGTCCATGGATAAAAATCAAGTTTGGAACTTGGTTGATCTGCCAGACGGTGCAAGACCCGTCGAGTGCAAATGAGTCTTTAAGAAGAAACCTGATATGGATGGAAATGTTTCAATCTATAAAGCACGCCTTGTCGCGAAGGGGTTCCGACAAGTTCAAGGAGTTGATTACGACGAGACTTTCTCGCCCGTAGCGATGCTTAAATCAGTTCGGATCATGTTAGCTATAGCGGCCTATTTCGACTACGAGATATGGCAGATGGATGTCAAAACGGCTTTACTTAACGGAAATTTAACCGAGGACGTGTGTATGATACAGCCCGAGGGTTTTGTCGATCCAGCTAATGCTGACAAGGTGTGCAAACTTCAGAAATCCATTTATGGGTTGAAGCAAGCATCTCGGAGTTGGAATATTCGCTTTGATGAGGTAGTCAAATCGTTTGGCTTCATCAAGAGTGATCATGATTCTTGTTTGTACAAGAAGTTTAGTGGGAACAAAGTAAATTTTCTAATCTTATATGTGGATGACATATTACTGATTGGAAATGATGTCCAGATGTTGCAAGAAACCAAGGAATCATTGGAAAGGAGTTTCTCAATGAAAGACTTGGGTGAGGCAACATACATCCTAGGAATCCGGATCTATAGAGATAGATCAAGGAGGCTCATTGGATTGAGTCAGAGTACTTATTTGGACAAAGTGTTGAAGAAGTTCAACATGGAATCGTCTAAGAAGGGGTTCTTACCGATGTCCCATGGTGTAAAACTTAGCAAGACTCAGTGTCCTTCGACAACTGATGAGCGAAGTCAGATGAGTGCGATTCCATATGCTTCTGCAGTCGGATCCATCATGTACGCCATGATTTGTACTAGGCCGGATGTTTCCTATGCTCTAAGTGTTGTGAGCAGATACCAGGCTGATCCTGGAGAGATCCACTGGACAACGGCTAAAAATATCCTAAAGTACTTGAGAATAACTAATGATATGTTCTTGGTTTATGGTGGTGAAGATGAACTCAGTGTAAAGGGTTACACGGATGCGAGTTATCTTACCGACTCGGATGATTCTCGTTCGCAATCCGGATACGTGTTTATTTTAAACGGAGGTGCTGTGAGCTGGAAGAGTTCCAAGCAAGAGACTGTGTCAGCGTCTATAACAGAGGCTGAGTATATTGCCGCCTCGGAGGCAGCAAAGGAAGCTATTTGGATGAGGAATTTCCTCATGGATCTTGGTGTGGTTCAGGGCTCGTCCAATCCGTTGGATGTGTATTGTGACAACAATGGTGCTATTGCACAAGCCAAGGAACCTAGACAGCACCAGAAGAACAAGCACATACTCATGCGGTACCACCTGATTCGCCAGTTCGTGGATTAGGGTGATATCAAGTTATGCAAGGTACATACGGATGCAAATATTGCGGATCCGTTGACAAAGCCGTTACCACAGCCGAAGCATGAGGCGCACCTGAGAGCCATGGGAATTAGATGCTTAGACATGTGATGTCGGAAGATTGACTCTAGTGCAAGTGGGAGACTGTTGGGAATATGCCCTAGAGGCAATCATGTATGATGATATTTCCCATTGTATTCATAAAGATATTAGTCCTTGTATAAACATCTGATGTGTATCATTGAATATGTGATTCGGTTGTGGAACTATGCATTCATTTTGTTTGTACTAAATATCCTTGGTCATTGAGGTTGTGCTGGACACACAACTTAGACCAATGTGAAAGTTGGCTTGATGACTCGGTTCCACTTGTCATAGGCATGGAGATGCTATTCCAACTTACACAAACTCGTCTAAAGAGTTAGCGAGTCGGATTGACCCATATTGAGGTACAACGAACTAGCTGTCATTTGTATATCTCAATCAATGTAATCCTTAGACCTGAGGTTGTTGCACAGTCCGAGTTGAGGATCACCGACTTAGGTTCTGTCAAACGTTGATCCGTAACTGGGCAGTTATAAAGGCAGGGTTCGGGTCGACTGAGAATCAAGCTGCGTGATGTGAATAACCAAGATGGGATTTTGCCCCTCCACTCGGAGAGATATTCTCTGGGCCCTCTCGTGAGATATGATTCGGAAAGCATGGCCATGCACGACTCGGTTAAGTGTTAACCGAGGCGATAGACTAAGAGTTAGTCGGGTGAATCACTTATCTCGGATCGAGAAGAGAGTCAGACTATTTAAGGGATGACATATATTCGCCTATAGTCTGACAAGGTATATCGTGAGGCAAAAGGGACTCGGACGTAAGTCGCATTGGAAAGGCAAGTCGTCATGACTCTTTGGTACTTGGGAGTCGGCACGTTCTGCTAGGAGCCGCTACCGACTGATCGATTGTGAGCCGGACTCCAATCGTGTCCAAGTAGCCATGAGCCTGCGGGGTCACACACTTAAGAGCGGGAGCAAGTTCGGATTGGATCTGAACATGTAATCTGGTTGGGTTGGACCTTAACCTGATTAGGACCGAGTTAGTGAGTTGGACTCACGGTGACTAGTGTTATATGGGCTTTAGTGAATGGGTCGCGCGAGCAGAGCCCACGTTCACTCCCTATATATAGTGGAGCACCTTAACCCAAAAAGGTTAATCGTTGTTCGGTTAGGTCATTCCATGTGTTGGAAACCCTAGCTCCACAGCAGTCCAGCCGTCGGTACGAACCTAGAAGTTCGCCGCCGGCGCTCCTCCTTGTACGTGTGGATACCAGCAGAGGTGTTGTGCGATCAGCACTAGGACGATCGGATCGTGAGGCTGCACTGCATCAACTGACGCGCTTCATCAGTAATCCGCAACTGCGCGTCTAGTGGTAAACCTCGTGGCACTCTACCTCAGCTAGATCTTGGGATCACCACGTTAGAGGATTTTTTTTGTTTTATCTCTGCGTGGCCCATCAGTGGTATCAGAGTGATAGCTTCTGGTTTTAGGCTCGAGATCTCGCATATGTGATATGCGGTAGGATGTAGATGAGATCTATGTGCTGTTTTGATGGTCGATCTATGCGATAGATCGGTTGTGTACGAAGTTGATTGGATCAACTGTACTCGGGGAATGGTATATCTGATTTCCGTGATCATACTGCTGAGGTCGTGGAACGACATACCCCTACCGGTCGGCTTCCGCCATCGGGGTAGACTGTGACACGTAAATCCAGAAACGGTGATCGAAGATCAAAGAGTTTGATCGAATCGGAACGATGGTCAGAATCCATGTACGGACCGCCGGCTTCGCCCTGTCGTAGCGCCTTAGATGTCGTTGCGAGTTTCACAACGCCGGTAGATATTGTATCTATACATAACTTGTTTTTGCAGGAAGTTGTGAATGGTATGGTTCATGTGCATGTGATGTATGTGTGTAATCCATACGTGATCTGCGAATCACGGTTTTTGTTAGCCGGCTAGAGCCTAGGTGCTGTCATTTTATTGTATAACGACCCGCGTGTCGGATTCTCTATGTAATTTACTTTACTAAGCTAGTGTAGCTGTTTGGAGAACCCGGAAGGCATGCAAGGCATTGTACATGTCGGCGACATGGAGTAAGACGGCAAGTGACAAGAGTTGGCACGGGTCGGATTACAGGCTTTGTGGAGATGGAGATCGCCATGAAGAGAGCCATACCATTTCACATTATAATTGCTTTATTTTGTGTTATTGTTATGTCTCGATTTTACCTCTATTAGATAGTCGGTAAATTTAATCCCTCAAAGAAGGTCTAGTCGGGTTTTCCGCCAGTGTTTGCACCATCACAAGTCGGACATTTTTGGTAGTGTGCTCATAAATTGAGGTGCTACCAATTCTTTCCGACTAGGTGGGTTCGAGTCGGACTCTTACTGCAGAAACACTCGGTAATCTAGACGGGTCTATCACAACGGTTGTGGGACTCGGGGAAAAGTCGGATGGGAGCCGGGGCATGTGATGCCACCCGTCCAACAGGAGTCGCATGAGATGCGATTGACAAGGAGTTGTCTACCTAGATCACTTGGCGGCTAGCGGTGATGCTAAAGCTCACAAGCCGACTTGCTTATTTAGGATCCTGAATCACTAAGTAACCATCGGAGGGGTGTTGGTTCTAGTGGGAGCATAAAATATTAAAATGTTTAATATGCTTGCTCTTTTATGAATACATGTCTTAAGTGTTTTGCATATTTTCTGTTGTAGATCATGGCACCAAGTAGCAGTCACTCTCAGATATCTGGTTTTGCGTTGAGAACCATTCTTGAGAAAGATAAACTGAACGACACTAATTTTACCAGCTGGTATCGAAATCTGAGAATTGTTCTCAAACAAGAAAAGAAGGACCATGTCCTAGACAACCCACTTCCAGATGAGCCGAATGAGAATACGACTATCGCAGCCACCAATGCCTACCGTCGGGCTAAGGATGAGTCCACGGATATTAGCTGTCTTATGCTTGCTCACATGGAACCGGACTTGCAAAAGCAGTTCGAGCATGTTGAGGCCTACGATATGATCGAAAGCCTCAAAAGTATGTTCCAGGCTCAAGCGAAGACAGAGAGGTATCAAGTCTCTCAGGCTTTGCTGAGTTGCAAGCTTAAGGATGGTGATCCACTGAGTCTGCATGTGATCAAAATGGTTGGTTACGTGCAGTCTTTGGAGAGGCTCGGCTACCCCATTAGCGAAGAGTTCGCTACGGATATAATTCTGAACTCTCTTCCTAGTGCATATGGGCAGTTCATTTCGAACTACCACATGCATGGTATGGATAAGAAGCTCATTGAATTGCATGGGATGCTCAAGCAGGCAGAGGCGGATCTCAAGAAGGGCACCAGTCAAGTGTTGATGGTGTAGAATAAGGCTAAGTTCAAGAAGAGTTCTTGGACTAAGAAGAAGGCTAAGTCAGGAGGAAAGCAGGCTCAGGACCCGGTCCCAAGCGCTTCCTCAGGGACTAAACCATCTCCTTCAGCCGGATCCACTTGCTTCTACTGCAAGGCGGATGGCCACTGGAAGAGGAACTGCAGCAAGTACTTGGCCGACAAAGCCAAGAGTGGAGGTATGACTTCCGACTCAGGTACACTTGTTTGCAATGTTATAGACATATATCTTGCTGATGCACCTAATAGTTCTTGGATATATGATACCGGATCAGTTATTCACATCTGCAACTCGTTGCAGGTACTGGTAAGAACTAGGAGCGTAGCAAGAGGCGAGGTTGATATTCGAGTCGGCAACAAAGCAAGAGTTGCTGCGTTTGAAGTCGGCACGATGCAACTTCATTTACCTTATGGATTCATTATGGAACTGAATAATTGTTATTATGTTCCAGTGCTCAGTCGAAACATTATTTCTGCTTCATGTTTGATGAGGCAAGGCTATGAGTCGAATATCAAGAATAATGGTTGTTCTTTGTATTTGAATGATATGTTTCACGGCTTTGCACTCGTCCAGCACGGGTTATTTATTTTGAATCTTGATGGTGAGTCGGTTCATAACATAAATGTTAAAAGGTTGAAACCAAATGATCTGAATATGACTTACTTTTGGCACTGTCGGCTTGGTCATATAAGTTGGAAACGCATGAAGAAGCTCCATGATGATGGACTCCTAACTTCGTTCGACTTGGAGTCGTTCGAGACATGCGAATCTTGCCTACTCGGCAAAATGACCAAGACACCTTTTGCAAAGAGTTGCGAAAGGGCGTCCGACTTGTTGGGACTAGTACATAGTGATGTATGTGGACCAATGAGCACGACATCCAGGGGTGGTTATGAGTACTTCATTACCTTCACTGATGATTTGAGTAAGTATGGATATATCTACTTGATGAAACATAAGTCGGAAGCCTTTGAAAAGTTCAAAGAATTCCAGAATGAAGCACATAATCAACTCGGCAAGAAAATAAAGTTTCTTCGGTCGGACCGAGGAGGAAAGTACATGAGCCATGAGTTTGATGACCATCTGAAAAGTTGTGGAATAGTTCCTCAACTTACTCCACCAGGAACGCCACAAAGGAATGGTGTTTCGGAAAGGCGGAATTGGACCTTGTTGGACATGGTACGATCAATGATGAGTCAGACAGATCTGCCTTTATCATTTTGGGGTTATTGTCTAGAAACAGCGGCGTTCACACTAAACAGAGTACCATCAAAATCGGTAGAGAATACACCGCATGAGATGTGGACAGGCAAAAAGCCAAGTTTGTCTTTTCTTAAGATTTGGGGTTGTGAAGATTTTGTCAAGCGACTCCAGTCGGACAAGCTTACAGCTAAGTCGGATAAGTGTATTTTCGTGGGGTATCCGAGGGAAACCTTGGGTTACTAATTCTACAACCGAGAAGAGGGCAAAGTGTTTGTCGCTCGGAACGGTGTCTTCCTTGAGAAAGAGTTTCTCAGTCGGGGAGTAAGTGGGAGCACAGTGCAACTCGAAGAAATTCGAGAGGAACCGGCTAGTAGCGAGTCGGCAAAAACCTTGGAGGTTGAGCCGGTCGTGGCAGCTGAGCCGGCAGCAACACGTGTACTACGAAGATCAGCAAGATTATGAAGTGTTCGTGATGTGTTACTGTTAGACAGTGATGAGCCGGCGAATTATTCGGAAGCGATGGTGGGATCTGATTCCGAGTCATGGCTTGGAGCCATGAGATCCGAGATAAAGTCCATGGATAAAAATCAAGTTTGGAACTTGGTTGATCTGCCAGACGGTGCAAGACCCGTCGAGTGCAAATGAGTCTTTAAGAAGAAAACTGATATGGATGGAAATGTTTCAATCTATAAAGCACGCCTTGTCGCGAAGGGGTTCCGACAAGTTCAAGGAGTTGATTACGACGAGACTTTCTCGCCCGTAGCGATGCTTAAATCAGTTCGGATCATGTTAGCTATAGCGGCCTATTTCGACTACGAGATATGGCATATGGATGTCAAAACGGCTTTACTTAACGGAAATTTAACCGAGGACGTGTGTATGATACAGCCCGAGGGTTTTGTCGATCCAGCTAATGCTGACAAGGTGTGCAAACTTCAGAAATCCATTTATGGGTTGAAGCAAGCATCTCGGAGTTGGAATATTCGCTTTGATGAGGCAGTCAAATCGTTTGGCTTCATCAAGAGTGATCATGATTCTTGTTTGTACAAGAAGTTTAGTGGGAACAAAGTAAATTTTCTAATCTTATATGTGGATGACATATTACTGATTGGAAATGATGTCCAGATGTTGCAAGAAACCAAGGAATCATTGGAAAGGAGTTTCTCAATGAAAGACTTGGGTGAGGCAACATACATCCTAGGAATCCGGATCTATAGAGATAGATCAAGGAGGCTCATTGGATTGAGTCAGAGTACTTATTTGGACAAAGTGTTGAAGAAGTTCAACATGGAATCGTCTAAGAAGGGGTTCTTACCGATGTCCCATGGTGTAAAACTTAGCAAGACTCAGTGTCCTTCGACAACTGATGAGCGAAGTCAGATGAGTGCGATTCCATATGCTTCTGCAGTCGGATCCATCATGTACGCCATGATTTGTACTAGGCCGGATGTTTCCTATGCTCTAAGTGTTGTGAGCAGATACCAGGCTGGTCCTGGAGAGATCCACTGGACAGCGGCTAAAAATATCCTAAAGTACTTGAGAATGACTAATGATATGTTCTTGGTTTATGGTGGTGAAGATGAACTCAGTGTAAAGGGTTACACGGATGCGAGTTATCTTACCGACTCAGATGATTCTCGTTCGCAATCCGGATACGTGTTTATTTTAAACGGAGGTGCTGTGAGCTGGAAGAGTTCCAAGCAAGAGACTGTGTCAGCGTCTACAACAGAGGCTGAGTATATTGCCGCCTCGGAGGCAGCAAAGGAAGCTATTTGGATGAGGAATTTCCTCATGGATCTTGGTGTGGTTCAGGGCTCGTCCAATCCGTTGGATGTGTATTGTGACAACAATGGTGCTATTGCACAAGCCAAGGAACCTAGACAGCACCAGAAGAACAAGCACATACTCATGCGGTACCACCTGATTCGCCAGTTCGTGGATTAGGGTGATATCAAGTTATGCAAGGTACATACGGATGCAAATATTGCGGATCCGTTGACAAAGCCGTTACCACAGCCGAAGCATGAGGCGCACCTGAGAGCCATGGGAATTAGATGCTTAGACATGTGATGTCGGAAGATTGACTCTAGTGCAAGTGGGAGACTGTTGGGAATATGCCCTAGAGGCAATCATGTATGATGATATTTCCCATTGTATTCATAAAGATATTAGTCCTTGTATAAACATCTGATGTGTATCATTGAATATGTGATTCGGTTGTGGAACTATGCATTCATTTTGTTTGTACTAAATATCCTTGGTCATTGAGGTTGTGCTGGACACACAACTTAGACCAATGTGAAAGTTGGCTTGATGACTCGGTTCCACTTGTCATAGGCATGGAGATGCTATTCCAACTTACACAAACTCGTCTAAAGAGTTAGCGAGTCGGATTGACCCATATTGAGGTACAACGAACTAGCTGTCATTTGTATATCTCAATCAATGTAATCCTTAGACCTGAGGTTGTTGCACAGTCCGAGTTGAGGATCACCGACTTAGGTTCTGTCAAACGCTGATCCGTAACTGGGCAGTTATAAAGGCAGGGTTCGGGTCGACTGAGAATCAAGCTGCGTGATGTGAATAACCAAGATGGGATTTTGCCCCTCCACTCGGAGAGATATTCTCTGGGCCCTCTCGTGAGATATGATTCGGAAAGCATGGCCATGCACGACTCGGTTAAGTGTTAACCGAGGCGATAGACTAAGAGTTAGTCGGGTGAATCACTTATCTCGGATCGAGAAGAGAGTCAGACTATTTAAGGGATGACATATATTCGCCTATAGTCTGACAAGGTATATCGTGAGGCAAAAGGGACTCGGACGTAAGTCGCATTGGAAAGGCAAGTCGTCATGACTCTTTGGTACTTGGGAGTCGGCACGTTCTGCTAGGAGCCGCTACCGACTGATCGATTGTGAGTCGGACTCCAATCGTGTCCAAGTAGCCATGAGCCTGCGGGGTCACACACTTAAGAGCGGGAGCAAGTTCGGATTGGATCTGAACATGTAATCTGGTTGGGTTGGACCTTAACCTGATTAGGACTGAGTTAGTGAGTTGGACTCACGGTGACTAGTGTTATATGGGCTTTAGTGAATGGGTCGCGCGAGCAGAGCCCACGTTCACTCCCTATATATAGTGGAGCACCTTAACCCAAAAAGGTTAATCGTTGTTCGGTTAGGTCATTCCATGTGTTGGAAACCCTAACTCCACAGCAGTCCAGCCGTCCGGTACGAACCTAGAAGTTCGCCGCCGGCCCTCCTCCTTGTACGTGTGGATACCAGCAGAGGTGTTGTGCAATCAGCACCAGGACGATCGGATCGTGAGGACTGCACTGCATCAATTGACGCGCTTTATCAGTAATCCGCAACTGCGCGTCTAGTGGTATACCTCGTGGCCCTCTACCTCAGCTAGATCTTGGTATCACCACGTTAGAGGAAAAAGTTTTGTTTTATCTCTGCGTGGCCCATCAGCCAGGAGACCCAAATGAGCCTGGGTGGCGTGCTCAGCCCTAAGTGTGCGCACCACATATGCTCGTTTGCTCCTCAGCTGTCCGATCGCCTTGATTCTTTTGCCATGGAGTTTTCTTGACCTAAAAATCCCTATATAAGAATCGCCCGAGAAGTCCTCGAGACAGAGCACACCAGAGACAAAAACACCGCCAAAAATAGTCAGATCCAGCGAAGATTGGAGGGGAAAACTCCCCCGAAGCCACCTCTGAGGAGGTCTCCACCCTCTCCCACATCTCTAGCATCATCACCATGATAAAGAGGGAGTAGTACACCTCCGTACTATGGGTTCGTGGCAGTATCTTGATCTATTTCTCCCTTGTTTTTCATAGATCTAGTACCATATGAGCTATCCTATATGATTATGGTCATATTTGTAATTCATATGTGGTGGATCTTTGTTCCATGATTTGATATTTGAGATTAGAATCTATGTTGTGTAAGATGTATTGATAGATACATATCATGTACCCCGTTCTTAATTGCTTGTTTTGATCCAACTTATATGGAGAGAAGTGTGTATTAGATAGAGTAGCGTAGTGGTAGTGATTGAATTGTGACAAACAATATTCAAGATATATTTTAGTTTTACCTTTCTTTTGCTGTCTCACTAGGGATAAAGTGAAATCGTGTGTTATAGTTATCATGTGACAGTGTGATAATCTTGTTAGATCAAGGTAGAATATTTATATTTCAAACATCATAATATATTACTTAAAGCTATACTCTGATGTGTTCTTAATTCAAGATTGCATGGAGTTTCCCTTTCTTGAGGAGTATAAGAGAGATGCGTTTCATCTCTATGTTAGAACGTGATGCCCATATGAATTCTTATCAAACACGTATAGAAGTTTCATAAATATTTATCATTGATGATTTATTTTATGATCACTACAACCTAAAAAGAGAGTAGACAAGTGAACCCATGAACCCCGATCCGATTTTAATCATAAGAAACACATTTTCATTGCATCTACTACCTTTTATATTTATTTTGAAAATATGAAAATACTTTCCCTACTTGCAATCACCCATAAAAACCCAAAAACAACTCTACAATATTCCATACAATCTAGTTTGCATTACTTTACTTTATTAACTTTATTCATTTTAGTTTACCTTATTTATATTTTATTTCTTATTACTAATACGAAACCTTGTGCTTGACAACCACTTGGTTGAGTTGGGGACACAAGACAAATTATTTTTCTTTACAGTTTGCTTGAATAGGAGAAGACAAATACACTTCCACAACTAATTTTCCGAGAGTTCGATATAAACCCCCGAGTCACCTTTGTGGGGAAAAGAAGCTTGTTACAACACTCCGCACTTGGAGTCCCAACGAAAAGTAGCATGATTGTTGCCATCAAAACGATTTTTTTGTGCCGCTGCCGGGGAGTTGGCAAAGTTACACCACAACTGCATACTCATCAAGTTTGAAGAGCAAGGTATTTCCCACGGCACTTGCAAGTATCTGCTAGCGCCGTCATCTTCATCAACTTGTGCAACAACCCAAGCTTGGAGAGGTTGCACCACTGTGATCTTTTTCTTCTCCTTTTATATTTTTAAAGTATTTTACTTTGTCTTGTTTTTAGTCTTTTTAAGTCTTCCTAAAAACACAAAAACACATCAAAATGGAAAAAAGAGCTTATTGGACTTTTAGTGTAAAGAACTTCCCAAAAGAAGGTGAGATACCATTTAAACCATTTGAAATAGACCCCATGGCTACTAAAGTCATTTATGAAAACCGTTTTTGTGGGAAGCCTAATGAAAACCCTATGAAACATTTGAGAACTTTTAATAAAATATGTAAAGATCTAAACATGAGTAATAAAAATAATGTTATGATTAAAGTTAAACTTTTTCCATATTTACTTGCTGGTAAGGCTTTAGATTGGATATTAAAATGGCCACCCAAAAGTTTTAGCTCTTGGTTTAATGTTAAAGCTTCTTTTATAGTATCATATAGTAGTATCATAGTTGTATGATATTTAAATATTTGTAAAATCATAATACAAATATGTGTACATGATTTATTTGATATTGAAATATCTAGTTTTATGTGCTATGATACCGTATCAAAATATGATACCACCACCATCACTTTTTTCATTATTTGACATGCCACGTCATTTTTTTTGCCAATATGGCATGTATGATACTAGTTATGATACTCCCACTAGGACTAACCTAAGCAGGAGAAGAGTCCAGTCCAGTCAAAAGCCCAGGCACAACCAAGGAAAGCGGCTGATAAAGCCGACACAGGTGGTTATTACCCCATCCGTTTAAAAATATAGGACGTTTTATCTTTATACAATAAATGTATCTAAACGTCTTTTAATATATAGCTTCAGTACGAACATCTATGAACTTATAAACTAAAAGACGTCTAGATACATTCGATTTACAAAGCTAAAACGTCTTATATTTCTAAAAGCAGTGAATACGTCGTGCGCATAGATCGGCTTGGGGATTGTTAAAGTGTATACTCTGTTTGGAGATGATGCTGATTCCTTTTTAGGCAATTGGATCCGGAAAACTCTTAAACGAAAAAGGGGCTTTGGCAAACCATCTTGCAACATAAATATTTGAGGAATAGTGCCCTAGGAAAATGTGCAAAGTAAAAATGGTGATTCCAATTTCTGGCAAGGCCTTGTGGAAATAAAACCCCTGTTTCTATCCTGCTGTAGTTCTAAACCTGCCAACAGTTTGAAGACAAAGGTTCTGGGAGGACACATCGTTCTCAGAACGTAACTTTTCAGAAAGCTTTTGCCCTTGGCCTAATTTCTCTACATTTTCGAAGCTGTCTTGTTGGGAGAGAGACTCACTAAATGGAATAATATGAGTATTGTAACTCAGGTTGCTACACACTGGAAGCTCTACAACACAACATGCTTTTTTTCTCGATAAAGGGTGGTTTTATTATTTAAAAAGTTTTAAGCCTTAATCGAATGCACACAACCAATCCAAGTCCAAAGTCGAGTAACATAAAAAATAAAAAGGCGAATTACATATCGTACATACCATCAGAAACATAAGATGTCCAAAGGCCACAAATATAGATGAAACATTTCCATTGACAGGTATAGATGGAGTACATCAGAAGCATATATATATATATATATATATATATATATATATATATATATATATATATATATATATATATATATATATATGGTGACGCTATTTGACGTTATTCTACACCCACCTTCTACATTTATAACCGTATATTATTTTTACGTCACGTAAATTTTCTATTATTTCATAAGTCGAGAAGAATATAATAAAATTTAGAAATTACATAATTTTTTTGTTTACATGCCATAAAAAATTCGACGTAAAATACATATTTTTGATGTTTTTTACGCTATAATGACTCATAAACTTTATTTTTGTGTCAAATTTTTTGGTTGCGCTAAATATATGAGCATAATTATTCGTATACAAAACATAATTTTTTCAATCTAACAACATAAAACATGTTGGGTGCAAAATAACTATTCTGCACCATGGGTGCTGAATAGGGTTTTTATAGAGTTGTAAAACCATATATTAAGGCTTGTAGGGTTAGCGTCCCGTCCGTAAGCCAAATCAGCGAAATTACTGTAGCTATCTACAGTACCACGTATCTACAGTAAACGTTGGCCATGTTTCTTCTTTAGTTTCCTTTTTTGCTGCCGTTTATTCCGCCTCCGCCCACCGCCTAGGATCTCTCTAGAATCGCATCGTCGGTCAAAGCGGCGATGCTACCAGGTCGTCTCCACTCTCCAAGGAACGAGAAAAGACCACCCATCAATCCACCACTACCGCACCCCCACGACTCGACTCTGCCACCGGCCGCTTCCCCGGCGGTCTCGTCCTTGCTCTCGGCTGCCTTCTTGGCGCCTCTGCCCCGTTACCTTCTCTGCTCCCGATGCGCCGCTATCGGACTCCTCTTTGGATCCACCATGCCATGGGCGATGGTTCCACTCCACCACTCAGCTCCGCCACAGGCACGCCCCAATCCCTAGGTCAGCAGGTGGACTCCTAGCAGGAAAACCTCTAGCGGCAGATGCAGAAGGATGGGGACGAGTTGGAGGTGGAGGGGGAGAAGAGGTGGATATGCAGGGGATCTGGAAGACGGCAAGACCAAGGACAGTAAAAGTTCTTGATGAATCTGTAATTTTCCCCTTAAAACTGATTGTGTAGAAGTATCTTTGTAGGTGACTGTTGTATAATTTGCAACTAGACATATTTTTCTTCAGATATGTTGTTAACAATGGAGGTGAATTAAGGCTGATAACACGTTCCTCATGATCTCCAAGTGACTATGGTTGCTGGCCAAGTCAGTTCATCATTTTAGATTCATGTTCTTCATCCCGGTTTAGAGTTCGGTTTTGCTAGGCTGTGATTTTGGCTGTTGAGAATATGCAATGCTGAGTTTGATGCGGTGAATATGAAATTCAAGACTATCTGCTGGTCTATGCATATGAAAAACCTGAAGATTGACAAGGCCATTAGGTGGTAGGAGAAAGAGACACGACCAAACACAAAGGACCCTACGCAATACCGACGATGTGCTCATTATCATCGATTTCCTCTCCCCACTGTCATGGTGCAAGCCGCGTTCTCCACCCTAAGGAAGAAATCATAATGTAACGGTGCGTCTTTCCTTTCCTTTCTACAGTAAACAATATTGGATGCCATCTAGGTGGTCGTGCTCTATAAGGCCAATATGAATCTCGTACATACTTACTGAGCTCTGTTCGAGTATCGACATCTTCATTGTCAGCCTTTTGTTCTACTGCAGATAAATATACCATGCCCTTAGATTGTCTTTTCATTTAAGTCGATGCAAAGACCCCTAAATACACTGTAAAATGTGGCAGCATTATTTAATGTGGGCCACTAAATTTCAAATATTATTAGAACATACAGCCTGGACGATATTGCCATAAATATGTTTTTGAAAATTTATAGAAAGAAGTTGAAGGAGCATTATGTTTTTCATTGTTCTATTTTGAGGATGAAAAGACAGAAATATCTCTCCAGAACTCAAGTAGAAAAAATATCACACATCATGTCCAAACGATCATTCTCTATTGGAGTAGAGGCTAATTTTATAATTCACCATGTGGAAGTGATTTATTTTGCAGAGTTGCAGATTAAACAAACAAACCATAGAAAGATGACTATTCTTGCATGCATGTTCACCAGATTTGCCACTTGAAACGTATATAAGAACATCTTCACTTTAGGTTATTACTCCAAGACATTCAACAAATGATCTGCAGGCTTGTCTCTCTACAGAACTAATGTAATCATAAAACTTGTAGAAAAAATAATTGGTTGCAAAGGCAGCATAGTGCAGCACATTACCTGATGACTGCTAAATTGCATTGCACATAGCTACATACATTGCCTTCTTCAGTCTTGCAAGGTACTACAATACTGGGAGAAAATTTTCAAACACTCGACTATCATGAAGATCCCAATATCATCTGCAAGCATGGCGTGTATGCATGACTTGTCCAACCTAGATGCAAGAACATGCAGCTGGGCTTCTCCTCAACTTAACCAGATCATACCGGCGGATGGCAACTCCAAATGCCGCCACGCCTGTTAAGATAATAAAGCAGACCAACACCCGATGATTTCCTCTTGAACACAATGCATAAATGTCAGCCAGAAGCTAAAAGGATGGCATATACACCAGACTGCATATGTAACTTGTAGTATACTCAGAAGAGGTAGAACCAAATCTTTGACCTACATGTACATATCAAATAGGCTGCTCCCGAAAGGGAAATGTTGAGACTAAAAATTATGAAATTCCAAATGCAGGTTTATGAAGGAAAGTCTATTGCGGATTAATCATAACAAATGGTGTTAATCAAAGAGTAGGAATTGTATTGATAGAACATGATATATATTACCGATTTGTTCATAATTTTGTTTTAAACAAATGTTAACGAATTAGAATTGTCTGCCCTTTTACCTACTTTATCGTACATTCATAGCCAATAGACCTTGCTCTCCTCGTATTTTATCCAGTCTCCACTGTTATGTTTACCTAACACAATAGCACATGCACAAAGTTGCTCTGAAGATCAGCACATTACAAGAGGGGGATACCAGGATGATGATGCCGAGGACAAAGCTGCAAGCTTGGTATCAAGTTGACATGATGAAATAACGAAGCTATCTTGCCGTCTAGTTTGGACTATTCAGGTTGATGAAGAACATAAGGTGTGCATCTAATTTTTCTACGGTATTTATACAATTCCATTCTCTAAAATTTGTGTGGAAAATCATTGGTCCAATTTTCTCAGCCTATAAAATAATTCCTCATGGATTGTATTAATGTTGTCGGGGCATTTTACATTAGTTAAGTTTCCTTCGGTTGCACTAGAAAAGGAGCCCCAGAATATATATTTTCTTTATGTAATCTTGATATTTAGTATATTATAATATTGATGCTCTTGGATCTTCTCATGTCCTTTAACCATTGTTAATTGATGTAAGACTGACATTTTTGTATTTGTGAAATGATGTACTTCCGTGGGATTTTTGCGCACTATAAATTAGTCCAGACTTGGGTTGAATTTGGTGATGTTTAATTTAGCCTGAAAACATGGTAGGTAAACAGTGGTCATTGCTCTTAATTTTTGTGGTTTAGTTAAATCACTCATTGCACTACGTAAGTTGATTGTGATTGTTGAGTCATCACACTGTAACTTATATCAATAGAATTTGTGAAAATCTTGCAAAAAATGGTATTTCTATCCGATTAGTAGCTATTATTTCTTCTTAGGATACATGTACAGTTGTTAAGAAAATAATACGCATGTGTATTTTATATTTTAGTCTGTTGCCATCCTTCCCACTGAACTGGATGGCTCCAATGTATAGATGGCTCCAATGTATATTCTATAAATGTATAAATAATTTATAGTAAAAAGTGTTTCGATTCTTCTAATGTCTGTTTCATTTTTGGTGAATTGGTCTGTTATGTACTTGCTGCCCTGTGTTTTCATGAAGTGACAAATCTTCGCTGTTTCTTTTGCTCCAATCCAGTTCTTCACTTCTATGAGAATTGGGGTTGCCCAGCCTTTTGAATGCATGAATCACCTACATGGTTCAGCATTGTGACAATTTGATACTGCTGTAAGTTTTTGTTATCACAAACTTTTAAAAAATAATTTAGGAGCATGGGTTTAATATCCCTGCCACCACATAGATGAAGTTTCAGGATTATGACAATTTAGTGCCATGGTAACTGTGTGTTATCACAGCCTTTTAAAAGATAATTTAGGAGGCTGTTACTAAATTGACAAAATTACCTTTTTTCCGGCTGAGATGCATACTAACCTTTTTTCTTCTTATTGTGAGCCAACAAGGCTGCGTACACATCAGAAGGGAGATGTCAAGAGGGTATTGTCCTAAACAGGGGAACTAAGAGTAAGAATGCCGCGCGGTTCACCCCTTTGTAGATTTAGTGTATCCTTGATAATGTGGATCTTTGCAACTGGCTTGCATCGTAAGATATCTCGAACCAAGAGGAGAACAAACGGACACAACTGATGAAAAAAAGCAGAAGAATCAAATCAGTAGTATGTTCAGCTCGGTGTAATGCGTACCTTAGCATATATTCATATATGTCTGTCAGTAGTGTAATTAGAATGTGTCTTCTCTGTAATGCAACATAATCCATGCATCAGCACCGTCTGACCTAAGCCCATTGAAATTATGTTTCCAGTGCAAGTCGACAGAATCTGCCATGTAATCCAGTGTAAGTATATCTACTAGCTATCTTATATTGCCAGTGCTATCTCACACCTAACAAATACACAAGTCCGCATCAAAATTAACTATATACACCGCCATGGGCACGGCGTGATGCCGTGCCAAGTTTTCTAGTATTATATAGATACCATGTGAAAATATATTTCATAATGTATCAAAGGATATGGATTTCGTATTATAAATATAACTATTTTTTTAATAATTTTTTTTCAAACTTTATGTAGTTTAACTTCTGAAAAAAATGCCTTAAACTTTATGAACACATGCACGACCTTCGCTAGAAATGACTCCTTCTTTCGGCCCAACCCAACCGTTTCTCTCTCTCCTTCTGTCGGTTAGACACCATACAAGTCCAACACGAACACATGCACGACCTTCGCTAGAAATGACTCCTAGCCTGATTTCGCCTAAGGCCTGTCACAATGGGTGTTTCTTGGCGGTGTATTCTAGGCACTTTGTCTATGTAGAACTATAGTTAATGAGAAAAGAGAGTGGGGTTATATCTTAGTTAAGAAACACCTCTTGCACAAATCATAGGAAAAAACATGGTTAGGCCAATCAAATACATGCATGTCCTCTAAATTATTAAATATAGAGACTTCACTTAAAAAACAATGCATTGTACTAGTTGTTTCTTAAGTTTTAATTGCTCCTATAAAAAGTGCTAAGATACAATCCATTATGAAAGGCCTAAGGGCTAAGGATTATGAAGATGCTGGACCTGTTTCGCGAGGGATCATTTTGCTATCTGCCTTTGTTCGATACAATAAGTCAAACACGCGCGTAGGAACTTGTCAGTCTAGGGTGGTACCACGTGAATACAACGCGTTTTTCTCGTTTGCTTGAAAAGAGGGTGGCCACTTCATCTATCCAAATATATGACTGGATCCTCGACCCATCAAAACCTAGCGAACATATCGTGTGCTTCTCAACATCCAGGTACCTCATCTTTCCTTATTTTCATTTTCCTTTTTCATTTTTTGCCATAATTTACTTTTAAATTTTCTTTTAAGTTATGTTTCTTTTTTCTCATTATTATTTTGACGAAACCAATAAAATTTATTTGCATGTCAAACATGCAAATTACTTCTTGCTTACTTTTGGCCCCATGTTTGTCTTTGTGGTCAGATCAACTTGAATTACTTTATATGTTTTTGTTAGCAAAGTGCAGTTCACCAGCGGTGGAGATTACCTAGACTTACTGTGGGGGGTGCAATATATTTGTTCCTGGGAGGCAAAACACACACAATTGTCTAATTTAAGCTCTCCCAAAAAAACTTCATGCATGTGCAAATCATGAGAGGGGGGCAATGGCCCTCCTGACATGCACTAAGCTGCGTTATTGTTGGTCGTCAAGTCATACCCTTTGTCCATCATCTTGATCAGATCCAAAATCTCACAGGACGTCTTCAAAGTTTTCATTAAGCAGGACGTTCGTAGTCTTGATATCGCGGTGGATGATCGAGGGATTGTAGTGATCATGGAGGTATTCCAAACCATGGGAAACGCCAAGAGCAATGTGCATTCTTGTTGGCCTATCCAATGCTGGTACATTGGATTTTAGACCTTCATAGTTCCTTAATTTTGTTAGTTTCATATGCAATACGGTATAGTATTAACCTAAAAGGACATTCTTGATCTTTCACGGTATTGCATATAAGTAGAGATAATTCCATTATTTATACTTTCATTGTGACATATATTTGTTATTTAATCCCTCCGTCCCATGGAATAGGGCGTAAAAAAAATCTGCAAAAATCATCACAGCTTAAGGCGCGCATGAGATAGAAACACAAACTTTCCGAATCTACCCCTCTCCCAGGCTGGAATTAAGGAGGTGTTGCGGTTTGTGTGATTGGCTGGGCATTGCTATAGTGACCAACGGTTGGCTGTTTGTGTGGCCGCCCTTGAAACGAGGAGGTGCATGCAATAAATCAGGCGAGAGATACTAACCGTGCTGGATATTTAATAGGGGCACCATCCGTCAAAAATTAAGCTGCATGATACTCCTTAATCGTTGTGCAAAATTTTTTACGCCTTATTCCATGGGATGGAGGGAGTATCATTCACATAGGTCAAAAATTGTGTTAGTTAATACTCAATACACTGCTAATTAGATTAAAATTGAATATTAGAGTGATTCAACTGAACTTCAGTCGGTTAGATATGTGCATAGGCAAACATATAACAACTTGCATTTCCTTCTAAACATGAAGAAATACTCCAATTCTCCATGAAAAAACAAACCAAGAGGCGCTATGTTGGTGTTATGCAATACCCCGTCAATCATAATATGTTTTTGTGGAAAGTCACGCCTATAACTCTAACTTATATTTTGAAATCACTGTCATTTACATTACCTTTCTTGTTTCTCTCCAGTCATTTGACGGTCATTGATCCATAGTCTTGGCTTGGTAGGACTACTTTGTACACCTTAACAAAAGATTCCTCACAAAAAAAACACAATTGTCTAATTTAAGCTCTCCCGAAAAAACTTCATGCTTGTGCAAATCATGAGAGGGGGGCAACGACCCTCCTGACATGCACTAAGCTACGTTATTGTTTGCTACATATGTAATAATAGATGCAAGGTAACATTATCCGTCTCGTCATTCCCTTTGTCCATCATCTTGATCAATCCGAAATCTTCAAAGTTTCCAATAAGCAGGACGTTGGCAGCCTTGATATCGCGGTGGATGATTGAGGGATTGTAGTGATCATGGTAGTGTTCCAAACCATGGGAAACGCCAAGAGCAATTTGCATTCTTGTTGGCCTATCCAATGCTGGTACATTGGATTTTAGACCTTCATATTTCCTTAATTTTGTTAGTTTCATCTGCAATAATTTGAAACAAAAAATGACTATAGGTCAAGACAGCATAGTATTATCCAAAAAGGACTTTCTTGATCTTTCACAGTATCACATATAAGTAGAGATAATTCCATTATTTATGCATGGAAGGAGAAAAAAAATATCTACTTTTACATGCCAAACTGAAGCTGATGTTGATTCTCTTCGCTCCTGCATCTAACTTCTTTGTGATCCTCCATAATAAATTGTTTGGGAACAATGGATTGCTTGCTTGGCTTATATATTTCTGTTTTTCTTTCGGACTTATTACTTTCAATTGCAGGCTTAGCATGACGAATCTCAGACATGGACTCTAAATCTTCAACGACTGACAAAGCTTTCCTGTTGAGTATCTCAAATATAATTGTTCATAGGTGGCCATGAAGGAGATGCATAACTCAATCTACATGGTTCACTGACTAAGAGCAGCAAAAACATGCAACCGCGTTTGTTACCGTAACATATTGTACAGACCAGTGTGAATATATCTACTACTTCTCTTAATCGTACCCGTGTGAATGTTCTACTATTTCTCTTATATCATACACATTGGGTAACATCTAACAATTTCTGAAAATCATGTCAATATCGAACCTAACCGTGTACAGAATTGAACTAGTATCAGGAACGACAGACTGCAGTACCACGGACTGGGAGTTCATCACACTGAAGCTCAGGGTCGCATACAGCATGTTGAGCAACTCATACTGTATGATCGTTGTCCACGCGCTACCTGATCCACGTTCCCTGCTGACCTTGTCAGTGTGTCTATGGCTCCCCGAGTTTCCGCACAGCCCTGCTCTGCTGGCAGCCTGCCTCCGCTGCCGACCTTGCACAGGCCGCCCTGCCCGGACGAGCTCGAGGAAACCCGCTACTTCCCCAGGGCGTGCAGAATCTTGGCTATTATCCTCCCGGCCTGACTGAAAAGACAAAGCTGTTCGACTTACCGCTCATTGGTTAAATCCTATATTGTTTCAAGATTCAACACCAATAACACGTGCTGTAAGTTGCTGATGATTTTAACCGCTAAACATGGGTTGTTGCAACTGGTTTCATTATCAGTCCTTGCTGAGACGTATGCTGCCTTCTGTACTCAACACCTGCCCATATTATCATGATTCCCATCTCTTCTTGCAAACCTGCAAGTACTTGACTGCCTAATGGATATGGAGGGATCAATAATGGCTTTCTTCTGCTTTCTGATACGAGGAAGTTGGCCTTTTTTTTTATGTGGAGCTTGGATTTCCAGGGTCTCTTCTTTTTGTGTGGCCTTGAATAAATTCTGAAGACAATTGCTTCGGTATCCCCCCCTAGGCAAACTTTGAGAAGGAAACCGGGTTACGGATGGGATCTGGGTGTGTACCGGGTCAGATCTGGGCGGGCAGCGTATTACTCCTTATGGGAAAATATTTTTCTTTTATAAAGAAAAGAATTCTATAAGACCAGATCTTTTGTACACCCAGCTTATAATTTGCCACACGTCAGCACCAACCTAAATACTGGTCTTCTTCCCCATATCCGAACTTCCCATCTGACTAGTATATGTCATCGGTCCGCAGACCGCAGTACAACAGCCATGGCATCCATGAAGCACGGGCTCTAGTGCCTCCCGCCTCCTTGCTGCTTCCCCGTGATTGCCTGATGCGATCTAGTCTTCCCAGATGCGAGCGCCGGCCGCCATCCGCACGAAATTAAGGACCGTGCGACTCCCATCGTCACCGTGGATAAACTTCCATGCCTGCCTCCCTACCCTCAATGAAATCAAACATTGTGTCTTCAATGGACTTGTTGTCACCACCAATTGCTGGACTAGTATTTGCAATTCCACGCAGGGAATCACCAATACACAATTTTGTGGATGAATAATATCTTCTCCAGATTGTAGTCCATCACCAAGTCAGAAAAACACATCATTGACTCATGGAGGTATGAACGTATGTACCAGATTGGTCAATAAAAGGTGCCAGGATCTCGTCGGGCCGGATGATCCCGCGAGCGGGCAGAGATACCATAAGACCTGCTATTAATGGATGGTTTCGGGGAAGAAGAAGACTAGCCCGCTCCTAGATTGGTGCAGACACGTGGCATGTTTTTAACAGGGTCTACAAGAGACCCGTAACCAATCCTCCTCTTTACAAGAAAGAACCAAACAAACATCCATACTTGCGGGTGGCATACCATATCCTGGATTGATACAGAAAGTTTCTCACCAATAATATCTTGTTCTCACCAAATAAAACAATGCAAGGCGAGGAGTCAACAAGAACCCTGAGAACAGGAGATGGCCATCATCTCCAGTAATTTCAGCAAAATGGCACATAGATTTGATAGACGAACAAATCGTTGGATACAGAAAAAACTTCTGTTCACTACAAAATTGCGATGCCAACACAGAAAGGAGTAACACAAGGTCACAATTTCGCCGCCAACACAGTTGCGAATGTTATACTAGGCAGACCAAAGAAACCAGGCAGTAGAAGCATAGACTTCTAGATGTTCAGAAGTCACTATGTTATAACAAACTCATAAGCATAGACTCTTGATGAACCCGGTTGTTAAGGAAAAACAATCAGTAAGCAACAGAAAAGAAACGATGGAAAATTGGCGGAAAAGAAACTACAGAGAATAGGACATATAATCAAACTAACACAATCCTATTTTCCCCGTTGGAGCTCATGGTTAACTCCTTGTACAAGTTACTCTTGATGCCCCCAACAGAAACACAAAACCAGAGAGGTTTAAGAGGATATCTGTTAACATATTGCCAGATTTAAGAATGTAAGAATAACTGTAATAAATTATCAGTTGGGGGTTGAAATATCGTCAGCCAAGTCACGGTTTGTAGCTGTTCCCAGAAACTGATGTATCTTTAACACTATCTAAAACTCTTTAAAAAAACTATTAAGATAACAACCGCTGCACTTGATTCAGGGAATGGTAATCAAGAGTGTCGTAGCACTGTCTTCATCAAACACCTTCAAAAACATCAGGGCAGCCTGAGCAATCGACACAAACATAAAAGACATGGGAAATGACTATAAGGAGAAAGCATAACTAATTTGCTTCCATGCAGATACCATCTAATTTCAATACATAATCTTTTGTTCTTTTATATCACAACATAAAATACAAATATATTTAGTTGCCCAAAAATGATCCTATCCACAGAGCCACACACCTTACACATAATTTTGTTTTGCCTTGTAAAAACCTCTAGATGGAATATCTAGAGGTACGCCGCCGGGAAGGCACGCCCTGGTCACGGCCAGCAACGCCGTCACTGCCGCCGCCCAGCAGTTCATGGAGGTCTACATCCTCGCAGCATCCACGGACGGGGAGCGTCCCTTGATAGTGGATTTAGAATCCAAGGCCGTGAGGATCGGAGTGGCGCATCGTATAGACTGGAGGATGCTGATCTGGGAGCAGGTGCAGGCGGAGATGAAACGCATCAGTGATAGGCAGAGCACCAACATGACCTGCTACTATGGTGCGTACCTGCAGAGGCTCATCTGGCTGCAGAGGGAGGGTATCTTCCGGCTGCCACCAGAGGCGTTCGTGGCGGATGCGCCACCGGCATTGCACCCACACGAGCTGTCAAATGTGCCACAGGCATTGCGCCCCCAGGAGCTGTCCATGACAGAGCCGTTAGTGGCGGATGCGCCACTGTCATTGCGCCCCAAGGAACTGCCCATGTTGGAGCCGTTAGTGGCGGGTGCGCCACCGGCATTGTGCCCCAAGGAGCTGCCATTAGTGGCGGATGCGCCACCGGCATTGCTCCCCAAGGAGCTGTCCATGAAGGAGCCGTTAGTGGCGGATGCGCCACCGGCATTGTGCCCCAAGGAGCTGTCCATGATGGAGCCATTAGTGGCGGACCACCGGCATTGCGCCCCAAGGAGCTGTCCATGAAGGAGACAAATGCGCCACCAGAGCTGGCCATGACGGATGCACTACCGGCACTACGTCCCCAGGAGCTATCCATGGCAGATGCACTACCGAAGCCGGTGGCATTGCACCCCGAGCATGAACAAGGAAGCAACCGATCAACACTCAATGAGAACCAAAAGCATTGCCCACAGTCCGACTCTGACGTTCAGCAGGTTGAAGCTAGGTGCAATAAAATTGACATGGCAGCCGAGAGGTCGATGCGGTATCCGAGATGATCGATGCGAAACTGAAGAAGCCCGGGGCCTTGGACGGCTCCTCCTTCTTGGGAATGCCCGGATCGGAGGAAGGGAGGGGCTCGGCGCGCGACCGCATTTGCTGGTGGAAGGGGGAAGGAGGAGGAGGTCGGGATCTTGGCCGGGGGGAGGCGGAGCGCGGATGGACGGGGCCGGGCGGAGTGTGGGGGGGAGGAACCCTAGCTCTCTTTCGATCGGGTGGTGAAGGGGAGACTGCCCCGCCGGCGAGTGTCTGATCCTTCGCGTTGGCTGGGAATTGGGATGATCGTGCTTAGTTCTTCAACCAAGAGAAAAGAGGGTGCTTTGCTTACTTTGAAGTGGGAAGAGGCCAAGCCGGTGACGTGATATGACTCTTTATTTCATTTATTAGGCAGAGCTAGATTCAAATGAACTTATTACAGTATATTGTTTGTCTCCTGGTACGTCTGATCTAGCTGTTTGGTGAATCCTTTGTTCTAGCAACCCCTTTGTCAAATTATAATTATATATACTCTCTCCTTTTAAAATTATAAGATGTTTTAGTTTTTTTCTTCTAAAATACATATGTCTACACATCTTTTAATACGTAGGTTTTGGAGTAAAATGAGTTAACATGCACACTAAAAGGTGTTTAGATAAAACATCTTATATTTTGGTATGGAATGAGTGCTTACTTATTATTGGCTTACCGAAACCGTGAGTCCTTTTACTCCAATCTCCATTGCTCCTACATATTAAAAAATTCGAAAATTATATTTGTAAGTTTTAAGAAATTGCGAAGTAAATCCTAAAAGTAGCTAATGATATATATCCCTGCAAAATCGCAATTCGGAACGTTTTGTATTTTAATATTTTTTGGATATTTGAAATCGCTATACTTAGATCCACAATTTTTTGTCATTTCGAACTGAGATTTTACACATTTGTGAAATACATCATTAACTACTTTTAGAATTTTGTTTCACGGTTTTTTTAAACTTGTAAATATAATTTTTCGAATTTTTTTAATATGCCACTGGAGCTTGGGCGTCAAAAATCTCCACGTTACCAAAACGTCTTGCAGAAGTGAACAGAGGGAGCATGAATTATGCACTGACGGTTTAGGGCACACATGAACACAGTGTTTGCTGAGAAGTTCCAATAGCTGTATGCACTGCAAGAGAAGTGCGAACTATGAACTGCAGTACGAGCTGGTAGCTGATTAGTTGCTGTAAGAACAATGTCCCAAAATTACTGCTCCCTCGTCGGAACGAACCCCAGATGCCAATTTTCCAACAGTTCGTTTTCTATACTAGATAGATCGATCTCCCTTGCTTAGCCAATACATGACAGGGGGAACGGGGTTCCACAATTTCCACTGGAGCAGGAAGCACTCAGCAACATCAAGCTAACCGAAATAAAACCCACACACGCACTTACGATTTTAAACAAATGGGCGACCTTGAGATACACATATGGAACCACACAATGGAATATTATTCCTGTGATAAAATGATACAGCTGAGCAGCCTGAGCTACCAGTTCTCCGCTAAACGGGGAGCGTCAAAAATATCTAACCATTATACACTGACGGTTAGGGTACATAGGAACACAATGTGGGAAGGAGTTTCCTATAGCTATGTGCACTGCAATAGAGACAGCCGGCTATGGACAGGGCTGAGATCAAAATTTTACGCGTTGAAAAGCTTACGGAACGGCCCGTCCTTCCGGTCTTTGGCCGCCTCTGTCAATGCGAGGAACCTCTTGAACCCTGTCGTGGCAGCACCCCGTCCAAGTGCCGCGGCACGGGCGAGCACATCCTCTCGGTTGGCCAGTGCTCCCGTCAAGGCGGTGGACATGCTTGGCGATGCTGTCGCCGATACGGCTTGAGTTGCGACTGGTGGTGCGATCGGGACAGATGCGATTGGGACTGGTGGTGCAACCGTGGGAGTTATGGTAGGGTGCTTGATGCTGGGGCTATGCTTGTTGAAGTCTTCCAGTATAGCTTGTTGGTCTGCTTTCTTCAAACCCTGTGACAAAGCAAACAACAATGAACGAAATAAGTGTGTCGGGTCAACCAGATTGATGGGAAATTGCAACTGGGGTATAAAATAGTTCAGATTCTGAAGCAAAAACCTTGAGCTCAAGTATCCGCTGAAACTCAAGATGCGTGCCTTCCGGAAGGAGAGCACGGTAGGTATTAGCAACAGAATCAACAGGTGACAAAATAACCTGCATCCAGCAATGTTATTAGCTTGATACTAGCTGGAGGTAATGCAAAGTGCCTTCCCACAATACTCATACAAATCATCAAAACGTAGTTTCCCAATTTACCTTGAGGAGTGCTTCAGCTTTACTCATTTCCCGGCTTACAAACTTCGAGTAGCTAGCCGCAACTGTTGTCTGTCACATACAACACAAAGAAGACAAATGTGAAATATGGAAACAACGCAAAAGGGCATCCTTCTTGCAGTTACGTATTTACTACACATATGCTGCCTTATGAAGTCAAGAAAGCAATTTACTGCATTTGTTGGTTGTTAACCTTCTCCGACTAATATAAGAATCTGATTGATTTTGAACATATTTAACACTAAGCATGTACAATTTCTTACAAAGATTCAACTTATATTTGGTACAAAAATAACTACTCCACCTGGATGGTTTCCTCAACCCGACCACTGCTAACTGAAGATATTTAGGCTATGAAGTATGCCGTGATGATTTTGTGCTGACAAGACTTACCTGTTTTCCAAGAGCTGGGATGTCCAATAGAATAGTCTTAACTGCTTGAGTGTCCAAAAGCATCTGAAGAAACAATGCAAAGTGATGACAAATATGCTAAATAGCACAAAATAGCTTTGTTAAATTTATAAGCACCTGCTGTGCACCAGTTTCCGATATATGCTTGCACTTGTATATGTTGAGATAAAACCGAGGACCAAGTGAGGCCGCCAGCTGCATCACAAAATGAAGTGTAAACCATGCTGGTAACCAACACATATTCTATGATTATAGAGATGATATTCTTTCAACAGTAAAAAGTAACAAGGACCTACAAGGTTTTATCGATAATTCAAGAATTATAGACTTACTTTGTCCAGGAAATACTGGAAGTAGATAGATGAAAGGAGGCTACCAAGTACAGGGACAGTGCTGGACAAAATAGAGCTGATGCCATTCACGTACCTGTGATGGAACAATGTAAAACTTAGCTTTCAAATAAAGTACGGGAACTACGCATGTCCACTTAGCGGTTATTTATATAGTACTTGCAACAAACCGAAGAAGGCAGTATTCCAAAATATCAACGATCCAATCTATGGGTATATAAATATATATAGTGCTAGCATATTTGTGAGTAAATGAGCTAATTTCTCAATATTGATTGGTGGGGTGATTGCTATGATTTTTAGGGATTACATGCAAATTGACCATCCATGCTTCCACCATTATCAATAGGTGGGGTGATTGCTTTGATTTTAAGGGATTACTGCATTTGTATTTTTTCCCTCAAAGCAACAGGATGCACAGCTTCCGACAAGATAGACTGCAATTGGCAGTTCTTCCTCTTCTTTTAGTCAAATAAAATAATAACAAGTTCCTGATAATGTTGCAGTGTTACTTGGAACAGACACATATTTTTTGACTGCCCATTAAATCTAGGCCATCAATGTCTGTAAAGTGAATGGCTTGGTATTTTGGTTTTTTCTTCATATTGCTGCAGTAAGGTTATTACATAAAATGAAATATCAGTTGAAGGCGTACTATAAAAGGGATTTAACAAAATCTTACTCTGATTGGTCGCCGACACTTTCAAGGGTCGACCATGGAACACGAGTCATTGCGACCATTTCAGCATCGAATTTGGTTTCAACTCCATGCACAAGTGTCATCAATGCTTTTGTGATCACAGCTGAGAATTCATCCTGCGAGCATTGAAGTATTAAGCCATTTCCTAGAAACCTAATAATAATACTGAAATCAAGTAGAAATAACAGAACTTAACGATCAATCACCTGAACTTCAGTTATGTCCACCTTGTCAGAAAACTGAGAATTGATCATCTTAGCAACATTATCAGCTAGCTCACCAGACTGTCAAATTTACACGGAGAAAGTTAATAGTCACATAAAAAGAGCTTTCAGCTCAAAAAACATAAAAAGAGCATATAGAGGTATTTCAGTCAAAAAATGCAACCAATATAAGGATAAAATAGCCACATGCTGCTCTGTGCTAGGTTTACAAGATGCCACTGCAAGTATTGGATAACTTGCAATCTACCAACACATTTCCCCCCTAACTTTACACTGATACTAAAAACAGGCCACCTCCATTAGCCTCACACACTCATCTCCTCTTTTCTCCACCTCCATGTCATCCTTCATTTCCCACTGAGCAGATATGACATAATCAAATCTGTGGAGAGCTTCTCAACATGGTGAACAATGATAATAAATCATCATATGATACCTTTTTTAGATCAACTGCGATCAGAATATGAGTGTCCTATCTATTAATCAGGAAACTTAATCAATTCTAACAAGGAAGCACTGTGCTGTCCATCTCTATTGCCACCCACTACCAATGCCAGCTTTACGATGTGAAAAGCATGGTGGGAGGTCTTATCACGAGGAACTGGGAAGTGCCAGGTGGTATGTTTGTTATGGGCATCACATCATGGTAGGGTGATTAGGGTTTCTGCAAATATGCAATGGGAAATTCGGGTTTCTAAATTCCTTTATTATTGTTTCAAAGCCGATATGGATTTCTCTATATTAATCAATGTTTGCAGCATACATTACAGGCTTGTTAATGTGGCATTTTGCAAGAGCGGCAGCAATGCATGACACATAGATAGCTAACTTTTCCCAGAAAGGGAAGAAACATTTTTTTGAACGTCAAAGCTGCATATATTTACTGATTTTGCTCTAAACAAAAAAAAACTGAAGAATGCTACTAACTTGAATGAACTAGAACCTAGAATTTAGTATGTTTCTGACTCTCCAAGCAAGAGAGAAAATATTAATTAGTAAAACAAGAATACCATAACTTCTTTTATACCTCACAGTTGTGATTTAAGGGACAGAAGACTTACTGTCTGGTGACAATATTCTGCAGTGTTAACAATGTAACATATCATTTTCTCGTCCCTGTCAGAGGTCTGCAGTAATGCCCACAAGACATAAAATGTTGTTAACAGATGAGCAAAACAAGGCATAGGAAAACAACCAATGTAATGATTACTGTCATACCCTGATCTGACCGTCGGTACCGGTAGCAGCTGCAACAATGCCAGTACCACCTTTAGGTAACCTGGCATATAACTTCGTTGCATAGGCCTTAAGTATTCTTTGAAATACCTAACAACAAATGTGTTTTATCAGTAATGAACCTGTTTGAATTTATCAGCTGTTATAACTTCAAACGGCAGTCAACCGTAGTCACTGAGCTATAAACATGTGTATTATTGTTCAAGGTTCTTTTATGGTATATTATTGTTCTGTAGATATGGTTCCTGTCCTAATACTCTATCACCAACTGAACAGTTTATCAGACATTGCAAACAAATGAGCATATATGGACCACCTAATGTTGAGTGCAAAGTAAAATTTAGCACATTTTCCCCAGAAATACATTGCATTGGGTTTATTCAAAGAGATTTAGTCGCTCAAGAATCATTAACAGAAACGGCAACTAGCAGAACAAAAAACATGCTCGACAGCACAACATTTGGAAAGAACAAGATGGAATTGTAGATAGAAAAGAAAACTGCTAAAACAGAACTGCCTACCTGAAACAAGTTGAATAATGTTTGATTCTTTGTTAATGCACTGCACCTCTTCAAGCTTCTCCTAATTACCAAGAACACCTGCAAGGTGAAATCACACAGTTATTGACTGATCATGAATTGCTCAGACACATGGAAGTAAAACTGCTGGAAGCAGGATTCTCGAACTAGCATGAAATATTTTGTATACCTGCATACTGCTTGATAAAATGTTAGTCTGACTCCCTTCCTCGGTTTCCCATTTTTCTTCCTGACAGAATAGGAGAGGAAAATAGAGCTAAGTAGACGCCAAACACCAATGATTCAAATTGTAAATATGTCTAGCGTACCTGGATAAGTTTATCTAATTGTTCAAACAAAGATTTCTCCTCGAGTTCTATGTACACAGCCATGTATGGCTCAAAACAAGATGATATAATTCCATGAAAGTTGAACTGCACGACAAAATATGATATATGAGTACATGACACACGGCTCATAATCCAATTAAGTAATAACCCTGCACTAGCTAATAGCCGATAGACTACTAACCCCAGCACCATGCACCGATAAATCTTTCTGCTTCTCTTTGTCCTGCCAGTAAGGAATTGCAGAAGAATTGGATAAAGGTACATTGAGAAAAGAAGAAGTGCAGAAAGAAAGAAGAGACTAAGTGGTAGATACTTGTTCAACTTCATCACTGGGCACACCCAGTTTCTTCTCGTATTTCTTCCGTATATCTGAAACAATTTTATTTTGTTCCATGCCCTCACTTTCATCGTCGCTTTCCAGCTCTTTATTCCGAGCAGTTGTAGTTCCTCCACTGAATTTCTCAGCCAGTTCTTCCTCAAATTCAAGGGTTCTCTGCAACGCCTGCATTGCAAGAATCTCTAAGTTGTTTGGTGCAGATGTCCTATATCATGAGATGAATAAACTTGCATGCTCAACTATAACGTTAGAAGTGCATAATAATCCAACGTAGGATCTCTGAGGCTCCAAGACATAAGCTGACACAGAACTAATGCATTATGAAGTACACAATTCTGTTTCTTTTCATAATTATTGTGTTAAAGCCAGAAAAAATCTAACAGGAGACTGGATGCAAGATAAAACCACTAGAGAAGTCAGCCAAAGACCAAAATGATTTAATATGATGTAGGCCAACAGAAATGCATAGAATGGTAAGATTAAGGGCAAATATCCATTTCCATCTGTCATCCATATTTCCAAGAAACAACAACCAAACTTACCAATAGCAAAGTTGCAACATCTGGCTTCTCTTTGAGATTATTCAGGATATCGACAAGCTGGGTCCTGGAAAAGAAGTTTCCAACAGTAAATTAACATGTGGTAAAAGATGATAATTGTCCTAGTGGGCAAATATGATTGCCGACATAATGCATATAACAAGAAGTAAAACCAAGTTGATTGATGGTTGGTTCAGTTCTATGTAAATCTCAATTTGAAGGAGGAAACATATACTTGGTTAGAAAAGCAGAAAGTTCATAAAATGCAACAATGGAGAGAAGTCAAACCTAGTAATCTTACAGAACTGGATACACAACAGATAATCAACATGCCAGGAAGGTGGAAATATTTTCCAGGTATCCTCATTTGACCGTAGTCGACGCTTGATCCATGCATATCTCCTTTCAGTCTTGTCTAACTTGGCCAGTTCTGTTTCCCCAGCAAAGAAGTATAAGAATAACAATGGAGCAAAAAGTATGTACATTTGTAATCAAATGAAATATGCAACTGATGTAAGAAGCATGTGCAAGGTTTCCACCTGCTCCTTCAAAGATCTGCTTATATGAGATAAGCTCCTTGCTGCAAAAATTCTTTACTAGCTCTTCCCTCACAGAAGGTTCCAGAGCATCAACCACCAAGCAAGCATCAGATAGCTGCTGCAATAGATCTTCATCTTCTGTTTCCTTCCCAGTTCCTAAGCTGCAAAAGTACACTAATTTGTGGATCCGTTTCGTAGTATGAAGTACTCCCGCCGTCTCAAAATAGATGTCTCAGATTTTTCAAGATTTGGATGAATCTAGACACTGTTTAGTATATAGATTCATCCAAATTTTGACAAACCTGAGACATATATTTTGAGACGGAGGGAGTACTAGATATGTAGCAAGCAAACTAATTAGCTACTAAATAAGACTTTGCAGGTACTTCGAAGTATTCCCACTTCATAGGCATGAAAACACAGTCAGATTACCAAACAGTCTGTCCAACAGGGATCATTATTTGATAGGCTATTTAGGGAACACAGATTATAGCTTTTCGGTTCCTAACAAATTTTTGCTTTTACACTGGATTTGAATTATACTGGCTGGTATCCTCAATTATTGATGATAGTACTTGAAAAACGACGAAGAAATGAAAAGGTTGCCACTTCCCAAGTTTGGCCACCTGTTTCTGGCTAAGACAGAGATTTAACTTGTCCTTTGCAATGATCTTACTTGCAGTATCAGACTAGTTTATTGCTCCAAGTTCAGTGCTTCCATCAATGACAAAAAACAAAGTTCATTTGTTGTGTACCTTGTAAAATCTGAATATACATGAGATTTGAGGATTTTCTTGATGTTCTTGAGTTTCTCTCTGAGCTCTGTTATTTTTGGCACATCCCGATAGGCTTCGAAATGACTGCACAGCTGGTTTACTGCCTGGAGAAAGAAACAGAGTAAGGAGCTTTCTTGGGTAACTTGTGCACACAATTACAAACACTGTCATGCCAATGAAAAATGGTCATAGTAATTAGTTCAGCGGAAAATATTGTAAGCAGCAGCACCTACTATTGTGTCTTACCTCTAGTTGTGCAGCTGCTTCCTTGTACTGACGTTTTGAGGCCATGACCTGAAGTTGCTCGACAGCAGAAACTGCACATGATGTATGTGTGGTATCAGTTAGCTTATGTGGATGTATATTTTCTACTGCAGATTGTATATTTTAAGCGTGATAGCACATATTACAAAAAAAAGTGAAGTGAGGAAACTAACCAAGCATAGTAAGACGGTGAAGAGCGGTTATTGTAGTTGTTATATGCCTCTTGGCGCAATCCAACTTCTTTATGTCGCGGCAGATTTCTTGAACCATTGTTTCACTCTGTCCAGCCTTTGATTTTATTTCACGTATTTTGTACATTAGTTCCTGTTAGTGCACAGCAAAGTTAGACTCCAATATGCCGTAAAGTGCTCACCCGGTACCAGATTAACATCATATACCCTTTCCAGAGCTAATCCAGCTATAGCTTACTAAGACTTGCCGCTCAATAGACTATCCAGTAATTTCATTGTGGGTAAAATGTAAGTCATACAGAAAAGAGAAAAAAATATGACCTGGACAGCATTTGTGGCAGCAGCAAGCTCTTCCTTGGCCTTGGTTCCCGAGTTACTCTGTGGAGTAACAATAGCTTCCCGTTATCATATATGGTGTAGTAATAAGCACATACTACCAAGCAATTCAGTACATTTCAGCTGGAGCTTTCAGAGAAACATTTTCATTGTGCATATCCAATGTAAGTTCAGCGCTATAGCATCACCATAACACGAACCACGACACTGTGACAAATAGAAAACCACGAGTCCGAACCTGCTGCCGGACTGCGGCGAGGATGCTGGCGTCCACCCGGCGAATCTCGCTCTGTATCTTCTGCATCAGCGGCTCCACCCCCGACAGCGACGCCTCTGCCAAGTCCCAAGCAAGCAAACGCAAACTGTAAACCCTACGTGCCTCGAACAACAGCTACCGAATCTCGGGAACATGGAAAGCTTGAAAACGAGCGCATTGCCGCAGCAGCGCTGCGAGCGAGGTGCTGCGGCGAACGAGAAGCGGAGGGACGGAATCGTTTCGAGCGGCTCGCGTACCAGTGGGGAACATCTGGTTGATGTACTCGAGGGCGCTGGACTTGTCCATCTCTGGCAGAGATCTCCCGAGCGCCCGCCCGCTCCCGGGAGGATCTGGAAGGAGAGGGGAGCGACGCGAGGAGGGGGGCGATCCGGTGGGGCCCTGCCGGCCGGTAGAGAGGGCGGCGCCGGGACTTCCTCTCGCGCGCGCGGGAGGGGGGATCGTCGGCGGGGTCGTCGTCTACTCGGCCGATTTGTGTTCGCCGGTGGTGGCGTCGAGTTGGAGTTGTGACGAGTCGGTTGCTGCAGGTGGAGCCCCAGTTACCCGCTTTCCAGCTAGAACCCGAACTTAACCATTTTTTTTCTGAAGTTCAAATTGTTTTTGTGAAGTTCAAATTCGTAAACACTCCACGTCTCTAATTAAAAGTCCAATTGGTGAGCGATCAAACTTCCATTAAAGCCAATCAAATTGGTCTACACTACGTAACTGAAGACTGGACAGCCAAATATTGATGCTACGCAGCCATATTCCATCGGCCGTAACAATAATCAGAAATATTTTCCGGCAAACGCGCAAAATTTGGAAGCATACCACACGTTGCCGCAAGATTGAAGGGTTTATTACCTGATATAATCAGCCTGACCAGAGCACCTTTGTTCCTGAACGTCTTATCACCGATAATATTTTGGTCGCATATGAATGCTCCATTCGATAAAGAAAATGAGTCAATGAAAGAAGGGGTTTGTGCAGTAAAACCGGATATGCATCGGGCATGTGATAGGGTTGAATGGGGCTTTTTGAGAAAATCATGCTAAAATTGGGGTTTGACCCTTTTTGGGTTAAACTGATTATGACATGTGTAAATACGGCGTGATATAGAGTCTCGGTAAATTCTTAAGAAAGTGATATCTTTGCGCATCCAAGGGACTACGTCAAGGCGATCATTTATCACCATATCTCTTTCTTTTCTGTGTAGAAGGGCTCAAGGGTCTCTTGGCCCAAGCTGAAGAACAAGGGGAATTGATCGGAGATAAAGTTTGTCGGGGTGCACCCGCAATATCAAATTTACTGTTTGCTGATGATTCTTTAATTTTGAAGCAAGCAGATGAGGCTAATGCTAGATGTCTCAAGCGGACATTGGATACCTATTGTCAAGCTTCTGGACAATTGGTGAGTACATCAAAGTCGAGTATCTTTTTCAGTCCAAATACACCTGTAAATGAAAGGGGGGGCTATATGTACTAATCCGGATATTATGCAAGAGGCACTTACAGAAAAATACCGTGGCTTGCCGGACATGGTTGGTGTGGATTGGTCTGACTCATTTCAATTCTTGGTAGACCGAGTATGTCAACAAATTAATGGGTGGAAGGAGAAGATTTTATCTTCTGGTAGAAAGAAAGTGCTACTCAAAGCGATAGCTTGAGCAATACCATCTTATGTGATGTCGGTTTTCAAGATTCCAAAAAAAAATGTAAAGAAATCACTATGGCAATGTCAAATTTTTGGTAGGGTGACGATGCTAATCGAAAGAGGATGCATTGGTTAGCTTGGTGGAAATTATGTGTACCAAAGAAGTAAGGAGGTATGGATTTTAGAGATATTCATTGCTTTAATCTTGCATTGCTAGCTAAACAAGTCTGGAGACTATTGGAGGAACCAAATTCGTTGTGTTCGAGAGTTCTTCATGCTAAGTATTTTCCATCCATGAATTTACCTAATGCGCTTATAAAAAAGGCAACTCCTTTACTTGGAAAAGTATATGGTCTGGCATTCAGACTTTTAAAAGAAACATATTTGGCATGTCGGCCAAGGTATAAGATAAATATCTGGGATGAAGAGTGGAATTCTGGTAGGTGATAAATGAGCAAACCTTCTAGCCAATTAATGCTTAAAGAATATTGTCAATGCCACTCTTGTCACATGATATGGATGATTTTGTGGATTAGATTCTAACCAATAGGAACCTTTTCTGTACGATCAGTCTACCATGTTGAATGAAAAAGCCAATTCGTATCCAGAGTGAACCATGAACTAGGTGCTGGAAGTATGAACCCACATCCAATGTGGGATGCAATTTGGAAGATAAAAGTTCCATCCAAAGTTAAAATTTATCTTTAGCAAATTATGCAGAAAACAATTCCATGCCAAGTTGTACTGGCAAACAGGCATGTCAGAGTCAGCGCCCAATGCCCTCTTTGCGAGATTGGAGTAGAAGACACAGAAGCATATGATATTCTATTATTCACGCTCCAAACTCATTTGGAGGAAACTTGGGCTCGAGGAATTAATTGATCAAGCTTGCGTCATTGATCATACAGGACAAGCTGTCCTGGAATATCTTTTATGCTTTAAACATCACTTACCCACGATTCTAGGGAAGTCAAGCATACCTGAACTAGTCGCGACCACTAGTTGGTGCCTCTGGTGGGAGAGACGGCAAGCTACTCATGATGGAAAGGTGAAGGATCCACGAGATACGGCCGTTGCTATTGGAGCATTCTACTCCAACTTTATCACTACTCATTATCCTAAACCAAAAATACGGAAAACGGTTGGATAAAGACTTTGCAAAATTTTGTAAAGCTTAATGTTGATGCTTCGTTCAATGCAGACGTCCTCTGTGGCACTACAGGTGCAATAATCCGTGAAAGTTCTGGAAACTTCGTTGCCGCGAGTAACAAAAGGCTGGAATTTGTCTATGATGTATTGTCGGCCAAGGTATATGCATTGAAATAATGTTTAATCTTGGCTCAAAGTGTGGGATGCAATAGAGTTATATGTTGCTATGACAGCCTCAATGTGGTCCAGGCAATGAATGAGGGAGGCTACTCCAATGGAGCTTCGGTTGCAACCCTTGATGACTGCTATCACCTGGCATCCGAATTTTTAAAGGTTAAGTCTGAACATAAATTTCGCGAAGCAAACTCGATATCTCATGAATTAGCTAGGCTAGCTCGGGAATCTAATCAACAAGTCCGGTTAGCCCCTATGTTATATTTCTCTCCTAGTAAATGATGTAACGTCTATATCGAATGAATAAAGAAAGGTATGGTTATGTCAAAGAAAAAAGGCAATTACATTGGCCTGCTACTAAATAGCTATTGTTTACCTTATTCTCTTCTCCAAAGGTGAGAAATAAGAATACTAGTACTCCTTTTTGTAGGTATGAATCAAGCATGTCATCCATATATTCAACCTCTGCTTTATGAGAGGTATTTTCTGAATGGTGATATGTCTGACCATATCTTTATCTTTGATTCGATTGTGTGACTCATGTTGAAATGCATTGGATTGTATCCAGCATTATCTTGACAGGCAGAAGCATGTTGTTCCCTCAATTTGCTGAAAGACTGTAAGTTGTTTCTTTAGCGTATGAGACTGTTATTTTCCAATGCACCAAGTCCGCTTACATCATGTCATATGTGTCGACAGGCAAAGAGAACTTTGACCTATTGTGCCGTGAGGACTACCATGTTAAGATAATTGCGGTGACCCAGCATATCACTGCATGATGTAGTATACTATAGTCGTTGACATAACACCAAACAAACACCGTTCACCAGTATTATATCCCTTAGAGTGATACAACGGAAGCATTGTGAATCCAAAACATTTCTATATATTACAACTCGACTCTTTACAAAAGATCCAGGAAATAACTGTAAGTTACAGAGGAAGAAAAGTATTACAAAGAAGAACCAAAAGAATCTACTCAAAAGCTATTTTAAGAATAATTAAATTTCTAATACTAATTGGTTTGCAATTGTGGCTACTGCAATGCTCTATAGTAATGGTTCCTATGGCTAGAGAATATACTCCTATATAATCTAGAACTTTGTCTTCACTTTAGTTGATGATATACTGACTCTATTGATTTCATTGACGAACTTGAGCTTTCGGTGACGATTCCTTTGATCATAAGTTAGTGTTGACGTTATCTTCATCGGCTTATGAATCTAGCAAGGGTTAAGAAGATACGGTTGAGTACGATCATACTCAGCAAGTTCACTAAAAAGGAGCGTTGTATGCACTATCTACAGCCACACACCATAAGTCATAGGCTATGTAGTTTTTTGTAAACATTTCTTCAAAGATTGCTTTTATTCTGAAAAGCTATGTCTGTCAGCCTTCACGGGTTTACCAGAACTTCATGGAGTTCCTTTCATGACGCGTTCATGGCTCCTTCTAGGAACAAGGAGTAACATGTCACCCTTTTATACACTTTGCAGAGGTGCGTTGCTTTACCAATAAGAGATCCTTATCCATGCTTCACATCTGGGCGATCTTTCCCGTCCACACTTTCTTTGGTGTGAGGCTCAGTATAAGAATCCAAGCCGATCATTGTCCTCCTTTGCAACCCCACATTCCAACACGATCCTTCAGGCCATCCACATCTTTGTTAAGTCCCCTCTCGGGCAAGCTACAACTCTGATAGGCCCCCGAAGACTCTGTGAGTAGATGATGTCCCTGGAAGCCCCCAACAAAGTGGCAGACCTACCTCTGACATTCCCTCACAGATAACCTAGATACCAAGATCGCAGGTAACTAAGGGGTCTCACCCATGTATTGGTCCTCGAAAGGAATACCAACATCACGAGATGGTCATTTGTCGACATTGAAGGGAATATGCCCTGAGAGGCAATAATGAAGTGTTTATTATGTGTATTCCAAGTATATGATAGATGTTTATTTTGCATGCTATAATTGTATTAATTCGGAAATGTTAATACATGTGTGTTTAATAAACAAACAGAAAGTTCCTAGTTATGCCTCTCTCATAAACTAGCTCGTTGATTAACAAGATGATCAAAGTTTCCTGATCACAGACATTGGATGTTGTTAATACTCCCTCTGTCCTGAAATACCCTGCATTCTGAGTTTAGTCAAAGTCAAACTTTATAAAGTTTGGTAGAATATATAGAAAAAACTATAAATATCTATAGCACCAAATGTATATATTATGAAAATATATCTTATGACGATTCTAATGGTGCTTATGTTGTATTATATGTGTACATAAATTTTTCAATATGTTTGGTCAAACTTTACAAAGTTTGACCTTGACTAAACCTAGAATGCAGGGTATTTCAGGACAGAGGGAGTAACGAGGTCACAACATTAGTGTAATGATGTGATGAACATTCATCCGAAGTATAGCATTACGATCAAAGTCATTGAGTTTATATTGCTATAACAACTTACGAAGTGATCCTAATCCTTAGACCATGAGATCATGTCAATCACTAACACCAGAAGAGTTTCCTGATGACATCAAACGTCACACCGTAACTAGGTGATTATAAAGATGGCTTCAGAACTAATAAAGTGTTGTGTTGAGGCTCATGGATCGAGAGTGGAATTTGTTCATCCCGATGACGGATAGATATACTCTGGGCCCTCTCGGTGATATCATATTGGTTAGCTTGCAAGCAAGTGATTTGATCACTAGAATGTTACATCACGGGAACGAGAAAAGAGTGCATGTCGGTAACGAGATTAAACTAGGTATGGAGATACCGATGATCGAATATCGGACATGTAATATATCGTGAAACAAAGGTATTAAGATACTAGCGTAAAAGGTTCCGACGATCACATGAAAGTCATCGTTGAATGTGTGGGAGTCAGTATGGATCTCCAGGTCCCGCTTCTGATTATTGATCGGAGAAGGGTCTCGATCATGTCCACATTATTCGTGAACCATAGGATGGCACACTTAAGGGACACTGACATCCAATTGGAGCAGAAGTTTCATGCCGAAAAGAATAACAAGCACAAGAATTTATTTCACTAGATACCGAAACAGGTTTTCGGGTGAAATTGCAGAAAGTGTTTTTGCATGTGAAATGAAATACTAGCAAGGGGTTATATGTGAATGTTTGTCATTAAAGTAATTGACAAAATTCTGAATAAATAAAAGGAGTTTTATTTAATGAGAGTTTGCATTAAATTTGGTGGAAATGTAATAGCAATTTTGAGTGGGATTTTGAGTGGAGGGAATTGAAGAGATTTTTGTGAGTGGAGTGTCAACCCACATGAATGAGGGGAGGGCAAGGGGCAGCCCCATGCGCCGGCCACCCCCTTGGGGTTCCCCCCCTCTCCTATAAAAGGCACCCCCCTCCTCACTTCTCACTCACACCTCCTCGTGAAGGATATCTCTCCCCCTCTAGAATTTATCCCCCATGGTCTCGGACTAGCGAGATACATGTTCTCGATGGCTATTCGGCAAGAAAGGGTTGTGCTTCCGCTGCATCGCTGGAGCGAGGAGGCGGAGGTTGCTCAGTGTCTTGTACGTGTGTGCGAGCACGGATGCGCTGTTGTTTTGCGGCGCTAGGACTTCCTCTTGATCTTGAGATCGGCAAGAGATCGTCTACATCAACCACGAGTTTAACTTGTTAAGCTTTGTCGGTCTTCGAGGGTATGTTCTCTACGGATATATATCCGCCCGTTGTTTGTATCTAGTAGATAGATCTTGGTACATAGTTCCCATCATAGGAAAATTTTTGTTTTCTTTGCTGCGAACCCTACAGTGGTATCAGAGCCGGATCTATGCGTAGATGCTTTACACGGGTAGTACACATATGAGTATGTGGGTCATGATGATCATGTTGTTGCTTCTTAGTTGTATTTTTGGATATTGGTGGCATAGTGGGATGAAGTGGCCCGGACAAACTTTACATGTCCTCGCACATGAGACCCGTTCCACGCTTGACATGCAACTAGTTTGCATAAGTGGCTAGCGGGTGTCTGTTTCTCCTACTATGTCAACATCTATTTTGCAACGAGTTGTAAACAATTTGGTTATCCTCGTTGTGGTTCATGTTCGTAGGTAAGAACGGTTCTATCTTCGAAAGCCCTAAGCCACGTAAAACTTGCAATGGATAAATTAGAGGCGTCTAGTTTAGATTGTTGCTGGGCTAGTATTATGATATGGTGATGTTGTAAGTAGAAGTATGAGATGATACTCTTACAACATACATAACGTGTAAGTTCCATAGACCTTGGCCTTACGCATAAAGGTATTATAGTGATCATACCACGGTGCACATGATAGAGATCATATGCGGGAACCATATCATTTCACTAATAAACATGTGATGTTTAATAGCATCTTATATTGCTTGTTTGGCGTTTTATTAGCATAATAAGATGATTCCTCATTTAAATATCAAGATAAGAATGTGTTCTTCCTTTAGTATGCACCGATTATGTTTTCTTCGCTCCAAGACATCACGTGATGATCGGGTGTTCTTGGATACGACCATATTTCGGGTGTAAGACAGTTACACACGCGAATACTAAGGTTCTAACTTGGCGAGCCTAGCATGTACAGACATGGCCTCAGAACACGGACCTAAAGGTTAATCATGAGTCATATAGTAGATATGATGCCCATTTGATGCTCGCCTTTGAAGCTACATCGACTCACGTGATGATCGGACTTGGTGTAGTGGATTTGGTTCATGTAATCACCAAAAAGGCACGAGGGATGTCGTTTTTGAGTGGGAGTTCATTCTTAATGTGGATTAGTTGAACTCAATCTATCATAAACTTAGTCTAAACTTTACAAATTTTGCTGTAGATGGCACCACCTGCTTTTAATTTCAATGTGTTCATGGAGAAAGAGAAACTTGCAATGAACGGTAGCAACTTTACCGAATGGGCCATGAATTTGAGGATTCTCCTCTCTACTGCACAAAAGCAATATGTGCTAGAAGTGCCGCTAGGCCCCCTACCTTTCGATGATGCCCCTGACGAGGAAAAGAATGTCGAAAAGTTCTTTAGCTGCATGATGGAAGAGCACAACTCCGTAAGTGAGCATGTACTCAAGATGTCGGGTTACGCCGATAAGCTTGTGTCCCTGGGAATAACGATTCCCATTGACTTAGGCATCCATCGTGTTCTGCAGTCTCTGCCACCTAGCTATAAGAGCTTCGTGATGACCTATAATATGCAAGGCATGAAGAAGTCTCTCCCCGAGCTTCTGTCAATGCTTAAAACTGCAGAAGTGGAGATCAAAAAGGAACATCAAGTGTTGATGATCAATAAGAATACTGGTTTCAAGAAAGACAAGAAGGGAAAACGGAAGGGAAGTAAGGGCGGCAAGTCGGTTGCCGTGCCTGAAAAGAAACCCCGAGTTGGACCTAAGTCTGATACCGAGTGCTACTATTGTAAGGGGACTGGCCACTGGAAGCGCAACTGCCCCAAGTATTTGGCAGACAAGAAGGCCGGCAAGGCAAACAAAGGTATATATGATATACATGTTATTGATGTGTACTTGACTAGTGCTCGTAGTAGCACCTGGGTATTTGATACCGATTCAGTTGCTAATATTTGTAACTCGAATCAGGGGCTGCAAAACAAGCGACCGCTAGCAAGGGGTGAGGTCAAAATGCGTGTCGGCAATGGATCAAGCGTTGATGTGATCACCGTCGGAACGCTGCCTCTCCACTTACCGTCGGGATTAGTAATAAACTTAAATAATTGTTATCTGGTGCCAGCACTAAGCATGAACATTGTATCTGGATCGTGTTTGATGCGAAGTGGTTATTCATTTAAATCCGAGAACAATGGTTGTTCTATTTATATAAATGAAATCTTTTATGGTCATGCACCGATGATGAATGGTTTATTTCTATTGGATCTAGATAATAGTGTTACACGTATTCATAATGTTGATGCTAAAAGGATTAAACTTAATGATGATATATCCGCATATATGTGGCACTGCCGTCTAGGACATATTGGCGTTAAACGCATGAAGAAGCTCCATTCAGATGGACTTTTGGAATCACTTGATTTTGAATCATTTGATACATGTGAGCCATGCCTTATGGGCAAGATGACTAGAACGCCGTTTTCCGGTTCAATGGAACGGGCGACAGATTTATTGGAAATCATGCATTCTGATGTATGTGGTCCAATGAGTGTGTCGGCGCGAGGTGGATATCGTTATTTTGTTACTTTCACGGATGATTTGAGTAGATACGGTTATATCTACTTGATGAAACACAAGTCTGAAACCTTTGAAAAGTTCAAGGAATTTCAGAATGAAGTGGAAAATCATCGTAATAGAAAGATCAAATTTCTACGGTCCGACCGTGGAGGTGAGTATCTAAGTTACGAGTTTAGCACTCACATGAAAGAGTTTGGAATTGTTTCACAACTCACACCTGCCGGAACACCACAGCGAAATGGTGTGTCGGAACATCGTAATCGTACTTTATTGGATATGGTTCGATCTATGATGTCTCTGACTGACTTACCGTTGTCATTTTGGGGTTATGCACTAGAAACTGCTGCATTCACTTTAAATCGTGCACCATCTAAATCCGTTGAAAAGACACCATATGAATTATGGTTTGGAAACAAACCTAAGCTATCATTTCTTAAAGTTTGGGGATGCGATGTGAAATGGATCGTATGGGCACCTAGAGGGGGGGGTGAATAGGTGCTAACCAATTTTTTAATACTTTTTCAATTTTAGGCTTGACACAAAGTAAATTCTCTAGATATGCAACTACGAGAATTTCCCTATATGAAACCCTAACTACTAAGCACGTAAAAGAGGAGCGAGGAAACCGTAGTGGAGCACGCGGAGACACAGGGATTTGTTTTACCGCAGTTCCTTCCTTGTTAAGGGAAGTACATCTGCGTTGGAGGGGTGGGCGGTTCTAAGACCACCACGCCACAATAGGCCTCACCCTATTCTCCGATGGATCTCGCCACGAGAGGCCTGATCCACCTTCTCCACTATTGGATCCCTTCGAGGCGGGAACCGGTGCCTTTTACAACACTATCGGGGCACACACCCACAACCGAATTGGGGGCTCCCGGGATGACAACAAGCTGTCACAAAAACAAGGTTTATCAATATAAACAAAAACGAGGATCTAGATCTTTGCAAGAAATACTAGATCGGAGGTTCTCCAAATGAATGGAGAGGAGATGAAGCGCTTGATTGCTGATGATGAAGATCGAGTTCTCCTCCTTCGATTCCCCAAGGGATGGGGCCTTTGGTGGATCTAGGTGGAGCACTCTTGTATGAAGTTTTGAGATCTGATCTGTTCTTTTTCGAGATGAATCAAGAGTTCTGGCAGGAGGGGGATGGCTGGCTTAAATACCCCCTCCCCAGATCTGGCCGTTGCACAACTTTTGGGGCGGATTATCCGCCCCCTGGGAAAACTCCGCCCCAAGGGCGGATTCTCCGGGGGAAACTCTGCCCCCTCTCTGGGGCTTGCGCCTTGGAGAAACTTGGAGAAGATCTTGGGGGGCGGATAATCCGGCCCCCCTGAGGGGCGGATTATCCGGCGAGGCCGGAAATTCCGGCCAAAACTCCACCCCCTCTCTGGGGCTTGCGCCTTGGCGATGAGCAGGAGGGGCGGATTATCCGGCCAGGCCGGAAAGTCCGGCCAATATTCCGCCCCCCTTCTGGGGCTTGCGCTTGCTTGGAGGGAGCCCCTGGTGGGGCCGGATTATTCGCCCCCAAAGGCAGAGTTCTGAGCTGCAACACTTCAACACACATTAAAAGATCCTTGGTATTGTTATCTAACACACAAAACACTAGGGATTAAGAAATGTTCTTTCAATCTCCCCCTTTTTGGTGTTAGATGACAATACTATGTCACAATTGACACCATATTCCTTTAAAGTTTGCCTCATCCATAACAATTGAGTACAAGCACTTGCAGCAGCAACATATTCAGCTTCGGCGGTTGAGAGTGAAATACAATTCTGTTTCTTTGATGACCAACACACTAGAGACCTGCCCAAGAATTGGCATGCACCAGAGGTTGATTTCCTATCATCTTTGTCACCAGCCCAATCTGAATCGGTGTAACCACACAGAGAGAAACTTGAACCCTTGGGATACCATAACCCAAAATTTGGGGAATGAACCAAATATCGGAAGATTCGCTTGACCGCCACTAAGTGGCTTTCTTTAGGAGCGGCTTGGTACCTTGCACACACTCCTACACTTAACACGATATTGGGCCTAGATGCGCAGAGGTAAAGGAGAGATCCGATCATGGATCGGTATACCTTTTGATCCACATCTTTACCCTTGGGATTGAGCTCAAGATGACACTTTGTTTGCATTGGGGTAGCAACGCCATTGAGATCCGTCATCTTGAACCTTTTGAGCATGTCTTGGATGTACTTAGCTTGATTAATAAAGGTTCCCTCTCTAAGTTGTTTTATTTCAAATCCAAGAAAAAACCTTAGCTCACCCATCATGGACATCTCAAACCTGTCAGTCATAAGCTTTGAAAATTCATCGTTAAAAGCTTGGTTAGTAGAGCCAAAAATAATGTCATCTACATAAAGTTGGCATACAAAAAGCTCCCCATTGACCTTCTTAGTAAAAAGAGTGGGATCGATTTGCCCAACTTCGAATCCACGGTCTAGCAAAAGCTCTTTAAGGTGATCATACCACACACATGGGGCTTTTTTAAGGCCATAGAGCGCCTTATCGAGTTTGTAGACATGGTTCGGAAATTTGGGGTCCTCAAACCCCGGGGGCTGCTTGACGTATACTAACTCATGTAGAGGACCATTAAGGAAAGCGCTCTTAACATCCATTTGTTGTAATTTAAAATTATGATGGGATGCATATGCAAGAAGGATACGGATGGACTCAAGGCGAGCTACAGGAGCGTAGGTCTCGCCAAAATCAATTCCTTCTACTTGAGAGAATCCTTGAGCCACGAGTCGTGCTTTATTCCTCACAACAATGCCATTTTCATCCTGTTTGTTCTTGAAGATCCACTTGGTGCCGATAACATTGCGGCAATCCTTTGGCTTTTCTACGAGCTTCCAAACTTTGTTGCGTTCGAAATTGTTTAATTCTTCATGCATCGCAACAACCCAATCGGGGTCTTCAAGAGCATCAAAAACCTTCTTTGGTTCAACCATGGAAATGTGAGCTTGATGATCACAGAAGCTAGCAAGCTCTCTTCGAGTGGATACCCTTCGTCGTAGATCACCAACTACCTTGTCAAGAGTGTGACCTCTTAGTTCAAGGTTGCGATCAGCACGAGCCTTGCGACGAGCCTCAATATCCTTATTGTTTCTCGGAGGAGTGGATTCAATTGTTGTATCCTTGTCTTGATTACTGCATTGCCCTTGATCTTGGTCACCGGTACTGCCAGAAGATTGTTGCTGAACATTTTCTTTAGGCCCGGATAATCCGCCCCTTGGAGGGGCCGGACTATCCGGCCTGGGAGATGAAGTACCAGAACCATCTTCCTGAGAGAGCCTGACTGGAGTTGGAGAGCCATGGCCGGATAATCCGTCCCTGGGGGCCGGAGAATCCGGCCTGGGAGCATCAGAGATGTTGATTTCTCCTTCGGATCCCCTGGTACGAGTTGGAGTGCCAGGGGCGGATTGTCCGCCCCTTGGAGGGGGCGGATAATCCGGCCTGTGACTACCATCTTGTCCAGGAGACTGAAGATCTTCAGCAGGTTGCGGTGTTGGTGCAGAATTTTCTCCAATAGTAGGAGCTTGTTGATCTTGTGTAGATGAGGGCTCCACATGAGTGGAGCATTGTCCTTCCCGATCCGCCACAAGGGGTTCCTCAATGGGGCGGAAAAATCCCACGCCCATTCTTCTTATGGCATCTTGGGGTATTTCAACATCTGCATCACAAACATCAACTTGCCCTACAAAGGAGCCGTTATTTTCATCGACCGAAAGGCCGTGGATAATAAATGGATTTTCAAAAGAAAAACTGATGTTGATGGTAATGTGACCGTCTATAAAGCTATACTTGTCGCAAAGGGGTTTCGACAAATTCAAGGAGTTGACTACGATGAGACATTCTCTCCTGTAGCGATGCTAAAATCAGTTACGATTATGTTAGCAATTGCTGCATATTTCGATTATGAGATATGCCAGATGGATGTCAAAATCGCGTTTCTCAATGGCAATATTGAAGAAGAGTTGTATATGATACAACCAAAGGGTTTTGTCGATCCTAAGGATGCTAACAAGGTGTGCAAGCTTCAGCGATCCATCTATGGATTGAAGCAAGCATCACGAAGTTGGAATCTCCGCTTTGATGAGGTGATCAAAGAGTTTGGATTTGTCCAAACTTATGGAGAAGCTTGTATTTACAAGAAAGTGAGTGGGAGCAATGTGGCATTTCTGATATTATATGTGGATGACATATTATTGATCGAAAATGATATGGATCTTTTAAACAGTGTTAAAAGTTATCTAAACAATAAATTTTCAATGAAGGACCTAGGTGAAGAGTCATACATATTAGGCATAAAGATCTATAGAGATAGATCTAGGCGCCTAATAGGGCTATCACAAAGTACATACCTTGATAAGATTTTAAAGAAGTTTCAAATGGACGAAAGTAAGAAGGGGTTCTTACCTATGTTGCAAGGCACGACATTGAGTAAAACTCAAAGTCCGGCTATGGCAGAAGAAAGAGAGATAATGTACAAAGTCTCCTATGCTTCAGCCATAGGCTCTATAATGTACGCCATGCTATGTACAAGACCGGATGTGGCACATACTATTAGTTTGACTAGTAGGTACCAATCAGATCCAGGTTCGGAACACTGGAAAGCGGTCAAGAATATCTTTAAGTACTTGCGAAGAACTAAGGATATGTTTCTTGTATACGGAGGTGAAGAAGAGCTCGTCGCTAAGTGTTATGTTGACGCTAGCTTTGACACCGATCCGGATGACTCTAAGTCTCAATCTGGATACGTATTTCTCATGAATGGCAGAGCGGTTAGTTGGAGAGCTCCAAACAACCTATGGTGGCGGGATCAACAATGGAGGCCGAATATGTTGCAGCTTCGGAAGCGGCTCAGGAAGCAGTTTGGATGAAGGAGTTCATATCCGAACTAGGTGTGGTTGCAAGTGCGTTGGACCCAATGGTGATCTATTGTGACAACAATGGTGCCATTGCCAATGCCAAAGAACCAAGGTCTCACAAGTATCCAAGCATATTAACTGTCGGTTTCACTCCATCCGAGAACATGTCAAGGATGGAGATACAAGATTTGTAAAGTACATACGGATCTCAATGTAGCAGATCCGTTGACTAAAACTCTCCCTAGAGCAAAACATGATCAACACCATAACTCCATGGGTGTTAGATACATCACTATGTAACTAGATTATTGTCTCTAGTGCAAGTGGGGGACTGAAGGGAATATGTCCCGAGAGGCAATAATAAAGTGTTTATTATATGTATTCCAAGAATATGATAGATGTTTATTTTGCATGCTATAATTGTATTAATACGGAAACATTAATACATGTGTGTTCAATAAACAAACAGAAAGTTCCTAGTTATGCCTCTCTCATAAACTAGCTCGTTGATTAACAAGATGATCAAAGTTTCCTGATCATAGACATTGGATGTTGTTAATAACGAGGTCACAACATTAGTGTAATGATGTGATGAACATTCATCCGAAGTATAGCATTACGATCAAAGTCATTGAGTTTATATTGCTATAACAACTTACGAAGTGATCCTAATCCTTAGACCATGAGATCATGTTAATCATTAACACCGGAAGAGTTTCTTGATGACATCAAATGTCACACCGTAACTGGATGATTATAAAGATGGCTTCAGAACTACTAAAGTGTTATGTTGAGGCTCATGGATCGAGAGTGGAATTTGTTCATCCCGATGACGGATAGATATACTCTGGGCCCTCTCGGTGATATCATATTGGTTAGCTTGCAAGCAATTGATTTGATCACTAGAATGTTACATCACGGGAACGAGAAAAGAGTGCATGTCGGTAACGAGATCAAACTAGGTATGGAGATATCGATGATCGAATCTCGGACATGTAATATATCGTGAAACAAAGGGATTAAGATACTAGCATAAAAGGTTCCGACGATCACAGGAAAGTCATCGTTGAATGTGTCGGAGTCAGTATGGGTCTCCAGGTCCCGCTTCTGATTATTGATCGGAGAAGGGTCTCGATCATGTCTGCATTATTCGCGAACCGTAGGGTGGCACACTTAAGGGACACTGACATCCAATTGGAGCAGAAGTTTCATGCCATAAAGAATAACAAGCGCAGTAATTTATTTCACTAGATACCGAAACAGGTTTTTGGGTGAAATTGCAGAAAGTGTTTTTGCATGTGAAATGAAATAATAGCAAGGGGTTATATGTGAATGTTTGTAATTAAAGTAATTTACAAAATTCTGAATAAATAAAAGGAGTTTTATTTAATGAGAGTTTTCATTAAATTTGGTGGAAATGTAATAGCAATTTTGAGTGGGATTTTGAGTGGAGGGAATTGAAGAGATTTTTGTGAGTGGAGTGTCCACCCACATGAATGAGGGGAGGGCAAGGGGGAAGCCCCATGCGTCGGCCACCCCCCTGGGGTTCCCCCTCTCCTATAAAAGGCACCCCCTCATCACTTCTCACTCACACCTCCTCGTGAAGGATCTCTCTCCCCCTCTAGAATTTATCCCCCATGGTCTTAGACTAGCGAGATACATGTTTCCGGTGGCTATTCGACAAGAAAGGGTTATGCTTCCGCTGCATCGCTAGAGCGAGGAGGCGGAGGTTGCTCAGTGTCTTGTACGTGTGTGCGAGCACGGATGCGCTGTCGTTTTGCGGCGCTAGGACTTCCTCTCGATCTTGAGATCGGCAAGAGATCGTCTACATCAACCACGAGTTTAACTCGTTAAGATTTGTCGGTCTTCAAGGGTATGTTCTCTACGGATATACATCTGCCCGTTGTTTGTATCTAGTAGATAGATCTTGGTACATAGTTCCCATCGTAGGAAATTTTTTGTTTTCTATGCTGCGAACCCTACAATGTGAGCTTATTGATGAGTATTGGTCATGAATCCAAGATATATCTTCGTGGTGTCATACCATCAACTCCAACATGGTGGCTTCGACCACCGCACTCTTTCCTTGAGAAGAGTTGGTTCTTTGTGGATTTTCTTGCTTATCTTGTGTTCTTATAGAAACACACCCATTTTTGTCTTTTCTTTGATTTGACTTTTGCAATTTTTGGGTGTGTAGTACCATCTTAGTTTGTCTATCTAAACCTAAGCCTTTCTCCCTCACCGGGACATCTATCTTGCACACACGTCCCTTGTTGAAACTTGTGAGTGTGTTGTTTGGGGTGTGGTGGCCTGAACCTGTGTAAAACAGAAAATTCAGAGAGGTCCGAATTATCCGCCCCTAGTGGGGGCCAGATTATCCGACCCGGGCTGAATTGTGTTATTTAGGCTAGGCGTTAGGTGGAAGGGCTCAAATAGAGCATCCACATCCATCCTGACCCCTCTCTCTCACATAGCCGTTGGCGGCCTCCCCAACCCTCCCCAGTGTCGTTCCGGCCACTGGATTCTTCGGTCCTCCCCCGGATCTTCTTCGCATATCCTCTGGGTACCTTATCCTTCGAGTACTTCTTCCAATGAGTGAGGGTAAATCTTCCATTCTTATCTTTTGTATTGAAGTTGTGTTTTTGTTGTTGAAACTTGGTTTAGAGGATGCCCTGTTGTAACACCCTCAGAATCGACACTATGCATGTTTTAGCGCTTCCCGCCAAACCCGCATAGAAACGATTCAAAGGTGCCCACCAGGCACTTTCGTGCGGGTGGAAAACGAAGTAATATCATTACACAATAGTCCTCTATGGAACCCACAAAACAAATATATACAACAACGACTCCATGAGTCAAGAATACAATATACAGTACAGAGATCCAAATCACCTTGAAAATGATACAGCGTCCGAGTACGGACAAGATGCAAATTGAGCTAAGAGCCCTGAAGAATAACCAATGGCGTCCACAACCCTGCCCAGGCCAAGCCGGAAGGGTAACCCTGCTAACGACGTCGATCTCAAAACCTGCTTAAACAAAAGGGGTGCCGACAAAGGGCAAAGGAAAAGAGAGCGGTCAGTACTGAGGCCAGTACACGGCGAGACTAGAATTCGGCGGTCCTCGCCTACATAGGTATGGTGGACTGAAGCGGCAACGCGGCATGCACTAAACAACCTATAGAGACTAAATACAACTGGCGGCTATCATATAGGGATAAGAAATACCTACTCGGATCCAACCTGATTCTAACACCAAACATACCCATCCTGGTATTCCCCCTCGATACCAACCGAGGAAGTCAACCGAGGAACTCACACCGTTGGCAGTTTTATTCATTTCGTTATAGTTGCGGCAATTACTAGTCAGATATAGATAACATGAGTCATCCTGATATAATAAGCAGTGGACATTTTTAATTAACCATTCCGTTGTAGTTGTAGTACTTACTAGTCAGATACATATAGCATGAGGCCTCCCAAAACCCAGCAGTTGTTGGCACTTTTATTTAGCCATTCCGTTGTAGTTGCAATACTTACTAGTCAGATACAATGGTAACAGGTGTCAACCCAAACAAGCAATTGTTGGCACTTTTATTTAGCCATTCCATTTCTATTATAGTGAAGATGATTACTAGTCATTATTAAGTCAAATTTATAGCACTACTTTAGTTATAGTTGTCTATGATCGAGATACTGTGCTCCAAGTCGTCCATAACCGCGGACACGGCTTTCAGAAAGTTTTACCCTGTAGGGGGGCACAAATAGCAACACACGCACGATCAACCTCGAGAAAAACCAATAAAACCCAACGAGGCATCACGACAGAGCAATTGCAAGATTCATATAGATTTCAGGGGGCCACCCCACCAAGCTACCCGCTACGAAGTTGGCCGGCTCCGAGACGGACCCAGAGGTTTGCGAGAACGGCTGTAAACGACTGGGAACCCAAAAGTGTGACTAGGCTTGTCGATACCGCGTAATCGTGCCGCGATCCAAAACAGTACAGGCGCTCCACGCGCAATCGTAAATAAAGCAGTAAAGCATGGCATAAGTACATGATAGTAATAAAGCCCCAAACTACTTTGTGGCCCCAAGAAATAAATATGACTCAAGCTCTGGCTAGGGGGATTCATGGTCCCACATGCGGATAGTGCGAATATTCAAAGAACAGGTATCAAGTACTCGGGGTCCTACGGGACACAAGTGGACGGTTAAAAACCAAATAACATCTATTGCCCACCTGTGCCTCTGCATTATTTATCTACTTCAATTTTAGTTATTAAACGATAATTAAATCCATGATCATCTCCAACATTAAACATGCGGCATTACTCCAACAACTGTGGTACTTGACGACACGCAACAACACTTGAGCAAGCGACTACGACGCGCAAGTCCAACTATCTACCAAACAACAGGTAATAGGATGTGTCCAAGGCAATATAAGGCTGCAAGGGATATCACGAGTACGAAAACTAGAGCATCGCAACACAGATAGCAATAGGTCAACAGGAGGGAATAAATATTATAAAAATAAGATAGGTAGAAAGGGTGAGAATGCTCGCCTGAAAAGATTGCCGAAGGTTCATTGGGTATCGGGTCGACACTCGCATCAACTCATCATCCTAATCCGTGAAGAAGCAAAGCACTAGCAGAAACACCGGATGCAATATTTAATACTACGGCAGAAGATCGGGCATGATGCATGTATGATGTATGACATGGCAAGCATGCGATGCAATTAGGCAATATTAAACGGAACCGGGGTCCCGACAATTAATTAATAGGTTTATGTTGTTTAGATAACCCGCAATTTAAATGTTGTCTTAACAAGGCAAAATATAACACCGGTTCGCTACACAAATTTAAATGGAGCCAATATTAGACTAGATTCGCCCGCATATGGCCTCCATATTTAATTATAAGGTGAATCGGCATAAGGCCCCCAACCCACATGACAATATGTATGCAAGCATGGCAATTTTATATGTAACAAGTAATATCATTTATAAAAATATGGGCTTAGGGTCACACATTGGGATATCGGCGATCTTGGCGTTTCGGGGTTCGTCGGGGTTTGGGTTCGGTCTCGGTCGGATCGGTCTCCGAATCTGGAAGAAGGTCTTGTGGTTTTCCGTGAAGGAGATCTTGTGGTTTCCCGGGCTTCCATTGTCGAAGGTGTACTTGGTTTCGGGCATCAATGGTTGTCGGAAGATCTTGTCGACAAGGACGGTGACCTTGTCTGACTTCATCCTTGTATGACGGGAAGATCTTGATTCACGGCAGCACATCAACACCAACTCATCATACCAATGTATCACTACCACGTCGTATTCTCCTGTTGACCACAAAAACAACAATACCCCACTCTCCCTTTGTTTCCGGTAGCACACAGGAAACAAAAGCACAGAGCACATGCTGAAGACGGAGATGCGAGGCTTGGCAGGTGGCATAGTACACGGTACCGCAGAGGCGGCGAGGATGGCGAAGGGAGAGGGGACGGGCGCAGGCCGCGCTGCCTCCAGCGACAACCGGAGGAGCTCGGGACGGTACGGACGGCGGAGGGGACGCATGAAGGGGCCCCTGGCAGCAGACGCGACCGCGGTTAGCGGGCGGCGACCTTGGACGGCATGGGGCTCCTGGTGGCCGGAGGCGGCGGAACCACGACAGGATGGAGGAGGTCGGCCGCAGAGCTCGCGGGAGGCGCAGGGCTGGGACGGCCAAGGCACCGGGCGGCGACGGCCGGTCGCAAGGCCAGGGAGTTCTTCGGGGCGGGGTGCTGCGGGCGACGGCGGACGGGAGGCCGGCGGAGGTAGGGCCACACGCGGAGAGGAGAGCCGAGAGGGCGAGAGGGAGGCGCGAGACGGCGGTGCGGGCCCGAGGACGGGGCGCCGGTGAGCTTGCCGGATGCTGGCGGAGGGAAGGTCGATGGCGGGGGATGGGACAAGGCCGGGTGGCTCGGCTCAAGGGAGTGCGCGGGCGGAGCTTGGGGAAGGGGCCGACGCTAGGCGCTGCCCGGTCCCGCGGGGCATGAGGCGGCTCGGGTGGAGACGGACGAGGCCGGCGGTGCCGGTCGGGGGTGCAGAGGAGGGCGCCACGGCGGAAGGCGACGGAGCTTGCAAGAGCGGTGGCGCGCTCTGCAGAGGAGGCCAGGGACTGGGGTTGAGGCGAGGAAGGTCTTGCGCGGCTGTAGGAGGAGGGTGGCGGGGCCGGCGAACAGGGGCGACGGCCAGAGGCGGGGTGGGCGGTGGAGGCCGACGCGGCGCTGGTTGTCAGGCTAGGGAGAGGGGATCGCGAGGAGAGAGGAGCGGGGTGGGGTTACAGGTGGGGCCAGCAGGGAAGAGGTGGAGCGGGATCAGGGGAGCGGGTCACGCCGTGGTGAGTTCGATCGGGAGGTGGGGGTGTGCGTGCGTGGTGTTGTGTGGGTCCGGCGGCGGAGGGAGTGGGGAGTAGGGGTGAGAGAGGTGGGGGTAGGATGTAGGGTTTTTCCAGGATCGGATCCAGCCGGCTGGGCCTTTGGGCCTGGCCGGTTTAGGTCTTGCTTTTATTTTTATTTATATATAAAATGTTTTCTGTTTCTTTTGTTTTTAAAACTTATTTTTGTAAATAATTTTACATAATTGAAATAGCAAAAATATAAGTTGAATAAAAGGGGAGATGTAATGTTGAAAACAATATAGGGTTTTATAAAATAGTTCGAGGCAAAGTATGCATGATGGCATGATGATGCACAAAATATAAACCACAGGCGATTTTCTACTAGAGGTTTTGCCCGGGGTGCTACAATTCGACACCACTAACAATGGATCTCGCCCTCGAGATCTGCCTCCTTGTACGGGGAAGATGGCCGGCGGTCTGAATCTTCTCGCTTCGTGTAGCTCCTCGCGACACCACTAACCATGATTGTTTCTCCGTCTTGAAATCGTCGACACCACCAACAAGGGATGTTGCCCACGTTCGTCGAGTGAACACACCGGGAACAAAGGGTGAAGGCAAAGGTCTCGGAAAAAAAATAAGGCCACCTTTAACTTCTGCGGATAGAGTAAAGTTACTTGATCAACCGATTCAATGCACAAGAGCGAATGATAAGAGTAGTCGGATGGTGATCAGTCCATCGCGCACCCAAAGCATTACTCTACACATGAATAGGAGAACTATGCAACCAACTCTCAGAATCAGACTGAAGATCTCGACAAGCGAGGTTTGGAAACAAAGGAGGGATGGAGATTCCCATCAGACCTGATGTAGATGACTTCGTCGTGTCGGAAATCACCGGAAGATACAAAGAAAAATTTAGTGAATTTACGGTCCACTGAAAGGTACAATAGAGAAAAGTTCCTCAGATAGCAAGAAGTCCGGATGTCGAAGCACCGTTACAAGAGGATGGAAGCGAAACCCTGAAGGTACGACGGAAACCCAACCACGAGAATTCCTGGACTCAAAGAAGAGATAAGAGAGAAGATTCAAAACACGCAGAGGTAAGAGGAGAACAGCAAAGGGGTAAGGAGTAAAATCAGACCTAATCAGATCTATCCAACCGATTTTGTAAAATAGTTTTGACACGCTAAAACGGCCGTTAGCTAGGTTATCCTACAGGCTGGACCAGTGGGGTATCGTAACTGCTGAGCTCCGATACCACTCTGTAACACCCTCAGAATCGACCCTATGCATGTTTTAGCGCTTCCCGCCAAACCCGCATAGAAACGATTCAAAGGTGCCCACCAGGCACTTTCGTGCGGGTGGAAAACGAAGTAATATCATTACACAATAGTCCTCGATGGAACCCACAAAACATATATATACAACAACGACTCCATGAGTCAAGAATACAATATACAGTACAAAGATCCAAATCACCTTGAAAACGATACAGCGTCCGAGTACGGACAAGATGCAAATTGAGCTAAGAGCCCTGAAGAATAACCAATGGCGTCCATAACCCTGCCCAGGCCAAGCCGGAAGGGTAACCCTGCTAACGACGTCGATCTCAAAACCTGCTTAAACAAAAGGGGTGCCGACAAAGGGCAAAGGAAAAGAGAGCGGTCAGTACTGAGGCCAGTACACGGCGAGACTAGAATTCGGCGGTCCTCGCCTACATAGGTATGGTGGACTGAAGCAGCAACGCGGCATGCACTAAACAACCTATAGAGACTAAATACAACTGGCGGCTATCAGATAGGGATAAGAAAGACCTACTCGGATCCAACCTGATTCTAACACCAAACATACCCATCCTGGTATTCCCCCTCGATACCAACCGAGGAAGTCAACCGAGGAACTCACACCGTTGGCAGTTTTATTCATTTCGTTATAGTTGCGGCAATTACTAGTCAGATATAGATAGCATGAGTCATCCTGATATAATAAGCAGTGGACAATTTTAATTAACCATTCCGTTGTAGTTGTAGTACTTACTAGTCAGATACATATAGCATGAGGCCTCCCAAAACCCAGCAGTTGTTGGCACTTTTATTTAGCCATTCCGTTGTAGTTGCAATACTTACTAGTCAGATACAATGGTAACAGGTGTCAACCCAAACAAGCAATTGTTGGCACTTTTATTTAGCCATTCTATTATAGTGAAGCTGATTACTAGTCATTATAAATTCAAATTTATAGCACTACTTTAGTTATAGTTGTCTATGATCGAGATACTGTGCTCCAAGTCGTCCATAACCGCGGACACGGCTTTCAGAAAGTTTTACCCTGCAGGGGGGCACAAATAGAAACACACGCACGATCAACCTCGAAAAAAACCAATAAAAACCCAACGAGGCATCACGACAGAGCAATTGCAAGATTCATATAGATTTCAGGGGGCCACCCCACCAAGCTACCCTCTACGAAGTTGGCCGGCTCCGAGACGGACCCAGAGGTTTGCGAGAACGGCTGTAAATGACTGGGAACCCAAAAGTGTGACTAGGCTTGTCGATACCGCGTAATCGTGCCGCGATCCAAAACAGTACAGGCGCTCCACGCGCAATCGTAAATAAAGCAGTAAAGCATGGCATAAGTACATGATAGTAATAAAGCCCCAAACTACTTTGTGGCCCCAAGAAATAAATATGACTCAAGCTCTGGCTAGGGGGATTCATGGTCCCACATGCGGATAGTGCGAATATTCAAAGAACAGGTATCAAGTACTCGGGGTCCTACGGGACACAAGTGGACGGTTAAAAACCAAATAACATCTATTGCCCACCTGTGCCTCTGCATTATTTATCTACTTCAATTTTAGTTATTAAACGATAATTAAATCCATGATCATCTCCAACATTAAACATGCGGCATTACTCCAACAACTGTGGTACTTGACGACACGCAACAACACTTGAGCAAGCGACTACGACGTGCAAGTCCAACTATCTACCAAACAACAGGTAATAGGATGTGTCCAAGGCAATATAAGGCTGCAAGGGATATCACGGGTACGAAAACTAGAGCATCGCAACACAGATAGCAATAGATCAACAGGAGGGAATAAATATTATAAAAATAAGATAGGTAGAAAGGGTAGAATGCTCGCCTGAAAAGATTGCCGAAGGTTCATTGGGTATCGGGTCGACACTCGCATCAACTCATCATCCTAATCCGTGAAGAAGCAAAGCACTAGCAGAAACACCGGATGCAATATTTAATACTACGGCAGAAGATCGGGCATGATGCATGTATGATGTATGACATGGCAAGCATGCGATGCAATTAGGAAATATTAAACGGAACCGGGGTCCCGACAATTAATTAATAGGTTTATGTTGTTTAGATAACCCGCAATTTAAATGTTGTCTTAACAAGGCAAAATATAACACCGGTTCGCTACACAAATTTAAATGGATCCAATATTAGACTAGATTCGCCCGCATATGGCCTCCATATTTAATTATAAGGTGAATCGGCATAAGGCCCCCAACCCACATGACAATATGTATGCAAGCATGGCAATTTTATATGCAACAAGTAATATCATTTATAAAAATATGCGCTTAGGGTCACGCATTGGGATATCGGCGCTCTTGGCGGTTCGGGGTTCGTCGGGGTTCGTGTTCGGTCGGATCGGTCTCCGAATCTGGAAGAAGGTCTTGTGGTTTTCCGTGAAGGAGATCTTGTGGTTTCCCGGGCTTCCATTGTCGAAGGTGTACTTGGTTTCGGGCATCAATGGTTGTCGGAAGATCTTGTCGACAAGGACGGTGACCTTGTCTGACTTCATCCTTGTATGCCGGGAAGATCTTGATTCATGGCAGCACATCAACACCAACTCATCATACCAATGTATCACTACCACGTCGTATTCTCCTGTTGACCACAAAACCAACAATACCCCACTCTCCCTTTGTTTCCGGTAGCACACAGGAAACAAAAGGACAGAGCACATGCTGAAGACGGAGATGCGAGGCTTGGCAGGTGGCATAGTACACGGTACCGCAGAGGCGGCGAGGATGGCGGAGGGAGAGGGGACGGGCGCAGGCCGCGCTGCCTCCAGCGACAACCAGAGGAGCTCGGGACAGTACGGACGGCGGAGGGGCCGCATGAAGGGGCCCCTGGCAGCGGACGCGGCCGCGGTTAGCGGGCGACGACCTTGGACGGCATGGGGCTCCTGGCGGCCGGAGGCGGCGGAACCACGGCAGGATGGAGGCGGTCGGCCGCAGAGCTCGCGGGAGGCGCAGGGCTGGGACGACCAAGGCACCGGGCGGCGACGGCCGGTCGCAAGGCCAGGGAGTTCTTCGGGGCGGGGTGCTGCGGGCGACGGCGGACGGGAGGCCGACGGAGGTAGGGCCACACGCGGTGAGGAGAGCCGAGAGGGCGAGAGGGAGGCGCGAGACGGCGGTGCGGGCCCGAGGATGGGGCGCCGGTGAGCTTGCCGGATGCTGGCGGAGGGAAGGTCGATGGCGGGGGATGGGACAAGGCCGGGTGGCTCGGCTCAAGGGCGTGCGCGGGCGGAGCTTGGGGAAGGGGCCGACGCTAGGCGCTGCCCGGTCCCGCGGGGCATGAGGCGGCTCGGGTGGAGACGGACGAGGCCGGCGGTGCCGGTTGGGGGTGCAGAGGAGGGCGCCACGGCGGAAGGCGACGGAGCTTGCAGAGAGCAGTGGCGCGCTCTGCAGAGGAGGCCAGGGACTGGGGTCGAGGCGAGGAAGGTCTCGCGCGGCTGTAGGAGGAGGGTGGCAGGGCCGGCGAACAGGGGCGACGGCCAGAGGCGGGGTGGGCGGTGGAGGCCGACGCGGCGCTGGTTGTCGGGCTAGGGAGAGGGGATCGCGAGGAGAGAGGAGCGGGGTGGGGTTGCAGGTGGGGCCAGCAGGGAAGAGATGGAGCGGGATCAGGGGAGCGGGTCACGTCGTGGTGAGTTCGATCGGGAGGTGGGGGTGTGCGTGCGTGGTGTTGTGTGGGTCCGGCGGCGGAGGGAGTGGGGAGTGGGGGTGAGAGAGGTGGGGGTAGGATGTAGGGTTTTTCCAGGATCGGATCCAGCCGGCAGGGCCTTTGGGCCTGGCCGGATTAGGTCTAGCTTTTATTTTTATTTATATATAAAATGTTTTCTGTTTCTTTTGTTTTTAAAACTTATTTTTGTAAATAATTTTACATAATTTAAATAGCAAAAATATAAGTTGAATAAAAGGGGAGATGTAATGTTGAAAACAATATAGGGTTTTATAAAATAGTTCGAGGCAAAGTATGCATGATGGCATGATGATGCACAAAATATAAACCACGGGCGATTTTCTACTAGAGGTTTTGCCCGGGGTGCTACACCTGTGTTCCATATGTGTGTTAGAAATCATAGACTAGCAACCCCTATGCCCGATCTATTGTCATACTATCAGTCTGGGGCGTCTAAAAAATCGCCAAGGCCAGATTATCCGCCCCTAGCTGGGCCGGATTATCCGTCCTGGATGGATGACTCCGAGTTTAGTTTCTCTCATATTATAGTGTGATATATATTTGGCTTGTGGATTGTTTTATAGTGTTTTTCTACTATTTTGAGAAATCCTCCTAGACTTGTGTGTGTGCTTATCTACTTGTTATCTACCTCATTCGCTTCATATGTGGTTCCAGTGGTGTTCCTCAAACATACAAGCGTCGTCCTCGTGCTTGGTATCTTAGAGAAAACAAAGAAGGTGTGTTGGTTGACGAGGTTGATCCCAAAAGGCAGAAAAGAGAGGCTGAAAGGATGGCTGAATGTGCAAGGAAAGAGAAGAAGTCTCGAACTGGTTCCAAGAGGAAGGGCAAGGAGACCAGGGTTAACTACAAGTAAATGGACATTATTGAGTAATCATCTATCAACATCGTGATTTGTATGAAGAGGCTGATATTGATGAGGATCTTGGGGATTGCAACTTTTGGTGTGCTCATCACAAGTACATCTTTGTGACATGTTCTCCTCTTTGAACATTCGCCCCATGCCTCCTATGGATATGACTGAGGCAAGGGGTAAGCCTCAACTTGTTGATGCTCTGGCTGTGACTGAACGAATGGGTCTGCATCATCTCATGACCCTTCAATGCTCCTATGATACCTCCATGGTGAAGAAGTTTTTCTCCAGTCTTGTGGTCTGTGGTGATGAGCGTCACACTATGAAGTGGATGACAGGCGACACTTTTCTCCAAGCTCATTTATACACATTCTCTCAGGTGCTTGGCTATTCCTTCAATGGTCTAGATCGTGCTTGTGAGCATCGAATCATCACTCCTCTCAAGCCCAACAAGGACACTTTGCTCTCTCCCTGTTGTGGTACCAATGGTGTTGTTGGCAAGGTTGCAAGGCTCTCCCCACTTTATGCCCAGCTGGTTAGAATTTTCCATGATTCCATTGCTCCGAGTGGTGCGAATAATGACAGTATTCGTGGTCATCTTGTACAGTTGCTTGCCTTTGCTCATGAGTGTGCCACTTCTGAAGAACATACTATGAGTTACAGGTTGGATGTGATGGACTTCATCTACCATGAGTTGACTGATGCTATGTGATGCGTGCGGACGGTATTGACGTGGGACACTCCGCTGGAAACCCCAAGAGCAAGGTGTGATGAGCACAACAGAAAGTTTCCCTCGGTAGAGACCAAGGTTATCGAACCAGAAGGAGGAAGGAAACATCTCAAAGGTGTTGCAAGCAACATGGAAACCTGCACAACACAAACTCAATACTTTGTCCCAACGAATCAGTGAGGTTGTCAAGCTCACCGGTTTGCTGTAACAAAGGATTAACTATATGGTGTGGAAGGTAATGATGGTTTGCAGCAAGTAAACAGTAACAGTGGAAGATGTATCAATGGTAAAGGTTGGACCGGGGTCCATAGTTCACTAGAGGTGCTCTCCTTAGATAAACAAACATGGCATGAAGGGTAAACAAATTACAGCAGGGCAATTGACATGACTGAGCAAGGCATAACAATGCAATACTATACACAAAGATCCTATGAGATTCTATTGGGCAATAAAACAATATACATAGACCGCCATCCAATTGCATCTATGACTAGAAGTCCACCTTCAGGTTATCATCTAAATCCCCTCCAGTATTAAGTTGCAAGCAACAGACAACTACTTTAAGCAAAGTGTGTAAGGTAAACAATCCACTTGTTCCATGAACAAGAGACCGTTGTTTTCTCCCTAGTGGCAACATCACATCTACAACCGTAGAGATTTATATCACTTTCCTTGATTAAGTAGAGGCATGAACCCACTATCGAGCATAAATACCCCCTCTTGGAGTCACTAGCAACTACTTGGCCATGATAGCTACTAACAACGGAGAGCATGCAAGATCACAAACAACACAGACATGATAGAATCAATAAGACAAAACCATTAATCAATCTGACATAGTAATCTCAATATCCATCAGATCCCCGCAAACACAACATGCATGATTATAAATAGATGAGATCTTGATCATGAACGGAGCTCACAAGATCTATACATGAAAGCACAAAGGAGGATATGCAACCATCTAGCTACTACATGGACCCGTATTCCAAGGTGGAACTACTCACGCTTCATACTGGAGTCTAGCATGATGAAGAAGAAGGCCTCCGGGATGATCTCCCCTCCGGTAGGGTGACGGGAAGAACTTTAGACCCCCCGATCTAGGGATGACGGTGGCGGTGGCTTCAGATGGTTTCGTGGAATATTGATCGGGTGTTTAGGGTTTAGGCATTGGGGGGACTTTATAGGCGAAGAGGAGAGGCAGGGGTTGCCAGGGTGGCTGCACCCACAGGCGCAGGCCAGGCTTGGCCGCGCGGCCAGGGTGTGTGGCCCCCTAGTGGCCCTCCTCCGTCTCGTACTTTGGCTTCGTGTTTCCCACGGTAAAATATTGAATTTGGCGTTTGTCCCGTCTAATTCCGAGAATATTGATTTTCTGCCTTTCTGGAACAAAAACAGAAGAAAACAGGCAACTGGCACTGTGGCAACTTGTTAATAGGTTAGTACCAGAAAACATATAAAAAGACCTCAAAGTGTAGACAGAGCAAAGCAAAGTAGATACTAAACAAAAATGGAACATCAAAAATTATAGATACGTTTCCGACGTACCAAGCATCCCCAAGCTTAACTTCTGCTCGTCCTCGAGTAGGTAAGTGATAAAAAGAATAATTTTTGAGGTGACATGCACCATCAAAACCAAGATCAAACCATTTGCAAGCATTGAAAGATAGGATCAAAGAACTCTAAACATGTGCATGAAAGATGGAGTTCTAACAATAAGACAAAGTAACTATGCATATAACAAGAAAGGCTACAAACAAAGATCATGAATAACATGCATTGAAAAACGTTTGTTTGTTTCACATACAGAAAACATGGCATAGTGGCACTCAGCTTGTCCCTCATGGAGTATCAAATAGATGCATATGACACCTTCAGAGTTCATAAGAGTGACTAGATACAAATAGCACAAGAACAAGTAATATCACAATATGCATCAATCGATAAGTTTTGGGACAATGCACATAGAACTAAGAATGGCAACTATGCTCTCTTAATGGTGCCTAAAGGTAGAAGGTGGAGACTCAATATAATAGTGGAATAAAGGCCCTTCATAAAGGGAAGCAGGGATTTCAAGTCTCAAAAAGAGCTTCCAAAAATTATGGTACTTGTTAGCTTTCAGCCCTCATTGCCCCTATCATAAGCATCTTGAAGTTATTAAGGTTAAAGTGAACAAACTATGGAGTATATGCTTGACAAAGTATAAGTTGGCAATCTCATGTCCCTTCAATATGAGGGCCACACCTCATGCTACTCAACTTTCGTCACCTGAGAGTTCTTGTCATAGTAAGTACATGCGTATCATAGAGAACCTCCAATGGGGTACCCCTTGCACATGGTATATGAGCTATCCCATAACCAAAATGACAATGCAAGCAAAAAATGAGCATCTCAGCGATCTTTTTATTTACTATTTGCATAGATTTTTATTGAGGATGCTTCATAGATAGCTCATTATGGAGATGCTGCAAGTTTCCACCATGATTAGGCATGACTTAGGCTAGCGGCCTAGGCATTTATCTAACATAAAATACATAACTCCATGGACTTACAAGCTCCTTTTTTGTTTCACACTGGTGACATCCATAAACAAAAGAGCATGATATCAACAGTGTATAAAGTACAAGTGCAATGTTGAAAACGTTCCTCGTGACAGCAACAAAGATGATACAATGGTTCAAGTTTATTAGGGGCAAGGAATATAAAGTGTGCCATAAAGTTCGTAAGAGCTTTAATCACTAATTTTTTACATAACAAAATACTTTTTAATTGGAAGATAGCTGGAAACAAGAATATACTTGGAATGGTGTAACACACCATGCATAGGAATTTATAGTGGACACTTTGGAATAACTTGGTTTCTTGGGAGTTGGAAGCATGAGTAGAACTTACTCATACAAGTAGAGTCTAGCAAAAGACTGGGAGCAACCAACTAAGAGAGCAATAATGGCCATAATCATGCAGAGCGACAAAACAATACTAATCAAAGCATAGAGTGGTACTACAAGTCAAGGACTAAATGATCATAGAGGCTATGGTGACTTGTTTATAGTCATAATATGGTGTGAGCATGTGCCAAGTCAACCCAAACAAAGCATCAAAGGAGAATACCACAATACTATGCTTTTGTATGCTAAAACAACACATGATTCCTTCAAGGCACACTAAGCACTCTCAATGACTTGGAGCAAGTCATGCTACAACAATAATCACTATGCATAAGGTCAAAACAACACCTAGAATGACATGATAAAGTCTAAGTCACAGTCAAAAAAAGCTTCTCTTGCACTTTTCAAGCAAGAACTTTCTACTTCTTTCCAACGCCAACCGACTTATTTGAAACAACACAACGAGAACGGGGGTCCAAACTACTTTATTCAAGAAAACTAAACAAACTAAGCAAAGCAAACGAAAACTAAGACGCTCCAAGAACAACACAACAGAGCATGAACCAATAAAAACGAAGTCTCTAGAAAGACCTGAGCTTTTTATTGATGAAGAAGGGGATGCCTTGGGCATCTCCAAGCTTTGACGCTTGTACCTCTTGGATATTTATTGGGGTGACACCGGGGTGGCATCCCCAAGCTTGAGCTTTTGTCCATTCTCCATCTCATTACATCATTCTCTCTCTACACCTAAAATTTTCCCTTTATACAAAACTTCACACAATCTTCATTAGCAACATTAGTGTATTCAGGCCCCGTTCGGAACAAAGGATTTTAAACTAAGGGAATCTACAGGAGCGCAGGAATAGATAAGATGTCCAACGAGAAAACTATGGATCAAAAAACTGTAGGAAGTTCTGGAAGCTATATCGTTCGGAACGTAGGAGAATTAATCACAGGAATCCAATAAAATAGGGACCCACAAGAGCCATGGCCTACTTGTTTGTATATTGTAATCGGTGATTAGTGGTGGATGGGATCGTGAGGCGAGCGTGGCACAGTCCGCGGGAAAGTTTCCATGAGGTTTGGGTGGAGTTTTGTTTTCCCGTGAAAAGTACGGGTAACAGAAACTTTCCAAAGGAATTTGACGGGTGCTATCCTTCATGTCGAACGTTGGTTAGGATAGTTTTCCTTCGTTTTGTATTCCTCTACTTTTTCCTTTGAAATTCCTCTAGACCGAACGCATCCTCAAAAGACAATAGACCCTTGGGTTTAGATTTAGAACAACAAAACTTTCACTAAAAACACAAGCTACTGAAGCAACTTCCTTTAAAAAGCTTAATTCCCCAAAATAGAACTCAAAAATAAATCGATAAGAAGCAAATGCAAATAATGGCAGAAATCTGTCAAAACAGACCAACAGGTAGAAATCGATTTATTCGAAGACCTTCTGTTGCTCAAATCAAAACGTGTTGAACTAAGGAAAGTTAGCTAACATACTGGGGGATTTATTCGTAAATTTTCATCTCAATACGACTTATAGAGACTCCTCGCGAATTTTTATGGTGGAGGACAGGAATCTGTTTTGGGACAGCAACTCCCCAAATCTTACTTCCCTCTCATTATAGGTCATTCTTGGCACAAAAAGCAAACAAAAAGGATAAGGAGAGTTCATTACTGAAGTAATAACTTCCAAGACTCAAGAAAACTCTTGGGTTATCTCCCAACAAGTACTTTTCTTTAACGCCTTTAAGTTGGGCACAAGAAGCAAGAAATCAAGTATTTTCAAATGAAGAAGCATTAACATCAAACCTTGCTTTCAAAGGAGGAGCAAAAAACAACTTCTATATCCCTATAGGGAAGTGTTCAATACCTTTCTTGAATGGAAATTGATATTTAATGGTGCCTTCTTTCATTTCAATGATGGCACCAACAGTTCTAAGAAAAGGTCTTCCCAAAGTAATAGGACAAGAAGCATTGTATTCAACATCCAAAACATAGAAATAAACAGGGACATAAGCATTGTTAACCATAATGAGAACATCATTAATACTCCCCATGCGTTTCTTCTTAGCATTATCATTAAGTGGGACATCCAAATAACAATCTTCCAAAGGTGGCAAATCAAGAATTTCATAAATCTTCCTAGGCATAATAGAGACACTAGAACCAAGATCACATGAAGCTTTGAGATCAAAGTCATTCACTTGCATATTAATAATGGGTTCCCAACTATATTCTACTTTCCTAGGAATAGAATCTTTGTGTTTTAACTTCTCTTCCTTAATCTTAACAAGAGCATCAGTAATGTGTTTGGTGAAAGCAACATTCATATCACTAGCATCAGGGCTTCTAGCAAGATTTTGTAGGAACAAAATCACTTCAGAAATATTGCAACCATCAATATAAAAATCAAACTTAGCATCACTAGTATTAGACTCATTAGGCTTAGGCATAATAGGAGGAGGAATAGGGACTTCTTGTGGTTTAGTGGTGATGGTGCACACACTATTGTTTCTATCTTACTTAATCCCTCTTCCTTCTTTCAGCTTCCCTTTCCCACTTAGCATGAATTTGGGCGAACAGTCTAACATTTTCATCAATAGTAACTTGTATGGCATGAGTAGCAGCAAAGGTACTTTCCATGGTTTCAGGTTTAGCAGCCATTTTATTAATCAAAGAGGACTTTGCTTTAGACAAAGAGGAAATATTTTTTCTCCACATTTAAAAGCTTTTCCTATATAGTCTTGTTGAAAGTGGTTTGTTTACTAATAAAGTCCTTGAGCATGAATTCAAGTTCAGAGGGGGCAGTTCTAGCATTGTTATAGGAGTTTCCATAGGTATTGCCATTATTAGGAGGATAAGGCCTATAATTGTTGTTACCACCAAAATTATTCCTATAGGCATTGTTGTTGAAATTGTTGTTTCTAATGAAGTTCACATCAACTTGCTCTTATTGAGCAACCAAAGAGGCTAAGGGAACAATATTAGGATCTAAAGGAGCTTTCCCATTAACAAGCATAGCCATAATAACATCTATCTTATCACTCAAAGAGGAAGTTTCTTCAACATAATTTACCTTGTTACCATGTGGAGTTCTTTCAGTGTGCCATTCAGAGTAATTAACCATCATATTATCAAGGAGTTTTGTTGCAGCACCCAAGGTGATGGTCATAAAGGTACCTCCAGCAGCTGAATCCAACAGGTTTCTTGAAGAGAAGTTCAAACCTGCATAAAAAGTCTGGATAATCATCCAAGCAGTAAGTCCATGAGTGGGATAATTCTTAACCAAAGATTTTATTCTTTCCCAAGCTTGAGCAACATGTTCATTATCAAGTTGTTTAAATTCATAATATCACTTCTCATATATATAATCTTAGCAGGAGGGTAGTACTTCCCAATAAAAGCATCTTTGCACTTAATCCAAGAATCAATACTATTTCTAGGCAAAGATAGCAACCATTCTTTAGCTTTTCCTCTCAAGGAGAAAGGAAACAACTTGAGCTTAATTATATCTCCATATACATCCTTATACTTTTGCATCTCACAAAGTTCAACAAAGTTATTGAGATGGGCAGCATCATCATCAGAACTAGCACCATAAAATTGCTCTCTCGTCACAAGATTCAACAAAGCAGGCTTAATTTCATAAAATGTAGAATCAGGAGCAGGTGAAGCAATAGGAGTGCTTAGGAACATTGTTGTTGGTGCTAGTGAAGTCACACAACTTGGTGTTCTCAGTAGAGTTCATTTTGGCAAAAGTGGAGCAAGCCAAAAACAACAGCAGCAGCTAGAGCAGGAACTATTTTTCTGTGTGTTTTTGATAAGAGAAAGAAAACCAAACTAAACTATTTTTTTGGAGTTTTTGATAAAAATAAGCAAACAAAAGCAAGCAAAAGAAACTAAGCAAACTAAAAACAAAGTAAAGAGAAAGGTTGAGAAGGACTCCCCTTGTGAAGACGTCCTTAGCCTCCCGGCAACGGCGCCAGAAATCTTTGATGCGTGCGCAAGGTGTTGACATGGGACACTCCGTTGGAAACCCCAAGAGCAAGGTGTGATGAGCACAACAGCAAGTTTCCCTCAGTAGAGACCGAGGTTATCGAACCATAAGGAGTAAGGAAACGTCTCAAAGGTGTTGCAAGCACGTGGAAACCTGCACAACACAAACTCAAGACTTTGTCCCAACGAATCAGTGAGGTTTTCAAGCTCACCGGTTTGCTGTAACAAAGAATTAACTGTATGGTGCGGAAGGTAATGATGGTTTGCAGCAAGTAAACAGTAACAGTGGAAGATGTATCAATGGTAAAGGTTGGACCGGGGTCCATAGTTCACTAGAGGTGCTCTCCTTAGATAAACAAACATGGCATGAAGGGTAAACAAATTATAGCAGGGCAATTGACAGGACTGAGCAAGGCATAACAATGCAATACTAGACATAAAGATCCTATGAGATTCGATTATGCAGTACAACAATATACATAGACCGCCATCCAACTGCATCTATGACTAGAAATCCACCTTCAGGTTATCATCCGAACCCCCTCTAGTATTAAGTTGCAAGCAACAGACAACTTCTTTAAGCAAGGTGTGTAAGGTAAAAAATCCACTTGTTCCATGAACAAGAGACCGTTGTTTTATCCCTAGTGGCAACAACACATCTACAACCGTAGAGATTTCTGTCACTTCCCTTGATTAAGTAGAGACATGAACCCACTATCAGCATAAATATCCCCTCTTGGAGTCACTAGCAACTACTTGGCCAAGATAGCTACTAACAACGGAGAGCATGCAAGATCACAAACAACACAGACATGATAGAATCAATAAGACAAAACCATTAATCAATCTGACATGGTAATCTCAATATCCATCGGATCCCGGCAAACACAACATGCATGATTACAAATAGATGAGATCTTGATCATGAACGGAGCTCACAAGATCTATACATGAAAGCACAAAGGAGGATATGCAACCATGTAGCTACTACATGGACCCGTAGTCCAAGGTGGAACTACTCACGCTTCATACCGGAGTCTGGCATGATGAAGAAGAAGGCCTCCGGGATGATCTCCCCTCTTGCAGGGTGCCAAGAAGAAATTCAGATCCCCCTCAATCTAGGGACGACGGTGGCGGTGGCTTCAGATGGTTTCGTGGAATATTGATCGGGTGTTTAGGGTTTAGGCATCAGGGGACTTTATAGACGAAGAGGAGAGGTAGGGAGGTCATCAGGGAGGCTGCACCCCCCCAGGCGCGACCCAGTCTTGGCCACGCGGCCACGGGGTGTGGCCCCCTGGTGGCCCTCCTCCGTCTCGTACTTTGGCTTCGTGTTCCCCACAGTAAAATATTGACTTTGGCGTTTGTCCTGTCCAATTCCGAGAATATTGATTTTCTGCCTTTCTGGAACCAAAAACATAAGAAAACAGGCAACTGGCACTGTGGCAACTTGTTAATAGGTTAGTACCAGAAAACATATAAAAACACCTCAAACTGTAGACAAAGCAAAACAAAGTAGATACTAAACAAGCATGGAACATCAAAAATTATAGATACGTTTCCGACGTATCACTATGTACAATAGGCTTTCCATCCTGTATGCTCCTATCATCATGATGCTCATCAAGCATATGCTTCCCCATGAGGATTTTAGTGAAAAATTCGATGGTGAACAAAAAGTCAATAAGATATACAATAAGTCTCAGAAGACCCCTCACCCCTCTTCAGCTCCAGAGTCCTTTATGAAAGATGCTAGGGAGAGTGGGAGAAGGCCTCCTGTGCCGTCTGTTGCCCGTGAGGTGAAGCAACTCAATTGGTTCTAGCATAACAGCATGTGCATGGGTGTAGATACTCACAAGAGGCATTACGAGGCATACCGGCAGCGCCATGACATGGCTCACACCCAACAGGTTATCCTTCACCATGTCTCCGGAGCATCAGTCTACCCTCCTACTCCATCGCTCTTACTCTGTATGCTTAGTGGAACACATCTGGCATCAACTATGGTGAGCTCGAGCGTCACTTGTGTGAGATCCAGCACATGGCTTAATAGGATTGATAGGATACTCATACCAACAAATTGCAACTTCTTTTTCGGAAGCTCATTTGAAAAGAACTCTAAGGTTAAGCTTGCTTGGCCTAGAGCAATTCTAGGATGGGTGACCGACCGGGAAGTGGGTAACCGGGTGTGCATGAGTGAGGACAAAATGCGCAGAAAAGACTAGTGTTGGTCTGTGAGGCCAGTCTAGATATCCTATTAAGCTATCAGGAGTGACACCCCCGGTCCGAGGAGTGGACGGAGTGTTACAAAGTGGTATCAGAGCCGACCTCACGGTTTAACGGGTGTGTGCAAGTCAGTGGCGGGACATGTGGAGTATGGCGCGTGTGGCCCGGAGTGGACACGGCATGGCACATGTGCCGGCACTAGACACACATACGTGTGCCAAGAGGGTACGTTCCAGGGGTGTGCTTGATAGATGAGGGCATCGATCTTCTAAAGGGTGGGTGTATGTGAGATCCAGCACATGGCTTAATAGGATTGATAGGATACTCATACCAACAAGTTGCAACTTCTTTTTCGGAAGCTCATTCGAAAAGAACTCTAAGGTTAAGCGTGCTTGGCCTAGAACAATTCTAGGATGGGTGACCAACCGGGAAGTGGGTAACCGGGTGCGCATGAGTAAGGACAAAGTGCGCAGAAAAGACTAGTGTTGGTCTGTGAGGCCTCTAGATATCCTATTAAGCTATCATGAGTGACGCCCCCCGGGCCGAGGAGTGAAAGGGGTGTTACAACTTGTTCCCTGCCCCGGCGAGGGAACCTACACCTCCGGCTGTTGATGATGAGGGCGATGATGAGGAGTATGACGATGATGGGGATTCCTACGCCAAGGACGAGGATGAGGAGTGATCTCTTGGGACGCTAGCATCGCTCTTCTTCTTTTTTGAATTTCGATGCCAAAGGGGGAGAAGTAGTTCTATTAGGATGTCATGGATTTGCATGGGTCGGTCACAAGCATTTGCCATTTTATCATTTTCTTTTCATTGCCCGTGCCCACTTAGCGTTGAAATTTTATTTGCAATTTGGTTTGGTTGTGTGAGACTATGTGGTGTGTCATGCAACTATGTATCTATCTTGATTATATTTGGATTAATGTCTATGGAATTATGGATCTATCTCTATGCAATTTTGGAATTATCATTATGGATGTATCTTAAGATGATTATTGTTAGAAGTCTCGGTATGGGGTTTCTAAAATGTGGTTATCATTATATTATTGAGGACTTCCTTGGTGGTATGGTACATCTATCTCGCTAACTCATCATTTGATATCAGTTTCCAATTCATGAAAGGTCTTGTACCTATATGTGTGCATTTGTATTCAAATGCAAACTTGTTATATGCACACATGTAGGGGGTTCCTTTTATCCTTGAATGTTCTTGGTAGTAGGGCTATACTGCAAATCCTAGTATTTTAATCTAACACTAAAAAGGGGGAGATTGAAAGAACATTTCATGATCTCTAGTGTTTTTTGTGTTAGATAACAATACTAAGGATTACTTAATGTGTGTTTAGTGCTGCATAATTATTGTTCACTCAAAAGCAACTAAATCAGTGTTTTGGAGGTCGGATTATCTACCCCTGTCCCCTTCGACAAAGGAGCCAAGGCGCATCACCAAGAGAGGGGGCAATTTTTTTGCCTCGGATTGTCCAGCCAAGGCCGATGTTTTTGCCCGGGCTGGATAATCCGTCCTTCCAGGGCCCCCAGATAATCCGCCTCCCATGAGTTTTGCAAAGTCATCCAAGGCGCGTCCCCCAAAGAGGGGGTGGATTTTCTCCCCGGATTGTCCGGCCAGGGACGGTGCATTTTCCCGGGCTAGATAATCCGCCCCCAGGAGTTTTTCAAAGGCGACCAAGGCGCGACTCTCAGAGAGGGGGCAGACTTTTGGCCCGGATTGTCCGACTCTGGGCCGGATGTTTGTGCCGACCGGATAATCCGGCCCCAGTTTGTCCAACGCATGGTTTTAATAGGGGTATAAATACCCTCATTACTCCTCCTATCACACCTCTTGATTCATTCGAAAAAGTGTTATGTTGTTCAAACGATTCCAATCCGAGATCTCCACATTCAACCACCCGAAGGCTCCGATCTTTGGGGATTTGAAGGAGGAGGCTTCGATCTACATCATCACCAATCAAGCTCTTCAATTCACCTTCATTCACTTGGAGGATTCTTGATCTAGTATTTCTTACAAATATCTAGATCTCCATTTCGGTTATTGATTAACTTGTTCTTGTGGCAGCTTATTTTCATCACGAGAGCCTCCAATTAAGTTGTGGATGTGTGCCCCACTAGTGTTGTAAAGGAACCGGTTCCCGCCTCGAAGGGTACCAAATAGTGGAAAGGTGGATCAGGACTTTGGTGGCAAGATCCATTGGAGAACATGGTGAGGCCTATTGTGGCATGGTGGTATTAGTACCGCCCACTCCTCCAACGCAGACGTACTTTCCTTAACAAGGAAGGAACTACGGTCAAACAAATCCCGTGGCTTTGTGTGCTCCACTATGGTTACCTCGTTCCTCGCATTTACTCGCTTAGTAGATAGGTTTGCATATAGGAAAATTCTCAGTAAGTTGCATATCTAGAGAATTTACCTTTGTGTTAAGCCTAAAATATGAATAAGTATTAAAATTTGGAGTAGCACCTATTCACCCCCCTTCTAGGTTCTCATACGATCCATTTCAGCTGCCCTTTGTCGCCTCTACTTCCTCTTCGGCGAGCTTGGACTCTCCCCAGGTAGGTACCACCATTTTCCCTCTCTGCTACTTCTACTCCCTCCCACCCTTCTAGAAATCCTAGATTTCATCCATCACTTGTTGATGCTCAATGTTGAACACAAATCCGTGCCCCCTATTTTGTATGAAATTCAGAGGTGTGTCTATAATGATTTTCTACGACTTAATTCATGTATAGTGCCAATTTTTATGTGGTGATGATCTTCTATTGGGCTGATGGTGTTAGCAATATAGATTATGGGTACTGAGGCTATGATTGAGTGGTTCTTGATATATTTGTTAAACCACCTGATGAATTACTTAGTGGTAATCTTAAGTGTTATACATGCGATTTAAGGATAGCCTAATGCTTGAATTAATCAAGCACCATTTGAGATGTCTTAAGCTATGTGGTTGCTTTGATGCTCCAAGTTGGATGATACCCTCATCCAAAGCATATATATATGGTTTAATTTGATGAATCTGATGGCTTAGATATTGCTATTATGCCTATAATAGGTGAGCGATGCTATTATGAATATGCCAGGGCATATGTGGATAATTCCTAAGCTTAGGATCCTTATCTGTTTCTTATTTATCTTAACAATGAGATAAAATTAGAATTTGATCCTATAGCTTTTACTAGGAAAATGATAAGGATTACTTGAAGTGTTGCTTATAGGCAACTTGATTTACTAATGAACGTATAGTGTTCACTAGACATTAGCCATTTAGACGATTCCTTGGAACAAGCTGCCTGGGAAAATGATTTGTTTTTTAGGAAGATCTCTTCCATGAGATTTGTAATTGGTCCAATATTTAATACTCAAGATAGATTCTTCTATAATCAGGGCCAGTGTGGTGTCTCCATGATGGAGTGCATGGTGATGAGTGGCTTGCATGAGGGATGTTGTTGTCTTGACAATGATTCTGTTTCTTGTCATCTCTGGTATTGAAGACATAAGTGATTGATTCTTAGATTTATTTCTAGGAAAATGATATAACTTCTTGTGTTAATATTTCCTTCTTGATACTTGGCTCAAGTATGTGTTGATCCTAGTGGCATATGTTGTTCTAAGCTGCGGTTGTGGTGCCTCCCTTTTCTGGAGTGTGCATAGTAGTTGCCAGACAACATGATCTACTGCTATCCCAATACTAAACTTAGTTGGCTTAGCCAGGGATGCATAGGCTGAGACTCTATTGTATAAAATAGGAGTATATTATAATGCTACTTACCTTAAACAAACCCTATGATGAGATTTATATACCACATGTATGTAGATCCGAGGGTATTCCCTTAATCCACACACTTTGTTCATTCAAAATGGATAAGATCAAGTGAATATGATGGACTTGTTGTCAACCTGTGGGCAGAGTAGACAAATCTGCTTGTTGCAAATGGTGGTGGATTGACGTAGTGCTTGCTCTTGATCAAGTTGAGCTCCTCGTTGTTGCTCTTCTCCTCTTAGCTCAAAATCCTGGTCCGAAAAACTAAGCTTGCCCTTTTACTCCTGGTACTGGCCTTCTCCTCCTTGATCTACTTCTAGTAGTAGCTTGTCCTCCTTCCCCAGGAGGTGCTGCTATTGATCCACCCCTTGGCTCCTTCAGGTAACCATGTTGATGGTGTACTGGCTAGTTCTGGCGGATGGCTTCGTGAGATTATCTATGGTTCTTGCTACTGGTGGATAGCAAGAGAAGATGGTGTTATTGGTTGTGTGGAGAAAGTTAGCAGAGGAACCTCTGCTGGTACGACTGTGCTATGTATCTTTCCTTGTGTTATTACTATGGTGACAACACAAACTTTTGCATGTATGTGTGAGATGTCTGCTTGGATGTTGCTGGTTGTGGATCAAATCAAGTGAAGGTATGACATTTTTTGGGTTTTTTACCTCTTTTCCTTCTACTGGTCTATGGTAAAACTTGCTCCTGTTGTCCATGATGTTGTGCTGAGACTATTCTGATAAGAACAAATTTGGTTTGGTGAAACTTGCCCCTCTCTTTTATGCTCAATGATGAAATAGTTTACATTGCATTTCACTATTCCATCCGAGAGCAACAATACTAACCCCTCATTTTTTATTTCTCTTTTTTTTGCAGGTACAAAAGTTATTAAAAGAACGAGTTTAATGGATACAGACATTTGGAATAGTTTAGGATTTTATTTTCTTATTGTTGTAATTTCCTTTCTACTTCGAATTATGTAAATATGTAATATTTTATAATATTAATAAAGTTAAACTTTCTTTCTATTGTAACTTGGGTATTGTAAATACTTACATATTCTAATTCAATTTAAAATTTCTTTTTATTACCGTTGAATCATTTGTAAAGCTTTTGTAACTTGTGAATCTTGTAATAAAAAATTCTTTCATTTATGCAATTGTAATTTATCTATTCTTGTTTATTTGCTTGTATAAATGATTTGTGAGATTGTAATATGGAAATAAATCCATGTATCCTTTTTTTCACTTATTATTCATATTATTGTAATATCATATAATGTAATTCAAGAATCAAATTTCATTTATAATAATACCTGTTTAAATAATATTTTATAGTTAAATCCTTGGGATTTCTAATTCCCAAATTACGTGGAATTCAAATCTCAATTAGGATATTAAATACACTAGTTAACAATCTAATATAAGCTGCTAGTTTAATTGTTTATTTAAAATTCCTCATCCAAACACTTGTTTGAATCCCTCAGCCCTCAATTAATAGGAATAAGCAAGGTCATGTAGAAACCTATCGCACATGTCCTGACTTTACTTGTCGGAACAAGAGAGATCTCGATCCCTCTGTACCATTTTTTGATTTGCGCAGAAATTTCCTAAATTTTCTTATGCATGAATACAATGAACAAACATATGTCCTCTCTTGTTCTAGTCTCTAATGCTGAGATGTTACAATAATTCCTCAAGAGAAGTGCCCACTACCTCACTGTCTATGATTAGTCTTGGCCATGTGCAGGGATGATAGTGTTAACGTTCTACTACTTTTGTAGTCCGATTCTCGGCGTATAGAGAGGAGGATCTATCCTGGCGTCCAACCCTGATTTTGTGTCGATGTGTGTTACGAAATCGGAGTATGAGGAGATGGGATCGACACGGTGTCGTTGAAGATTTTTCTACTGTAGACTGAATAGTTAATCCAGCGGTTCTATAGATGTCAGATGTAGTTTGTCCTTGTAAATATGGGACATCCTGTTTTAGATGCCGGTGTTTAACAGCTGTCATGCAAATCAAAGGATTCTCCAAAAGCTTTCTAGTAGTACTAGACCATGAAGGCGCGTGTTGTCGCGCCCGCGCATGTTCAAGAAAAAAATATTTGCAAATGGTAAATTAGGTAAATTTGTTAAAGCTTGAACAATTTGGATTAGAACGCGGTGATACATGTTATAGCATATATTTGTATAATTCATAACTAATGCACTCACATAACTGCTTTGTTTTAAATTTTTCTCTAGATCACATCCATGAAACATAGTACAAATGATGGACAACATGGAACATTACAAAATTTATCTGCTAAGGCTCACATCTTCTATTCTTGCACATAATTCAACTCTGTTATGAAGGTCATGTTCTCGAATAATCCAAGTGATGCATTGTTGAGCACTAATGAAATTTATTTTAGTGGCTAATCCTGAAACTGAATATGAAGTACAATAGACTAAAGATGTCCCTCATGGTAGAGCCAATCATAAACCATCATCTAAGAGAAATTTGCAAGAACCAGAACCATTATATGAGAAATAGGAAGACATTATCTTATTATTATGGACGTTTTCCTCCATCCTTAAGAGTCCATATGAACAACAATATCGTAGTTGACTTTACTTTGACATATAAACAAAACAAATGAATAAAGCAACAAAAACTTATTAAATCATGTGGACGTATGAACAAGTAAAAAATGAGCTCACCATACCTCATTTTATTCTCAGATTTATCTGTATCTTCAAATCAACAGGTTTGTTCTTCACTTATCATGGCATAGTCAAGTATTAAAAATCTCATATGCAACTGGAATAGCAAGTCAATTTACCCCAAGCTACCCACAATAATATTTTTGCACTTGGGTTTGCCTAAAATAAAGATAAACAAAGTTTTTCTGATCAGGAACTTCTTATAGGAATAAGTGCAACCTCAATCTGCAGATTGTAGACCAGTCAACTACAATTTATGGTTGCAACTTAAGGATGGCTGAGACATAGAATGCTAACGTCATGTTAGTCAAATTTGTGTTTCTGAAAGAAAATCTATAGCTCACAATCAGTAAACGGCATAGTAGACGGTATGTTTGCATTATTATATCAAATATTAAATCTGAAAAAAAATATGATACTTAGTCAAAATGCAAGTGTAGTAGCATATGATTGGAGTGGCATGCGAGGCTGCTAGCTGAATCGAACATAGTTTATTTTGCTAGATTAAAGCATTTAAAATGATATGCTGGTGAGGAAAAAAAATTATGAACCTAATTTTTGAATTCTCTTTTTGTAAACCTAGATGTGATGAAAAAATCAAGTGTCAACTGAAGCGAGATAATGTAAGATAGTTCAAGGGAAATCCCGAAATTCAATGAACAAACAGGAAACCTATATCCTATTGCGCTAAAATCGCCATAAGCATAAGCTAGAACAACCAAAATAACCGCTCTAAACAACAATGCATAAGATAATTAGCTACAAGCCTTCTAAACATCGTAGAAGTTAATAAAAACCCATCACATACAGATCCATTGTCCATATGTGGGAGCTGGAGGTGAATACTTGTAATGCTCCATGATAAGTCAGCGGTCCGTTGTAATCCTCCTACGGAAAATCAAATTTTACAATTCAAAGATTACCAATAACATATCACCAATGTAAGAAACGGGAAAATTACAAAGGGCTAGGAGATGGGAGGTGAAAAGCTACGAATAGAGTTTACTGTGCCTCCTCCTCCATCTCTTTCACCATCGAGAAAACGCCACATCCTCCGAGTCATATGTATCCTCCTATGCATCGCCCTGCCGCCGACTCATCCTCCGCATCGCCCGGTAATGGTCGCTATGATACTAGGATAATCAACAAAACAATAGCAGTAATTAGAACCTCTGCAATCCGATAGAGAAATCAAATGACTGCAAGCAAATGAAAGGGGAGCCTAGGCAACACGCGTAAGTATCGAGAAACGTCGTCATGACCGATGGACTTAGCTGTTGAGGATGTCAGCATTTCTGTAGGATTTTGTAATCAACTTTTGCATGAACATACCAATCCAGTTATGTGCAATAGAGCCTTGAGATTGAGAAATACATTCAACAAGTATCAACTTTTGCATGAACAAACCAATCCAATGTGATAATGCATTCAATAAGCTCGCTCTTGGAATATTATTGCGATGGTTCTGGTGCTTTCGTGCCCTGCTTCAAAAATTTTGTCCAGATTTCAAGCTATAATTCAAATCAAATATAAATTTGGTTATAACTCATCCAAATTTTATGAAATTCAGATAAAATAGTACATAAATAATTTTGAGAAGTCTTTTGAGGTTTGTGGTACCGAGTTCTAAACCTTGTCAGACATAGCCTGCGAAGTGGGCCCAAGAACGGATTCTTATTCGAAAAGTTATCGAACACGTCACAGGATCGGCAGCCTGGTTCCTGCCAGCACGTCACAGGCCCTCACCGCCGCCCGATCGTCCGATCCCACAGCCCAGATAGCCCCGCCAGCTTGTCGCCACGCCACCGGGGCATACACGGCGTCGGATACCACCTCCGATTCGTCGTCGCGGTATCTTCTGCCGCCATAAATATACGCCTCCGCCTCCTCCTGCAACGTACGTACTACTCAAACAACTCCATCAATCGATCGAGACGAAATCGCCGATGGCCCGCGCCATGGCTTGGGTGGCCTTGTTACTCCGGCTGTTGGTCGCCGCACTGCTCCTCGTTGCGACGCCGCCTCCCTTTGCTGCTGCTGCGGCGACCGCGTCGACGGCTACGAAGGCCTCCGGCGGGCCGGTGATCGGCATCGACCTGGGCACGACGTACTCGTGCGTGGGCGTGTACCGGAACGGGCACGTGGAGATCATCGCCAACGACCAAGGGAACCGGATCACGCCGTCCTGGGTGGCCTTCACTGACACCGGAGAGCGGCTCATCGGCGAGGCCGCCAAGAACCAGGCCGCCGCCAACCCGCTCCGCACCGTCTACGACGCCAAGCGCCTCATCGGCCGCCAGTTCGCCGACGCGGAGGTGCAGCGGGACATGAAGCTGCTACCGTACAAGGTTGTGGAGAAGAACGGGAAGCCGCACGCGGAGGTGGAGGTGAAGGACGGCGACGTCAGGCTGCTGAGCCCTGAGGAGGTCAGCGCCATGGTGCTCACGCGCATGAAGGAGACAGCCGAGGCCTACCTCGGCGAGAAGGTCCGCGACGCCGTGATCACCATCCCGGCCTACTTCAACGACGCGCAGCGCCAGGCCACCAAGGACGCCGGCGCCATCGCGGGGCTCAACGTGGTGCGACTCATCAACGAGCCCACCGCCGCCGCGCTCGCGTACGGCCTCGACAAGGTGGACGAGAAGAAGGAGAAGAACGTGCTGGTGTTCGACCTCGGCGGCGGCACCTTCGACGTGAGCGTGCTCGCGCTCGACGGCGGCGTCTTCGAGGTCCTCGCCACAAACGGCGACACCCATCTCGGCGGCGAGGACTTCGACCAGCGCGTCATGGACCACTTCATCCGGCTCGTCAAGCGGAAGCACGGCGTCGACGTCTCCGGGGACGCCCGCGCGCTCGGGAAGCTCCGCCGCGAGTGCGAGCGCGCCAAGCGGGCGCTCAGCACCCAGCACCAGGTCCGCGTCGAGATCGAGTCGCTGGTCAACGGCGTGGACCTTTCGGAGCCGCTCACCAGGGCTAGGTTCGAGGAGCTCAACGCCGACCTCTTCCGCAAGACCATGGCGCCCGTCAAGAAGGCCATGGCGGACGCCAGGCTCTCCAAGGGCGACATCGACGAGGTCGTGCTCGTCGGCGGTAGCACCAGGATCCCCAAGGTCCAGCAGCTCCTCAAAGACTACTTCGGCGGCAAGGAGCCTCACAAGGGTGTCAACCCCGACGAGGCCGTGGCATACGGCGCCGCAGTGCAAGGGAGCATCGTGCGCGGCGACAATGCCGGCATGGTGGTGCTCGACGTGACGCCTCTGACGCTCGGCATCGAGACCGCCGGTGGCGTGATGACAAGCGTGGTGCCACGGAACACGCCGGTGCCGACGAAGAGGACGAAGATGTTCACCACCTACGAGGACAGGCAGACTACGGTGTCGGTGATGGTGTTCGAGGGCGAGCGGAGCATGACCAAGGATAACCGGCTGCTCGGCAAGTTCGACCTCTCCGGGATCACGCCGGCGGCGAGGGGCACGGCGCAGATCGAGGTGACCTTCGAGGTGGACGTGAACGGCATCCTCCATGTGCGGGCGGCGGACAAGGGCACGGGCAGGTCGGAGAAGATCGAGATCACCAGCGCCGCCGACCGTAGCATCACCCAGGAGGAGATCGAGCGCATGGTGCGCGAGGCGGAGGAGTTCGCCGAGGAGGACCGGATGGTGAGGGAGAAGGTGGACGCGCGGAACAAGCTGGAGGCGTACGTGTACAATGTCAGGACGACAGTGGACGGCGAGATGGGGCGGAAGGTGGACGGCGACGACAAGGACAGGGTGGAGGAGGCGGTGAGAGAGATCAGCGAGTGGCTCGACGCCAGCCCTGACGCCGAGAAGGACGACTATGTGGAGAAGCTCAAGGAGCTGGAGGATGTCTGCAACCCTGTCTTCGCAGCGGTCTACGAGAAGTCCGGCGGCGGTCACCAGGACGCCGCTGACGAGGACGACCATGATGAGCTGTAGATTTTTTTTTTTTTGACCTTGTACGCCCATAGGCATACATTACTTGTATTTATAACCGTAACAATACAAAGAAGATACCAATACAAGTAAAAGAAAAGAAGGAGAAAACAAACGGTTGGAAAACTGCAAACCGTCCTCGCCACAACTACTAAGAACCCAAATCCTTCGCCATCGCCGGAGAAGAAGAAGATCAACAGCAGCTGGTCCACACTTTGGCACCGAAGAAACCCCTAGCCATGAGGCTTTAAAGAGCCGCAATAACCACCAGCCCCATAAGACTGGATCTAGCCTGCTGCTAAGAAACATCGGCCGGAGGAGCCCTCCAAGCATCTTCAACGCCGGATCCAGGGCCAACGCCACCCCGCCTATCAAGCGGCCGGATCCTCCACCACCCACCACAAACCAGTAGCAATCCGCACCGCCGCATTCCAAGGCCGCCAGGACCAGATCGGCGGCAAGATCAACACCACACAAAGCCGGAGCACACGCCGGCGAAGACCAAATCCCACGGGCTTCTCGACGCCGCAAACGTCGCCGAGATGGGGTTGACAACTTGCGCTGGAGCTGTAGAATTTTAGTTACCAGTGGCTTTAGAATTTCAGTTAACAGTAGCTTTACAGTCTTCTAATTTCTAATTTCTTGTTTTTATAGCTTGCAAGATTATGACTTTCATGTACTAGCAGTTTTTGTTCTTATTATATCCATCACTGCCAATCAAATTGGTCTACACTACGTAACTGAAGGCTGGACAGCCAAATATTGATGCTACGCAGCCATATTTCATCAGCCTGTTAACAATAATCAGAAATATTTCCCGGCAAAAAAAGAGAAGAATCAGACGATTTGCAAAACATCATCATCAGAAAGTAATCACGAACACTGTAGTAAGATGATAGACATAAATAAGATGCAGAATTTTGTAACCACAGACGGCACATACTTCGATCAGATCAAACAAGACGGAAACAACAGATCTCGTGTTTGCAGCGAAACTTGTAAGGCCCTCAGGCGGTTATGTACAGCTGCTGCTGTCAGAGTTCATATCATACAAGAATGTTACAGTGTGCAACTTTACTCCACAGACATGCTTCAAATTTTGGGTGCATTCCCGAGTGACAGACCGCTGATTGAAGCCACAACTGCAGAGCCTGGGCGCTGATCCTCGCCGGCACACGAACAGCAGCAGCAGCTCTCTCAATATCCGGCGCAACCTTATAAGCTGCTCTTCTTTACACCTTCCAGGACTTCCAGCAGTCCAAGGCCATCCAAGCATGGGTTCTGACTTGGCCCTTTGAGAATCGACACGTTCCAGATCAGATATTTGCAGTCCTTCCTTGTTCAAAGCTCCAGCGCAAGGCTAAAAGGTCATCATCATTCATCTTGTATTGCCCTGTTGTTTCTTAGCCAATGCGAGGACTTTAGCCAAGTTTGATTTGGCAGCATCAAGCAAGTCATCAGATTTTACAGCTTCCTCGAAGCAGCCTATAGCATCCTCCAGATGGCCCTCCGCGACATATACGAGCCCCAGGTTGTTGTTGGCGGGTGCATATCCAGGACAAATTTCCAAAGACCTCGATAACATCTTTCTTGCAAGTTCATACAGCTTGTGCTGCCGATAAAGAATTCCTAGATTAGAGAGGATTGCGTGTGTTTGCTGGCCTGAAGATAGCACTAGCGCCCGTTTGTACACAGTTTCAGAGGACGGATCGTCTGATAACTGCAATGCGATACCTGTGTAAACAGCCATGTTAAGGTGCATAGACATTAGTCATGAAGTTAAATTACAGAAAAAGTATTTGGGGAACTTCAGTAGATCGACGGTGTGATGGTTAAGCTCCTTTGTTCACATGAACAACTTCGAGCATTGCTCGACTGATAAATTGGTAAAATGAGAAGATGACTGGAACTTATATTAACAAGAAAACTCTAGATAGCTCCTTTAAGCCATATGGCAATCACAATAAAAAACAAAAATAGTCAGCATTCTGCTGGCTTGTTTACTCAAGATTAGCTTGAAACTTACCAAGATTAGACCAAGCATAACTGCAATCTGGGGAACGAGCTATTGCAGCTTTGAGAAAATTTACAGATCGACTAAACTGAGTTGTGCAAATATTATACAAACCAAGTTGATGCCATTGAACAGCATCATCTGGGTCCTCTTGGATTGCCTGCAAATAAGATGCCAAATAAGAATACATGTCTCGCTGCTTTCCAGTGCCCAGATTTTGCACTTTTCAGTTCAAATTGAAGTGAATGGCTTTATTTGGGTGATAGTTTGCACACATTACCTGCTTTAGCGTATAAAGAGCTCGCTCTTCTGCCTCATTTAGAGCGGCCTGTTCACCATCATAAGCAGCTGGAATTTCATGTTGTGCTCTGTGAGCCATTGCCAACCCTGCCCATGCGATTGGGGCATCAACTGCTGACAGGTCTCCTTCTTTTAGAACTGTTGCCATCTCAGTTGCAGCCCAGACAAGCTGATCATCAGAACATTGCGTCCTTGTAGCATCTCTGATACGGTGAACTGCAATTGCATACCGACCAGGCATATGATTGGGTTCAAATTTCGCCGCCTGAAAAACATAGAAACAAAGTTTATGTAATCACTTCTTTGTCCCATTTACCAAGCCATCGGCAAACTTAGTCACAATGAAATGCAACATTTGGATCATCTAGTACCAGAAGAAAAAGTATTTCATGGGTATTGAATAGCTTCAGTGATTGGCAATGTTGGAGCTGGAGGGAAACTGGCTGGGGGAAGAGTTCCATGTTAGCTACTGTAGATCGCACCTAAGGTTCTAGACTACAAACTCGCAGTGATAACACGCAGTCAGGATTCGCAGTTTAAACCAGATAAAACAAATTGGAAGCTCTGAGCCTGGTACAGTTTGAGGTGTTAAACATGTCAAACACCAAAAAATCTAGCTAATAACTCTAATATAACAAGTGAGCAACATCATATCTCCTCGACACCACAATTATAATGCCGTATTGTCGCGCGAGCTTGGATGAATCATATTAGTGTAACTAGTAATGGCACTTCTGCACAAAGTTTGTTCAATAGCTAGAATAGTGCCAAATAGAGAAAGCAGGTAGACAATTTTAACATTATATTGGCAAACAAACATAAAAAAAACAATGCTAAACTGTTTGTATTTTAATCTATGAACTAGCGAATCTACAGGGGGTGGCTAGGCCAGTCATGACTTACAAGAAGGATTCTGATAATCGTGTTAAGTCACTTAGAAGAAAAGAGACGCAGCAAAGAATTAATGATTAACAATGGTGTTTTCATCAGAATAGTTTCCCGTGTCGACAATACCAATTAATGCTAAATATGTATACATGACAGCTAATTTGAACAATTGTAAGTTGTTCAAACTATATTGTTAATAATAAGAAAGTTAACACCATTGTTACCTGCTCCAAACACCTCTTTGAATTTCTATGTTCACCAACCATGTGATATGCATTTGCAAGATTTACCCATACAGATGCAGCCTTAGGATCAGACCTCACAGCTGCAAGTAAGCACTCCTTTGCAACAACTAAGGCTTCTTTCTGGTGCAGATAAGACCCTGTACTTACAGCACCAGACTCCCCTGCTATGCGACAGTTTATTAGGAAGCAACTATAGGTAATATCCACTCACCAAAATACCCCTAAAAGTAATATCCAACTAATGAAGACAAACTTCATACTAAATGGCAACCGGCCAGCTTTAAGATAAGATAAGAAAAGATTAAGAAAGAAGAAAAATATGGTAAAACAAGTTGCTAGTGCATGTACCTGCAGCCAAAGATCCATATTTACATAGAAGGAGAGCTCCATAGTTCACCAGAGCAGCTGGATGGTTTTGATCTTTCAAAACCAGCTCTTGAAAGCATTTTGCAGACAGCTCTAGATTCCCACTAGAAAATGATAAAAGATTAACAGGGTGAAACGATGAAAGGAAATTGAAATGGCATTTCACGGTTCACACCTTTGAATATATGCAACACCAAGATTAGCAAGCGAGTCCAAGTAATCTGGAGCAACAGTCGTGAGAGTAGAAAAAACTGAGATAGCACTCTGGACAGGGTTAACAGTCAGGTAGTATTCCAAGACATTTCACTTTAGACACTGCTGTGTGATGGATGGAAAGAATTGCAACATGATCAGCATATTGGTACCTGAATTTGACTACCGCGAAGAAGAACTAAACCGAGAATATTCCAAACAGCTGCTTGCCTGGGGTCCAATTCAACTGAACTCTTTAGCTTAACAAGGATTTCATCCAGTTCACCAGTGTCAAGCTCTTCATCAAAACTATCACCCATGCTTGCTTGCAAAATACACTACATGAGAAATATAGTTAAGTCAAGGGTTTAGGGAGGAGTAAACTTTTATTATTAAAGAAGCAGACAAAGTAAGAGTTGCAAGAAAACAAAAATCGAACTGTAAATAAGGTATGTCTCATTTTGCAGGCTGATGAACCTGAGCATGGTGAATCCTCACTGATGAGAGTAAATCAGGCCTCCGCACTTCATGCTCATCTTGTAGCAATATTTCAGATGACTTATCATATGCTAATATTGCCTGGGAGATTAAAGGAACTGATTAAGCTCTATTCATATGCTACATAGTTCAACTTTTCAAAGTGAATGACCATTTACCTTCTGGGGCTGACCAAGCCTTTGGTACATTAAACCCAACATAAAATGGGCATGGGCATTCTTAGGCATCTTCCGAGCAACATGAACTAAAGCCTGGAAAAGGAATATTAAGCTCTTAACAACATTCATACTGAGCATTCTCATTTATATAATCAACTTACACATCAAGGCATTGTGATGACAACACCGTGGTTCATACAATATTAAGTTGCAGACAGAAAACATAATTATTAATGGTCACTTTTCAGTGGCATTAGGACCAGTAACTCACAGCTTTCAGATTGCTAACTTTCTCCTCACGTGAAACAGAAGCCCCTTGGAAATGTTGCTCAGCGTCTGTTTACAATGAATCATGAGTAATCGATTCAAAACAGCAAAAAAATCTTCCATTGCGTCACATGTTATTTAGCATGCCTCACCTTCGCATTCAACAGTATCAGGGTCCTTCACTACAATTGCATTTTTCGTTAAACCACCCTCCTCGTTACAACTCCTGAAAGTAAAAAATCTATGCCTAAGAACTCAACAGAGAACTGGTAAAATTACCAGCAAGTGATCAAAAGGTTATACTCCCTCTGTTTAGAAATATAAGACATTTTAGCTTTGTGAAATGAATGTATCTAGACGCCTAGGTTCACTCAGAACCTATATCCTAAAAGACGTCTAGATACATTTGATTCACAAAACTAAAACGTCTTATATTTCGGAACGGAGGGAGTATATTGCTGAACTGCGTGCTAATCCTTGGACTGCTAGCTAAATTTGTAATTTCAATGGGTGAGCATGTGCAAAAATTCAGCACCCTATGTACAGACTACAGAAGTCGTGTTGAATTTTCAGTAGAATTCGACAGAGAAGGTTCATGCTATGGCAGAATCACCCACCTACAGATGCAAAATCACATCCTAGGTTACGACTTACTACAGACACGAAACGCTCAATTCCGAACTATTTGCAGGGGCCACGAGCGCACAAGTAGCAGGAGTCCAGCACAGTCAGATCGAATAAGAAATTCACACTCCTACCTGGTGGAGGAGTCTAGGGCGGCAACCGGAACTGCTACGGCGGCGGCGACGGCGACGGCGATGGTGGGGTTGGGTTGGGGGGTTGGCGGGCGGTCCTCGCCGTCGCTCTCCGGCGGGTCGACGTTGAGGTCGGCGAGCATCATCGCCCTCGGTGGCGGCGGAGGCTGGGCCTCCGGCATAGTCTCCGTCAAGGTCTCCGGCCAGCTGGGTGGGGGTTTTGTGAGCTCCGATGTCCGGATGCGCTGCGGGGTACTACTGGCGAAGTATAGCAACGAACTTCCCTTTCTGCGATTGAGGCCTGCCCGGATCTGCAGTACGTCACCGTGGACTGACTGATACTGTTACAGTAACAGCTTGCATTTCTAATGGCCCGGAGTTCTTCTTTTTGGCAAGGTGTGGCCCAGATAAGATAAGGCCCACATACTCTTCGGAGCAAGATATGGATTAGATTCCAGATCTGAGGTCCAGATACATCAAAGCTTGTCCTTAAAACACTGTTAGACAAGTCATCAATCTTTTTCAGTAAAAGATGTTGTCAAGTTAAAGGAATTTTAGATGTGCCCAATGAATCATTAGTGAAAAATATCTTGGTATGCCTACTGATGTGGGGAAATCAAAAAATGGCGCCTTAAAATTCTTGAAAGATCGTGTTTGGCAGAAAATTCAGGGGTGAATGGAGAAGATACTGTCTGTTGATGCTATGATCAGGAAATTTTGGTGGGGGAGTAAGGATGGAGAGCACAAAACTGCATGGGTCTCTTGGAAAGAGATGACAAAACCCAAGTATATGGGAGGTTTGGGTTTTAGAGACACGGAACTTTCAATCTTATTGGCTCGCTAAACTTGGCGTATTCTCCAAGAGCCAAACAGCCTGAGTGCACGTATTGTGAAGTCAGTCTACTTCCTACTAGTAGATTTTCTTGAAGCAGAATTGGGATCACATCCGTCCCAAATATAGCGCTCATTGGTGGAGGGGAGAGATGTCCTCGCTCAAGGTTTAATCCATAGGGTCGGCAATGGGCAATCAACAAAAATCTGGTCACATAATTGGATCCCCCGTGGTGAAATGATGAGACCGATCACCTGCATGTCTGATGATCCTCCTACCTTAGTAAGCGAGCTAATTAATCCTACCACGGCATCGTGGAACCGAGCAAAAATCCAGAGTGTATTTAGTCGAGTTGATGCATACATCATCTTGGATGCTTCTTTGTACCCGTAATATAGAGGATTTTTGGACCTAGAATTTTGAGAAGAAGGGCTGTTTCACAGTTCGCTCCTGCTATAGAATGTTAGCTGAAACAAAGCAGATAAGAGAGGCTTGCCTGGAGGGCAGGTCGTCTAGCTCGGACACCTCAAGGGAAAGCAAAATTATGGTGCATGCTTTGAAAAGTAAAGGTACCTTCTAAGATTAGGGTGTTCTTATGGCGTCTAGCAAAACAACCACTCCTGACAGCGGATTTGCTCCATCATCGTAACATGGCAACTACTAGCTTATGTTCGCTATGTGGTGCAGAAGATTCATGATGCCACTCGTTGATCGAGTCCATAATGGCAAGGTGTGTTTGGGCACTTTCGGATAAGGAAGTTGTTGAGCATATGTGTGCCACAACTGAACCTAGTGCAAAGAGGTGGATTTTCACCATGGGACTCATTGCCCCGTCAAGATTTTGTTAGGGTTCTGGTGACTTTGTGGACCATATGGACAGCCCGACGGAAAGCAATTCATGAAGGCGAGTTTCAAAGCCCGCTGTCCACCCATGGTTTTGTGCAGAGCTACCTGTCGGAACTATCGTTAATACCTAAAGTGTGTCCATAGGTGAGGTCTGCCAGTCCAGTGTGTAGCTCTAATCAGAAGTGGATACCCCTCCTCCTGACCATATAAAGGGCAACGTAGATGGCGAAGTCCAGGAATAATTTAGTTGGAGCAGTCTTTGCTATCTTCAGGAAAATTGATGGTCTGTATCTTGGCTCTTTGGCTGTGGTGTTCCCAGGTGTGATTGACCCTCCCACCCTAGAATCACTTGCTTGTCGAGATTCACTTGCACTTGCGGAAGACCATAACCTCCAGAAAATTATGGTTGCGAGCAATTGCATGCAAGTTGTGAAAGATATTGCGGAAGATACTGTGGCGGATGCTATGCTTCTGTTGTTAAGGAGATTATCAGTCATAGTTCAAATTTTGAGAGTATTTCTTTTGTCCATGAGGGAAGAACCTCGAACACATAAGCTCATAACTTGGCTCTATATGCTCTTAGTTTAGGCCTGAGGCGCCATCCGTGGCTCTTAAATTACCATGATACAATGTTAATCCATGTACACTTGGCTATTGATTAATAAAACGAGTAAGTTTCCCTCAAAAAAATGTTGTTGATCAGCATTCAGCGATAAGGGGTCCTAAAATCAAGCTTGTTTCCAAACCCCTAAATTTCTATATATTGTTTCTTACAATTGTACTCTTCTTGCCCCGCAAAAAGGCTCTCCTTCGATTTTTTCTTTAAAAAATGGGCTAGTTTTGAAAATTTAACTTTCCTTTGTCGACATCACATACACGAGACCGCCGAAGGTAGTTAGCTCGGCGCCAATGATCATGACACCTACCTCCACGAACGCGGTGAGCTTCCGTTGTTTCACCCACATAACACCGGGCCCAATAGGCAACATCATGTTTTCTTAACACCGATATGATTGCCATGTCTCTGGTCATCGATCAGGTTCATTTTCATAATTTGTAGTTATTGAAGAGTTTCATTTTCATATTTTGTCCAAAAAATGATCATATAATCTCGTCGTTGTTTGTGAGGCTTTCGATCCGGTTTCCTTGTAAATAAGAAATTTGGAAAAGTATGTACACTCTATGGCATGGAATGCGAGGACACTACCACACATTTTCCAGGTGCCCAATGGCACGAGCTCTATGGGAGGCGATGAGGGAAATTTGGCCGCTGCCGAAGTTCATCCTCAACACCGGCAAGGAGTGGCTGTTCCAGGTCTTGGACAAAGCGTCGGAGCAGGAGCGGTTGATGATACTGATGACGTTTTGGCGCATTTGGCATGTGCGTAATGAGGTTACCCATGATAAGAAGGCACCGCCGATTGAAGCTTCAAGGTGTTTTCTCAGAAGCTATGTTGACTCGCTTCTTGTGATCAGGCAAGATCCATCAGCCGATCACACGAAGGGGAAAACAAACATCGTGTATGAAGGTATGAAGCCCAAGGAGAGGAATAAATCTTTGTGCGTGGAGCCATCAAGCGCCATAGTTAAGAAGTGGTCTAAACCCTACAAGGATGGGTGAAACTAAACACCGACGGTTCGTGGAAGGAAGGTGTGCGCAAGGGAGCAACTGGAATGGTCCTCAAGGATGCGTAAGGAGGCATTATCTTTGCTGCATGTCGCTATTTGATGTCATGTGAAAGCCGTATGGAGGCGGAGCTTTTATCTTGTACTGAAGGCCTGGCATTAGCGCTGGATTTTTTAGATCAACCAATAATCCTGAAGAGTGACTGTTTGAAGGCGGTAAACATGATTAACAATAGTGCTTGCGACAAATCCTTGGCAGCAATCCTAGTGAATAATATCAAACATATGTGTAAGGGGGGGGGGGGGAGAATGTCAAAGTGAGGCACATTAAAAAAGAGATGAATGAGATGAGCCATACACTAGTTAGATGGGGTTTAACATCCCAGGGTACCAAAGTATGGATTCGTCATAAACCAGATATCATTGAGTCCCTTTCCTTGATTAATAAAATTTTCATTCGCAAAAAAAAGGATGGACTATATTCTTCTTAATGTTTTTTTAGAAATGGAAGCATTATTAAAAATTTAATGTTTACACCCGGCCTCTGCATAAACAAGATGCACACAGGCACACGAACGACAGAGCTAAGGTAAAAAATAGACAAGCATTACACAAAGGCACTATTAAAATAAAAGTCTAGGATCTAAGACAGATCAATCCTCAAATCACGTGGCCATCCATATCGGGAGAAAATATCCCTTGATGTGTCTTCCAATCGCGTACATCCCTCCATAAATAAGTCGGGAAACTCCATACGTTGGAGAATATTCCATGATCGGAGGATAGCCGTGGCTCGATAGATAACCTGTAGAGGAGAAGACACAATATTATTAAAAAATTTGTCATTTCTACAAAGCCATAGCGACCATATAATGGCAAGCACTCCCACCCTAAACAAAGTTCTGTACTTATCATCAATTCCATGCAACCAATTACCAAAAACATTGGTTACAGAACGTGGCGGAGATAAACCAGAAGCTATTTGGATGAATGACCATATAGAGCGAGCAAATTTGCAATGGAAGAATAAATGGCGAATTGTCTCATCTTGATGACAAAAAACACATTGTGTACTTCCATGCCAATTCCTCTTTGCAAGATTATCTTTTGTTAGAATTACCCCTTTCCTTAGATACCATGCAAATATATTCGTCTTAAGGGGTATTTTCATTTTCCAAATTTTATTATTATCATCGACCGGGATATCAGGTTGGATCAAGGCTTTATATAGTGAGCCAACAAAAAATTTACCATTTTCTAGTAATTTCCATTTGAACATATCAACACCGTCCGATAATTGTATTCTGGATAATCGTAATAATAGATTGTTCCAAGATACCAGTCTAGAACCGATGAGACTTCTTCTGAAAGACACATTAGGAGGATAGTCTTCCATCACTGTGGAAATTATATCCCCTTTATGTCTAACAATCGAATATAGAGCCGGATATTGTTCGCGAAGAGTAGTTTGGCCAAGCCATCTATCTTCCCAAAACCTAATCTGTGATCCATCCTTAATCTCGAAAGCACCAAAACGAAAGAAATGCTTCTTGGTGGCCATAATACCCGTCCAAAAATGTGAATCTCCGGGTTTCCAAACCACTTGAGACATAGCCTTGGACTCCACATATTTCCTCCATAACATGGTTTGTCAAACACCATCTTCTGTAAGTAGTTTAAAAAGCCATTTGCCCATGAGTGCGGTGTTTTTGACTTGCATATCGTGTATGCCCAGTCCACCAAACTCCTTCGGGCGGAAAACCACATTCCATCTGGCCAGTCGATGTTTCTTTTTCTCACTATCCCCTTGCCAAAAGAATCTTGAACGGAAATAATCCACTTTGTTCAAGATCCCTTTTGGTAATTGGAAGAACGAGATCATATACAGTACCATGTTAGTAAGTACTGAATTTATGAGTACTTGTATACCACCAAGGGATAACAATTTACCTTTCCAACTATTAAGACGTTTTTGTAACCTTTCCTCAACATGTTTTCATTCAGCAATTGTGAGACGCCGATAATGAATCGGTATTCCCAAATAATTGATTGGAAACTGGCCCTGACCACAGCCGAAAAGTTCAGCATATAGGTGAGCCTCGTTTTGGGCCTCGCCAAAACAATACAAATCACTCTTATGGAAGTTTATTTTAAGCCCAGATAGCTGCTCGAATGCTAATAATATCAATTTCAGATTCTTAGCCTTCTCTAGATCATATTCCATAAAAAGAATTGTATCATCGGCGTATTGAAGAATAAAAAGTCCACCATCAATAAGATGTGGAACCACTCCTTCAATTTGACCATCAACCTTTGCTCTCTCAATAAGGATAGCCAACATATCAGCTACTATATTAAATAGTAAAGGCGATAATGGATCCCCTTGTCTCAGTCCTTTCTTGGTTTGGAAGTATTTGCCAGTATCTTCATTTACTTTAATGGCAACACTATCCCCAGACACAAACGATTGAATAAGAGAGCGCCACTCCTCAGAAAAACCTTTCATGCGGAGAGTTTGCTGGAGGAAAGACCAATTAACTTTGTCGTATGCCTTCTCAAAGTCAATCTTTAACAATACACCATTTAATTTTTTTGAGTGTAGTTCATGGATTGTTTCATGCAAAATTACAACACCATCTAGGATATTTCTTTCTTGCATGAACGCAGTTTGAGACGGGCTAACAACATTGTCAGCAACTGAGTTTAGTCTAATCGTGGCAACCTTCATAAAAATCTTAAAGCTAATATTAAGCAAGCAGATTGGACGATACTGTTGTATATATTCTGCATTTTTAACCTTAGGCAGTAAAATTATATTGCCAAAGTTAAGTCTAAAGAGATCCAATTGTCTAACTTGTAAAAACCCAAACAAATTTATCAGGTCCTCCTTGATAACGTTCCAGAATTTTTGGTAAAATTCCGCTGTAAAGCCATCGGGTCCTGGTGCTTTGTTATGTTCCATTTGAAAAACCGCTTTCTTGACCTCTTCCTCAGTATATGAGGCAGTTAGAAAGTTGTTTTCTTCATCAGAAACCTGGGGGATATCGGACGTTTGGGACTCATCCATAGATAAAGAATTTTCCTCTGGGCCCCCAAACAAGGATTTATAATAGGTAGTGACATATGACTTCAGATGCTCCTGTCCCTCAATCATTCATTCATCCTGAAACAGATAATGAATAAGTTTCTTCTTATGCTTGCCATTGGCAACAACATGGAAGTACCTAGTATTCGCATCTCCTTCCAGGATGAATTTTGCTTTAGAGTGTTGGTACCATTTTAGTTCCTCCTCACGCAGAAGTCAGACTATCTCCGCATTCGATTGGCTTTTAAGCTCAATTTCCTATGCAGTTAATGGTCTGACTTCTCTAAGTCATCAATTATAGATGTTAGGCGTAATTTTTCGTTTTTTGGGATACCAGCTGTGTGCCTGGCCCAGCCTCGAAGGAACTTGCGTAAAGTACTCATTTTGTTATTCTATCGAAGAATAGGCATTTGGCCACCGACCGTTTTTCCCAAATATCCTTAACCATCTCGTAAACCATCACGGATCATCCAACCGAGTTCAAATTTAAACTCATTCATAGACTTCCGTGGTGGTGATCCAAAAGATAAAAGTAAAGGAGCATGATCCGACAAAGTCTCAATACGTTCTAGAGCGCGAACAGTTACCATAGGGAACTTTTGTTCCCAGTCAGTATCCATAAGCATTATATCTATTTTTTTGTACGTTGGCTCCGAAAGACTATTAGCCCATGTAAATGGCCTTCCTAACATTTTAACCTCTCTCAAGTCCAGACTGTCTATAACAACATTGAACAGAAAAGGCCAATGTTCATTGAACCGGCCCTGACTCTTCTCGTGAGGAAATCTTAGCAAATTAAAATCCCCTCCTATAAGAATAGGATACGGATTATCCTTTGCCAAATTCACAAGCTCACGTAAAAAGTCAGCCTTATAAAAATCCTGAGCGGCCCCATATACGGCGTCTAAAGACCATGTGAAATTGTCAGCCTTGTTACGGATATGGAGTTTTATAAAAAACTCCCACCGAACTAGCTAAAACTTCCATAGTCTCATCTCTAACGCCTAACAGGATCCCCCAAGATCGATCGCGCGGCGGACGTGATATCCACATAAAGTCCACTCCACCAGAAAGGCGATTGAGTAGGGCTTGTGAAAAATCCCGTCTACCAGTCTCAGAAATACCCAGAAAATCCAAAGTATGGTCTCTCACACAATTAGCAAAGAATAAATGTTTAGCCAAGTACCGAAGACCTCTGCTATTTGAAAACATTCCATTCATTGAGAAACTATAGGAGATTTGGATACACGGGATCTCTTTCGCGACCGCTGGCTCTTTGATTTTCGACCAGAAGCTTTCAACTCATACATAGAGGCAAGCCCGATCTCATCAAAGTCCACCTCCGACACTTCACCGAATAAGTGAGAAAGGAGTTGACCATCTACTGTGGCATGCAACTCCTCCTCCTCAATTAATGAAGCATCAGGAAATACACCGACCTTAGAAGTAACCGTTAGACGGTCAACCTCCATGTGTCGCAAAACATTAGAAGAAAAAGATACTTCCTGTACAGAGCTACCCAAACTAATGCCAACATTAGCTAGCTTAGAAGAAATAACAGGAGTAGAAAAAGACAAAAAGGACTTTGGAGAACTCATTATACCTGGCGAATCTAAGTTCCTCTCCGCCTTACGCCACATGGCCTTGAGCATGGAGTCCTCATCAGTCGCTGATGCCCCAGAGGCATCGACTCCATGGCGCGCGCTCTGCCTGAAGGTTGTGCCACTCCCCTGCACAACGATTGGCGAAGTGTCACCAGGAGAATAAACCCGTGGTGGAGAACGAGACAACCCAGACCCCTCCTGGGTCCGGTCGCCCCCATCAACCGCCGAATTCTCCTGATCCACCAATGGAGGCGAGACGCCCCTAGGCGTCCCCAGGTCCTCCCTGACCAGGGGGACACGGTCATCCTCCTCGTCATGGTTGGCCAACCTCGCCTAGGTCTGACCAAGCACAACAGCATCCTGAAGCTGTTCACGAACGTTGCGGTCAGCCGACCCCTCCTGGGTTAGCTTCCACGAACAAACCGAAGGAACAACCTCCTCAAGTATAGGAGTGGAAACAGAAATAGATCTGCCCAAAATATGCATTCTGGACCTCGCTGGCGAAGCTGGGCAAGACCGCCGAGCAGGAATGGAAACCGAACGAAGAGCCTCGTGTAACTGAGCCTGAGAAACGCGAGGCGCCGAAGTAGAACCCTTCCCGCGAAGAGGGGAATCCAAAGGAAGAGCATCCAGAAGTTGACGACCTCGTGGAGTAACCGGATTAGCATTAAAAGGGGTGACCGCAAGCACCCTCTACACCCCCTGACTGGAAGATGTAGGCGCAGAAGTACCCTGCACAGCCGAGGAAGATCCAGAACCCACCCCCTGAGTGGTAGCAGCAGCCTCAGAAGTATCCATAGCATCCTAGAAATGCTTCCCATTGGCATCATCATCCGCGTCATCATCTCCTTTTATCCACAAGAAAGGAACAAACTCTGGTTTCGGAATATAACCCTCAGGTTCAATCCGGAAACGAAACTCAAATACCTTATGCTTGACCACGGCATCGGACACAATAAAGTGGCCAAGTGAATCCTTCGCCTTGAGAAAAACCTTCGTATAAAACATCTCCACGAGAATACGGACGACCCCCCACTTTCGCAGGCTGAACAGATCCACATCAAGAGTGTTCCCCATGAGTCCCCCAACATCCCACAAGCCCTGAAAGGAGCGCAAAATATGGGGTACCCCCTCCACATGTAGCCAAACCTGATGCATCTCAAGCTTATGCGACACCTCCTCCATCATGTAAACCGAGAAGGTCAGCTGAGCGGAACTAAGCGGAACAGTCATCAGGATTCCATCCACCCTGTCCAAATCCTCGAACGTCGGGAAGCTCACTAAGAAGGCTGAATCTCCATGTGGCACCGCCTCCCACTTCCACTGAACATGCACCTGGCACCGCCTGGCAATTTGTCTCTGCACGACCTCCGCTGAAACCATCGGCCCAGTAACTCGTACCAGAGCAATAGGGGCCTGACTATGCGCAAGATAATCCCGAGTCACAGCATCCGGAATCTGGGTGAACAAAGTCTGGTTGTTGCCAATACCAGCCATATACAGAGTCAAGCGCGACTGCTTTAGCACCAGACACCGCAGTGTGGGATGTGCCACATAATCACAAATGTAGCAATAGTGGACCGCCTTACAATCCTTGGTTGCATGAGTATTAACCGCACACTTCCATCATGAGTATTAACCACACACAATCCTTGGTTGCATGAGTATTACCCCCAACAATAGAAGATATGTCAACACCCGGATTTTTAATCCCAGATGTCTGTCATGCCATACACCGCAATCCTAGGATTACCATTTTTGCGAGGCATAACAGGTTTGGATATCATAGTACATCATCCATTACAAACCATACATAAGGTCTTACACAAATAAGGATCTCATGATCCAGTTCTTAATACAACTCAAGCAGCGGAATAACGTAATAATAAAGGTAGCATAGGCGAAGCTCCATCTTCGGTGTCACAGGCAATGCTGGCGATGGGAGATGATCCTAGTTGTCGTAACCTTCCTGTGGTCCATCATCCTGGTACTCCTCTTCATAGTATGGCCACGGGAATAGCCAGGGACAAAGCCATGAGTACTCTTTAAGTACTCGCAAACTAATACTAACAAGTTAAGGGGGGGGGTGCAGTAGGACACTAAGCTCTAGGGTTGTTTTGCAAAAAGCCAGATTTACCTCTACTAAGTTCAGAAGCAAAGAAAGCTAGTTGAAACTTTATAATACATAAGTGGGAACTTGAATTTCATATCACAACTCTGTTGTGGTCAAGTCAAAGTCTCAATTCATTTCACAAGTCATTTTGAAAACATCTGGCGGGGGAACAGTATGGCCACTCCAACTGTCCATAACCGCGGACGCGGCTATTCGAATAGTTTGACACTCTGCAGAGATTGTACACTTTCACCACAACATTCGATACATCCGTCAGGAACAAATCCTGAATTCACCATACTCAGTATGCGGATAATCAATCCTAACCTTTCAATTACACGCCCAAGTATAGGCACCTCTCCTGTGAGTTTGGCCTCCCAACCATGACCAACTGTCATCTTGGGTACTGCACAGGTGGACAATCTTCACAAGGTAGCCTCAGCTCAGACCTTGGCTGTGAGGAAACCCATACTAAGGTATATAAGTTTCCAGTCAAGCCCTACCCAATTTTCGGGTATTGTGGTTGTACGGAAAAATTGGAATGGTATCGCATCCAGACAACCATCAGTTTTATAAAGGGCTAAGGCTCCTGCCTCAACATTTTGATCATAAAAATCATCTGGTGTTCGGAAACACATGTCAAAACATTTCAGTAGAATGACTCGTCATTCCAAGGTTTTCATAACCATTTTCACAAGTATTCCCATCTAAAGTTGATCAAGTTTTATGATTAGCACTAGCATCTACAAGTGGGGTAAGTACTAATGAGGGGTGGTACATAAGTGGGGATTTGCTAAGTCCAATTCTCATGCCTTAGGATGACATCAAGATTATCTAACTTAGGCCAAATTTAATGCTCTTTATGCAACCTTCAATTATCTTCCTAGAATCTATAAGTGACTTAAGTAAACTCTAAGAGAAAGCTTTGATAAAGAAATAAAGTAGAAAGCTTGCAAGTAAAACTAGGATTGGGTATCATCAAATGTGTCCAACCAAGCATGCTTAGTGCATTGCATAGGTTATCTAACTTTCATAATTGCAAGTGTTAGCTTGCCAAATCAACTAGTAGTATTAGGCTTGCAAGGTTGCAAGTATTGGCTTACAAGGTTAACTTGTATAGTAAGGATTTCCTTGAGCAGAGCAGTGGTTGAAGTTCTCCTCGGCTTCTTCCTCATAGTATCCTCCTTCCTCCTCATATCCTTGGTCGGTACTAGCATCTATAAATATGTGGTACACAATCACCAAACAATACTTAACTATTTTCAATCATCACACAAAGGTGTACTATAGATGATCTAGCATCATCACTATCATTACAAGATTAAAGCACTTGTCTTATTTATTTTAATTTGAGAAAAGTAATTTCTACTCATTGAAAAACTACTTAAGATTTAATATTCTCCAACTCAAACATGGGATCATGTTGACACATGTCATCACCACATATTTCAGTACATGGGAATGTTATTTAAAGTGGTGTCACAATTTAATAAGGTTTAACCTTTTTATTTAGATTAAATAAGGTGACTAGAAATGCATATGTGGCATTCTTTTATTACTTGAACAATATTTCTGCAAGTAAACCCAAATTTATATGAATCTTGCAATTGCTCTATCTGAAGGGTTTCGCGGCATAGTAAATCAAAATTTTCTACGGATGCGAACCGAGGGAAAGCCAAGATCTAATCTAGGAGATGCAAACAACGAGAGAGATTGGATTAGATCTTCATACCCTTGAAGATTTGCACAGCGGAACGTTCGTCGGAACGTGGGTGATGTAGTCGTACTCGCTTCTCCTCCTCGCGATCCGATCCGATCTAGCACCACAAGTGGCGGTGCCTCCGTGAGATGCACACGTGCAGCACCTCGACGTCTCCTCCTTCCTTGGTCCAGCAAGTATGGTGGAGAGACGGATTGGATCTACAACACGACGTCGTGGTGTATATGGTGGAGAATTTCTGCAGCAGGGCTTCGCCTACAAGCAGTCGGGAGGGAGAGAGGAGGGCAGCAGGGCAGCTAGGGTTGGAGGGGAAGGTGTTGGGGTTTGGTGCGCCCCCATCCCTCTATATATAGAGGGGTGGGCGCAGCCCTAGCCCCTCCCCCAATCCAAGGCCGGCGGCCCCAAGGAGGAAGAGTGGGGGGCAAGGAAACCCCCCTTCTAGAAGCTCTATCTAGAGTTTAAACCTCTCTTGGCCGGTTGGGCCCTATGGGGCCTTGTGCCCCTAGCCCAATGCGGCCAGGGCACTCCCTCATAGGCCCATGCCCCCTCCCGGAAGGTGGGGCCACGTTGGTCCCCTTCTGGAAGGTTCTAGAAGCTTCCGGTACAATACCGATTAACCCGGAACAATTCCGAACTCCAAAAACTGCACTGCCTTATATGAATCTTATTCTCCGGACCACTCCGGAACCTCTCGTGATGTTCCGGATCCCATCCGAGACTCCGAACAAAAACTCATAAACCAATTATCCAATCTATCCTAGCGTCGATATACGTTAAGTGTGTGACCCTGCGGGTTCGAGAATATGCAGACATGATCTTCTATTAATAATCAACAGCGGGGTCTAGAAACCCATATTGACTCCCACACATTCATCGATGATCATATCGGATGAACCACGATGCCAGGATTCAATCAACCCCATATATATATTCCATTCGTCTCGCGATATTTTACTTGCCCGAGATTCGATCATCGGTACCGTCATACCTAGTTCAATCTCGTTCACAGCAAGTACTTTACTCGTTCCGTAATCCGATATCACTTTGTGATTAACTCTTTAACCACATGCTTGCAAGCGGTGTTGATATCGATTACCGAGTGGGCCCGAAGTATATCTCTCCGACTTGGGAGGGACAAATCCCATCTCGATACATACAACCCAACAGATACTTTCCGATCACCTGAGAGACACCTTTATGATCACCCTCTCATAGGATGACGTTTGATGACCTCAAAGCTTTCTTCCGATACCAGGGAGTTGTATTATCTCATGGTCTAAGGAATACAGTATTTGACATAAGAAAAGCTTCGCAAAGACGAACACGATGACACGATCTAATTGCTTCGCTTAGTTTGGGTCTGTCCATCATATCATTCTCCCAATGATATGATCTCATTATCAATTGACAACTCATGTCTATGGTTAGGAAACCTTAACCATCATTAATCAATGAGCTAGTCCATAGAGGCGTACTAGGGACACGGTGTTGTTTACAAACCACACAAGTATTAAAGTTTCCGCTTAATACAATTCTAGCATGGAATATAAACATTATCATGAACAAGAATTATAATAATAACATCTTTATTATTGCCTCTAGGGCATAATTCCAACAGTCTCCCACTTGCACTAGAGTCAATAATCTAGTTTACATTTGGCAACAATCTCACACCCATGGCACTGAGGTGCTGATCATGTTTTACATGTGGAAGAGGTTTAGTCAATGGATCTGCGACATTCAGATCTGTATGTACTTTGCTAATCTTCAGATCTCCATCTGCTATATAATCTCGGATTATATGAAACTTGCGGTTGATATGCTTGGTCTTTGGATGATATCTTGGTTCCTTAGCGAGTGCTATGGCGCCAGTGTTGTCACACAATATCTCCAGTGGGTCCAATGCACTTGGAACCACGCCAAGCTCAGTGATGAAGTTTCTGATCCAAACTCCTTCACTTGACGCTTCTGCAGCAGCCATGTATTCCGCTTCTACTGTAGATCCCGCGATCATGCTTTGCTTGCAGCTTCTCCAGCTCACATCTCCTCCATTCAAAATATACACGTATCCTGTCTGAGATTTAGAATCATCCTTGTCTGTGTCGAAACTAGCGTCAACGTAACCTTTTACGACGAGTTGTTCATCACCCCCATAGACTAAGAACATTTCTTTAGTCCTATTTAGGTACTTTAGGATGTTCTTCACGGCTGTCCAGTGTTCCACTCCTGGATCACTTTGATATCTGCTCGTCAAACTAAGAGCATTGGACACATCCGGTCTAGTACACAACATGGCATACATGATAGAACCTATGGCCGAGGCATAAGGCACTTTGCTCATAGCTTCCCTATCATTTACCGTAGCTGGACACTGAGCCTTGCTCAATATCTTACCTGACAACATGGGCACTGAACCTTTTTTTGCCTTATCCATTCTGAACCTTTTCAGAACTTTGTCTAGTTATGTACTCTGGCTTAAAGCTATCAGGCGTCTTTGTCTATCTCTATAGATTTTGATGCCCAATATATAAGCAGCTTCACCTAGGTCTTTCATTGAAAAACACTTGTTCAAATAACTCTTCACATCGTTAAGCATGTCGATGTCATTTCCAATAATCAATATGTCATCCACATATAGTACCAGAAACGTCACCGAGCTCCCACTCACTTTCTTGTAGATAAAAGCTTCGTAGCAATTTGGAACAAATCCAAAGCTCTTGATCACTTGATCAAAACGAAGGTTCCAACTCCGAGATGCTTGCTTCAGTCCATAAATGGAACGCTGAAGTTTGCATACTTTACTAGCATCCTTAGAATCGACAAAACCTTCGGGTTGCATCATATACAACTCTTCATCAATGTTGCCATTGAGGAAAGAAGTCTTGACATCCATCTGCCATATTTCATAATCATGAAATGCAGCAATTGCTAATAAAATCCGAATGGACTTAAACATCGCTACGGGAGAGAAAGTCTCATCGTAGTCAACACCTTGAACTTGTCAAAAACCTTTCGCAACAAGCCGTGCTTTATAGACGGTAACATTACCATCCGCGTCCGTTTTCTTCTTGAAGATCCATTTGCACTCAACGGCCTTTCGGTCACTAGGAGGGTCCACCAAAGTCCGTACTTGGTTTTCGCCCATGGATCCCAATTCGGATTTCATGGCTTCTAGCCATTTCTCAGAGTCTGGGCTCATCATCGCTTCCTCATAGTTCGTAGGTTCACTGTCTTCTACTAGCAAGACAGTCAAGACAGGGTTGCCGTACCACTCAGGAGGGGCACGCGACCTTGTCGACCTGCGACGTTCAGTAGCAGCATCGTTCGAAGCTTCATGATCCTTGTCATTAGCTTCCTCTATTGTTGGTGTAGGCGGCACTGGAACAATTTCAGGTGCTGCGCTACTCTCCAATTCAAGAGAAGGTTCAATAACCTCGTCTAGCTCTACTTTCCTCCCACTCACTTCTTTCGAGAGAAACTCCTTCTCAAGAAAGGAACCGTTCTTTGCGACAAACACTTTGCCTTCAGTTCTGTGATAGAAGGTATACCCAATAGTTTCCTTAGGGTATCCTACGAAGACGCATTTCTCTTCTTTGGGTTCGAGCTTGTCCGGCATCAACTTCTTGACGTAAGCTTCGCATCCCCAAACTTTAAGAAACGACAACTTAGGTTTAGCACCAAACCACAGTTCATACGGTGTCGTCTCAACGGATTTAGATGGTGCCCTATTTAAAGTGAATGCAGCGGTTTCTAATGCATAAACCCAAAATGATAACGGCAAATCAGTAAGAGACATCATCGATCGGACCATATCTAATAGGGTTCGATTCCGGCGTTCAGACACACCATTGCGCTGTGGTGTTCCGGGTGGCGTGAGTTGCGAAACGATTCCGCTTGCTTTAAGATGCGTGAGAAAATCATAACTCAAATATTCACCTCCACGATCGGATTGTAGGAAATTAATCTTTCTGTTACGATGGTTCTCCACTTCATTCTGAAATTCTTTGAACTTTTCAAACGTTTCAGATTTATGTTTCATTAAATAGATATACCCATATCTACTTAAGTCATCGGTAAAAGTGAGAAAATAGCGATATCCACCGCGCGTCGAAACACTCATCGGTCCGCATACATCGGTATGTATGATTTCCAACAAGTCCGTTGCTCGCTCCATCATACCGGAGAACGGGGTTTTGATCATCTTGCCCATGAGGCATGGTTCGCATGTGTCAAATGATTCAAAGTCAAGAGACTCCAAAAGTCCACCAAAATGGAGTTTCTTCATGCGCTTTACACCAATATGACCTAGACGACAGTGCCACAAATAAGCAGTTTTATCACTATCTACTTTGCATCTCTTAGCCTCAATGTTATGGATGTGTGTTTCATCCTTTTCGAGATTTAGAAGAAATAAACCATTCACAATAGGTGCATGACCATAAAAGATGTTACTCATATAAATAGAACAACCATTATTCTCCGATTTAAATGAATAACCGTCTTGCAATAAACAAGATCCAGAAATAATGTTCATGCTCAACGCAGGCACATAATAACACTTATTAAGGTTTAAAACTAATCCCGAAGGTAAAACTAAGGAGAGCGTGCCGACGGCCATCACATCAACTCTTGATCCGTTGCCAACGCGCATCGTCACGTCATCCCTCGCAAGCCGCCGTCTATTCCGTAGCTCCTGTTTTGAGTTACATATATTAGCAACTGAACCGGTATCAAATACCCATGCACTACAACGAGGGCTAGTAAGGAAAACATCAATAAAATGTATATCAAATATACCTTTGATGGTGCCAGCCTTCTTGTCCGCTAAGTACTTCGGACAGTTGCGCTTCCAGTGACCCTTGTCCTTGCAATAGAAGCACTCAGTGTCCGGCTTAGGACCAGACTTGAGCTTCTTCTCAGCAGGGGCAGTGCGCTTGCCGCCGCCCTTCTTAAAGGGCTTCTTTGCACCCTTACATTTCTTAAAGGTGGGCTTGTTGACCATCAACACATGATTATCCTTTTTGATGTCCACTTCCGCGACCTTCAGCTTCGCGAAGAGCTCAGTGATCGTATCAGTGGAACCAATCTGATTATGAGTCACTACAAAACTTTTGTAGCTGGGAGGGAGTGATTGCAGAACCCTGTCAATCTTGAGCTCCTCTGGAATCGTGCATTCCAGTTTCTCAATGCGTTGAGTGTAGCCCGTCATCTTAATGGCGTGCTCACTGAAGGAACTCCCTTCCTCCATCTTGCAGTTAAAGAACTTCTCAGAGATCTTATATCTCTCAGAACGGGCCTGAGTCTGAAACATGGTTTTTCAGCTCTTCGAGAATCTCAAAGGGCCCGGGATAGTCTTCAAAACGATTTTGAAGTTCCGGTTCCATAGCAAACAACATGGTGCTCTTAATCACACCATAATCATCTTTGCGCGACTGATAGACAGTTTTCTCATCAGCCGGCGCAGTTGCAGCAGGGGGGTCACCTAACGCTTTCCCAAGGACATAGTCCTTTTGACCGCCAGAGAGAATGATTCTCAGATTGCAGAACTAATTGGTGAAGTTAGACCCATTTTTTCTAAGCTTTTCCTTCTCAGCAAAAACGTTGAAGTTGAAGTTGGACTTAGCCATGTGATCTACAATATTTGCAAGTACAAATTACACTATGTTCATGATAACTAGTTCAACTTAATCAAATTACTAGATGAACTCCCACTAAATTCAATATCCCTCAAGTTGTTTAGTGAACACGATCCAAATTCACCACACCTAATCCGATCATCACGAGAAGAGATGTGGCTTCAATGGTGGACAACGAAGTGTCGATCATATCATTCATATGACTCATGCTTAACCTTTCGGTTCATGTGTTCTGAGGCCATGTATGTACATGCTAGGCTCGTCAAGTTAGACCCAAGTATTTCCGCGTGTGCAAAACTGGTTTGTACCCGTTGTATGTGAGCGTAGAGTCTATATCACCCGATCATCACGTGATGCTTGGACACAATGAACTTTCGCAACGGTGCATACTCGGGGAGAACACAGTTTTTATCTTGATCTTTAAGTGAGGAATCATCTTATAATGCTACCGTCGCAATCTAAGCATGATAAGATACATAAAAGGATAAACATCACATGCATATAGCTTTAGTGTGACATGGTATAGCCAATCTTCGCGCAATGATCTCCATCTTGTGCGTTCCGGCATGATCTCCATCACTCCACCATGATTGCCTCCACCACGAATAGCAACTACAACTATTGCTAACTACTTAGCGATAAAGCGAAACTATTACATGGCGCATAAGAAGTTGACACACAGGTCATACACAATTATAAAGACAACCATATGGCTCCTGCCGGTTGTGTACTCATCGACATGCAAGTCGTGAAACATTACAAAACATGATCATCGCATACATTATACTCATCACATCTTGGGCCATACCATATCACAGAAAACACTCCCTGCAAAAACAAGTTAGACGCCTCTACTTTGTTGTTGCATGTTTTACGTGGCTTATGGGAGTAGATGCTAAGAATGATTCTTACCTACGGAAAGCCACAACGGTGATATTATGTTTGCCAAACTCCGGTGTTAATCCCATGACAACTATAATGAGAGAAACTGACATCCACCAGCCGCATGTGTGGAACAAGCCACACGTAAAGTGCGGAGCCGGTGTCGCGAACGACGTCGCGTAAGGTTGGCCTGGACCGCTTCAATCTCACTATCCCGCGTCATAAGAAGAACACAAACAAGAGGCTTGCAACAGAAAACATCAATGCCCGCAACAACCATGTTGCGTTCTACTCGTGAAACACATCTACGCATAGATCTAGCTCTGATACCACTGAAGGGTTTCGCGGCATAGTAAATCAAAATTTTCTACGGATGCGAACAGAGGGAAAGCCAAGATCTAATCTAGGAGATGCAAACAACGAGAGAGATTGGATTAGATCTTCATACCCTTGAAGATTCGCACAGCGGAACGTTCGTCGGAACGTGGGTGATGTAGTCGTACTCGCTTCTCCTCCTCGCGATCCGATCCGATCTAGCACCACAAGTGGCGGTGCCTCCGTGAGATGCACACGTGCAGCACCTCGATGTCTCCTCCTTACTTGGTCCAGCAAGTATGGTGGAGATACGGATTGGATCTACAACACGACGGCGTGGTGTATATGGTGGAGAATTTCTGCAGCAGGGCTTCGCCTACAAGCAGTCGGGAGGGAGAGAGGAGGGAAGCAGGGCAGCTAGGGTTGGAGGGGAAGGTGTTGGGGTTTGGTGCGCCCCCAGCCCTATATATAGAGGGGTGGGCGCAGCCCTAGCCCCTCCCCCAAGCCAAGGCCGGCGGCCCCAAGGAGGAAGAATGGGGGGCAAGGAAACCTCCCCCTTCTAGAAGCTCTATCTAGAGTTTAAACCTCTCTTGGCCGGCTGGGCCCTATGGGGCCTTATGCCCCTGGCCCAATGCGGCCAGGGCACTCCCTCATAGGCCCATGCCCCATCCCGGAAGGTGGGGCCACGTTGGTCCCCTTCCGGAAGGTTCTAGAAGCTTTCGGTACAATACCGATTAACCCGGAACAATTCCGAACTCCAAAAACTGCACTGCCTTATATAAATCTTATTCTCCGGACCACTCCGGAACCTCTCGTGATGTTCCGGATCCCATACGAGACTACGAACAAAAACTCATAAACCAATTATCCAATCTATCCTAGCGTCGATATACGTTAAGTGTGTGACCCTGCGGGTTCGAGAATATGCAGACATGATCTTCTATCAATAATCAACAGCGGGGTCTGGAAACCCATATTGACTCCTACACATTCATCGATGATCATATCGGATGAACCACGATGCCAGGATTCAATCAATCCCATATATATATTCCCTTCGTCTCGCGATATTTTACTTGCCCGAGATTCGATCGTCAGTACCGTCATACCTAGTTCAATCTCGTTCACAGCAAGTACTTTACTCGTTTCGTAATCCGATATCACTTTGTGATTAACTCTTTAACCACATGCTTGCAAGCGGTGTTGATATCGATTACCGAGTGGGCCCGAAGTATATCTCTCCGACTTGGGAGGGACAAATCCCATCTCGATACATACAACCCAACAGATACTTTCCGATCACCTGAGAGACACCTTTATGATCACCCTCTCATAGGATGACGTTTGATGACCTCAAAGCTTTCTTCCGATACCAGGGAGTTGTATTATCTCATGGTCTAAGGAATACAATATTTGACATAAGAAAAGCTTCGCAAAGACGAACACGATGACACGATCTAATTGCTTCGCTTAGTTTGGATCTGTCCATCATATCATTCTCCCAATGATATGATCTCATTATCAATTGACAATTCATGTCTATGGTTAGGAAACCTTCACCATCATTAATCAATGAGCTAGTCCATAGAGGCGTACTAGGGACACAGTGTTGTTTACAAACCACACAAGTATTAAAGTTTCCGCTTAATACAATTCTAGCATGGAATATAAACATTATCATGAACAAGAATTATAATAATAACATCTTTATTATTGCCTCTAGGGCATAATTCTAACAGTCATCACCACATATTTCAGTACATGGGAATGTGATTTAAAGTGGTGTCACAATTTAATAAGGTTTAACCTTTTATTTAGATTAAATAAGGTGACTAGAAATGCATATGTGGCATTCTTTTATTACTTGAACAATATTTCTGCAAGTAAACCCAAATGTTTGTATATATTCTGAAAGGTATGATCAAATGTGATTTTTGAGAGTTGGAATGAACTCAAAGGCTATTATGGTTGAATTTTGAAAAATGTTTGAATGTAGAAAATCTTCTGACTTGTTATTTTTACCAAGGTTGATCTACAGATCCAAATGATTTGAATCCAACGGGCTAGGATTAAACATTTCAGTACCTTTCTAACAAAATTAGTTTCATGTATTTTGGTTCACTAAATCGAGCTGGGTTGATTTTTGAATCTAGGTACAGAACTGAGTTTGAATTAAAATAGAAAAATCTAAATTCAAACGGTTGGGCTGCGTGGGAAAGGTTAATGGGCCGGCCCAGTGTCACTCCGCAGCACGAGGCTCATCTGACAGGGGGGTTCCACCAGTCAGTGGCTCATAACACGCGAAGCGGTACGGGGCTATGTGGTTCGTTGGAAAAGAAGGAAGATCGACGACTGGGGATCGTCGTCGATGATGAACATGTCACCGGTGAGCTCGAACCCTACCGGCTCAGTGGGGGTGCATAGGGGGCATACCAGGGCTCCAGCAACGACGGCGAGGCGGGCAAACGAACGAGCGGTCGGCGGCGAGCTCAGGGATGGTCGAGGCAGCTCCGGGGGTGGTCGAAATCAACGGCTCCCTTCTTCTCTAGAGGCGGCCTGCTCCGGCGCAATTCCGGCGACCTACTGCTCCTTGTGCTCCGGCTAGAGGGTGGAACGATCAATGAAGTGAGGGGATTGGAATGGTGTGCTTCAAACGGTTGGGGTGGCCTCCTTTTATAGGCTCGACGGTGAGACCGAGAGGGATGGGCAGGCGACGGTGGCAACATGGCTACGAGCGGCTAGCGGCATGGTTGATGTTGGTGATCGACGGGCGGTCTCCTGGCGATGCTCTAGATCTTAAATGCGTGCTTAGGGGCGGTGGCAATCGGTCGGGAACGTGCGGTGCTCTGCGCGGTACCGACGGCGAACTCCGCGGCGTGCGGTGTCTACGGGGTACGGGCGAGGAAACGATCATGTCTAGTGGTCTCCTGGGACGGTGGAGTTCATGCTGGCGGGCGGCAAGGGCTCGAGGTGGTCGGGTTGAGTGGGAATGGCGCGTGCACGGTGGTGCGCGTCGGCATGGTCGACAGCGGTGCGGGCACGGCGTTACTGGCGGTTCCTGTCTCTGTCTTCGAGCTAGGGCTGGTCGAGAGGGGGCGGTGAGGTATGGGTTGCATGCTAGACAAGGTGGGCACAGCTAGTTCTTCCTCTAGCTTGTTGTCCACACTGGGGTGGCATGGTGAGGCTCGGCCTGCTCACCATTGATGGCAAGGCAAGCTCACAGTGGTGCTAGATGTTTACAATTGAGCTAGATGATCTACTAAAGACTAGTTGCAACCAGAGCGGGAACAAGTTAGGCCAAATTTACTGCACACTATAGTGTTTGTGATTTGTTTGATTTGAATCTGCAAGCTGTTTGATGAAATGGCCGCAAGAAACTTACTTTGAATTTTGAAAATATTCTTGGTGGGTGTGCTAGGCATGTGTTGAGGATTCTGTGGGTGCTCGGGTTTTGAAAATTGAGCTTGTTAGAGTGGTTTTTGAAATAGTGGGATCTGTCCATATGAGATAGATTCAATATTAAACTGTCATTAAAACTTAGCATTTGAATGTTTTTGGATGATCACAAAGTGGGCCTTGGTACCTTATTATGAGTACTAACAAGGGGTGCAAAGATCCACAAATGTTTCTGTTAAGTTTTGAAAACTAGAGATAGCCAAAGTATGCATGAGAGTTAATTTGGAAAAAATGACCATTCACTTCATTTGTTTATTTTGAGTTGTTTGTCTTTGGGAAAAGTTTGGGAATTGTTTAGATGATGTTTATTTCACCTAAGAATCATTTTACAAGCAGAGAAACACAGAACCATGTCAATTCAAAAGAATCCAAATTTTGAATACACACACATATGCATGCTTTCATATTTTTAGTTGGAAAAGTTTTTGTTAACCCTAATTTTGATGATTAGCATTTGATGATCTAAGTTTATTATTTTTGGATGTTACAAACCTTCCCCCCTTAAACAAAATCTCATCCTGAGATTTGAAAAAGGACAAAAAAGATTACCTAGGATTTGAAGAGATCGGGAAACTCCGTCCTAATGTGATCTTCGCGCTCCCAGGCAGCTTCCTCTTATGTGTGGTTGCTCCACTGAATCTTGAGAAACTTGATGCTTCGGGTTCTGGTAGTTCTGAAAGCTTCTTCCAAAATGCGGATGGGTACTTCGGGATAGGTCAGGTCATCGTTGATCTCTATGGTCCGGTGATCATTTTTTTTACACTTCAGTCTTCTCCGGAACTTCGAGGCACTTGCGAAGTAATGAGATATGAACACATTGTGCACTGCTGACATCTCTTCTGGCATTCCAAAATGTGGATGGGTACTTCGGGATAGGTCAAGTCATCGTTGATCTCTATGGTCCGGTGATCAATGTTTTTGAACACTTCAGTCTTCTCCGGAACTTCGAGGCACTTGCGAAGTAATGAGATATGGAACACATTGTGCACTGCTGACATCTCTTCTGGCAGTTCCAATTGATACGACATTTCTCCTCGATGGTTCAGAATCTTGAAGGGGTCGATATATCTGGGGGCTAACTTTCCCTTGAGTTGGAAACGTTGCATTCCTTTCAATGGCGACACTTTCAGATACACAAAATCTCCCATGTTGAAGGTGAGGTCTCAACGTCTCTTGTCGGCGTAACTCTTCTGTCTTGACTGGGCTGTCTTGAGGTGCTCATGAATCTTGTGAACTTTCTCTTCTGCTTCTCGTAGGATGCCGGGTCCGAACATCTGACTCTCTCCTACTTCCGACCAGTTCAAAGGGGTGCGACACTTCCTTCCATACATGAACTCAAATGGGGCCATTTGCAAACTAGGTTGACAACTATTGTTGTATGAAAATTCTGCAAACGGCAGACAGTCTTCCCATTTGGATCCATACTCTAACACACATGCTCTCAACATATCTTCGAGTATTTGATTTACTCGCTCCGTTTGTCTGTCGGTCTGAGGGTGATAAGTTGTGCTGAAATCTAGTCGGGTTCCTAAACCTTCTTGGACTTTCTTCCAGAATCTCGAGGTAAACTGGGTTCCTCGATCCGAGACGATGTTCTTGGGGACTCTGTGCAAACTGACGATTCTAGCGATGTATAACTCCGCTAGCTTCGAACTCTGATAGGTGGTCTTGACTGGTAAGATATGGACGACATTGGACAATCTGTCCACTATGACCCAGATAGAGTCATTTCCCCTACTAGAAGTAGGCAATCCGGTGATAAAGTCCATTCCAACGGAATCCCATTTCCATTCCCAAATCTGCAATGGTTGCAACAATCCATCGGGTCTTTGATGTCCCGCCTTGACTCTCTGACATATATCACACTTGGCGATATAGCTTTCGATTTCTCTATTCATCTTATGCCACGAAAATTGCTCTTTCAAATCTTGATACATCTTCGTTCCTCCTGGGTGGATAGAATAAAGAGTATCATGAGCTTCCTTTAGAATAACTTCCTTCAACTCAGAATCTGCCGGTACACAAAGGCGTCCTTGGTACCACAGAACTCCTTCTTCGTCTTCGGTAAATCCGGGTACTTTGCCTGTACCGATACGATGCTTGATTCTTCGATACTAGCATTTCCTTTTTGTGCCTCCTTGATCTGGCTGATCAAAGTGGGTTGAAGTTCTATGCTAGCCAAAAATCCTTCACTTACTAATTCCATTCGGAAATTTTCCATCTCTTTGTGCAGACTTGGTTGCTCCTTCAAAATCATGGAGTTCAAGCGGCACGGCAATCTGCTAAGGGCATCTGCTACCACATTGGCTTTACCGGGGTGATAGTGAATGTATAGATTGTAATCCTTGATTAGTTCAATCCATCTTCTCTGTCTCATATTCAGCTCCTTCTGAGTGAATATATACTTCAGGCTCTTGTGATCCGAATAAATCTCACAACGATTTCCCATCAGGTAATGCCTCCATGTCTTCAGGGCTAAAAGTACGGCTGCGAGCTCGAGGTCATGGGTTGGATAGTTCTTCTCATATTGTTTCAGCTGTCGGGATAGATAAGATATAACTTTGCCTTCTTGCATTAGCACACATCCGAGACCGATCTTGGATGCGTCACAATACACGTCAAAGGGCTTCGTGATATCCTGCATGATTAAGATTGGGGCTGAAATCACTCTCCTCTTGAGTTCTTGAACACTCGCTTCACATTTGTTCGCCCATTCAAACTTCGTGTCCTTCTTCAGCAATTGGGTCATGGGTCTGGCGATACTCGAGAATCCTTCTACGAACTTGCGGTAGTATCCCGCCAATCCGAGAAATGCACGAACTTGGGTTTGAGTGGTTGGGGCTTGCCAATCTTCGCCATTTTTCACCTTTGCAGGGTCAACGGCAATTCCTCCGGCTGATACAATGTGACCGAGGAATCCTACCTCCTGTAACCAGAATTCACATTTGCTAAACTTGGCATACAACTGATGCTCTCTAAGGGTTCCAAGAATGGTCCTTAGGTGTAGATCATGTTCTTCTTCTGATTTGGAATAAATCATAATATCATCGATGAAAACAATGACAAACTTATCCAGGAAGTCCATAAAAATCTTATTCATGAGATTCATGAAATAAGCAGGGGCATTGGTTAATCCAAAAGACATGACAGTATACTCTTATAATCCATATCTGATGGTAAAGGCAGTCTTTGGAATATCCTCTGCGCGAATCTTGAGTTGATGATAGCCAGTTCTAAGATCAATCTTAGAAAACACCTTGGCACCGTTCAACTGATCAAACAAATCTTCTATCTTGGGCAATGGGTATTTTCTCTTGATAGTGACATCATTCAACTTCCGATAATCCGTACACAAACGGTTACGTCCATACTTCTTGTCCACAAACAAGACAGGTGATCTCCATGGTGACGCACTTGGTTGAATCAATCCAATTTCCAACATGGCATCCAGTTGCTTCTTCAGTTCTGCTAGTTCAGACGGATTCATACTATATGGTCTCTAGGCTATGGGTCCTGTTCCGGGGATTAGTTCAATGATAAACTCGATATCCCGATCTGGGGGCATACCGGGCAAAACATCTGGAAATACATCAGGGTATTCACAGACTATCCGGACTTGGTCAATGGTATGTTGGGCTATACGCTTGTTGCACTTGAATTGACGAGGTAAGGTTTCAGATACATGCTCGACTGATACTCCGGATGTACTGGTCATGGTTATGTCTTTCTTGGCACAGTCAATTAATCCTTTATGTTTGGACATCCAATCCATTCCTAGTACTACTTCCAAACCTTTAGTTCCGAGTACTATCAGATTTGCATAAAAATCTATGCCATGGATTCGGATAGGGACGACTTTGCAAATTTGCCTAGCTTTGGTGGTTGAACCGGGGATTTGAACAATCATAACATGCTTCAGTTTGGTTGGTTGAATCTTACTAGTGCATGCAAATTCTTCGGTGACAAATGAGTGCGATGCACCAGAATCAAACAACACTCTTGCAAGTAATGAATTAACAGAAAACATATCCAGCACGATGTCTGGCGCTTCCTGGGCTGCTTCAGCATGCATGAGAAAAAGACGGTCGTTGCGGTTGAGCGAATTCCCTGGGGAAAACTTTCTTCCGGGCTGAACACGACGCTGCTGCTGAGATGGGGTATTTGCATTGGGGGCTGCGGCATTCTTCTTGGGACACTCACTGGAGTAGTGTCGTGGGAATGGCCACGGCAGATGCTGCAATCGGCAGCGAATAGTAGAACAAGGGGCAAGGGCGGCCAGCCATCTGCGGTGCGAGATGAGGGCAAAGACACAGGGTTTTACCCAGGTTCGGCCCCCCGGAGGGTAAAGACCTACTCCTGCTTGATTGTATTATGGATGTGTTTACAATGGGCGAACTCGGCGACTAGGCGGCGAGTTGCTTGGGTGTATGAGGGAACGTGTCTCTACTCACCCCTTAGGGAGGTTTATATAGGCTCACCTCCCCTAGGGTTTACATATCTCAACCGATTCGGTTACAACTTTGGAAACCGTTTAACCTAGACCGACTGGGCCTACCTACTCGCCTGGGCCTTCAACTTCCAGTCGCCTGGTACCTTGCTGGGCTTTGATCCACTCACCGTTTGGCAGGCCCACTCGCCAGTCCTTGGGCCAGTCGGAAACGTCCCGCTGAGTATACCCCAGTAGGTGTATCCCCATCAGTAGTCCCCGAGGCCGTCGTTGATTAGGCGTGGGTGGCTGCTGGCAGTCGGAGTATACGGCTTCAAGTCGGCATCCAGTCGAATCGTCGGCGGGCTCCTGCATGAAGGAACAAATCCGGCGAACCGAGTTGCGTCTTGGGCGAGTCGAGCCAACGGGACGCGGTCTCGGCGAGTGACTTAGCGAGCCGAGTGGCAGGAGGTGGACCGTCGGGCGTGGTCAAACTAGCCGTTAAGGTAACTCAACGGTAACTTTTGACGTAATCATCGCGCGGTAACGGCCCCCTAATTTGGCGGGCAACTCCCGCTATATAAGAGGAATGGTAGGCTATCGCAAAGCCAACCACCCACCATTTCTTCCGAGTGCGCACATCTTCCTTCCTTCGATTCCGCGATCCAACCGACCCGCAATCCTCCGACCTCCAAACAAATCCCCAGCCATGGCCCTCTCCACCGAGCCTTGGGGCAGATCCAAGTGTACCAGGGCGCAGCTGGCCTCCTTCGAGGAGGCCGGAATCCTGCGGGCCAGCTGCTGGCGTATCCCCGCAGCCGGAGAAACGACCCCAAACCCGCGAGAGAGAGAATTCGTCTGTTTCACCAGTCACCTCGAGCGGGGGTTAGGGTTTCCCACATCCTTGTTCTTCCGGCGTTTCTGCGCCTACTACGGGATCCAGCCCTCAGATCTGGGTCCCCATAGCATCGAGCAGCTCGCCATCTTCGTGGCGTTCTGCGAGTGCTACTTGGGCTGCCGGCCCTACTTTCCCTTGTGGCAAGATCTGTTCCACGGACGGATCAGCCGCGAGGAGGCGGGCGGCCCAATGCTAGCCGCGGGCGGCTTAACCTTCCAACTCAAATCCAAAGCTTCCTTCTTCGACCTGATGCTGCCGGCCAAAGCAGCGAGCGACTGGAAAAAGTCATGGTTCTACGTGACCGAGGCGACTCCGGAGGACGAGGCGGCGATCCCGCGGTACTCGGCCAACCGTTCCGAGCCACGCCATCTCCAGGTCGGCAAGCTCCCCGACGACCAGCGGATGGTCGTCGATGAGATGCTCCAGACCATCCGTGGTCTGAAGAAGAAGGGGCTCCAGACGGTGAACTTGTACAACTGTTGGCTTGGGCGGCGGCTTGTTCCGCTCGCCCAACGCGAGCATTACATGTACCAGTACACGGGCCGAGGAGACTCGACGAAGGCCTGCCTCGCCGAGTGGAAGCTGGAGGACTACCTCTCGGCGCTGAAGAAGATCACCCAGGCGGCATACACGGATGCGCAGGCCGGGGTCCCTCCCTACACCGCGAAGCGTCCGGCTCCGACGGTAATATTTTTATCTTGTTCGCAGTCGCAGCGTGTGCAGTCGCGGTAATTCTAACTTTGTTTCGTGTTTAACGCAGCTGTTCCAAGTGGTGGAAGGGTGGCTTCCACCCGCCGATGAGGAGAGCCCCGGGCCATCCGCCCAGGACACAAGCGAGTCGCCACCCGCCAAAGGTAACGAGGACGACGAGGACGAGTCCGAAGAGGAGATTGCCCCACTGGTCCGAAAGACCCGCGGGCAACGTCAGCGCGAAATCGAAGCGAGCAGGAGCCTCGAGCGTCATGACGATGACGAGGAACTCCCAGAAACCACCTCGCGCCGTCAGGCCACTCCCGCGAAGAAGAAGAAGAAGGAGAGGGAAGCGAGGGCCCCCCTGAGGAGGAAGACGAAGCCGCCGAAGATGGCCTCACCGCCGCATTCAGCGAGCAGCTCCGATGCTCATAGCTCATCCGGTGACGGCGCGGCCCCGATGACCACCGCGCTAGATGCGCCATCCGTGGAGGCGCCGCTGGCTTCAATGCCTCCGCCCTTTGCGCCGGTCTCCGGGCTAGGGAAGGCTCCGGCTGTGGCGACTTCGCCTCGCAAGGAGGTCCCGAGCGTGGCGGTCTCGCCTCGCAAGGAGGCTCCGGCCGCGGCGGCTCCACTTCGCGAGGAGGCCTCCGCCGAAGGCGTCCCGGAGGCGCCAACTGCTACCTCAACGTCAAAGAGGCCGTCCGTATCCTGGGCCCCTGACGTCCTGGAACTGGGGCTTAGGCGCCGATTGGGCCCTGAGCTGGAGAAACCGGCCGGCCTTCGTACAGGGCTGCGTTTCATTCCAGTCGCCAAGTGAGTGCATTTGGCCTTCTCTATTTTCTTTTAGTACTTTGATTGCCTTTTATTGATTTGACTCGACGTGCAGGACCGGAGTGAAAAAGATGGGCCACCCGACGGTGGCCAAGGTGCCCTCCGCCGCTAGCGAGGAGGATCCTTCCCGTAAGAGGAAGGTGGACGAGATCGCCGCCTCCACGGAAGGCAGCAAGAAGGCCAAGGGCGACGACATCGTCGCTGTCTCTGATGACGCGGCGACCGCGCCGGCTGGACCCGCAATGGAAGCAACCGCGTCCACGAAGGAGGGCATTTCCTTGCCTAGACCGGAGGAAGCGAGTTCCTTTGGGGCGGGTGCCTCGATTGCTACCTTCCCCCGCTTCGTGACCAAGGAGGCCACGGCAAGCGGGGCTGCGCTTCCGAGCCTCACTCCAGGGACCGCCGACGCTGAAACCGACCAGCGTCGCGGGCACACGCCGGCGCTGCTCGCGTCTGTGGACGCAGTACAGCTTCATGGCATGCTTGGTGCGGCCATCCAGGTACCTCCAGTCCCCGAGGATCAGGTCGGTGCTTAGCAGCGGCTTGATCCTTATAATTTCTCATTTTGTATTTTCGAATCCAGTCCCCGAGTGCATATGCGCTAAATTTTAGCGGGTATGCACTTAGGAATTTTCGTGGTTGCCAGTCCCCGAGTGTGCACTCGCTAAATTTTAGCGGGTGGGCACTGAGTAATTTTCATGGTCGCCAGTCCCCGAGTGCGCACTCGCTAAATTTTAGCGGGTGTGCACTGAGTAATTTTCATGTGTACTGACTTTGAAGGTGTACAGGGTCTGCAGCTGGAGTCGGCAGAGCGATTGGCTGCGAAGCATCGTGCTGAGAAGGAGCTGGCCACTCTCCAGGAAGCAAACAAGGAACTTCAGGCTGCTGCTGCGCAGGCGGAGGTAGCTCGCCAGGAGCTTGTTCCTGCTGGTGAGCTGGTGGTGGTGCGATCTGCGTTAAGTGCTGCTGAGCAGAGGGTCGCCGACCTCGAGCGCGAATTGCGGGAGGCAAAAGAAGAAGCAAATTCGGCGAATGGGCGAGCTAAGGCCGCCATTGCGGCCGCGGAAGAAGACCGCAAGGTGTCGGAAGCCCTCATTGTTGGGCTTCAGGACGATCATACGTCGCTGCAAAGCTTCATCACGGGACTCGCCCGCCCGTTACTTGGTGAGTGCGTCTTCCCTGTCTTTCAATTGTATTGTTTGTGGTTTCCGTGGTACTCATAACTGTCTCCTTCTAGCAGGTCGTGTGATTGGTAGTCACGAAGAAGCGAGCTCTCTTAACGCGAAGGAATGCGTAAGCATGCTCGTCGACTCGGCGACGCTGTCGGCGACGTGCATCCGCGCCTACCTTCAAGAGATGTCACCCACGGAGGTTATTCCCAGTGACCTCGTTGAGGTGTGGGAGTACTTGGAGAAGGCGCCCACGGTCGTAGAGTTCATGACGCGGTCGGCGTTTCGGCGCGGGGCGTCGACAGCTCTGAGCCTGGGACTCGCCCACTTCCCCGAGGACTTCGACCTCGACGATGTGACGAGTGGGTATCCTTCGTCGACTGGCGCGGTGGATCTGTCCGAGGTTCTCAAGCTGCAGGAACGTGCCGCCGCGTACTCGGAGCGTGTCTGGGCGATGGGCGACCTCCTTCCCTACCAGGAAACGGTCGTCGCGCCAAACGACCCCGAGCCGCCGCATCGTGACTTCAAGGTCGAGCAGCCTTTCCGCGCGGCGATGGCGGGTGAGCTGACGACGTACCCGGCAAACCCGTACACCGCGTTCATCCGTAGGCGCCGGGACTCTGGTGCGTCGTCGTCGAAGCCTGCAGAATAGGGTAGTATGCCTAGATAAGTTAGCAGCAGTTCTGCCGAGCAGGCATAGTTTGTAATGTAAGACAATGCGATGTGCGATTGAATTGGATGTTGTGTCCATTTTGCTAATAATTTGCGTGTTTTGGATTGATTTTGGATGAGTCCCCGAGCGCGTCCGCCCTTTTGTGGGGTTCACCTTGTATATGATGTTTGTTGTTATCATGTGGTTTGTTAGTTTAGTCAACTCGCCCGAGCTCGAAGAGCCAGTCGCAAGGCGACTCCCTTGAGTGCTCTGTACTTTACCGTTTTCCCGTACGCGAACGGGGTCGGGTGGCCGAGTCCCCGAGCGTGGTACTTGGTAGTTCAAGGCGCGACTCGAGGGTGGTTGAGGACTGAGCGCGTTGGTGTGGGCGCGTCGCTCCTGCCTGGCCCGGAGGGTCAGTCGCGTGGCGAGTCCTGGGCATGCTCTCTTACTTGGCGTTTTCCCTGACCGATCGCGACGAACTGGTATTCAGTCCCCGAGCGTGGTACTTAGCCGTTCGAGTCGCTACACCGAGGATGCGGAGGACCAAGGTCGCTGTGGGAAGCGAGGACAGTTGTCTTGGTTCGTAAAACCAGTCGAGCTAGGCGACTCCAATGGGGGCTCCGGATTGGCGTTTTTCGTGGACGACGCAAGACCTGAAATGACTCAGTGCTCTTACATCGCACTACTTAGCCGTGCCGGTCGCTGTACCAAAGGTTGACTTCTGTATTTTAGCATGACGCTGTTTTATTACGAGTGCGAGTGGCACAAGGCATGGAGAGTAGACGAAATTTGCAGTAACCGTTTCTTTTATTTCATAGCGACTGGAGAGTACATATGTGGGGTTCTAGGAATAGAACTTCCGGAGGAGATTTACATTCCATGGCCGCTTGACGTCGAGTTCGCCGTCCCCGCGGACGTCGATGAGGTAGTAGGCGTCGTTGCCGAGTACGCGCCCGATGGCGAACGGGCCTTCCCACGGAGGGGAGAGCTTGTGCATGCCCTTCTTGTCCTGGATGAGGCGTAACACCAGGTCGCCTTCCTGGAAGGTGCGGGTTTTCACCCGTCGGCTGTGATAGCGGCGGAGTCCTTGCTGGTAGATGGCGGTGCGCGATCGGGCGAGGTCGCGTGCTTCGTCGAGTTGGTCGAGCCCATCTTGGCGGGCCAGCTCGTTTGCGGCCTCCGTATAGTGGACGACCCGCGGCGAGTCGTGTTCTAGGTCGGTGGGCATGACCGCTTCGGCGCCGTAGACCATGAAGAAGGGAGTGAATCCCGTCGACCTGTTGACCGAGGTGCGGATTCCCCAGATGACGGAGGGTAGCTCTTCGACCCAGCATCCAGCGGTGCGCTCAAGTGGTACTTGGAGTCGCGGCTTCAGACCGTGGAGGATGCTTTGGTTGGCTCGTTCCGCCTGGCCGTTGGATTCCGGATGTGCGACTGACGCGAGGTCGAGCCGGATGTGGTGCTCTTCGCAGAATTCGGCCATTGCTCCCTTGGCGAAGTTTGTGCCATTGTCCGTGATGATGCTGTTGGGGAACCCGTAGCGGTATATGAGCTCGCGTAGGAACTTAGTGGCGGTCTTCCCGTCGCATTTCCGGACTGGCTTGGCCTCCACCCACTTGGTGAATTTGTCGACGGCGACCAGCAGGTGGGTGTAGCCGGAGGGGGCCTTCTTGAAGGGGCCTACCATGTCCATGCCCCACACGGCGAATGGCCAGGTGATGGGGATTGTTTTGAGCGCCGAACTTGGTACGTGCGTCTGGTTGGCGTACTTCTGGCACCCGGCGCATCGCTGGACGATATCGACAGCGTCGGCGTGTGCGGTGGGCCAGTAGAAGCCGTGTCGCATAGCCTTGGCGACCAGGGAGCGCGCGGCAGCGTGGTGGCCGCAGTCGCCCGAATGGATGTCGTGTAGAATTTTGCGTCCTTCAGCCGGTTGGACGCAACGTTGGAACACGCCGGTGACGCTGCGCTTGTGTAGCTCGCCGTCGATGATGGTGTAGGACTTACATCGGCGAGCAATCATTCGAGCGCTTGCCTCGTCTGTGGGCAGGGTGCCGGTCTCCAGGTAGGCGATGTAGGGCTTGGTCCAGTCGTCGGGCTCGGTGATGAGTGCGACCAAGACTGCCTCTGGTTGGAGAGGGACTCCGATGTCTATCTCCCTCGGGGGAGAGACTGATGGTTTGGAGATTGTGTCGAGGAACACGCCGGCGGGTGGTGCGAGTCGAGCCGACCCGATGCGAGAAAGGGCGTCGGCCTCTTCGTTTTTCCGCCTGTCGATCCACTCGACAGAGTAGCCGGTGAAGTGGCCGCCCAACTTGTCCACCTCTTGGCGATACGCCGCCATGGTAGGGGAGATGGCGTCGCAGGTGCCGGCGACCTGTCCCGCAACAAGGTCGGAGTCTCCGTAGCATCGAAGGCGATTGACGCTCATCTCCTTTGCGGCTCTCATGCCGTGGAGTAGGGCCTCGTATTCAGCCATGTTGTTGGTGCAGGGCGTGAATTCTAGGCGGAGGATGTAGCGGAGCTTGTCACCCTTTGGTGAAGTCAGCACTATCCCCGCGCCTGCACCGTCCGCGTTCTTGGACCCGTCGAAGTGCAGGTTCCAGTAGTGGAGGTATGGCGGCTTTTCAGGCTGCTGGGCCTCCTCCCAGTCGGCGATGAAGTCTGCCAGTGCCTGGGACTTGATCGCCCTCCGTGGCTCGTATTTAATGTTGTGGACACCGATCTCGACGGCCCACTTGGCGACCCGCCCGGTCGCCTCGCGATTGCGGATGATGTCTTGTAATGGTGCTGAGGAGACGACCGTGATCGGGTGCTCCTGAAAGTAATGCGGCAGGCGCCGCTGAGCCCTGAAGACCGCGTATACTAGCTTCTGGTACTGCGGGTATCGCTAGCGCGACTCGGTGAGGACCTCGCTGATGTAGTACACCGGCCTCTGGACCGGGCGCTCCTTTCCTTCCTCTGGTCGTTCGACGACCATTACGGCACTGACGACGCGCTCGGACGCCGCGACGTAAACCAGCATGGGCTCTTTGTCAGCGGGTGCGGCGAGTAGTGGTGCGGCGAGTAGCACCTTTTTGAGGTCGCGGAGCGCGTCGTCCGCCTCCTTGTCCCACTGGAAGGTGGGATTCTTGCGCATCAGGCGGTATAGGGGCATCGCCTTTTCGCCCAGGCGGGGGATGAAGCGACTGAGAGCCGCTACGCGCCCGGCCAGCTTCTGGACGTCGCGCAAGCACTCGGGTTTGCCGAGCCGGGCGATCGTGTCGATCTTCGTTGGGTTTGCCTCAATCCCTCGTTTGGAGACGACGTACCCTAGTAATTGCCCGGCGGGTACACCGAAGGTGCACTTGCCTGGGTTAAGCTTTATCTTGTACCTCCGCAGGTTGGCGAAGGTCTCCGCTAGGTCGGCGAGTAGGTCTCCTTGGCGAGCGGATTTCACGACCACGTCGTCGATGTAGACGTGGATGTTGCGGCCAATTTGGCTCGCGAGGCATTCTTGCATGCACCGCTGGTAGGTCGCCCCGGCGTTCTTGAGGCCGAAGGTCATGGCGGTGTAGCAGAATGCTCCGAACGGCGTGATGAACGCCGTCTTCTCCTCGTCCTCGACGGCCATTTTGATCTGGTTGTACCCGGAGTAGGCGTCGAGGAAACACAGCGACTCCGAGCCCGCGGTTGAATCGATTATCTGATCGATCCGCGGGAGGACGAACTGCTCCTTTGGGCAGGCGCTGTTCAGGTTTGTGTAGTCGATACACATTCTCCAGGTCCCGTTTTTCTTCTCGACCAGTACTGGGTTTGCCAGCCACTTGGAGTATTTGATTGGCCGGATGAAGCCGGCAGCGAGCAGGCGCTGCACTTCCTCGGCGATTGCTCGACGGCTCTCTTCATTGAAGGGCCGTAGCGACTGCTTGACTGGTCGCACTTTGGGGTCGGCGTTTAGTTTGTGCTCAGCAAGCTCCCTAGGGACACCAGGCATGTCGGAGGGTTTCCATGCGAAGATGTCCCTATTCTCACGAAGGAACTCGATGAGCGCGCCTTCCTATGCTGGGCTCATGCCTGTCCCGATCGTCACCGTCTGGCTGGGGTCGCCTGGGACCAGCTCGACGGTGCGAGTATGCGTCGTGGCCTCAAAGGTTGAGGTGTTTGTGCCCTCTGAGTTGGGCTTCTTGAGTATTGTGGGGTCGTCATTGTTGACCCCGCTCGCGTATTTGGCGAGCTCGTCGGCGTGATTAGCTTCTGCCGCGATGACGGCGTCGGCGAGTTCGGCTCCTTTGGCCTCGCATTCGGCGGCCATGTCGGGGTCGCCGTTGATGGTGATGACGCCGCACGGCCCGGGGAGTTTCATCGCGTTGTACGCGTAGTGGGGCGCCGCCATGAATTTGGCGAACGCCTGGCGCCCCAGGACGCAGTGGTAAGGGCTGTCGAAGGGCACCAGCTCGAAGACGATCCGCTCGGTGCGGAAGTTTGCCGGAGTGCCGAACGTGACTGGCAGCGTGACTTTGCCGATCGGGTACGCCTTCCGACCGGGGACGATGCCGTGGAACGTAGTGTGGGTTGTCTCGATCATCGACTGCGGGAGCCGCAGCCGCCTGAAGGTGTCGAGGTAGAGGATGTTGATGGAGCTGCCGCCGTCCATCAGTGTCTTGGGGAGCCAGTAGTCGCCAACCTTGGGCTTGACCACCAGGGCGACTCGGCCAGGGTACTCGATGCGTGGCGAGTGGTCTTGCCGGCTCCAGGTGATGGGTTGTTCCGACCAGTTTAGGAACTGGGGGACGTCTGTTTGGGCCACCGCGTTGACGGCGACGGCGCGGGCGATGACCTTCTTCTCACGCTTCGTGTTGAAGCCCGTGAAGGTGTGGAGCGAGCCGGCTACTTTGCCGAATTTTCCGCCATTCGGCGGGTCGTTGTCGGTGTCCTCCCGCGCGTGCCGTGCCTTCTCGATTTCCCTGAGGGTGTGGCAGTCGGCGGTGGTGTGCGTTGCGGGCTTTCCTTCCCTGCTGTGGAACGCACATGGTTGGTTAAGGAGTGCCGCGGGATCGAACCTTGGCTTGTTCTTGTAATTGCCGCCGTCGCGCCGTTGCCCTCCGTCGCGGCGGTAGCTTTTGGGCTCGCGTTGCGCGTGACCAGCGTTGGCGACGAAGTCGACTCGCCCGTCGTTGCGGCGCTTGCCTGTGAGGCGGGTGCCGCTGTAGCGCAGGTCGGTTCGTCGTCCGCCGTCGTTGCCGCTCGTGCGGCGTTGCCCCCCTGACTCGTCGTCGATGTCTTGGTTGGGATCCTCCTCGGCGTACCGTTTGGCGATCTCGAGGAGGTCGGGGATGTTGTCGAGTGTGCGGGCGTGTCGCTTGAGCTTGGCGACTAGAGGCTCGTAGCGGCACGAGGTCTTGAAGCAATGGATCGCGGTGTCCGGGTGGATGCCGACCGCGTTGTACCAGAGCTCTTGCCACCGTTGGACCCAGTTGCGGGTCGACTCGCGAGGTCCCTGGACGCATCGTTCCAGGTCCTCGATGGTGGTGGCGCGGGTGTAGGAGCATTCGAAGTGCCTGACGAAGGCGTCTCGCATTTCCTCCCAGGAGTCGATACTGTCCTGGGGGAGCGTGTTGATCCATTGCCTGCACGTCCCCTCCATCATCAGTGGGAGGTAACGGGCGGCGAGTAGATCAGTGTGACCCGCGATCCCCATTGCCATGAGGTATGTATCAAGCCAGACTGCGGGGTCGTACGAGGAGTCGTATTTTTCTATCTCCTTTGGCGCCTTGAAGTTTGGCGGGTACTTTTCGCCTCGGATCATTGGTCCGAAGCACTTAGGCCCTAGTCGACTTAGCGACCCCATAGGCTCGCCATCGCGGCGATTAGCTAGGGTGTGCCGCAAGTCGTCGGGCTGGCGTGCGCGCCAGTTTTGGTTGTTGATGATGTGAGTGCGGGCGTCGATGGGTTCTCCGTTAACGGCGACGAAGTTGGTCGCCGGCCTGGGATCGTTGGTGGAGAGTGCCGCGTTAGCGGGTCGGCGTTGGAGCTGCAATGGCTCTGGCGGCGGGCAATTGAGGGTGTTTGCCGCCGCTGGGCGGCCGCTTGAGGCCGCCCTGCTTCCTGAGGAGCGTGAGTATACTCGCCCTTGCGAGTCGGCGCCCGCTTTTTGCTGCTCCACGGCCTTTGCGAGCAGGGCCTTGACGTACTGGATTTGCAAGGCGCCGTCGCCGGTGGCCGTGATGCTATCGGCTGCTGCTCGGCCTGCCACGAGGTTGTCCATCGGGGTGGAGAACAGTGGTAGGCCATTCGCGTCTCGCTCCCGTGAGGAGACGACTATCCGCGGCTGGTCCCTGGGAGGGGTGCGGTTGGGTGGTGGTGGGGCCCCCATCGCCGTTGACCCTGGCAGGGGCCGGGCGCTCCCTCCTGGTGGCGCGTTCTCGCAGATCGTGCGCTCGGCTATGCGAGCCGGGTCGTTTTCGTCGTCGAAGTTCAGGGCGCGCCCCTGAACGGTGGGATTCAGGCGTGACCTGATCCGCTGCTGGTGGTAGCGTGACAGTTCCTGCGCTGTCACTTGCTCGAGGCGAAATTTTTCGCGCTCGGCCTGCTCTTTGCGTACTGCCTCTGCCAACTTCAGGCGGAGTTCCTCGACCTCCGTTGCCGTGGCGTTGGGAGGGATTGGGGTGGAGAAAGGATCCTCCGGCGGGTCGGCGCCTGTGGCCATATAGGTCGCGGCATGGCGACCGGTTCCGTCGTGGAGGTCGGCGGAGTTTTCCGACCCGGAGTCGAAGTCGAAGATCCCGAGGATGGAGGGGTCCTCGAAATCTCCCGCGTTGGAGACCTGAGCGATGGGGCCCGCGGACGAGGCCGCGGTGATGGATCCGGCGAGTGACGCCGGGGTCGCTGAGTCGGCGTCGTCGGTGAGGGCCGCATCTTCTGCGGCCGCTGAGTTCTCGGCCACGTTGCTGTGGGCCGAGTTGTACTCGGAGGCGAGGCGGTGGATCGTGCGGATCTGGCTCTCGGAGAGCCGATCGCGTGGTGGCGACTCGCGGATGCGAGCCGAGTCCTCCGAGGTGATGACGTCGGTGAGGCCGACGAAGAGGATGATCGTGCCGATCGGCAGGATCACGCTGTGCGTGACGGGTCGTGCCGCCGGGACGTAGCTGCTCGGCAAGATCTGGAGCATCTCGCCGATCGCTATCATACGGCCGGTGGCGACCGTCTCGTTGATGGGCAGATTGGATCTCGCCGCAGAACACCGGCCAGACCGGCCAGGCCCCACGGTGGGCGCCACTGTCGTGGGAATGGCCACGGCAGATGCTGCAATCGGCAGCGAATAGTAGAACAAGGGGCAAGGGCGGCCAGCCATCTGCGGTGCGAGATGAGGGCAAAGACACAGGGTTTTACCCAGGTTCGGCCCCCCGGAGGGTAAAGACCTACTCCTGCTTGATTGTATTATGGATGTGTTTACAATGGGCGAACTCGGCGACTAGGCGGCGAGTTGCTTGGGTGTATGAGGGAACGTGTCTCTACTCACCCCTTAGGGAGGTTTATATAGGCTCACCTCCCCTAGGGTTTACATATCTCAACCGATTCGGTTACAACTTTGGCAACCGTTTAACCTAGACCGACTGGGCCTACCTACTCGCCTGGGCCTTCAACTTCCAGTCGCCTGGTACCTTGCTGGGCTTTGATCCACTCGCCGTTTGGCAGGCCCACTCGCCAGTCCTTGGGCCAGTCGGAAACGTCCCGCTGAGTATACCCCAGTAGGTGTATCCCCATCAAGTAGTGACCCTTATTTCCATAGTCATAACAAGTCACTTGCGACTTGTCCTTTGTGGCAACAAGCACATCATTGATTCCAGTCCTCGGGGCAGTGTTGGTGTTGGCGGTAGCATTGTTGTTGTTGAACTTGGGTGGTGCACGGTTGAAATTGCTAGAGTTGCCGGGGTTGTTGTGATTTCCTCCGGGCCTTGGGTTTCCACGGTTGGGATAGGTCGGACGGTTCATCGGGGGTCTGTTGGTTCTCGGGGAAAATCCCGGGGATGGGTTGGGGCGATACTTTGGGGTATGATGGGTTCCTGGCTGATGCATCATGCGGCCCTTGCGGTTCTCATTGGCTTGGTTGATCTTTCCTTCCATCTGAATGGCAGAGTCGACTAGGGCTTCAATATCATCAAAGGGGATATTGACCAACACCGTCTGCATCTCATCGTGCAGACCATTCAAGAATCTTTCTTTCTTCTTGGCTTCAGTGTCGATCTCATCCGGGGCATACCTAGCTAATGACAAGAATTTGCCATGGTATTCCACCACCTTCCTTGCTTCAGTTATCTGAATTCATCTCTCATTCTCTTGATCAAACCCGGTGGCACATGGGTTCTGCTAAACTTGACCTTGAATTCCTCCCAGGTTATCATCTGTCCTCCGGTCATTGCACGAACGTTGTTCCACCATGCTCTTGCATCTTTGGCTAGATAGTGGGTGGCGAACAGAACTTTCTAGTTAGCTTCCACTCCAACGACTTCGAGATTGTTTTCCATGTTTTCCAGCCAATCATCTGCATCTAGGGGCTCTTCTGACTTAGTGAAAATGGGTGGGTTGGTGTTCTAGAAATTCTTGAGCTTAGATCCATGGTTGTCCTGGTTTTCTTAGCCTTGATTATTGTGGGCCAGCTGAGCTATCTGCTGAAGGGTGGCTAAGTTGGCTTGACGTTCGGCTCTTTCAGCTTCGCGGTCAGAAACCAATATTTGAAGGATCTGCAACATCGGGTCCGGGGATGAACCACTTCCTCCGCGAGGCATCTGAAGATTGAGATAGATCATGAGAAAAGAGGGAAATTTCTAAGGTTCAGGGACTTTGAAAAGTTTTTAAAGTTTGACTCAGATTTTCTAGCAACTTGCTTTTCATTCATTCATTCATAGCACATGATACAACACACACCACAACAAAGGAAACAGATGGCTTTAAGAACCATTCCGGAAACTACGATACAGTGGGACCGAATACAACTCACTACGCTAGTGCTCAAGTGCTACTACTCCTCGGAGTCGGTGTAATCGTCATCCTCATCATCCTCATCATCATCATCGATGAAGGCGAAATCCTCCTCATCGGTGAAGAAGTCCATGGCCTGATCCTCCAGAAAGTCATCACCATCACTGAGATAAGAGTAGGGGTCTCCACGAAGATCTTCTCCGGCATTCTCCCTTTCCTCCAACTGCATGTCTCTCTCGTGGATGGTCTCCTCCAAATCCGAGATACGGTGGCGAAAACAGGCAATGATGCGCTCCTTCTTGTCAAGCTGACAGCGGCGAGACATGCAGTCCTTTGCTAGCATGGCGATGGTCTGATCCTTCGTCCTGATGATGGAGGACTTGTTGTTGGAGTAGTCACGGGCATTGTCCAGTTCCTACTGACGATCATACATCATGATGCTAAGGTGGTCCAACTGAGTCTTCAGCTCTTGGTGGTATGGGGCTTCCAGTGGATGTCCCATAGCATCACGCCTTGGGAAAAACTCAAAGCGGGTACCCTTGATCTGATTGATACTCTGCCCACATAGACGGACAAGAGCTTCCTACATGGCCCTGGCAAGTCCATCGAGCCAGTTGTTCTCTCTTAATGTGAACCGAATTCCCTCGGTAGTGGGAGGTTCAATCTTTCCTCGGAGACTTGCAACAACTAGCCACTGTCGATCTTATCCTTCCTGATCATTGAGCTGAGCTCCGAAGAACTCGGGGTGCGGACGCTCCAGAAGTTCCGAAAGCTGGTCCAAATCCCGCTCAAAGATGAGGTCTCCTCCATTCCCCAAATGATAAAACTTGCTGTACTTCACGTCCATCTATAAGAATATAGGATGAGTAAGTTAGTAGAGTTATCAAGTGTGTCAAATTTTAGGTATTTTGCAAAAAAAATCGAGGAACATGAATTTTCATGAAAGAATCAAGTGATAAGAATGGGAATAAGTTTTTTTGTAAATACCTGCTTCCTTTGGTTTTGAAACTAAGTTTTTGATTTAAACGTCCAGTCTAACTAGGGTCTCCTATGGTCAGGATGGCTCTGATATCAACTTGTCAACACTCGGATTTTTAGTCCCAGATGCCTATTATGCCATACATCACAATCCCAGGATTACCATTTTTGCGAGACATAACAGATTTGGATATCACAGTACATCATCCATTACAAACTATACATAAGGTATTACACAAATAAGGATCTCATGATCCAGTTCTTAATACAACTCAAACATCGGAATAACGTAATAATAAAGGTAACGTAGGCGAAGCTCCATCTTCGGTGTCACAGGCAATGTTGAGGATGGGAGATGATCCTAGTTGTCGTAACCTTCCTGTGGTCCATCATCTTGGTACTCCTCTTCATAGTCTGGACACGGGAATAGCCAGGGACAAAGCCATGAGTACTCTTTAAGTACTCGCAAACTAATACTAACAAGTTAAGGGGGGGGGGTTGCAGTAGGACACTAAGCTCTAAGGTTGTTTTGAAAAAATCCAGATTTACCTCTACTAAGTTCAGAAGCAAAGAAAGCTAGTTGAAACTTTATAACACTTAAGTGGGAACTTGAATTTCATATCACAACTCTGTTGTGGTCAAGTCAAAGTCTCAATTCATTTCACAAGTCATTTTGAAAATATCTGACGGGGGAACAGTATGGCCACTCCAACTGTCCATAACCGCGGACGCGGCTATTTGAATAGTTTGACACTCTGCAGAGATTGTACACTTTCACCACAAATCCTGAATTCACCATACTCAGTATGCGGATAATCAATCCTAACCTTGCAATTACACGCCCTAGTATAGGCACCTCTCCTGTGAGTTTGGCCTCCCAACCATGACCAACTGTCATCCTGGGTACTGCACAGGTGGACAATCTTCACAAGGTAGCCTCAGCTCAGACCTTGGCCGTGAGGGAACCCATACTAAGGTATATAAGTTTCCAGTCAAGCCCTACCCAATTTTCGGGTATTGTGGTTGTACGGAAAAATTGGAATGGTATCGCATCCAGACAACCATCGGTTTTATAAAGGGCTAAGGCTCCTGCCTCAACATTTTCATCATCAAAATCATCTGGTGTTCGGAAACACATGTTAAAACATTTCAGTAGAATGACTCATCATTCCAAGGTTTTCATAACCATTTTCACAAGTATTCCCATCTAAAGTTGATCAAGTTTTATGATTAGCACTAGCATCTACAAGTGGGGTAAGTACTAATGAGGGGTGGTACATAAGTGGGGATTTGCTAAGTCCAATTCTCATGCCTTAGGATGACATCAAGATTATCTAACTTAGGCCAAATTTAATGCTCTTTATGCAACCTTCAATTATCTTCCTAGAATCTATAAGTGACTTAAGTAAACTCTAAGAGAAAGCTTTGATAAGGAAATAAAGTAGAAAGCTTGCAAGTAAAACTAGGATTGGGTATCATCAAATGTGTCCAACCAAGCATGCTTAGTGCATTGCATAGGTTATCTAACTTTCATAATTGCAAGTGTTAGCTTGCCAAATCAACTAGTAGTATTAGGCTTGCAAGGTTGCAAGTATTGGCTTACAAGGTTAACTTGTATAGTAAGGATTTCCTTGAGCAGAGCAGTGGTTGAAGTTCTCCTCGGCTTCTTCCTCATAGTATCCTCCTTCCTCCTCGTATCCTTGGTCGGTACTAGCATCTATAAATACGAGGTACACAATCATCAAACAATAATTAACTATTTTCAATCATCACACAAAGGTGCACTATAGATGATCTAACATCATCACTATCATTACAAGATTAAAGCATTTGTCTTATTTATTTTAATTTGAGAAAAGTAATTTCTACTCATTGAAAAACTACTTAAGATTTAATATTATCCAACTCAAACATGGGATCATGTTGACACATGTCATCACCACATATTTCAGTACATGGAAATGTGATTTAAAGTGGTGTCACAATTTAATAAGGTTTAACCTTTTATTTAGATTAAATAAGGTGACTAGAAATGCCAACGTGGCATTCTTTTATTACTTGAACAATATTTCTGCAAGTAAACCCAAATGTTTGTATATATTCTGAAAGGTATGATCAAATGTGATTTTTGAGAGTTGGAATCAACTCAAAAGCTATTATGGTTGAATTTTGAAAAATGTTTGAATGTAGAAAAGCTTCTAAATTGTTATTTTTACCAAGGTTGATCTATAGATCCAAATGATTTGAATCCAACGGGCTTGGATTAAACATTTCAGTACCTTCCTATCAAAATTAGTTTCATGTATTTTGGTTCACTAAATCGAGCTGGGTTGATTTTTGAATCTAGGTATAGAACTGAGTTTGAACTAAAATAGAAAAATCTAAATTCAAACGGTTGGGCTGCGCGGGAAAGGTTAATGGGCCGGCCCAGTGTCACTCCGCAGCGCGGGGCTCAGCTGACAGGGGGGTTCCACCAGTCAGTGGCTCATAACACGCGAAGCGGTACGGGGTTGTGTGGTTCGTTGGATTAGAAGGAAGATCGATGGCTGGGGATCGTCGTCGACGATGAACATGTCACCGGCGAGCTCGAACCCTAGCGGCTCAGTGAGGGTGCATAGGGGCATACCAGGGCTCCAGTGACGATGGCGAGGCGGGCAAACGAACGAGTGGTCGACGACGAGCTCAGGGATGGTCGAGGCAGCTCCGGGGGTGGTCGAAATCAACGACTCCCTTCTTCTCTAGAGGCGGCCTGCTCCGGCGCAATTCCGGCGAGCTGCTGCTCCTCGTGCTCCGGCTAGAGGGTGGAACGATCAGTGAGGTGAGGGGAGTGGAATGGTGTGCTTCAAACAGCTGGGGGTGGCCTCCTTTTATAGGCTCGACGGCGAGACCGAGAGGGATGGGCAGGCGACGGTGGCGACATGGCTACGGGCAGCTAGCGGCATGGTTGAGGTTGGCGATCGACGGGCGGTCTCCTGGCGATGCTCTAGAGCTTAAATGCGCGCTTAGGGGTGGTGGCAATCGGTCGGGAACGTGTGGTGCTCTGCGCGGTACCGACGACGAACTCGAGGGCGTGCGGTTGCTACGGGGTACGGGCGAGGAAACGATCATGTCCAGTGGTCTCCTGGAACTGTGGAGTTCATGCTGGCGGGCGGCAAGGGCTCGAGGTGGTCGGGTTGAGTGGGAACGGCGCGTGCACGGTGGTGCGTGTCGGCATGGTCGACAGCGGCGCGGGCACGGCACATGCACGGTGGTTCCTGTCTCTATCTTTGAGCTAGGGCTGGTCGAGAGGGGCGGTGAGGTATGGGCTGCATGCTAGACAAGGTGGACACGGCTAGTTCTTCCTCTAGCTTGCTGTCCACACTGGGATGGCATGGTGAGGCTCGGCCTGCTCACCATTGACGGCAAGGCAAGCTCACAGTGGTGCTAGATGTTTACAAATTGAGCTAGATGTTCTATTAAAGACTAGTTACAACCAGAGAGGGAACAAGTTAGGCCAAATTTACTGCACACTATAGTGTTTGTTATTTGTTTGATTTGAATCTGCAAGCTGTTTGATAAAATGGCCGCAAGAAACTTACTTTTGAATTTTGAAAAGATTCTTGATGGGTGTACTAGGCATGTGTTGAGGATTCTGTGGGTGCTTGGGTTTTGAAAATTGAGCTTGTTTGAGTTGTTTTTGAAATAATAAGATCTTCCCATATGAGATAGATTCAATTTTGAACTGTCATTTAAACTTAGCATTTGAATATTTTTGGATGATCACAAAGTGGGCCTTGGTACCTTATTATGAGTACTAACAAGGGGTGCAAAGATCCACAAATATTTCGGTTAAGTTTTGGAAACTAGAAATAGCCAAAGTATGCATGAGAGTTAATTTGGCAAAAATGACCATTCACTTCATTTGTTTATTTTGAGTTGTTTGTCTTTAGGAAAAGTTTAGGAATTGTTTAGATGATATTTATTTCACCTAAGAATCATTTTACACAGAACCATGGCAATTCAAAAGAATCCAAATTTTGAATACACACATATATGCATGCTTTTATATTTTTAGTTGGAAAAGTTTTTGTTAACCCTAATTTTAATGATTAGCATTTGATGATCTAAGTTTATTATTTTTGGGATGTTACAAGATACCTGCGGGTTAAAAATGAATCGCCGGCACATCTTTCCTTTCTCTCTCACCGACGACACTAGGGTTGCAGGCGGCACCCGCATCCTGCCCGCAAAACTCAAATCTAGGCAAAAACGAGCTAGCTAACGGAACAGAAATTAAGCTGGCTTAGTGAAAACCTCTGTCCGCAACCGCACCGCTTGCCACCCTAGACGACACTAATCATTGGGACACACTATCTTACCGTTGCCTTCAAGATCGAGACAAACGCAAAAAAAAGGAGACACTTAGACTACTGTTAAGGGCACGTACATCGGAAGGCGATAGGATTAAATTTCCAGCCAAAACGACGGTTAGCTATGGAGTCCCAGGATAAAACATAGTGTCGACGAAGAAGACTTGCGGCGGACGCTTGGTCATTTTTCTCCCTGTACCAGCTGAGCGTGAAGGCCACAGCCAGGCGGTTATGTGTTCGGGATTAGCATCCTGCGTTGCAGAGAGACCGGCGCTTACGAATATCTTAATTTAATCATTTTTTTTCTTTCTAAGCGTCCGTTTAAGCATCTAGCATTAAACATGCCCGGGATCGTACTTTCCCCGATTCCCTCCGATGATCCGATCGATCGATACTACACAGCTTTCCACGGAGGAAGGAAGCTAGGCAACAGAGAAACGAGGCGAATATGAACTTTTGGCCGTTGTTTCTAGCGCTAACCCTTTTTGTGGAGCGATAACACGCAGCGGAGATCGACGCAGGAGACGGTCCAAAATCCAGCCCACCAAAGAAGCGCCAAAGATGCCAATGCATCATCCCAATTCCCACCGATCGCCGCCAACTCTGAACTACTAACTCCTACTCCTCTTCCTTCTTGTGTGTGTGAATCGCAACCGGGTCCGAGCGTGATCAGAAGAAGCCTCCTCCGCATCTGCACCCGATCGACTCGGGAGAAAGGGACACGGGGAGAGGCGACAAAACCTGCCTATGATTGGGCACGTAGCAAGCAGGGGAGGGGTGGGGAGTCGCTAAAACTAATCCTCCCCCTACCAAATCGACACCATTGACGCGGCTGTTCCTCGTCGGCTCGGCATATCATATCATATAATTTTCTATATTTTTTATTATGCACCAACCGATCGATGATCGATCGATCGAGTCCACTGTTGGCGGTTCGTTCGCGCGCCGCCGCCGGAGTACGTGCGTGCGATCTCATTTTGTATTCTGCAGGGACGGAAAACAATACTACGGCGCCGGAGGCCCCGCGGCCGCATGTGCTGTCCTGCAGCTGCAGCGATCGAGCCGAGCGCAATCATCGGCAACTATCGGGCCCTCGGTTTTGTTTGGTTTTCCCCGCAGCGACCAGACCAAATCCAAATGCGTGCAGTGGTAACGTGCGTAATCATTGAGCGCGGGTCTAGCTCGGTGCATCTCATCTCGGCTAGGCTACAAAGGGTATGGACCAAGATCGGACAGCGGCAGGGGCCGGAGCCTGGTGGGGGGGCAGAAGGCTAGCTAGCTGCTGCCGCCTACCGGCCGGATCAGGTGATGCGAATGCGTTCCTGCATGCGGAAGTAGCCCACATGCTCCCTGCCCGGCACGCACGGGTACGGAGTGCGTGGTTCCTAGACGTATTTCGTTCCATCGTCTAGTTAGCGGTAGAAGACCATGATTTGATTCAGTGGTACTCACCGTAGTAGGCCAGTAGGGTACGGTCGGCGCTGCATGGGTCTACGCCTGTTATCTCAATCTTCACCTTCCGGCGCTACGATCTACGATACGGGGGAACACGGTACTCCCTCTTGCCCAAATTAACGGTTGCAATGGTCGTTTTGCAAAAAAGCCCTTTAGTTTCTTCCGACACAATCCTCGCTCCCCGTCTCCTTCCTCCGTATTGTCTTCCTCCCGACTGAGCCCGTGCTTTTCGCAGCCGCTCACCCACGCCGCTCGCAGAAGCTCCTTCCTCGGCCACCACGAGCGCTCGCCCGCGTCGCTCGACCGTGCTGGTCGTCGCCGCTCTCTCGCACAGTTCACTGCCGCTCCATTCGCGAACCCTAGCCAAAAAATGTTCCTTGCCCATGTAAAAAAAAATGTTTCTTGCCGCTCCACCTCCACGGCCAAGATGGTACCTTGGGCATCTCCGTCGAGTTGAGCAACGATGCTGGTGGCGATGGAGACCCCCAATCTCCCTCCCCTCTCGCTTACCTTCCCTTCTTGAGGTACTGCTCCTTCTCCAGATCCCCACCCTACCTCAGCTTGCCTGCGCAGGAGCTGATTGACCTGATTTCTGATGGGGAACTCACTATAACTGTCACATCAGTAACTGTGAGTTGGGACAGTTTGTGGGCGGAATGAGCGGAGAGCCGTTAAGACGACCGGGTGGGCGATTCTGGGCGATCTCGCCGGAGTCTGGCGATGAAGACGTTCTCTCGTCGGAATTGCACATTGGGTCTCCGGAATCGTTCCCTCGGAGTTGGAATTACCTTTGTGCGTCCCCAGATCCGAAGCTTTGTGATCTGGAGCTGGTTTCGTCCAAGATCATGAAGAAAAGGGAGGAGAAGAGAAGAAGGCAACGTGAGGCAGCGATCATGTTAGCGGTATCTCCTGATTAGGCACGTGATGTTCCATTTTCTTCCTCACGTCTGTCTTCTCGCTATGCAGGTAAACATGGGTTGAAGAAGGATGTGCCCTTTTCGCCATCTACCTTTACACTGGATTCATTTGATGTTACAGAGTGGATTGGATCACAGTATGTCGTAAACAGGGTAGGGAACCATCTTTAAAACCTCACCGTTTTGCAACTCACCCGAGACGAAGAACTACTTCTTCTCGGTCGACAATAAGGGCAGTCCGAAATTTAAAGCTATAAATGAGGCCTGACATGACGGTAAGCCTTGCACTTAATGGTTTTTCTCGCAAGCCCTGGCATGGTTTAAAGCTATAGAAGAGGCTGGTTTCAGAGAGGAGCGGATCCCTATCATTGGTATACAATGGAATGTACCTTGGTTTAGTTACTGGCCTGGCATTTTTGCCGTTCTTGATAAGCATTCGGTTTGCACCGTGGCAACGCAAGGTAAGATTGCCATTTTTTGGCACTAGTTTGTCACTTTGTTGTTTTGACCGTTCTTGATAAGCATCTGCTAGGAATACATACATCCTCGTCCTTGCTGTTTAGGTTGTCTATCTGTGCGACGAAGAACGGCGAGGGACCTCACAGCCTCGGCGTACGACGACGGACCTGGACCAGATCCACCTCCCACGAGGATGATGGCGGGGACGAGCAGTGGAGGCCGCAGCAAGGAGGCCGGAGGAGCTCGATGCGACGGCGAGGGACCTCACGGCGGCGGACGAGGATGAACCTAGACCGGCTCCACCTCCCTCGAGGACGACGGTGGGGACGAGCAATGGAGCTGGATCTAGGCCAGCTCTGCCTCACATGAAGACAACGCCGTGCGAGCACCGGCGATTGCGGCGGGCGCCGGTGATCGCGGGACCGCGTGGCGCGGTGATTGCTGGGATCGCGGGACGACGGTGATTGCGAGATCCCGGGGATCGCGGGGCAGCGGTGATTGCAGGCATTGGGATTCCAAATTCAAATTTTGAAATTAAACTATTTTGCAACGATTTGAAGACAGTTTAGAGTTTTTTTTTAAATATTGCTTTAAACTGCTTCCGCGAACAATAAAACGGGTCACGGAAAGTATATTACTACATCAGGTTGATTCGGCGGCGAACCAACCGGCCGGTGAGGCGATTCCGTCGGCCCCGGAATTCGTGCAGGCAGAGACCGCGTTGCCACCACCCCATGTGCTGTGCTAGCAGCTAGGTGCCGTCTCCAACTGCCCTACGATCTCGGCAGACGGCGGCAGGCAGACAGGTGTCGTCGTCACCGTCGCGGCAATTCGGCGAATAGAAGAAGAAGAAAGGCTTGATCGTCACTCACACTAATAAAACAAGTTCCCGCTAAGCTCGCCGAGTCACCACCCATATCTTAATTTTGCCCCTTTGGCGCGCGCGCGCGCACGGTGGACGCGGCCCGTCCCTGTCGCGACTTAACCTCCTCCCCTCTCTTGTCCTCATCCTCGCTACCTTCTCCCCCTTTAAAATCCCAGGCATCTTCCAAACGACTCAGGCAGCAGTCAGTCGTGCGCACAGCAGAGCAGAGCAAAACACACAACAGAGCAAAACACAACAGAGCAGCAAGCTAGACACCCAGCGATCACCTGACCATCATCATCAGACGTCCGAGACATGGTGAAGATCCCGAGCCCGAGGCGGCTGTTCAGGAGCCGGTCCAAGAGCGCGGCGGGCAGCAGCAGCGGCAGCAGCAGCAGCATGGGCGGCAGCGTGGACATCTGCGCGATGGTGGCGGAGCACGAGAGGATCGAGTGGGAGGTGCGGCCGGGCGGGATGCTGGTGCAGAAGCGGCGCTCCCCCGACGACGACGACCTCTACGCCGCGGAGTCCGTCCTGGTGAGGGTCTCCACCAGCGGCTGCGGCGGGTGGCAGCACGACGTGTCCATCGACGCCACCGCGACCTTCGGCGACCTCAAGGTGACGCTGTCGCTGGCCACGGGGCTGTGGCCCCGGGAGCAGCGCCTGCTGTACCGGGGCAGGGAGAGGGACGACGCCGACCACCTGCACATGGCGGGCGTCCAGGACGGGGACAAGGTGCTCCTGCTGGAGGACCCCGCCGTCACCGAGAGGAAGCTGCGCTCCACCACGCTCGCGCAGCTCATGGGCGTGCCCTGCCATTCCTTCATCCAAGTCTAGAACCGATCATGGCCCCGGCTGTCGTTCATTCACGCGGCTCGCTTGCTTGCTTAGGTCCAAGATCGGTTTCAGCTGCTGCATTTCTTCCAGATTTCTTTTCTAGTTTGACCTGGAGGATTCGGCCGGTTCCGACCGGCCAATCCAATCATGTGCATCGTTAGGATACGACGATACTCCGATACATGCTGTAAATTAATTAATCGTTACTGTAAGGAGATAATGACAGTGCCTGTGTCGTGTATAAATGTCTTGGTTTGCTGCAGCCATTCTTCTTCCGATGTACTGTACCGGCAGTTAGCAATACTGCTCGTACAGTGCTACCTGTCGCCATTTTTTTTTCTCTCCATGAACCTGTACCGATGCACATCTGCTCTTGAAGTCGAAATTGACCTATATATGCCGAGCTGCACAGCAGGTTTATTACGGTTACCAAACCTGCAACCGCCAGCTCGCGCTGAACTGCCTAGCCTGGACAAGTGCTAGCTACCTCGCCGGCCTCGCTTTAACAAAGCAAGCAGCTCACCGGAAATAGTACCCACCGACCACTGAGGACGAAATGGTCGGTGAATCAAGGCGCCTAACCGTCTGTACTGTATACTACGGAAACGGAAATAATTGTGGCGGATCTTACGGTTTCAGGAATCGTAGGCGACTTGCCGGTCGTTAGAAATTCAGTGTGTCCGTCCCATCCAGGCGTTGCTAGCTACCTGCTTCCACTGTACCGTGCACCCTCTTTCCCCTGGCGGTGCGGCTGCACGTCAAAAAAAAATTAGTCGTCGGTGAAAAAATTGGACTGTGTTTGAAGGGATTTGCAGATAGCCAGGTAGTGCTCTGGAAGGGTTTAATGGGTTCAAGACTTCAAGGTCTCAAGGAGTTCATGTTCGTCGCAAGCCGTTGCCTGCTTTAACTATGTATACACAGTGTTGCGTGCTTGTCGTTCCTTTGCCTTCAGGCCTTTTATGCTCTGCTGGAGCAAGAGCACTGCTGGAGCAAATAACAAGAGAACCGCTGGAGCAAACAACACAAATAAGAAGAAAAAAAAGGTCAGCATCGGCACGAAAAATAAGAATGACTCACAACCGTTGCGTCCTTCAGGGTTGTCCCACCACACTTCTAGTATTCTATACCGTCTCGTACCAAGCAAGACCTTCTTAACGATAACAAAGACGTTGTTGCCCGAACAAGTCGTACGCTGAGATAAGTAGGGAAAGGGTACCCCGACGCCCTTCACGAATGGATGGCAGGACCTGCAAGCGTCACCCAACTTGGACGCCTCCCAGAAAACCACCACTACCTCGGACACTTCCTAGAACTCCACCCAACTTGCCGCCCACCAACATGTGTCACCAAGGTCTTGACACCGCCATTGTCGTCTAAATGTTGTCACTGCCACAAGGCCTAGAGGACAGATGCGGAGAGAGTTGGGGGTAGCAGCACCATAGCTGAGCGGGAGGAAACTACCTCCATCAAGTCGCGGTAGCTGATCGGACACGGCAGCAGAAGTACACCAGGCCTTGGGGGTCTGGCCAGGCCTAGATTAGGCTCGTTAAACCCCCATCGCCATGCTGTAGCAGGCCGGCTAGGCGCTGCCACGTCGGGGATATATCAAGATTCTCCCCCACTTCAATTACCACCGGCGGATTGTTGACTTCCGTTCAGTAATTCTTTCCTGGATTTTGGTTGAATTTAAAATAAAACCATGATACTAGTAATTATGTAACTGAGGAAGTAATAAATATCAAATGAAATGCATTTGATCACACAGCAGAACCAGGTCAAGCACCAGTCCAGAGGAAGAAGAGAGTTCGCGGTAGTGTGCAATACGCTGACGGCGGATCAAGCAAAAGTCTGGATCAGACATCTCGGATCATTGACAACGACGCGGAAACGCAAGCAATCTAAACTAGGATAGATAGATAATTTCCAAGGATACGAACCAGGGGAGGAGTATGTAATGTATGGAGACCGGCCAGAGCACCGAGCACCTACGTATGTGCTGCCGCTGAGATGGCACCATCAGGCACGCACCCAGTCCCCTGAACTCGTGCCGCGAAGAGGGGCAAGTGCTGGACGCCGCTGTCCAATGCGCTATCTGCGGCAGCCGGGGCCGGCCACTGCGGGGCCGTTTCAGACACGGCGGCAGGTCGGCGCCCCGGCCGCGCATGTGCCATGTGCATATCCTGTCTGCTCGCAATCCTGCGCTCCGACGGCGAAACGTGCGCGATCTCTACGCCGTTGGGCACCGGTCCGCTTCATACACTTGCATATATATTGACGGTCAGAAACTATGGCGTTGTTTCTTGTGTTCTAGGAGTAGATTTTATTTTTTTGCCAGGAACTAGGAGTAGATTTTTGACCGGTAGTATGCACCAAGGTACTTTTTACTATCATACGGATTGTGTGGATTTGCTCGACAGGTGCTTTGGTAATTAGAATATTATATAAACTGTAATTCTAAGTTTAGCAAAGAACACTGGTATGTATGGAAATCGAATACTGTTGGCGCACGTTGACTAGCACAAAGCGTACAAAATCAATTCGTGTCGAAGTTTAACATGAATATATAAAATCTATAAGCATTTTCTTCACAAACCGACCTTAGCTCAGTTGGTAGAGCGGAGGACTGTAGTGTTGCAGATAAATCCTTAGGTCGCTGGTTCGAATCCGGCAGGTCGGAATTCTCTTTTGAACTTTTTTTCTCTTCATAATAAGTTATTATGTGATCTTCCTTTCTTATATTCATTTTATTTACGTACTAGCAGCAAAAAGAATCTGCTCGTGATGATAATCACCAATCGCTCAAGCCGGATAAATGTGCGGCAGCACCTGGCCCAATCAGTTGTTGCCTTAAGCGGTGGTTTACAAAAATACGTATCTAATACCACACTAACAAAAAACTAGCTCGACCAAATTTATTTCAGTAGTGAAGGCATATCAACAGGTGTACATGACCCATGATTTGGTCTGATCATAGATGATCTTGGCCGAGATGGTGCACAACCAGTAGGAGTTTCGGTGGCGGTCTAGGTCTCTCTCTTCCAAAGAACACCGTAGTGGATTGTTTCGGAGTAGTGGGTAAAGCATCTATTGCAAGATCCACCGGTGACCGGATCACGGCTTCATACCAAGGTCGGGATGTAAACATGTAATTTGTCCTTCGCTTGCTAGCTAGACCTGGAAAAAAACACGTGTATCTCCTTGTTGAAAGCGTTGCATTCATGCTGATGCTCTGATCTTAATTGGTTGGGTCCAACATGCATGGATGAAAATCCTTTTCGTGGTTTGTCAGGTAGGACTCAAGGACGATGCCACAACTGTGTAGTTCTTCATGGAGGCTTTTGCCATGAAAGATGACGACATAGTCACGGATGTTTTTCCTGTCACTTTTTGTAACGAGTCGACCTTTATTCACCATTTTATTTACTTTGTTTGTAAGGTTATGTTCTCATTGGCTTCCCCCAAGTAATGAAGTTATGGTTGTGTGCATAAGATTTAGAAGCCAGAGGTAGTCCGTACCGTACATGAAAAAGGCTACATCTTATTCATGAGCGTGATGGACAAACTTGCATCAGCCACTATTAACTCATGTTTTGTGGAGTTGCTCATCAATTGCATCCCTTAAAAATTGCAAACTCGTGCTTGGTGAACATAGCGACAATCGACGGAGAGCGGTGCCTGCACTTTGGTGATTTGTCGTCCCCATCAAACTATTGAATTTTGGGGTATCTCGTGTTACTCGCTCTATTTCCAGCAAACTTTACATTTGACATTTATATGTAAAGGGCGCATACATACATGTTGACTCTCACTCCCTATTCAGATTACCTTCCTTATTCGTTAGTGTCCTGCTACTCGGGCGCTTTGGTCCACTTGCAAATCTCTCCCTTTTTGATGTGTGTCGTTTTCATCATTATTTCGTTACGCCAAATCGGTGCAACAAAGAGTACTAACGATAACCTAATAAGGCCCAATTTTAAATGAAAGACTTGATGCACTATCAAAGTGATGTGTATGCGATTATGAGCAGCAATCACGTATGGTAAAATGTTTAGTTCATGATATGCCACGGTCTTTTTTCATGATATTTTCCCTACCACCCAACAGGGGACTAAACTCACATATATCCCACGACCAAGCAAACAACCCTCCAGAACGGTGAAACATCATACAGGAAACAAACCCAATAGAAATTTTAAACATATTACATCAACTAGGACACTTTTTTAAGCCACAAACTTCTCTGCAACAGCCATAGTCAACCATCGCAGATCCTCCTTGCCATTGGAGCCCAGCCATGTCGTCTCCCAAAAACATCAATTGCAATCCTCCTCAAACGATTAGACACCCGACGCACGGTTTCTTTGACATTTTCTTTCTATAGCATGTTCCAATCATCCAGAAGGTGACACATAGAAAAAATCACGTTAGTAGGATTAGTCGGCATCTTCCTTTAAAAACAAACAGAGTTCCTTGTTTTCCATAAATTCCAAAGCAAAGCCGCAACACCAATCATATCAACCACCCTATCTCTACCAGAAAATTTGGCAAACCAGTTCTGACAGACTTTCGGGTTTATCGGCTATACCCAGCGCACAACCTGCAACACTCCAGATATATCTAGCTAAAGGGCATTCGGAAAAAAAGATGCATGAGAGTTTCATTACAACCACAAAACTCACAAAGAGTACACCCTTTCCAACCTTTCTTAGCCAAGTTATTCTTGGTTAAGATTCTATTTTAAACATATTATATCAACTAGGACACTTTTTTAAGCCACGGTCTTAGGAAGATCCATAGATACGACCACGATGTTCAAGCTGCGTTGCGCCATTCTATGACAATCGATTCAATTATATGAATGACGCTCCATTGCCTGATTGCCTCTTATGCTTCGTTAGAAGACACATAATAGGCTTATTTGTTTCACTCCAACATCTCATAGAAAATGATTGTAGCTAATATAACCAATCGAAGAATAATGGTTTTGAGAAAAATGCTAACTACTGGAATAGCTACTAGCCCAGGACAACATGAGTCCATCTACTGTTACATTTTATGGTAAGGAAAACTCTTTCGCGATGGACCATATATATACACTGGCCACATGCCTAGATCACCTGAAAGGCATGTAGTCACGAGTATATTACTGCACACGTGCATGTATTTCGTTTCGTGCTATGGTTTCTAGGTACAAACCGTCCACAACCAAGCCTGGCTTTTTGTTCACATCATCAAATGTAGATGAATACAAAAATGTGTGTGACTCGATCTTACTTGAATCGGGCCAGATAATACAAATCCTCCCACTGTGTCTGGGACTGATCAACTTTGCATACACACACACACACACACACACACACACACACAAATATATATATATATATATATATATATTAAAGGAGACCGAGTGCACCTTTAGGGCATGTTTAACGGGGACGCTAATAGAGGGCGCTAGGATCTAATTCCTAGCAGTTAGTCCCAATTCCCAGCCAATCTCGGGTTTCTTGTTTGCGTCGACGTTTAATTAGCCGCCAGGCGCTAGGCAATCTTTTTTTTCGCAAGATGTAGTTTTGTTACTGCGGGACTCTACCTTTACGTTAAATTAGCGACCGAAAGAAGTGTTGTGCGTTGTAGGGTAGGCGTTTACCTAATAATTCGATTTTCTTAATTTAGTTTTATATCGCTTAAGCGTCCAAGTTGACGTCTAGCATAGTACATGCCCTTACAGGCACCAAGAATTTTGAACCAACAGGCTGCTCTGTCTTTATCGAAAAAAAGAACAGGGCTGGTTCAATCAGGCTCCTCTGATTGCTGACACAAAATTCAGCACATTTAAGAACCTGAATTACCCTTCGCATTTAAACTCCAGAGAGGGGCCGTAGAAAATCATACACAGTTGGGAACTGAGACAACCATAAAATAGAGTGGCAGCTAGTAAAAGTGCATCTGTTGCCTACAAAAAACATCATATACCACTAATTTTAGAAAAATAAAGAGTCATCGCATCATGTAGATACATGTGTAGAAATAAACTCCGGATATGGACCTAGAGAAAAAGCACTAGCACATATAAAGATGTGGAGAAGTTCTAAAAAAGATAAAAATGTGTCACTTTAGTGTTTGAAAATGTGCAACTACATATAAGCTACTCTAAAAACTTACATAAACGAATAGAAAGAAGATAGCGCTTAAAAGTAAAAGAAATGGGGAAATTGTGCAACCAGATCAGTTAGAAATATGCAACTGGACAGAAGCTTAAATAAACAAACGGCCATAAAATAAATAGTATGAAAATTTTAAAATATTATTTGAACAGATTGAAAAACTAAGAGTACCGAAAATAAAGAAGGCCAGGAAAAACTTCCTAATAAAAGGTTACATATTATTTTCTAAGTAAGAACCATTTATGTGCACATGCATTTTGTCAAGCATTTTTTCTAGGAATAATTCAAATGTAACACAAACAGATCGAAAATCCAGCTTGAAAATACAGATAAAAATATTTCATAAAAGAAGCAAGTTCACGGTTGTAAATAGCACATCACATTGCATTGTAAAATTAATCACTTGCTGCTGGAATGTAGGATTCATATCCAACAAATACTGTCCCGAAAATAATTAATTAAAACTGAGTAGGTCATCCATCAATCTCACGCTTATTCCATCTGCTAATTTGATAGAAAACGAGACACGCTATAATTCTTTTGACACTCGCATTGAACACCTAATTGAAACTATTAAACTGCGCATGGGCCTGGCCGAAGATGGATGGACGGCTAGATGGATGGTCTAGCTTGGAGCGAAGAAGATCTCCGAGTCGAGCCTTTTCGAGCGGAACATCTTCTCCATCTCGGGCGTGGTGTTGAAGGACGTCTCCAGCACCGCCGGCGATATCGCCTTCCACACAGACGTCCTCCCCGCCAGGTGGCTAAAGATTGGGCTGCATTGGTTGTAAATAGCACCATCATCAATTAATCATATTGATCAATGTATGAACAACATATACGAGATGCACTGCAGGGCTACGGTCCTAGCTGCAAAAAACATTTGGTTTATGTTTCTCTATATTTCTACTTCTACTCCCAAAGTAGATGCATGGATGATGTGGCAATAATTGGAAAATAAATAGAAAATGTACTTGTAGATGTACTCTATTATTCAGTTTCGCATGCCACTCAGACATGTTTTCACTATTCAGAATTCTAGTAGAAAGAAAAATAATATGGAAGTCTCCTATTCCTACAGTTCTTGGGTAGCTAGCTTGAGGTGTCGAGATTACACGTAACAAATACAGTATAAAGAGTAGTGCACGTACTTCGGGGTGGTTATGATCGAGAACCACTCCATGCCGGTCTCATCGGCGATCTTGGAGACGACGAAGAACCTGGGCACGATGAAGAGGCAGCCTCCCTCGGCGCGAGTCTCGAGCACACGGGTGCCGTCGATGCCGACCACCTGCACGCGGCCGCTGCCGCGCACGATGTAGGTGACCTGATACGCGGAGTCGCAGGAGAACCCCGGCGAGCACATGGAGTGGCCGTCGATCCTGACGAGATCGGCGCCGAGCCCGACCTCCTTGACCAGCGGCAGGTTGGCCGTGTTGAGCACCACGACGCGGCCACCGCCCTTGATGTCCACGTCCAACGGCGCCTCGAAGCAGTTGAGCACCATCCCTTCCCTGTCCTCGGCGCGCGCCTCCGGCATCCTATGGCCCGGGGCGAGCTTGACGATGCCGGAGCCTGGCTGGGTGGAGACGAGCTTGGCGGCGGAGTCTTGGTCGAGGTCCCACGCGCGGGCGACGAACTCGGTGGAGAAGCCGGTGAAGATGCCGGTGGCGCCCGTGAGCTGAAAGTTGGTAAACTTACCGGGAACGTGGCCCTTGGACGTGTCGCCGAGGAAGAGCACGACGAGATCGGCAGAAGAGTGCTCGGCGTTGTGCCACCAGGTGACGGCACCGAAGGGGAGCGCGAGCGCGTCGCCCTCCTTGACGGGGATCACCTTCTCCTTGGCGGCCTCCGGGAGAACGAGGCCGCAGGCGCCGGCGCCCTGGAGGACGTAGGCAACCTTGGCGGAGTCGGAGTAGCTGGGCAGGGATAGGCCGCCGGCTGCGAGGTGGAGCTTGGCGGCGCCGATGGAAGCCGCGCCGAGCATGGGGAGGTCAGCGGGGCTCCAGTCGTAGTAGGCGCCGCCGTCGCCACCGTAGGCCTTGGCAGGCCTCTTGGGGGAAAGGTCCATCGACATCACTTCGGCATTGGCAGTGCGCTGCACCATTCTCGATGGATGGATCTTGCGTACCGTAGGTAGGTGAAAGAATGAAAGATGTTGAGATTTTGCGAGGAGGATTGCTGCGGAAGGGCGTGTACTTATAGGTGCATGTTGGATGGATAATCATTAGTTTGTTTGTGCTAACAAACTGTCCTATTTTGCTCGTGGGATAACTTCGGAGATTAATTACCGAACTCATTCATCCTTATCTGCAATTGGAGAGGATTAGGATTTTTACCACAAAGTAAGATCAGGCCGAAACAACCAGTGAACCGGTAAGGGGGTGCTAGGCGTTCCCGGGATCAAAACTTTCCATGCCGGAGCCCTCCCGTTTTTGCTATACTAAATTCCGGTTTTTCTACATAATATCCGGTTTTGCCACACCGTAGCAAAAAACATTTCGCGTAAAAATAGAATAAAAAAGACAACTCTTGCCGGAGACCTCACCCGAGAACTCGTCGGAGACTTATAGCAGAAAAAAAGTACTAATGTAGCAAAACCCACTTCGCCGGAATATCACCAGAGATTCACGGAAAAACCTCGTCGAAAACCTTGTAGCAAACAATTTACACTATTATAGCAAAACTACAAATTGGTGGCAGCAAACAAATATGCTAATGTAGCAAAAAATAGATTTTATTGGAGACATCGCCGGAGACCTTGTAGCAAAAAAGTTGACTATTATCAATCATTTTGTAGCTAAAGTTTTACAATATTATAGAAAAACATACAAAAGTTGCAGCAATATATATATATATATATATATATATATATATATATATATATATATATATATGTTGCAAATCTTGCGGCTGTAGCAAAAAATCCCCAACGTGAAAATCCGCCGCTCCATCCGTAGCAAATCCGTCGGCCGTCGGTAGGACGATGGCCCTCGGTAGCTAAAACGTCATAATCATTAGGCTTGGCCTTCTTTTTCCTAGGAAAGTGGACTATAAAAAGATCTCTAGATGGTATCCCAAATCTTACATTCCCTTCATATAAATTAATCAAAGTTTTAATAGTTCTTAGGAATGGCCTACCCAAAATTATAGGTGCTATGGGATCTTCAGGCATGTCCACAATAATAAGATCAATAAGTGTGAGACTACCTTTTATTTCAACAACTATATTTTCTTTTATCCCAACAGCTTGTTTATAAGTTGAATCCTCTAGGTGGAGTCTTAATTTAGTAGTAATAAATATCCCCAAGTTTAATTTATTAAATAAGCTTTTGGAAATTGTTGAGACGCTCGCACCAAGATCATAAAATGCGGATATCTCATTGACTCCCAACTTAACCTTAGTAGTAGGCTCAAATATATCATCTAGCTTAGTAGGAAGCTTATCAGCTAGTCTTTTATACTCCAACTCTATCTCATGAACTTTACATGCTACTTGTTGCATAAATTGTTGGTACATAGCATCGTCATCTTGTTCTATACCGAGATTCTTTATGGTGATCATCTTTAATAGATCTTCCACGGTATACTTCGGTGTTGGCGCATTGCTATAATCTCGCTCTTCAGGTTTCTCTTCATTGGTTGCAACCCTCATCATCTTGAGGTCTTCTACCGTATTTGGCTCGGGTTTTCTAGCAAACTTTGCTAGTATGAGAGCTTGGCTCTCGGCAACTTTACCCAGTTGAGCGTCCACGGTCTTTGTACTTTCCTGTAGAGCATGCACATCATTTCTAACTGCAATGGCCTAGTAAGAAAACTTTCCTATACTACTTTCATGGTTCTCCAAGATTTTAATAAGCATATTATTTTGCTCGGTTTGAGCTTGAATAAATGTTCTAACAGTTTGTTTCAACAAGGGATTGCCACTTTGCTCCATTATTATTATCATAACTATTATAAGGAGCTCCTGCAGGATTTGGATAAGGTTTTTGAGCATTAGAAGCATAATGATTTTGTTGGAGATATGCCCTAGAGGCAATAATAAAAGTAGTTATTATTATATCTTTGTGTTTATGATAAATGTTTACATTCATGCTATAATAGTATTAACCGGAAACATCAATACTTGTGTGATTTATAAACTTAATTAGAGTCCCTAGTAAAGCCTCTTTATAATACTAGCTTGTTGGTTAATAGATGTTCATGATTTCTGGATCATGAACATAGAGATGTTGTTAACAACAAGATCATATGATTAGGAGAATGGTATGATGGACATACTCCTATAGATAAGCGTAGCATAAAGATCAAGTCATTTTAATAGTTTGTTTTCTATAAGCTTTCTGATACATAGTAACCTAATTCCTTTGACCATGAGATCATGTTAATCACCATCACCGAAAGGATGCTTTGATGACATCAAACACCACACTGTAACTGGGTGGTTATAAAGGTGGCATTGAGTGTTTTGAAAGTATGTGTTGAGACACATGGATCAAGAGTGGGATTTGTCCATCCATATGATGAATAGATATATTCTGGGCCCTTTCGGTGAAATGTCATCCAATTAGCTTGCAAGCATGTGACTGGATCACAAGGGATCACATATCACGGGAATGAGAAAAGAATACTTATCGGTAACGAGGTTGAACTAGGTATGCAGAGATACCGACGATCAAACCTCGGATAAGTAAAATATCGCGAGACAAAGGAAAATTGGTATCGTATGTAAATGGTTCATTCGATCATGAAGTAATCGTAGAAATATGTGGGAGCCATATGAATTTCTAGATTCCTATAATGGTTATTGATCGAAGAAGAGTCTCGGTCATGTCCGCGTAATTCACGAACCGTAGGGAGACACGCTTAAGGATTCGGTGTTGTTTAGTAGTTATGGAATGAAAGTAGGGAGACCGAATGTTGTTCGGAGTCTCGGATGCGATCCGGGATATCACGAGGAGATCCATAATGGTCCGGATAATAAGATTCATATAAGGAAAGTCCAATTCCAGAGTTCGAGAATGATTCTGGTGTTTTCATCGGAAAGGTTCTAGAACGGTCTAGAAGGTTCGCCGGACCGGAAGGGTAAGGGTGCATGAATGTGTCATGACTAAGTGGAATGGTTGCATCATGTCCTAGGTCAAAGGTATGTGCAAATAAAGAGTGAGATCAAACTCCGAAATTGAAAGTCAAAAGGCAAGTTTGAAAAATCAAACCGGGACAATGTTTCCTAGTGGAGGAAGAAGAGAATCCTTCTCTCCCTCCACCACAAGCCTAGTAGGAGAGGGAGTTGGGGAAGGATTCAAAATACCCTCTCCCAAGCTGCCCTCCCTCTCATAAATAGAGGGGAGGGGCTGCCCCTCAAAACACAGCACCACCATCCCGCCTCCAAGCCGCCGCGGCTGCCGCCGCCGGCTCGCCGTCGCCGCCCTAGCCGCCGCCGGCCACGCCTCCTCCTCTCTGGCCTCTAAAACCTAGATCGCCATAAACCCTAATTCTCCACCATAACCCGCTCCAGATTAGGCGAAGCCGTGCAAGATCTTCCCTCTACTTCCGACACCACGCCGTCATGCTGCTGGAATCGCGAGGAGAGAACTACAACCTCCGGTGCATGCTAGAACAAGGGATAGAAAGGTCTTCATCAAGTACCGAACGTGTGACCGACTGCGGAAGCGCTACAAAACGCAGCGCAGGAAGGATCGTCTACGCGATCTTGAGATCGGCAAGTGAACGACTACATCACCCACGAGAATTTGCTCTCGTTAACCGCTTTGGAATCTTCGAGGGTGAGTACTCTATCGACTCGTTGCTACAATCTAGTAGATAGATCTTGGCTTGTGTGTGTTCATGCGGTAGATTTTTTTTTGTTTTCCATGCTACGAACCCCTACAGTGGTATTAGAGCCGTGTCTACATGTAGATCTGTTGCACGAGTAGAACACAATGGTCATTGTGGATGTTGATGCTTTTTGTTGTCGGTTGCTTCTTGTGTACTTTGCATCTTGCGAGATGGTGGGATGAAGTGGCCCGGGCTAACCTTACATGACATCGTTTATGAGCCTTGCTCCACGCTTGACATGCAACTTGTATTGCATAAGTGGCTTTGCGGGTGCCTGTTTCTCCCAACATAGTGAAGATTCAATTTACAACGGGTGATTGACAATACTAGTATCAACGTTGTGGTTCTTGTTCGTAAGTTAGAACGACACTTATTGAAAGCCCAAACCACGAAAACATGCAAAGAAATTTAGAGGCGTCTAACTTTGTTTTGCAGGGGTGTGCTGTGATGTGATATGGCCATAATTGTGATTATATGTGATGTATGTGATGTTCCTTATTGTAAGTCGGCAACTGGCAGGAGCCTTATGGTTGTCTTTTAATTTCAATAAAGACCTGTGTGTCTATTATTCAAAGTAGTTGTAATAGTTGATGCTGGTGGACGACAACCATGGAGCGGCGCCACTGACCTTGACGCCACACCGGTGATGATGGATATCATGTTCGTTCTTGAAGATGGAGATCGGAAGTACAAGAAGAAAGGCCATATAATATCATATATTATGAATTGCATGTGATGTTAATAATTTTATGCATCTTGTATTGCTTAGATCATGATGGTAGCATTATATGATGACCCCTCTCACAAAATTATCAAGTAAAGTGTTCACCCTTAGTTAGCACCGTTACGAAGACTCATCATTTCGAAGCATCACGTGATGATCGGGTGTGTTAGAATCAACGTGTGCATATAACGGGAGCAAGCCAGATTTTTTCATGTAGAAACTAAGGTTAACCGTGACGAGCCTAGCATGTACAGACATGGTCTCGGAACACGGATCACCGAAAGGTAAAACATGAGTCATATAGTAGATATGATGAACATGGTGATTGTTCGCCTTTGAAATTACATCATATCTCGTGATGATCGTATTTGATGTAGTGGATTTGGTTCATGTGATCACTAAAACAATGTGAGGGATGTTGTTTTGAGTGGGAGTTCACCTAGATTAATTTAACTATTAATTAGAAATCAATTTGTCATAAACTTAGTCTAAACTATTGCAAATATGTTGTAGATCAATGGCGGCCCCTACCATTAATTTTAATGCGTTCTTAGAGAAAGATAAGTTGAAAAACAATGGAAGCAACTTCGCGGATTGGTTCTGCAACTTGAGGATTGTCCTCAATGCTGGTAATTTGACCTATGTGTTGGATGCATCATTGGGTGACCCGCCTGCAGCTGACGCTACCGATGAGGTAAAGAATGTTTTCCTCACTCGGAAGAATCAGTACTCCACAGTTCAGTGTGCTATCTTGTATGGTTTAGAATCGGAGCTTCAGAAAAGGTTTGAGAACTTTGACCCACATGATATTGTCCGTGAACTCAAAATAATATTTGAGGCTCATGCGGTAGTTGAGAGTTATGAAGCTTCTGAAAAGTTCTTTAACTGCAAGATGGAAGAGGGCAGCTCCGTCAGTGAGCATGTGCTTAAGATTTCTAGGCATGCTAGTAAGCTCCAAAGCTTGGGTATAGTGATTCCTAATGCTTTGGAGATTCATCGCGTCCTCCAATCACTACCACCAAGTTACAAGAACTTTGTGATGAACTACAATATGCAAAACATGGACAAGTCGTTGCATGAACTCTTCTCCATGTTAAAGTCTACGGAAGTGGAAATCAAGAAAGAGCACCAAGTGTTGATGGTCAATAATACCACCAATTTCAAAAGGCAGGGCAAGTCCAAGAAAAAAAGGAAACTTTAAGAAGGGCGGTAAGAAAGCTACCGCGCCTATGAAGAAGACCAAGGCTGGGCCTAAGCCGGATACTGAGTGCTATTACTGCAAGGGAGAAGGTCATTGGAAGCGGAATTACCCCAAGTACTTGGCAGATATGAAAACTGGCAACATCAAGAAGAAAGGTATATTCGATATACATGTTATTGATGTGTATCTTTCTAGTAATCGTAGTAGTGCCTGGGTATTTGATACTGGTTCAATTGCTCGCATCTGTAACTCGAATCAGGTGCTACAGAATAAATGAAGACTTGCGAAAGACGAGGTGATGATGCGCGTTGGAAACGGATCAAAGGTTAATGTGGTCGCGGTCGGCACGCTCCCTCTTCATCTACCATCGGGATTAGTTTTATATTTAAATAATTGTTATTTGGTGCCTGCGTTGAGCATGAACATTATATCCGGATCATGTTTATTGCAAGATGGTTACTTGTTTAAGTCTGAGAAAAATGGTTGTTCGATTTATATGAGTAATATCTTTTATGGTCATGCGCCTTTGATAGATGGTCTATTCTTATTGAATCTCGATTGTAGTGATACACATGTTCATAAAATAGAAGCTAAACGTTTGAAATTAAGCGATAACTCAACCTATATGTGGCACTCTCGTCTTGGTCACAATGGGGTGAAATGTATGAAGAAACTCCATTCCGATGGACTTCTTGAATCACTTGATTTCGAATCACTTGAAAGATGCGAAGCATGTCTGATGGGTAAAATGACTAAGACTCCATTTTATGGCATGATGGAGCGAGCTATGGACTTATTGGAAATCATACATACCGATTTGTGTGGCCCGATGAGTGTAGCATCGCATGGTGGTTATCGTTATGTTCTTACTTTTGTAGGGTTCGCAACATAGAAAACAAAAAAAATTCGTACGATAGGAACAACTATGTACCAAGATCTATCTACTAGATACAATCAACGGGCAGATATACATCCATAGAGGACATACCCTTGAAGACCGACAAAGCTTAACGAGGTTGAAATCGTGGTTGGTATAGACGAACTCTTGCCGATCTCAAGATCGAGAGGAAGTCCTAGCGTCGCAAATCAGCGGCGCATCCGTGCTCGCACACATGTCTGAGTCACCGAATAACCTCCGCCTCCTCGCTCCAGTGATGCAGCAGAAGCACAACTCTTTCTTGCTGAAAAGGCACCGGGAACATGTATCTCGCTAGTCCGAGACCATGGGGAATAAAAACTAGAGGGGGAGAGAGATCCTTCACGAGGAGGTGTAAGTGAGAAGTGAGGAGGGGGGTCCTTTTATAGGAGGAGGAGGGAACCCCAAGGGGGTGGCCGGCGTATGGGGCTTCCCCCTTGCCCTCCCTACATTCATGTGGGTGGAAGCTCCACTCACAATTTTCCCCTTCAAGTCTCCACTCAAAAAATCCCACTCAAATTCCCATTAATTTCCACCAAATTTAATGCAAACTCTCTTTAAATAAAACTCCTTTTATTTATTCAGAATTTTGTCAATTACTTTAATGGCAAACATTCACATATAAGCCCTTTCTAGTATTTCATTTCACATGCAGAAACATTTTCTGCAATTTCACCCGAAACCAGTTTCGGTATCTAGTGAAATAAATTCCTACGCTTTGTTATTCTTTTCAGCATGAAACTATTTGCTCCAAATGGAGTCGGTGTCTCTTAGCGTCACCCTATGGTTCGTGAATAATGCGGACATGATCGAGACCCCTCTCAGATCAATAATCAGAAGCGGGACCTGGAGATCCATACTGACTCCCACACATTCAACGATGACTTTCTTGTGACCGTGAGAACCTTTTACGCTAGTATCTTAATCCCTTTGTCTCGCGGTATATTACATGTCCAAGATTGGATCATCGGTATCTCCATACCTATTTTGATCTCGTTACTGACATGTACTCTTTTCTTGTTCCCGTGATATAACATTCTAGTGATCAAATCACTTGCTTGCAAGCTAATCAATGTGATATCACCGAGAGGGCCCATAGCATATCTATCCGTCATCGGGATGAACAAATTCCACTCTCAATCCATGGGCCTCAACATAACACTTTAGTAGTACTGAACCCATATTTATAATCACCATGTTATGGTGTGCTCTTTTGATGTTATCAAGATACTCTTCCAGTGTTAGTGATTGACATGATCTCATGGTCTAAGGATTAGGATTACTTCGTATGATGTTATAGCAATATAAACTCAATGAATTTGATCGTAATGCTATACTTCGGATGAATGTTCATCACACCATTCCAATAATGTTGTGACCTCGTTATTAACAACATCCAATGTCCATGATCAGGAAACCTTGATCATCTTGTGAATCAACGAGCTAGTTTATAAGAGAGGCATAACTAGGAACTTTCTGTTTGTTTATTAAACACACATGTATTAATGTTTCCGTATTAATACAATTATAGCATGCAAAATAAACATCTATCATATACTTGGAATATACATAATAACCACTTTATTATTGTCTCTCAGGTCATATTCCCTTCAGTCTACCACTTGCACTAGAGACAATAATCTAGTTACATAGTGATAAATCTAACACCCATGGAGTTCTGGTGTTGATCATGTTTTGCTCTATGGAGAGTTTTAGTCAATGGATCTTCTATATTGAGATCCGTATGTACTTTACAAATATTTATATCTCCATCCTTAACATGCTCTTGGATGGAGTGAAACCGGCGCTTAATATGCTTGGAATTCTTGTGAGACCTTGGTTCTTTGGCATTGGATATGGCACCATTGTTTGTCACAATAGATCACCACTGGGTCCAACGCGCTCGCAACCACACCTAGTTCGGTTATGAACTCCTTCATCCAAACTGCTTCCTTTGCCGCTTCCGAAGCAACAACATATTCGGCCTCCGTTGTTGATCCCGGCACCACGGGTTGTTTGGAACTCCTCCAACTAACCGCTCCACCATTCATGAGAAATACGTATCCAGATTGATACTTAGAGTCATCTGGATCAGTGTTAAATCTAGCATCTACATAACACTTAGCGACGAGCTCTTCTTCACCTCCGTACACAAGAAACATATCCTTAGTTCTTCACATGTACTTAAGGATATTCTTGACCGCTATCCAATGTTATGATCCTAGAACAAATTGGTGTCTACTATTTAAACTAATAGCATGTGCCACATCCGGTCTTGTACATAGCATGGCGTACCTTATAGAGCCTATGACTGAAGCATATGAGACTTTGTCCATTATCTCTCTTTCTTCCGCCGTAGCCGGACTTTGAGTCTTACTCAATGTCTTGCCTTGCAACATAGGTAAGAACGCCTTCTTACTTCCGTCCATTTTAAACTTCTTTATAATCTTATCAAGGTATGTACTTTGTGATAGCCCTATTAGGCGCCTAGATCTATCCCTATAGATCTTTATGCCTAATATGTATGACGCTTCACCTAGGTCCTTCATTGAAAATTTGTTGTTTAGATAACTTTTAACACTGTTTAAAAGATCTATATCATTTCCGATCAATAATATGTCATCCACATATAATATCAGAAATGCCACATCGCTCCCACTCACTTTCTTGTAAATACAAGCCTCTCCATAAGTTTGGACAAATCCAAACTCTTTGATCACCTCATCAAAGCGGAGATTCCAACTCCGGGATGCTTTCTTTAGTCCATAGATGGATCGCTGAAGCTTGCATACATTGTCATCATCCTTAGGATCGACAAAACCCTTTGGTTGTATCATATACAACTCTTCTTCAATGTTGACATTGAGGAACGCAGTTTTGACATCCATCTGCCATATCTCAATGTCGAAATATGCAACAATTGCTAACATAATCCTAACTGAATTTAGCATCGCTACAGGAGAGAATGTCTCATCGTAGTCAACTCCTTGAATTTGTCGAAACACCTTTGCAACAAGTCGAGCTTTATAGACAGTTAAATTACCATCAGCATCAGTTTTTCTTTTGAAAATCCATTTATTCTCCACGACCTTTCGGTCGTGAGGTAAGTCCACCAAGGTCCAAACCTGGTTTTCGTACATGGATTCCATCTCGGATTTCATGGCTTCTAACCATTTGTTGGAATCTGGGCTCATCATCGCTTCTTCATACGTCGCAGGGTCATCAATTTCATCAACCATGAAATTCATAACAGGATTTCTGTATAGCTCGGGAGCTACACACGTCTTGCTAGACCTGCGAAGTTTGGTAGTATTCTCTTTCGGAGCTTCATGATCATTATCATTAATTCACTTCTCATTTGGTGAAGCCAACTCCGGAACGACTTCTGGCGCTGCGCTACTCGCCATATTATGAAGAGAAGGTTCTACAACCTCTTTGAGTTCTACCTTCCGACTACACACGCCTTTCGCGAGAAACTCTTTCTCTAGAAAGGATCCATTCTTGGCAATGAAAACCTTGCCCTCGGATCTGTGATAGAAGGAATACCCAATAGTTTCCTTAGGGTATCCTATGAAGACGTATTTTTCCGCTTTGGGTTCGATTTTATCCGGTTGAAGTTTCTTCACATAAACATCGCATTTCCAAACTTTAAGAAATAACGGCTTAGGTTTGTTTCCAAACCACAATTCATGCGGTGTCTTTTCAACAGATTTAGATGGTGCCCGATTTAAAGTGAATACAGCAGTTTCTAGTGCATAACCCCAAAATGACAGTGGCAAGTCCATCAGAGACATCATAGATTGAACCATATCTCGTAAAGTACGATTACGACGTTCCAACACACCATTTCGCTGTGGTGTTCCGGTAGGTGTGAGTTGTGAAACTATTCCACACTCTTTCATATGAGTGCTAAACTCGTAACTTAGATACTCACCTCCACGGTCGAACCGTAGAAATTTGATCTTTATATTACGATGATTTTCCACTTCACTCTGAAACTCCTTGAACTTCTCAAAGGTTTCAGACTTGTGTTTAATCAAGTTTATATAACCGTATCTACTCAAATCATCCGTGAAAGTAACAAAATAACGATATCCACCTTGCGCTGACACACTCATTGGACCACACACATGAGAATGTATGATTTCAAATAAATCTGTCGCCTGTTCCATTGATGTAACATCCCTAAAATCATGTTTTCAAAGCTTGCATATCATTCATGCTTTCATAATCATTTTAGGATCATTTTCATATTAAATTTCAAATCAGAAGCATTTGAATGCCAATTATTTTATGTAAGCAAGGCATTGACCCAATGTTACTCTCTAGTAAGAGATTGTTTGTTTTAAACCAAAGATGTTTGATCCTAAGTTTGATTGATGTTTTCCAAAGCTTGGACATGGATTTCAAAACAAAGTATAAATTTAAAACCATTTTTATGTCTTTACTAAGCATTTGATAAAAGCATTGTTTATTTAAAAATTCCAATGTGCCAATGCAAATTCAAGTGTACAACATTGTTAAGTAGCAAATTGTGTGCAAGTTTCACTTTATAAAAATGTAGAGAGAGTTTGAATTCAAACATATTTGAAATCACTTGAAAAGGATTCCTGGAAATTCAAACAGAAAAAGAAAAAGAATAAAGAAAACAAGAAAAGGTCGGCGCTGCCAATTAGGCCCAACACAGAATCCAGCCCACTAAGCCCACCCGGGCCATTCCCTTCCCCCCTCTCTCTCACGCGCACCCACTCAACCCCGTGGTCACTGACCAGTGGCCCCAACGCCACGTAGTCGTCGTCCTCCCCAAAATCCCGCGCGATGAACACGTCGTCGCTGCCGTTACCTCACGGATTAAATCGAATCAATTCCCTTGATTCCGGCAGTAATTCGCCCAGCCTTCACCTGCTACTTAAACCCCACACCGTCATGACCTTTTCCCCTCAAACCCCACCCAGTAATCGCCACCAGGCTGCTCAGTTTTCTCCTCGCACCGCCGCTCCCGACGCTCTCCGACGACGCATTCCGGTGAGTACAGCGCCCCCCTTCACCTCTGGTCCATGCGAGTGTGTACACCTGGTTCCTGCGCATCATCTCATGCCGTCCGTTTGCTCTGTAATGCACCAGGGTGTCACCTCCGTCCACCTATGCAAACCACAGTGCCGCCGCCCAACTCCGACGAGAAATACTGGTAATCTCCGAGCGCCCATTGCTTCCCTTTGACCCTGTCGTGTTTGCCACAACCTTGCGCACCTCCTGATACAATTGGTTTGTGCTAGGGCGATCCAGAGCATCACCGTCGTCTCCGACACCGTTCACCCGACGTCTGCAAGCTTTCCGGCGAGCTCCTCCGGCCAACACAGTACGCCCCCGTCCACACCAGCGAGTCGTTGAGCTTCAGCGCGACCTCGTGAGTCTGGTAAGCACCTCTTCCAACCCCAGCCCCCTCCGTACCCGCCGGAACACCGCTGGCAATGCGTCGCCGCCACGCCGCCGTCGCTAGCGCCGCCCATCCATGGTCGTGTGCTCGACAGCCGTCAGATCTGAATCCAGCGCATAGGATTAGATCACTTAGCGAAGCGGTATGTTTTGATCTGAGCCGTGCGCAGTTAGTTAGATTCAACGGCCGCGAGCGTGCTCCAGCGCGAACAGGTACCATCCAATCAGGAGCTGCCGCGTGTCTGTGTTTAGATTTAAAATAAGAAATTAGATCTATTAGATGGTCAAACTTGCAAAATTCATAACTTTTGATCCACATGTTCAAATTTTGTAAATTATATATCATTGAAATCAGGAGAAAGAATTCTATCTATTTATGCAATGTGTTTAATGTCTTGCTTCTGTAAAATTGATTATTTTTGCAGAGACATTTATAGACTTATTTTGAGTATAGAAATTATTTGAAAAATGATTTAAAGACTAAATAAAGCTTATTTAGTGTATATTTGTCTTGTTTGTGAATCAGTACTCTGTACTGTCTGGTTTGATGTAGAAAAATCATCACATGGCATTTACATGCATTCATATATTTTTGCTTGTATATTTTGATATGTGATTTTGGTGCTATCATTTTATGTGTAGATTTTGGTGCTAGTAGTGATTGTGGTTGTGAAGATTGTTGTTGATACTCCCCCAACTACCAAGGCAAGTGGTGCTTCATATTTATGTCCCAATATTTTTGCCTATGCATTAGAAATATTTTGTATAGGGTTTGCATGAATATTTTGCTAAGTATCTATATGCTATGCTTGGGAAATCCTAGTAGTTGTAGAAATGTTAGAGTTTAATTTAAGTTAAGATGCTTGTTATTGCCATGCTTAGCCTAGCTAATAGTAACCAAGGGTGGAACATACACATGCTATGTAAAATATTGCTAAGTCTTTGACTTATGGTTTTGCTTAATAAAACAACTAAGTGAATGAAACACCTGGGTGGAATGGAAAGAATGGTTTGTGTTGAGTGGTTACACAAGGCCCATTTCTATGGTTTACCTTGTGTATATCACTTGTGGAAAGCCACCCAGGAACAAAGGGATTTGAGATGCCAAATGTTAAGAAGCTTCTAGTGCAGCCACATGGCATTATGGGCTCTGCCTGGATCATATAGGTTGCAATAACTTAGCCATTTGGACAGTTGGTGGTAGTGGGTTGATAGGTTGGAACGCGTCCATTTGGTCTAAGGGAAGGCTTCTGAAAGGTCCTGTCTTGGTGAAAATCAAGTCTTGTGGGGAAAGTGCACAACCTCTGCAGATGGAATAAACTAAGTACTTAGCCGTGTCCCCGGTAATGGACAACTTGAGCATCAAGGCATGGAAGCTATCAAGAATCTCCTCATCCCAGTTTTCTAAGTAAAAATTTGTGGTTGAACAGGGGTGAAGGTTCACCAATTTCTATTGGTGGTTCCTTGGGAAAGTTTTGTCAAAGAAAAACTTAGTGTTTTCAACTGATAGGTAAAACCTATTTTGAGCAAAGCAAGCCTAAGCTACACTTAGCCAAATTCATGTAGTAACTAGATGTTAATATTCTACTAAGGTATCACTTGCCAATACTATTCCAATGTATTGAACCACTGTGGCTGTAACTTGTGATGTTGTAGGTTACTCTGATGATGATTAGGGGTTATGAGTCTACACTCAACATGCTTGCCTGTGGCACATGAAGATGAAGACTTCTATTTTATATTGTTAAGTTAAACTCTTGTACTAGCCTATTGGCTATGGAGTTGTAAAAGACTATGTTATCTCTGGAATGACTTGTAACAATGACCTTTGTTTCTGTGTACTTCATATTAAACTGTGGATGCTAGAAATTGATCCAGGGACTAACATTGCAATCACAGGGATCCTTACCTTTATAAGGGTGGGATCTTACAGATGGTATCAGAGCAATGTGTTGCCTGTAGGTTTATGACCCTAGGATTGGATTAGAAACCACTAAGGAAAAAATTCAACAATTTCCACACTTGTCTTTTTCTTCTCGTAAACTTTTCTAATCTTCTTTCTCATCTCTATTTGTAGATGAACTCCATCAACGAAGCCGTGAGGAAGGGACCACTCATGACCATGACCTTGGAGTGTGAAACAGAATTTCCCAAGGCCCTCAAGGACCTCATGGTTGCCATGGGGATACATGGTGCAGCTGTGTACAAAGGATTCCCCGTGATGGATGAAGGAGTAGAGTACTGGTGGGTGCAACTTCACTTGTACAAAAACAAGGAAGACAACCACAAGGAATCAGGATTCTGCATGGTCACCAACTCAATAATGCACACCACATTCTTTGACTCTGCAAGAGATGCAGCTTGGAAGGCCATCAAGGAGCTTGGTGATAGACTCAAGTGCAGAATGCTTAACACCCAAAATGACCTTAGGGAAGAAAATAAGCATACCCAATAGTTAGAGGCTACCAACCAACGCTTAAGAGAGGACATCATAGACTTAGCAAAGGAATCATTGTAGGGTTCGCAGCATAGAAAACAAAAAAATTCCTACGATGGGAACATCTATGTACCAAGATCTATCTACTAGATACAAGCAACGGGTGGATATACATCCATAGAATACATACCCTCGAAGACCGAATAGCATTAACGAGGTTGTACTCGTGGATGATGTAGACGATGCTTGACGATCTCAAGATCGTGATGAAGTCCATCTGGTCCAGCCGGTCCAGCACGATCAAGTCCAGCACCTCAAAGCAGTGGTGCATCCGTGATCGCACACACGTACGGGTACCCCGACAACCTCCGCGCCCTCGCTCCAGCGAAGCAGCGGAAGCAACAAATCCTTCCAGAAAAAGCCACCGGGAACATGTATCTCGCTGATCCGAGACCATGGGGAAATTCTAAAGTGTCAAAGCACTTGAATCTTGTTTCACTTATCAAGTGTCGATACACTTGAATCTTGATTCAATTCTTTTCCATGCGACAAGAACCGTTTCTTGTTGTTTCTATATTGAACTCCTTCAATATCTCATATATGTATGTTTGGCACAACCATATTAGCATCACAGTATATCCACTATAGACATTCATGCTAAATATTCGGGTTTTGCCTAAGTCTTTCATCGAAATGAAATTCTTAACCATTTTCAATAAAAGATACATCATTTCTAATCAACAAGATGTCATCCACATAATGTATTAGAAATGTGTCTCAACGCTCCCACTTAATTTCTTGAAAATGCAAGCATCTTCATCGTCTCCTGATGAAAAACTCCTTTTTCATCATGGTGAAGATTCCAACTCCGCGATGCTTACTTCAACCATTGAAGTTTGCATGCCCTTTTATCATCCTTTGAATTAACAAAACCCTTTGGACCGTGTCATGTACACGTCCTAGGTAACCATTCTATTAGAAGAACTTTGTTTTGTTTATTCATCTATCATATACCAAATTATATGTAGTGATTGCTACTTTAATCCGTCCAGACTAAATATCGCTATGAAAGATCAAATCTTGTCATAGTTAACTCCTTGAACATTGTCATAAAATAATTTATGACATGTCGACTATTTCATAGATGTGAAACATCCATGTCTGTCTCTTTATAGATCCAAATACGACTGATAGGTTTTTACACCTTTCCGGAGGGTCTTCCAAGTTCAAAACTTGATTTCTCGTGTATGGAACTATCACGGATTTTATGGCTTCAAGCCATTTGACGGAGTCAGGGCCCATCATCCCTCCTTTTAGTCGGTTCATCATTGTCAAACAATAATGATTTACTCTCAAATCTCAATCATTTGATTGTTTATCCGACCTTCTAGGTTCAATACGAACTTTATACCTCTGTGACCGCAACCTTTGAGGCACATAAGCTATGAGCATTATGGCAGCCTTCGGAACGATTTCCGACGCTGCGCAACTCAGCACATATAGCTAAGGTTCGTTAACCTTATCAAAGTTCTATTGTCCTCCCACTTAACTTTTGCGAAAAAATCCTTTTTCAAGAAACTTCACATTTCAAGCGACAAACCCTTTTGTCCTCGGTGTTATGGAGGAATAACCAATTGTTATTCGAAATAACCTACAAAGACATGCTCATCCGACTTTGGTTGTAAACATCTTACTTATGTTTAGCATACCAAAATTTAAGAAATGACAACTTGGGTTTTATCCCAAACCATAACTTCCATGGTGTCATTTCAACGGATCAAGATGGAGCTCTTTTCAGTGTAAAAGCAGAAGTCTCTAAAGCTTTAATATTTTAAAACATAATGGCAGTTTTATAAATAACACCTTTGATCCAACCATGTCAAACAAGGTTTCATTACAAATCTCAAACACTCCATACACCTATGGTGTTTCGGGAAATGTAAATCTAGGTGTTTTGCTAAACTTGTAACTCAAATAAATCCCTTTTATGATAAAATCATAATTCATTTATTTTTCTTGTTACTCTTGTAACTCAAATAAATCCCTTATGATAAAATCATAAACCATTTATTTTCTTGTTACAATGATTTTCACTTCATCTTGAAAGTCTTTGAAACGTTTTTCAAATATTTCATACTTCTTTCTCATTAAGTGAACATTCACTCAAATTTCCGGAGAAAGCATATGAAGTTGAAACCCATCGCTTATGACTACACATAATGGACTACATACATCGATATGTATAAATTCCAATATTTTAGTCGTTCGTTCTTCTTTGGCCTTTGAACAAAGTTTTAATTATCCCGAGGAAAGTCTCACAAGCGTCACTTGATTAAATCAAAGACTCCAAAAATCCATGAATATGGAGATTCTTCATGTTTTCTTTCCAATATAATTTAAACGGCGATGTACTTCATAAGTGATCTTTCAATCATTTGTCTTGCGACATTTTAGCATTAGGTTTTATGGATGTGATCTCTCCAACTAGATTTGTAAATCATCCATCTAATATGGAATATGGTAATTATTTGAACAACCTTTGTTCTCATAATACCTGATTTAAATAACAATTATTAAAACAAATCTTGAAGTCAAGCTTTGATGTCAACGAGAAATACAAACAACGGTTTGTTTGTTTTCGATGAACATCATCACATATTCTCTTGCTAGTTACTTAGGCCATTGTGGTTCATGAATTGCATCGTTCCGTATGAAATTTCATACCAACCAATTCGGTATCCAATACCCAAGAACCACATTGTTTAACAAGCAAAGAATACAACCATAACCTGTATATCATCTATATACCTAAATTGGATATTTCCAATCTTTTCTTTTCTGCCAAATATATTTTATAGATTCTCTTTCAGCATTTCCTTTTCCTTTTTAAAAGAATCTATCAACATCAAAAGTGGCGCCATATACATGACACATAGTCCAAAGCGTGTATATTCGAATAATAATACCTTTGGACTTGCACTTTGAAGTAGATCACCATCATCAAAATGATCGGCATTCTTTCAAAATCCATTCTTTAGTAATCTTATAGTGTAGTAAACACTTTACATACATCTTCTATTCATCCTTATCATGACGACTTTCACGATCAAGCTACTGTAGCTTATAAAGGTGAATCGTGAGTATAACATTATTTTCCAAAACCCTTTTGGATGATTAGGATGTCTAGCATCTCCAACCTTTGTAAATTCTCATCCAATATGAGAACATATATTATACTCTATCATATTGCAACCAAAACATTGTTTCAGATATCGTTATATCTGTCACACATGATGGTTTCTGAAACAATTCTTTCAGCTCCTTGATAAACTTAATATTAAAACAATCAAGAATCATGGAGGCAAACATGATACTTAAGATACTAACACTGGAATTATTACTCTCGATTTAATAACAATTATTAAATTTCACGGAGTAAATAGAATTTTGCTGAAAGTTTGCAATAGGACTTTAAACTTTAGATTGACACTCAACACAATACGATACCAGTTCGTAAAGTATATATCCAGAATCTTATAGTTCTATTATCTCAATTACAACTATGCATAAGGTGGTGAACGAATGCCAATGACTACAACAAATTATGAAAATTCACTTTGATTTAATTTATGATAAATTGAGTTCTACTAATCCAAATTAGAAATGAACTCCCACTAAAAAACGACATCCCTCGTGTCTTTTTGGTGATTACATGAACCAAATCCACTACACCAAGTCCGATCATCACGTGAGTCGGTGTAGCTTCAAAGGCGAGCATCAAATGGGCATCATATATACTATATGACTCATGCTTAACCTTTCGGTCCATGTTCCGAGGCCATGTCTGTACATGCTAGGCTCGCCAAGTAAGAACCTTAGTATTCGGGTGTGTAACTGTCTTACACCCGAGATATGCTCGTGGATTCAAGTACACCCGATCATCACGTGATGTCTTGAAGCGACGAAACATTGTCGGTGCATACTTAAGGAATAACACATTCTTATCTTGATATCTAAATGAGGGATCATATTATTATGCTAATAAAACGCCAAACAAGCAATATAAGATGCTATCAAACATCACATGTTTAATGATATGGTTCCCGCATATGATCTCTATCATGTGCATCGTGGTATGATCACTATCATACCTTTATGTGTAATTCCAAGGTCTATGGAGATTACATGTTGTGTATGTTGTAAGAGTATCATCTCATACTTCTACTTACAACATCACCATATCATAACACTAGCCCAGCAACAATCTAAACTAGACGCCTCTAATTTATCCATTGCAAATTTTACGTGGCTTAGGGCTTTCGAGATAGAACCGTTCTTACCTACGAACATGAACCACAACAAGGATAACCAAATTGTTGACAACTCGTTGCAAATTAGATATTGACTATAGTAGGAGAGACAGACACCCGCTAGCCACTTATGCAAACTAGTTGCATGTCAAGCGTGGAACAGGTCTCATGTGCGAGGACATGTAAAGTTTGTCCGGACCGCTTCATCCCACTATGCCACCAATATCCAAAGTACAACTAAGAAGCAATAAAATGATCATCATCGCCCACATACTCATATGTGTACTACCCGTGCCAAGCATCTACGCATAAACCTGGCTCTGATACCACTGTAGGTTTCGCAGCATAGAAAACAAAAAAATTCCTACGATGGGAACATCTATGTACCAAGATCTATCTACTAGATACAAGCAACGGGTGGATATACATCCATAGAATACATACCCTCGAAGACTGAATAGCGTTAACGAGGTTGTACTCGTGGATGATGTAGACGAACGCTTGCCGATCTCAAGATCGTGATGAAGTCCATCTGGTCCAGCCGGTCCAGCACGATCAAGTCCAGCACCTCAAAGCAGTGGTGCATCCGTGATCGCACACACGTACGGGTACCCCGACAACCTCCGCACCCTCGCTCCAGCGAAGCAGCGGAAGCAACAAATCCTTCCAGAAAAAGCCACCGGGAACATGTATCTCGCTGATCCGAGACCATGGGGAAATTCTAAAGGGGGGAGAGAGATCCTTCACGAGGAGGTGTGCTTTGAGAGGAGGAGAGGGGGGCCTTTTATAGGGGAGAGGGGGGCACCCAAGGGTCATGGCGCCCAGCCATGGGGCTGCCCCCACCTCTTCCACATTCATGGCGTGGAGGTCCCACTCAAAATGAAAAGCCTCCACTCCCATTAAAAAGCCTCCACTCAAAAATCCACTCACATGCATTAAATTTCCACCAAATTTAATGCAAGCTCTCATTTAAATAAAACTCTTTTATTTATTTATTCAGAATTTTGTTAATTACTTTAATTAACAAACATTCACATAAAACCCCTTACAACATTTCAATTTCACATGCAGAACCAGTTTCAGCAATTTCAACCGAAACAGTTCCGGTGTCTAGTGAAATAAATTCCTGCGCTTTCTTTTTCTTTTTCTGGCATATCATTTGCTCCGAATGGTGTCCGTATCCCTTAAGTGTGTCACCCTACGGTTCGTGAATAATGCGGACATGATCGAGACCCTTCTCCGATCAATAATCAGTAGCGGGACCTGGAGATCCATACTGACTCCCACACATTCAACGATGACTTCTGTGATCGTGTGAACCTTTTACGTTAGTATCTTAATCCCTTTGTTTCACGATATATTACATGTCCGAGATTCTATCATCGGTATCTCCATACCTAGTTTGATCTCGTTACCGACATGCACTCTTTTCTCGTTCCCGTGATATAACATTCTAGTGATCAAATCACTTGCTTGCAAGCTAATCAATGTGATATCAGCGAGAGGGCCCAGAGCATATCTATCCGTCATCGGGATGAACAAATTCCACTCTCGATCCATGGGTCTCAACATAACACTTTAGTAGTTCTGAAGCCATCTTTATAATCACCCAGTTACGGTGTGACGTTTGATGTCATCGAGAAACTCTTCCGGTGTTAGTGATTGACATGATCTCATGGTCTAAGGATTAGGATCACTTCGTAAGTTGTTATAGCAATATAAACTCAATGACTTTGATCGTAATGCTATACTTCGGATGAATGTTCATCACATCATTACACTAATGTTGTGACCTCGTTATTAACAACATCCAATGTTCATGATCAGGAAACTTTGATCATCATGTTAATCAACGAGCTAGTTTATAAGAGAGGCATAACTAGGAACTTCCTTTTTGTTTATTAAACACACATGTATTAACGTTTCCGTATTAATACAATTATAGCATGTAAAATAAACACTTATCATAAATAAGGAATACGATAATAACCACTTTATTATTGCCTCTCAGGCATATTCCCTTCAGTCTCCCACTTGCACTAGAGACAATAACCTAGTTTGAAAACTTTGCGTATTGAACACCTATGGCTTTATGGTGTTCCAAATACGTAACTGCAAGTGGTTAACATAATCTACGGATCTGGCACTTTCAGGTCCGCGTGTATTTGCATGTCTTTGCGTTTTCACGCATCACTCATTCTCCAATGAGATGGCATTGTATAAATTTGGTCTTTCGGTGAGACCTTTAGTTCCTTGGGGTTTAAAACACGTCGATACTTTGTCATACAATATATCTTTAGTGTTAGCCCGTTGCGAACCACACCTTAGTTTGATAATAAACTACTTGACACAAATTCCCTCCTTTGCTGCTACTATAGCAGTCATATACTTAGCCCTTTTGTTGTAGTATTCGTCACAATGTCTTAACTATGTATTTCATCCAAATCCATCATGGAAACTTTCTTTCCATTTCATTGTGCCACTCATAGTTTAAATTGAGATAAACTTAATTTGTATCTTGTGACAAAACTAGTATGAATGTAACGCTTTACAATGAACTATTTGTAATTGTTTGTCACCTCTACACAAATATATTCTTAGTTCTTCCAAAGGATCATAAGAATATCCTTACTATAGTCCAATGATCATTTTATGATTCATTCTGGTATATGCTCATAACACTTAGAGCATAGGACATATCTGGATGTGTACATATCATGGTATGATTGATCAAAACATTCTCGTGATTTCACTCATCAAGTGTCAAAGCACTTGAATCTTGTTTCACTTATCAAGTGTCGATACACTTGAATCTTGATTCAATTCTTTTCCATGCGACAAGAACCGTTTCTTGTTGTTTCTATATTGAACTCCTTCAATATCTCATATATGTATGTTTGGCACAACCATATTATCATCATAGTATATCCACTATAGACATTCATGCTAAATATTCGGGTTTTGCCTAAGTCTTTCATCGAAATGAAATTCTTAAACATTTTCAATAAAAGATACATCATTTCTAATCAACAAGATGTCATCCACATAATGTATTAGAAATGTGTCTCAACGCTCCCACTTAATTTCTTGCAAATGCAAGCATCTTCATCGTCTCCTGATGAAAAACTCCTTTTTCATCATGGTGAAGATTCCAACTCCGCGATGCTTACTTCAACCATTGAAGTTTGCATGCCCTTTTATCATCCTTTGAATTAAAAAAACCCTTTGGACCGTGTCATATACACGTCCTAGGTAACCATTCTATTAGAAGAACTTTGTTTTGTTTATTCATCTATCATATACCAAATTATATGTAGTGATTGCTACTTTAATCCGTCCAGACTAAATATCGCTATGAAAGATCAAATCTTGTCATAGTTAACTCCTTGAACATTGTCATAAAATAATTTATGACATGTCGACTATTTCATAGATGTGAAACATCCATGTCTGTCTCTTTATAGATCCAAATACGACTGATATGTTTTTACACCTTTCCGGAGGGTCTTCCAAGTTCAAAACTTGATTTCTCGTGTATGGAACTATCACGGATTTTATGGCTTCAAGCCATTTGACGGAGTCAGGGCCCATCATCGCTTCTTTGTAGTCGGTTCATCATTGTCAAACAATAATGATTTACTCTCAAATCTCAATCATTTGATTGTTTATCCGACCTTCTAGGTTCAATAGGAACTTTATACCTCCGTGACCGCAACCTTTGAGGCACATAAGCTATGAGCATTATGGCAGCCTTCAGAATGATTTCCGACGCTGCGCAACTCAGCACATATAGCTAAGGTTCGTTAACCTTATCAAAGTTCTATTGTCCTCCCACTTAACTTTTGCGAAAAATTCCTTTTTCAAGAAACTTCACATTTCAAGCGACAAACCCTTTTGTCCTCGATGTTATGGAGGAATAACCAATTGTTATTCGAAATAACCTACAAAGACATGCTCATCCGACTTTGGTTGTAAACATCTTACTTATGTTTAGCATACCAAAATTTAAGAAATGACAACTTGGGTTTTATCCCAAACCATAACTTCCATGGTGTCATTTCAACGGATCAAGATGGAGCTCTTTTCAGTGTAAAAGCAGAAGTCTCTAAAGCTTTAATCTTTTAAAACATAATGGCAGTTTTATAAATAACACCTTTGATCCAACCATGTCAAACAAGGTTTCATTACAAATCTCAAACACTCCATACTCCTATGGTGTTTCGGGAAATGTAAATCTAGGTGTTTTGCTAAACTTGTAACTCAAATAAATCCCTTTTATGATAAAATCATAATTCATTTATTTTTCTTGTTACTCTTGTAACTCAAATAAATCCCTTATGATACAATCATAAACCATTTATTTTCTTGTTACAATGATTTTCACTTCATCTTGAAAGTCTTTGAAACGTTTTTCAAATATTTCATACTTCTTTCTCATTAAGTGAACATTCACTCAAATTTCCGGAGAAAGCATATGAAGTTGAAACCCATCGCTTACGACTACACATAATGGACTACATACATCGATATGTATAAATTCCAATATTTTAGTCGTTCGTTCTTCTTTGGCCTTTGAACAAAGTTTTAATTATCCCGAGGAAAGTCTCACAAGCGTCACTTGATTAAATCAAAGACTCCAAAAATCCATGAATATGGAGATTCTTCATGTTTTCTTTCCAATATAATTTAAACGGCGATGTACTTCATAAGTGATCTTTCAATCATTTGTCTTGCGACATTTTAGCATTAGGTTTTATGGATGTGATCTCTCCAACTAGATTTGTAAATCATCCATCTAATATGGAATATGGTAATTATTTGAACAACCTTTGTTCTCATAATACCTGATTTAAATAACAATTATTAAAACAAATCTTGAAGTCAAGCTTTGATGTCAATGAGAAATACAAACAACGGTTTGTTTGTTTTCGATGAACATCATCACATATTCTCTTGCTAGTTACTTAGGCCATTGTGGTTCATGAATTGCATCGTTCCGTATGAAATTTCATACCAACCAATTCGGTATCCAATACCCAAGAACCACATTGTTTAACAAGCAAAGAATACAACCATAACCTGTATATAATCTATATACCTAAATTGGATATTTCCAATCTTTTCTTTTCTGCCAAATATATTTTATAGATTCTCTTTCAGCATTTCCTTTTCCTTTTTAAAAGAATCTATCAACATCAAAAGTGGCACCATATACATGACACATAGTCCAAAGCATGTATATTCAAATAATAATACCTTTGGACTTGCACTTTGAAGTAGATCACCATCATCAAAATGATCGGTATTCTTTCAAAATCCATTCTTTAGTAACCTTATAGTGTAGTAAACACTTTACATACATCTTCTATTCATCCTTATCATGACGACTTTCACGATCAAGCTACTGTAGCTTATAAAGGTGAATCGTGAGTATAACATTACTTTCCAAAACCCTTTTGGATGATTAGGATGTCTAACATCTCCAACCTTTGTAAATTCTCATCCAATATGAGAACATATATTATACTCTATCATATTGCAACCAAAACATTGTTTCAGATATCGTTATATCTGTCACACATGATGGTTTCTGAAACAATTCTTTCAGCTCCTAAATAAACTTAATATTAAAACAATCAAGAATCATGGAGGCAAACATAATACTTAAGATACTAACACTGGAATTGTTACTCTCGATTTAATACCAATTATTAAATTTCACGGAGTAAATGGAATTTTGCTGAAAGTTTGCAATAGGACTTTAAACTTTAGATTGACACTCAACACAATACGATACCAGTTCGTAAAGTATATATCCAGAATCTTATAGTTCTATTATCTCAATTACAACTATGCATAAGGTGGTGAACGAATGCCAATGACTACAACAAATTATGAAAATTCACTTTGATTTAATTTATGATAAATTGAGTTCTACTAATCCAAATTAGAAATGAACTCCCACTCAAGAACGACATCCCTCGTGTCTTTTTGGTGATTACATGAACCAAATCCACTACACCAAGTCCGATCATCACGTGAGTCGGTGTAGCTTCAAAGGCGAGCATCAAATGGGCATCATATCTACTATATGACTCATGCTTAACCTTTTGGTCCGTGTTCCGAGGCCATGTCTGTACATGCTAGGCTCGCCAAGTAAGAACCTTAGTATTCGCGTGTGTAACTATCTTACACCCGAGATATGCTCGTGGATTCAAGTACACCCGATCATCACGTGATGTCTTGAAGCGACGAAACATTGTCGGTGCATACTTAAGGAATAACACATTCTTATCTTGATATCTAAATGAGGGATCATATTATTATGCTAATAAAACGCCAAACAAGCAATATAAGATGCTATCAAACATCACATGTTTAATGATATGGTTCCCGCATATGATCTCTATCATGTGCATCGTGGTATGATCACTATCATACCTTTATATGTAATTCCAAGGTCTATGGAGATTACAAGTTATGTATGTTGTAAGAGTATCATCTCATACTTCTACTTACAACATCACCATATCATAACACTAGCCCAGCAACAATCTAAACTAGACGCCTCTAATTTATCCATTGCAAATTTTACGTGGCTTAGGGCTTTCGAGATAGAACCGTTCTTACCTACGAACATGAACCACAACGAGGATAACCAAATTATTGACAACTCGTTGCAAATTAGATATTGACTATAGTAGGAGAGACAGACACCCGCTAGCCACTTATGCAAACTAGTTGCATGTCAAGCGTGGAACAGGTCTCATGTGCGAGGACATGTAAAGTTTGTCCGGACCGCTTAATCCCACTATGCCACCAATATCCAAAGTACAACTAAGAAGCAATAAAATGATCATCATCGCCCACATACTCATATGTGTACTACCCGTGCAAAGCATCTACGCATAAACCTGGCTCTGATACCACTGTAGGTTTCGCAGCATAGAAAACAAAAAAATTCCTACGATGGGAACATCTATGTACCAAGATCTATCTACTAGATACAAGCAACGGGTGGATATACATCCATAGAATACATACCCTCGAAGACCGAATAGCGTTAACGAGGTTGTACTCGTGGATGATGTAGACGAACACTTGCCGATCTCAAGATCGTGATGAAGTCCATCTGGTCCAGCCGGTCCAGCACGATCAAGTCCAGCACCTCAAAGCAGTGGTGCATCCGTGATCGCACACACGTACGGGTACCCCGACAACCTCCGCGCCCTCGCTCCAGCGAAGCAGCGGAAGCAACAAATCCTTCCAGAAAAAGCCACCGGGAACATGTATCTCGCTGATCCGAGACCATGGGGAAATTCTAAAGGGGGGAGAGAGATCCTTCACGAGGAGGTGTGCTTTGAGAGGAGAGAGGGGGCCTTTTATAGGGGAGAGGGGGGCACCCAAGGGGCATGGCGCCCAGCCATGGGGCTGCCCCCACCTCTTCCACATTCATGTGGGTGGAGCTCCCACTCAAAATGAAAAGCCTCCACTCCCATTAAAAAGCCTCCACTCAAAAATCCACTCACATGCATTAAATTTCCACCAAATTTAATGCAAGCTCTCATTTAAATAAAACTCTTTTATTTATTTATTCAGAATTTTGTTAATTACTTTAATTAACAAACATTCACATAAAGCCCCTTACAACATTTCAATTTCACATGCAGAACTAGTTTCAGCAATTTCAACCGAAACAGTTTCGGTGTCTAGTGAAATAAATTCCTGCGCTTTCCTTTTCTTTTTCTGGCATATCATTTGCTCCGAATGGTGTCAGTATCCCTTAAGTGTGTCACCCTACGGTTCGCGAATAATGCGGACATGATCGAGACCCTTCTCCGATCAATAATCAGTAGCGGGACCTGGAGATCCATACTGACTCCCACACATTCAACGATGACTTATGTGATCGTGTGAACCTTTTATGTTAGTATCTTAATCCCTTTGTTTCACGATATATTACATGTCCGAGATTCGATCATCGGTATCTCCATACCTAGTTTGATCTCGTTACCGACATGCACTCTTTTCTCGTTCCCGTGATATAACATTCTAGTGATCAAATCACTTGCTTGCAAGCTAATCAATGTGATATCAGCGAGAGGGCCCAGAGCATATCTATCCGTCATCGGGATGAACAAATTCCACTCTCGATCCATGGGTCTCAACATAACACTTTAGTAGTTCTTAAGCCATCTTTATAATCACCCAGTTACGGTGTGACGTTTGATGTCATCGAGAAACTCTTCCGGTGTTAGTGATTGACATGATCTCATGGTCTAAGGATTAGGATCACTTCGTAAGTTGTTATAGCAATATAAACTCAATGACTTTGATCGTAATGCTATACTTCGGATGAATGTTCATCACATCATTACACTAATGTTGTGACCTCGTTATTAACAACATCCATTGTTCATGATCAGGAAACTTTGATCATCATGTTAATCAACGAGCTAGTTTATAAGAGAGGCATAACTAGGAACTTCCTTTTTGTTTATTAAACACACATGTATTGACGTTTCCGTATTAATACAATTATATCATGTAAAATAAACATTTATCATAAATAAGGAATACGATAATAATCACTTTATTATTGCCTCTCAGGCATATTCCCTTCAGTCATGTGATCAGGATCGACAGATTGCCTCTAGGGATGCCTTGTTAGCCAACTTGGCAAGTGAGATGGGATTGTAATGTATTTCTATAGTTGGACCACCACATCTATCGCTTTATTTCCAAAAATTTGTCTAAGTTATGTTGAACCTATGATGCTTGTAATGAACTTATGTATGCCATGACTTGTGTGTTTGTTGCAATGATATGCTTGTGATATTCTGTCTTGTGATTTTTCTCTATTGATGTTGATTCTAACTTTTCTCTATCTTATAAAATAGATGCCTAATGTTACTATCAGCACGGCTGAAGAGTTCAAGGGAACTCGTTTTTGCACTCGTCTTATTGAGCTCACTAGCGTGCTCAACCTTCCGCTCCCTAGCATCATGACGCTTCCCCTCACCAAGTTTGAGAGGAAGGACCTTTGGGGCTTCAAGGTTACTCAGCCAGGACGCCAGACTGAACCAACCACGGAGGCTATCACTTTCAAGCTAATGCATGACGACAAGGAGAGAGGCTTAGATGTAGTCATGCAGGACTTACTTGGGCGTTTGGTAGGGAGGCACTCCAGAGAACTTAGAGGCACCCACTTTCACCCCTTCGGGAGACGCGGCGAGGAGGGTGAGGATATTGAGTTCGAGGATGCTGCTAGAGAGACGGTGGAGCCTATTCGTCTGTACCTTCAGGACCTAGAGGTTCTTATTAGGCACCTAGATATCGATAGGACCAACGTCATGCTTAGCAATGACGAGTTCCAGGTGCAGCTTCGTGAGAAGGACAAGCTCTTCGCGGAGCAAGACGAGATAGTCAAGGAAATGGAGGCCAAATTTGAGAGCCAGGACAGGAAATTCAAGAGCCAGGAGAAGAGAGTCCAAGACCGGAACAAGAAGATCCGGGAGATGAAGGAAGAGCTAGAGACTAAGGACTTCGAGTTCGAGCATCAGCAGGGAGTGATCGAGAGGCTTCGTTCACAGAAGAGGGCTCTTAAGGCCAAGATAGAGGCCTTGACTACTAGTGTTGAGGAGTACAAGACCGCTATGGAGAATGCAGGTCTTACACTTGTTGATGAGGAGGTTGATGCAGAGGAGTAGTGATGACTACTTATTTATCTTTCATTTACCGTATTTATGATTATTGAGTCGCAATGACCATCCAACATGTGGATGGCTTGCTATGGTGTGTTTGCTTTTTCAAACTTGTTGTTTATGTCGTTGAACTTTATGTTATTTTGATGCTTGTTTTGGTGATTGTCTATGTGATTATTGTGCATGATAAGCATCTATGGGTATCTCATTCTTATCATTATGAAAACCACAGATGCCTCCTCGACGTGCCAACCTGTAACACCCTCAGAATCGGACCTATGCAAGTTTTAGCGAAACTCGCCAAACCCGCATAGAAACGATTCAAAGGTGCCCACCAGGCACTTTCGTGCGGGTGGAAAACGAAGTAATAACATTACACAACAGTCCTCGATGGGACCCACAGAACAGATATATATATAAGCGACTCCATGAGTCAAGAATACAGATATAATATACAAAGATCCAAATCACCTTGAAAACGATAGAGCGTCCAGCTACGGACAAGATGCAAATGGGGCTAAGAGCCCTGAAGAATAACCAATGGCGTCCATAACCCTGCCCAGGCCAAGCCGGAAGGGTAACCCTGCTAACGGCGTCGATCTCAAAACCTGCTAAAACAAAAGGGGTGCCGACAAAGGGCAAAGGAAAAAGAGGAGCGTCAGTACTGAGGCCAGTACACGGCGAGGCTAGAATTCGGCGGTCCTCGCCTACATAGGTATGGTGGACTGAGCGGCAGCGGCAGCATGCACTAAACAACCTATAGAGACTTGATACAACTGGCGGTTATCAGAGAGGGGTGAGAATGACCTATCCGGATCCAACCTGAAGCTAACACCAAACAAACCCATCCTGATGTTTCCCCCTCGAGACCAAACGAGGAAGTCAACCGAGGAACTCACACAGTTGGCAGTTTTACTTATTCAGTTATTGTTGCAACAATTACTAGTCAGGTTTAGATTTTCATCCTGATAAAGTAAGCAGTGGGCACTTTTAGTTAATCATTCCGTTATGGTGGCAACACTTACTAGTCAGATACAATTAGCATGAGATAACCCAAAACCCAGCAGTTGTTGGTACTTTTATTCAGCCATTCCGTTGTAGTTGCAAGATTTACTAGTCAGGTACAATTGTCGCAAGCGACAACCAACAAGCAATTGTGGGCAGTATTAATTAGCCATTCCATTATAGTGAAGCTGATTACTAGTCATTATAAGTCAAATTTATAACAATAAACTTTAGTTATGCTTGTCTATGATCGAGATACTGTGCTCCAAGTCGTCCATATCCGTGGACACGGCTTTCAGAAAGTTTTACCCGGCCGGGGTGCACCAATAGCAACACACGCTCGATCAACCTCGGAAAAACCAAATCAAAACCCAACGAGGCTTTCACGACTGAACAATCACAGGATTCAGAAATATTTCAGGGGGCCACCCCTTGGAGTACACCCGCAACGAAGTAAGCTAGCTCCGAGACGGACCCCAAAGTTTGTGGGGCCGGCGGTAAACGACAGCAGATCCCCAATCGGGGACTGTCGATACCACGTAAACGGGTCACAAATCCTAAACAGTACAGTGTGCTCCTCGCACAATCGTAAATAAAGCAGTAAAGCATGGCATAGGTACAGGATAGTAAATAAAACCCCAAACTAGTTTGTGGCCCCAAGAAATAAGACGGAATCAAGCTCTGGCTCAGGGGGGTCCCATATACCTCCCGGATGTGGATAGCGCGATAAATCAAGGAACAGGTATCAAGTACTCGGGGTCTTACGGGACACAAGTGGGCGTTCGGAAACCAAATATTATCTATCACCCACCGATGCCTCTGCTTATTTCAATTTTAGTTGTTAAACAGAAATTAAAGTGACGATAAGTAAAACTAGAATCATCTCCAACATCAACATGCGGCAATACATCAGCAACTGTGGCATATGACGACACACATCAGCACTGGAGCAAGCAACTACGACGCGCAAGTCCAACTATCTACCAAACAACAGGTAATAGGGTGTGTCCAAGGCAATATAGGGCTGCACGGTAGATCACGGTTACGGAAACTAAAGCATCGCAACACAGACAGCAATAGATCAACAGGAGGGAATAAAGACTATAAAAGTAAGATAGGTAGAAAGGGGGAGATGCTCGCCTGAAAACATTGTCGAAGGTTTTCCCCGAAGATCGGGGCGAAGCTCACATCAACTCAACGGCCTTATCCGCGAAGAACCAAAACACTAGAAGAAACACCGGATGCAATATTTAATACGACGGCAGAAGATCGGCATGATGCATGTAGGATGTATGACATGGCAAAGATGCGATACCATTAGGTCATGTTAAGTGGAACCGGGGTCCCGACATTTAATTGAATGGCTTAAGTTATTTAGCTACCCGCAAATTAAATGTTGTTTAGCAGAACAACAGATGGAACCGGTTCGCTACACATGTTTAAATGAGGCCAATATAAGGCTAGATTTGCCCGCATATGGGCCCCATATTTAATTATTAGGTGGATCGGCATAAGGCCCCCAAACCACATAATATGGATGCATGCATGAACAATTTATATGCAACAGTTATATAGGTGACATTTGTAAAATAGGGTTCTCGGATAAGGGGTTCACACATTAGGGGTCTCGGCGATCTTGGGGTTCCGGGGTTCGGGGTCGATCTCAGGGTCCAGGGTTCGGCGGGTCCGTTCTCAGCGGGATCGTTCTCTCGGGTTTCTGGGGGTAGGTCTTGGCGTTCCGGGAAGCCGGACTTGGTTCGGTGTCGAGGCGCATCGGAACTTCCGGGCCGGTGTCGTTCTTGTCGTCGCGACGGTCTTGTCGGGTTCTCAACTCGGGTCGGTCTTGGGTTATCATGTAGGCGTCCTCGGTGTTCCGCGGTGAAGGGCTAGTCGATTTGGTGCCGAGCTTGGCGGTCATCGGGTTCGGCGCCGATGGTCTTCGCCTCCGCGAAGAGGGCCTTGGTGTGTCCATGCCGGAATTTCTCGGAATTCCTTGGGTTCGTCTTCAACATCGACGGTCTTCGAGTGCACCGAATTCGGTTCAACTCATGCCAGTCGTCAGAAGATCTTGGTGAATCTTGCGTGGTGAACTCTTCTCCGGGTCATGAGCACACAACACCCGCTGAACTCACAGACACACAAAAAATAAACCATGTGTGCTCGCCGTTGGGCTCGATGGCGTCCCTGACGCTAGGATTCTGGGACAAGGCGGTGAAGGCGAGTCGGGGAGGCAGGGCTCGTACGACGGCTGCGCGCGACCTTGTCAACAGCCAGAGAGGCAGCAGGCGCCCAGGTCGGGAACAAGGCGAGCCGCGCAAGACCTTGCAGAGGTAGCGCGCGAGCGGGGCCGCGACTCCAGGGACGCGTGGGCCAGGGTCGGGGCTTGCTGATGGCGCAAACTCAAGCAGAGGGCAGAGGCGCGTACGGCGGCTGCTCGCGGGCCCGGCGACGGAGGGGAACGGCGGCGGCGAGGGCGAGCTGGGAGGAGGCGGTCGGTGGAGCGGGCGAGGGAAGGCGTGCGGCGGCGAGCCTGGCGGGCGATGGGGTGGAGCGGGTCCGGCGGAGCGGGAGCCGGCGCGGGGTCGTCGGGGGCGGAGAACGCGCGGCGGCGAGCCTGGCGCAGAGCGGCGGGCGTGGGAGCGTCCTGGGGCGGCGCGGCGAGCGCGGTGGGCGAGGGCGGCGGCTTGCGCGCTTGCGGGGGAGGGTCTGGCGGCGGCGCCGGCGGCAGGTGCGGCGCGGAGCGGCGGCGAGGATGGCCGGAGGGGAGCGAGGTCGCGGGTCGGCGGGCGTCGCTGGGGCCGGAGGCTGCTGGCGCGGCGCGAGCTGGAGAGGGGTGGGCGGAGGGTGGAGCTTGCGGTGGCGGCGGGACGCGCAGGGGAGGAGGGCTCGCCGGCGACGGCGGGCGCCGGAGAGGGGGAAGAAAGGGAGAGAGGCGGGGCAGAGCGCGTGAGGGAGGGCCGCTCGGGTCGTGCGTGTGGGGTCCCGCGGGGGAGGGTGTGGCTGTGAGTGAGTGGGGGGGGGTTGGAGGGGTGAGGCTGACGTGGCAGTTGTGGTTGGAAGGGAGGAGAGAGTGGGGGTCCTGGGTGGGTCCCGTGGGGTAGGGAGAGAGGGGGAGAGAGGGTAGAAGGGGATTGGGTGAGAAAAGAGAGAGAGGTGGGAAGAGGAGAGGGATTGCTGAGGTGGCAGAGGGGGTAGGGAAAAGGGGAAGGGGTGAGGTGGCAGCCAGGGATTGGTGGGTAGGAATAGATTGGGTGGGACTAGGATTTAGGGTAGGGGCTGTTTTAGTTTTGTGTTTGTTTGGTCCTCCTTAATTTAAAACAGAACCACTTTGCGAATGGTTTTTAGGTGAAACAAAATATCCGATACACTCGGGGTTTTGCCTTTTAAAATAAAGAGGGGTATTTGTATAATCAAAATTGGGCTTTTCAAATAATGCAGACAAACAATGCATGATGATGACGATGCAATGCACAAAAACAACGCGATTTTCTAGTAGTGGTTTTGCGGGATGCCACAATTCGACACCACTAACAATGGATCTCGCCCTCGAGATCCGCCTCATGGTGCCGGAAGGAAGGTCGGCGATCTGCATCTTCTCACTTCGTGTAGATCCTCGCGACACCACTAACAAGAGGTCGTTGTCCGTGATCGTCGAGAGAACACTCCGGGAACAAAAGGTCGAAGGTAGAGGTATCAACAATAAAGCCACCTCTAACTCCGGTAGGAAGAGGGAAAAGTTACATCGATCCACCAGTTCGATGTACAGAGCGAACAGTAAGAGTCGGGTAGGGTGATCAGTCCATCCCGGACCCAACTATCAACTCTATACATGGGTAGGAGAATCAGGCAACTCAACTCTCGAGATTTAGACTGAAGATCTTCATAGGTGGTATCCGGAACAAAGGGATGCTGCGAGCAGAAATCGTATGAAAGACACACTGATTAGGTTTTCACGATGGTTCCATTGGCATGAACAACACGTGCTCAAGGTCGACTCCAACTTCACCAAAGCTCGTCCTTCTCATATGTTTTTCAACGACACTGATATCCAGCAAGGAACACATATGGATAAAGAGCTCAAGAACAAAAGATTGGAGGAAGGGTACAACAGACAAGTTGCCGATTGATGATCGTAGCACCTCCGTTACAAAAAGGGAGAAAGCGAAACCCTGAAGGTACGACGGAAACCCAACCACGAGAATTCCTGGACTCGAAGAGAGAGAAGAGCGCAGATTCAAAACACGTCGAGGTAAGAGGAGAATAGCAGAGGGATAAGGAGTAAAATCAGACCTAACCAGAACTATCCAACCGTTTTTGCAAAAATAGTTTTGACACTCTACTTCGGCCGTTAGCTAGGTTATCCTACAGGCTGGACTTGTGGGGTATCGCAACTGCTGAGCTCTGATACCACTCTGTAACACCCTCAGAATCGGACCTATGCAAGTTTTAGCGAAACTCGCCAAACCCGCATAGAAACGATTCAAAGGTGCCCACCAGGCACTTTCGTGCGGGTGGAAAACGAAGTAATAACATTACACAACAGTCCTCGATGGGACCCACAGAACAGATATATATATAAGCGACTCCATGAGTCAAGAATACAGATATAATATACAAAGATCCAAATCACCTTGAAAACGATAGAGCGTCCAGCTACGGACAAGATGCAAATGGGGCTAAGAGCCCTGAAGAATAACCAATGGCGTCCATAACCCTGCCCAGGCCAAGCCGGAAGGGTAACCCTGCTAACGGCGTCGATCTCAAAACCTGCTAAAACAAAAGGGGTGCCGACAAAGGGCAAAGGAAAAAGAGGAGCGTCAGTACTGAGGCCAGTACACGGCGAGGCTAGAATTCGGCGGTCCTCGCCTACATAGGTATGGTGGACTGAGCGGCAGCGGCAGCATGCACTAAACAACCTATAGAGACTTGATACAACTGGCGGTTATCAGAGAGGGGTGAGAATGACCTATCCGGATCCAACCTGAAGCTAACACCAAACAAACCCATCCTGATGTTTCCCCCTCGAGACCAAACGAGGAAGTCAACCGAGGAACTCACACAGTTGGCAGTTTTACTTATTCAGTTATTGTTGCAACAATTACTAGTCAGGTTTAGATTTTCATCCTGATAAAGTAAGCAATGGGCACTTTTAGTTAATCATTCCGTTATGGTGGCAACACTTACTAGTCAGATACAATTAGCATGAGATAACCCAAAACCCAGCAGTTGTTGGTACTTTTATTCAGCCATTCCGTTGTAGTTGCAAGATTTACTAGTCAGGTACAATTGTCGCAAGCGACAACCAACAAGCAATTGTGGGCAGTATTAATTAGCCATTCCATTATAGTGAAGCTGATTACTAGTCATTATAAGTCAAATTTATAACAATAAACTTTAGTTATGCTTGTCTATGATCGAGATACTGTGCTCCAAGTCGTCCATATCCGTGGACACGGCTTTCAGAAAGTTTTACCCGGCCGGGGTGCACCAATAGCAACACACGCTCGATCAACCTCGGAAAAACCAAATCAAAACCCAACGAGGCTTTCACGACTGAACAATCACAGGATTCAGAAATATTTCAGGGGGCCACCCCTTGGAGTACACCCGCAACGAAGTAAGCTAGCTCCGAGACGGACCCCAAAGTTTGTGGGGCCGGCGGTAAACGACAGCAGATCCCCAATCGGGGACTGTCGATACCACGTAAACGGGTCACAAATCCTAAACAGTACAGTGTGCTCCTCGCACAATCGTAAATAAAGCAGTAAAGCATGGCATAGGTACAGGATAGTAAATAAAACCCCAAACTAGTTTGTGGCCCCAAGAAATAAGACGGAATCAAGCTCTGGCTCAGGGGGTCCCATATACCTCCCGGATGTGGATAGCGCGATAAATCAAGGAACATGTATCAAGTACTCGGGGTCTTACGGGACACAAGTGGGCGTTCGGAAACCAAATATTATCTATCACCCACCGATGCCTCTGCTTATTTCAATTTTAGTTGTTAAACAGAAATTAAAGTGACGATAAGTAAAACTAGAATCATCTCCAACATCAACATGCGGCAATACATCAGCAACTGTGGCATATGACGACACACATCAGCACTGGAGCAAGCAACTACGACGCGCAAGTCCAACTATCTACCAAACAACAGGTAATAGGGTGTGTCCAAGGCAATATAGGGCTGCACGGTAGATCACGGTTACGGAAACTAAAGCATCGCAACACAGACAGCAATAGATCAACAGGAGGGAATAAAGACTATAAAAGTAAGATAGGTAGAAAGGGGGAGATGCTCGCCTGAAAACATTGTCGAAGGTTTTCCCCGAAGATCGGGGCGAAGCTCACATCAACTCAACGGCCTTATCCGCGAAGAACCAAAACACTAGAAGAAACACCGGATGCAATATTTAATACGACGGCAGAAGATCGGCATGATGCATGTAGGATGTATGACATGGCAAAGATGCGATACCATTAGGTCATGTTAAGTGGAACCGGGGTCCCGACATTTAATTGAATGGCTTAAGTTATTTAGCTACCCGCAAATTAAATGTTGTTTAGCAGAACAACAGATGGAACCGGTTCGCTACACATGTTTAAATGAGGCCAATATAAGGCTAGATTTGCCCGCATATGGGCCCCATATTTAATTATTAGGTGGATCGGCATAAGGCCCCCAAACCACATAATATGGATGCATGCATGAACAATTTATATGCAACAGTTATATAGGTGACATTTGTAAAATAGGGTTCTCGGATAAGGGGTTCACACATTAGGGGTCTCGGCGATCTTGGGGGTTCCGGGGTTCGGGGTCGATCTCAGGGTCCAGGGTTCGGCGGGTCCGTTCTCAGCGGGATCGTTCTCTCGGGTTTCTGGGGGTAGGTCTTGGCGTTCCGGGAAGCCGGACTTGGTTCGGTGTCGAGGCGCATCGGAACTTCCGGGCCGGTGTCGTTCTTGTCGTCGCGACGGTCTTGTCGGGTTCTCAACTCGGGTCGGTCTTGGGTTATCATGTAGGCGTCCTCGGTGTTCCGCGGTGAAGGGCTAGTCGATTTGGTGCCGAGCTTGGCGGTCATCGGGTTCGGCGCCGATGGTCTTCGCCTCCGCGAAGAGGGCCTTGGTGTGTCCATGCCGGAATTTCTCGGAATCCCTTGGGTTCGTCTTCAACATCGACGGTCTTCGAGTGCACCGAATTCGGTTCAACTCATGCCAGTCGTCAGAAGATCTTGGTGAATCTTGCGTGGTGAACTCTTCTCCGGGTCATGAGCACACAACACCCGCTGAACTCACAGACACACAAAAAATAAACCATGTGTGCTCGCCGTTGGGCTCGATGGCGTCCCTGACGCTAGGATTCTGGGACAAGGCGGTGAAGGCGAGTCGGGGAGGCAGGGCTCGTACGACGGCTGCGCGCGACCTTGTCAACAGCCAGAGAGGCAGCAGGCGCCCAGGTCGGGAACAAGGCGAGCCGCGCAAGACCTTGCAGAGGTAGCGCGCGAGCGGGGCCGCGACTCCAGGGACGCGTGGGCCAGGGTCGGGGCTTGCTGATGGCGCAAACTCAAGCAGAGGGCAGAGGCGCGTACGGCGGCTGCTCGCGGGCCCGGCGACGGAGGGGAACGGCGGCGGCGAGGGCGAGCTGGGAGGAGGCGGTCGGCGGAGCGGGCGAGGGAAGGCGTGCGGCGGCGAGCCTGGCGGGCGACGGGGTGGAGCGGGTCCGGCGGAGCGGGAGCCGGCGCGGGGTCGTCGGGGGCGGAGAACGCGCGGCGGCGAGCCTGGCGCAGAGCGGCGGGCGTGGGAGCATCCTGGGGCGGCGCGGCGAGCGCGGTGGGCGAGGGCGGCGGCTTGCGCGCTTGCGGGGGAGGGTCTGGCGGCGGCGCCGGCGGCAGGTGCGGCGCGGAGCGGCGGCGAGGATGGCCGGAGGGGAGCGAGGTCGCGGGTCGGCGGGCGTCGCTGGGGCCGGAGGCTGCTGGCGCGGCGCGAGCTGGAGAGGGGTGGGCGGAGGGTGGAGCTTGCGGTGGCGGCGGGACGCGCAGGGGAGGAGGGCTCGCCGGCGACGGCGGGCGCCGGAGAGGGGGAAGAAAGGGAGAGAGGCGGGGCAGAGCGCGTGAGGGAGGGCCGCTCGGGTCGTGCGTGTGGGGTCCCGCGGGGGAGGGTGTGGCTGTGAGTGAGTGGGGGGGGGGTTGGAGGGGTGAGGCTGACGTGGCAGTTGTGGTTGGAAGGGAGGAGAGAGTGGGGGTCCTGGGTGGGTCCCGTGGGGTAGGGAGAGAGGGGGAGAGAGGGTAGAAGGGGATTGGGTGAGAAAAGAGAGAGAGGTGGGAAGAGGAGAGGGATTGCTGAGGTGGCAGAGGGGGTAGGGAAAAGGGGAAGGGGTGAGGTGGCAGCCAGGGATTGGTGGGTAGGAATAGATTGGGTGGGACTAGGATTTAGGGTAGGGGCTGTTTTAGTTTTGTGTTTGTTTGGTCCTCCTTAATTTAAAACAGAACCACTTTGCGAATGGTTTTTAGGTGAAACAAAATATCCGATACACTCGGGGTTTTGCCTTTTAAAATAAAGAGGGGTATTTGTATAATCAAAATTGGGCTTTTCAAATAATGCAGACAAACAATGCATGATGATGACGATGCAATGCACAAAAACAACGCGATTTTCTAGTAGTGGTTTTGCGGGATGCCACACAACCCCAACCCAAACAACAACAACAACGTCACCCCCGAGATGCAACAGCTGATGACAGCACAGGAACAACTAATGCAGATGATGACCACTTTTATGCAGAATCAGAATAACAACAACAACAACAATAATCAGAACAATCCACCAGGATTTGACATGCTCACCAGATTCCTAAGATTGAGGCTTGCAAAGTTCTCGGGAACTACTGATCCCATGGTGGCCAATGATTGGCTACGTTCGGTGAACAAGGATTTGGTAACTGTCGGCTGCACCGACGAAGAGAAAGTCAGGTTTTGCAGCACATCTGTTGGAAGGACCAGCAGCCACTTGGTGGGATCACTTCCAGATCACCACTCCCATTGCGGATGTGACACGGGCTATCTTTGAAGATGGATTCCGTATAGCTCACATCTCGTCCGGAGTGATGAGTTTGAAGAAGAAGGAGTTCCATAACCTGAAGCAGCGCCACCGCAGCGTGGCTGAATATATTGAGGAGTTCAACAATCTGGCGCGTTATGCACCGGAGGAAGTTGATACCGATGCCAAGAGGAGGGAGAAATTCCTCGAAGGACTGAACGATGAACTGAATCTGCAGCTATCTGTTGCCTATGTCCCAACCTACCAATCACTTTGTGACAAGGCTACCATCTTGGAGAACAAGATGAAACAGGTTGAAAGCAGAAAGAGGAAGCACAGCTTTGACAAGCACAGCTCGGGATCGTCTCGCAAGCGTTCCCATCATGATGATAGTGGGAGTTATGGATCCCACAAACATGGAAAGCACAACAACCACCACATCCACAACCGCCATCATGACAACAAGCATCACCGTTGTCATGGTAACGACAAGTACAAGAACCACAAGGGTGGATACAAGATCCACCATAATGGAAGTGGAAGTGGTAGGTGGAAGTGGTAGTGGAAGCCAGCCTATCAAGAAGGATCTCAGTCAGGTTGAATGCTTCAAGTGTAAGAATATGGGGCATTATGCAAATGAGTGCCCAGAAAATGGTGCCAACAAGCCCAACCCTTTCCAGAAGGGACAGGTGAACCACATCAATGTGGAAGAGATCTATGAGGAACCTGATGCTGTGGCTGGTAAGTTCAAACTCAATTCTGTTCCAACATTTGTTCTTTTTTATACTGGCGCATTGCATTCATTCATATCAAGAGCATTTGTTGATAGAAATGAACTTCCAGTTTAAACTATTGGGTGTCCTATAAAAGTAAGTTCTCCCGGTGGAGAAATGATAGTGAACTCAGGATGTCATGACCTAGTCATAGAGTTTGGGAAGTATAAGTTTCCCGTTAATCTGATAATCCTAAATTCCCAAGGATTGGATGTCATTTTGGGAATGGGCTGGATGACTAAGTACAAGGGAGTACTAGACTGTGCCAATCATACTGTCACACTCTAAACCCCGGATAATAAAAGGATTAGATTCAAGACTAACTTTGAATCAAAAGGGAGTAAGCTAAATTCTCTTAAGGGGTTAGCATAGACAGTGTGCCAATTGTGAGAGAATATCCAGATGTGTTTCTGGAAGAATTGCCGAGAATGCCACCAGATAGAGATGTGGAATTTCTGATTGACTTGTTGCCAGGATCAGGACCAATAGCAAAGAGACCTTACAAGATGTCAGTTGATGAGTTGAAAGAACTCAAGAAACAACTTGGAGAACAATTGTAGAAAGGATTTATTCAACCAAGTTCTTCATCTTGGGGAGCACCAGTCTTGTTTGTGGAAAAGAAAGATAGAATTCAAAGGTTATGCATAGATTATCGTTCACTCAATGAGGTGACTATCAAGAACAAATATCCTTTTCCCATAATCAAGGACTTGTTTGATCAGCTAGAAGGAGCATGTGTGTTCTCAAAGATTGATCTCCGGTCAGGTTATTTTTAGCTTAAGATAAGGGAACAAGACATACCTAAGACATATTTCACCACTAGGTATGGATTGTATGAGTATACAGTGATGCCATTTGGTTTGACCAATGCACCAGCTTACTTCATGAATATGATGAACAAGGTGTTCATGGAGTTCCTTGAAAAATTTGTTGTCGCTTTCATCGATGACATTTTGATCTACTCCAAGAGCAAAGAAGAGCATGAAGTACATTTGTGTTTGATACTTGATAAGCTTAGAGAGCATAAGCTGTATGCCAAATTCAGCAAGTGTGAATTCTGGTTGAATGAAGTTGGATTTCTTGGACACGTTGTGTCGGGAGATGGTGTAGCAGTTGATCCCGCAAAAGTGTCAGCTGTAACTGAATGGGAATCTCCTAAGTCAGTAAAGGAAATTCGTAGTTTCCTTGGCTTGGCAGGATACTACATAAGATTCATTGAGAATTTCTCCAAGGTATCTAAGCCAATGCTGGAGTTACTAAAGAAAGAATAAAAATTTGCTTGGTCTAAAGGATGTGAACTCAGTTTCCAAGAATTGAAAAAGAGACTAGTGACAGCACCAGTCCTATGTCTGCCAGATTTGGAGAAAGATTTCCAAGTGTATTGTGATGCATCTCATCATGGATTAGGTGCAATTCTAATGCAAGAAGGGAAAGTTGTGGCTTATGCCTCGAGACAACTCAAAACTCATGAGGTAAATTATCCTACTCATGATTTGGAGTTAGCCTCTGTTGTCCATGCACTCAAAACATGGAGACATTATCTTTTGGGAAAGCGATGTGAAGTGTTCACGGATCACAAAACTTTGAAGTATATCTTCACTTAGAAAGAAATTAACATGAGAAAAGAAGATGGCTAGAACTCATCAAGGACTATGACTTGAGTTTGCAATACCACCCCGGTAAAGCAAATGTTGTAGCGGATGCACTAAGCCGTAAAGTATTTGTGAATGGCCTTACTAAGGGAGAGTTGCCAGATGATCTGTGTGCCCAATTTAGAGACCTCAAATTGGAGATTGTGCCTGAAGGACATCTCATGTCATTGGATGTTCAACCCACCTTGTTGGACAAAATCAAGTAAGCCCAAAAGACGGACAAGGAAATTGAAGAGATTAAGGAAAAGATTGGCAACGGAAAAGCCAAAGGATTCCATGAAGACGAACAAGGTACTTTATGGTATGACGTATCTGCGTTCCGCAGGATCCGGAGCTTCGGAAACTGATATTACAAGAAGCACACAACTCACCATATTCCATTCATACGAGTAACACAAAAATGTACATGGATATGAAGGAAATATTTTGGTGGAATAATCTCAAGAAAGACATCGCCGAACATATTGCTTTGTGTGATGTATGTAGTAGAGTGAAAGCGGAACATCAGAAACCAGCAGGATTGTTACAACCACTAACTATTACTGATTGGAAATGGGACAAGATTGGCATGGACTTCATCACCAGATTACCAAGGACCAGGTCAGGATATGATTCTATTTGGGTAGTAGTGGATCGCCTCACTAAAGTGGCTCATTCCATACCCGTGAAGACAACCTATACAAGTGCTAAGTTGGCCAAGATCTATATGAACAATATTGTATGTCTACATGGAGTACCCAAGAGTATTGTGTCTGATAGGGGAACTCAGTTCACTTCTCATTTTTGGAGGCAACTGCATGAGTCGTTGGGAACAAGATTGGAATTCAGTACTGCTTTTCACCCCCAGACTGACGGACAGACAGAATGGACCAACCAGATTTTAGAAGATATGTTGAGGGCATCTGCCCTAGACTATGGAGCTAGTTGGGATGAAAGCCTGTCTTACGCAGAATTCTCTTATAACAACAGCTATCAAGCCAGTATTGAGATGGCACCGTTTGAGTTTATGTATGGGAGAAAGTGCACTACCCCATTGCTATGGAATGGTGTGGGAGAAAGAAATTTGTTCGGACCAGAAGTAATCAAAGAGGCTGAAGAGAAGGTCAAGCTAGTAAAGGAAAGATTGAAGATGGCACAGTCCCGACAGAAGAGCTACGCAGATCCTAAGCGTAGAGAAGTAACCTATGAAGTGGGTGATAGAGCTTATCTTAGAGTGTCACCACTTCGTGGAGTGAAGAGATTTGGAGTTAAAGGAAAATTGGCCCCAAGATACGTTGGACCATTCAAGATTCTGAGTCGTAAGGGAGAAGTAGCTTATGAGATTGAATTGCCAGAATCATTGTCTATTGTTCACAATGTGTTTCATGTGAGTCAGCTAAATAAATGTCATCCAGAGATGGAAGAGACATCTTTGAAGGATACTATACCTTTGGAGGAGGTCCAATTGGAAAGTGATCTCACTTATGAGGAATAACCTATCAGGATTCTGGAGACTGCAGAAAGAGTTACTCGGACTAAGACTATCAAATTCTGCAAAGTTCAATGGAACCATCATTCCGAAGAAGAAGCAACATGGGAAAGAGAGGATGACCTTCGGAAAGACCACCCTCACCTATTTGCTAGCCAATCCGAATCTTGAGGGCGAGATTCACCTTAAGGGGGTTAGATTTGTAACATCCCTAAAATCATGTTTTCAAAGCTTGCATATCATTCATGCATTCATAATCATTTTAGGATCATTTTCATATGAAGCATTTGAATGCCTATTATTTTATGTAAGCAAGGCATTGACCCAATGCTACTCTCTAGTAAGAGATTATTTGTTTTAAACCAAAGATGTTTGATCCTAAGTTTGATTGATGTTTTCCAAATCTTGGACATGGATTTCAAAACAAAGTATAAATTTAAAACCATTTTTATGTCTTTACTAAGCATTTGATAAAAGCATTGTTTATTTAAAAATTTCAATGTGCCAATGCAAATTCAAGTGTATAACATTGCTAAGTAGCAAATTGTGTGCAATTTCACTTTATAAAAATGCAGAGAGAGTTTGAATTCAAACATATTTGAAATCACTTGAAAAGGATTCCTGGAAATTCAAACAGAAAAAGAAAAACAATAAAGAAAACAAGAAAAGGCCGGCGCTTCCAATTAGGCCCAACACAGAATCCAGCCCACCCGGGCCATTCCCTTCCCCTCTCTCTCTCTCTCTCACGCGCACCCACTCAACCCCGCGGTCACTGACCAGTGGCCCCAACGCCATGTAGTCGTCGTCCTCCCCAAAATCCCGTGCGATGAACACGTCGTCGCCGCCGTTACCTCGCCTTCACCTGCTACTTAAACCCCACACCGTCGCGACCTTTTCCCCTCAAACCCCACCCAGTAATCGCCACCAGGCTACTCGGTTTTCTCCTCGCACCGTCACTCCCGACGCTCTCCGACGACGCATTCCGGTGAGTACAACGCCCCCCTTCACCTCTGGTCCATGCGAGTGTGTACACCTGGTTCCTGCGCATCATCTCATGCCATCCGTTCGCTCTGTAATGCACCAGGGCGTCACCTCCGTCCACCTATGCAAACCACAGTGCCACCGCCCAACTCCGACGAGAAATACTGGTAATCTCCGAGCGCCCATTGCTTCCCCTTTGACCCTGTCGTGTTTGTTACAACCTTGCGCACCTCCTGATACAATTGGTTTGTGCTAGGGCGATCCAGAGCATCACCGTCGTCTCCGACACCGTTCACCCGACGTCTGCAAGCTTTCCGGCGAGCTCCTCTGGCCAACACAGTACGCCTCCGTCCACACTAGCGAGTCGTTGAGCTTCAGCGCGACCTCGTGAGTCTGGTAAGCACCTCTGCCAACCCCAGCCCCCTCCGTACCCGCCGGAACACTGCTGGCAGTGCGTCGCCGCCGCGCCGCCCATCCATGGTCATGTGCTCGACAGCCGTCAGATCTGAATCCAGCGCGTAGGATTAGATCACTTAGTGAAGCGGTATGTTTTGATCTGGGCCGTGCGCAGTTCGTTAGATCCAACGGCCGCGAGCGTGATCCAGCGTGAACCGGTACCGTCCATTCAGGAGCTGCCGCGTGTCTGTGTTTAGATTTAAAATCAGAAATTAGATCTATTAGATGGTCAAACTTGCAAAATTCATAACTTTTGATCCACACGTTCAAATTTTGTAAATTATATATCATTGGAATCAGTAGAAAGAATTCTATCCATTTATGCAATGTGTTTAATGTTTTTCTTCTGTAAAATTGATTATTTTTGCAGAGACATGTATAGACTTATTTTGAGTATAGAAATTATTTGAAAAATGATCTATAAAGTTTATTTAGTGTATATTTGTCTTGTTTGTGAATCAGTACTATGTACTATCTGGTTTGATGTAGAAAAATCATCACATGGCAGTTACATGCATTCATATATTTTTTGCTTGTATATTTTGATATGTGATTTTGGTGCTATCATTTTATGTGTAGATTTTGGTGCTAGTAGTGATTGTGGTTGTGAAGATTTTTGTTGCTACTCCCCCAACTACCAAGGCAAGTGGTGCTTCATATTTATGTCCCAATATTTTTGCATATGCATTAGAAATATTTTGTATAGGGTTTGCATGAATATTTTGCTAAGTATCTATATGCTATGCTTGGGAAATCCTAGTAGTTGTAGAAATGTTAGAATTTCCTTTAAGTTAAGATGCTTGTTATTGCCATGCTTATCCTAGCTAATAGTAACCAAGGGTGGAACATACACATGCTATGTAAAATATTGCTAAGTCTTTGACTTATGGTTTTGCTTAATAAAACAACTAAGTGAATGAAACACCTAGGTGGAATGGAAAGAATGGTTTGTGTTGAGTGGTTACACAAGGCCCATTTCTATGGTTTACCTTGTGTATCTCACTTGTGTAAAGCCACCCAGGAACAAAGGGATTTGAGATGCCAAATGTTAAGAAGCTTCTAGTGCAGCCACATGGCATTATGGGCTCTGCCTGGATCATATAGGTTGCAATAACTTAGCCATTTGGACAGTTGGTGGTAGTGGGTTGATAGGTTGGAACGTGTCCATTTGGTCTAAGGGAAGGCTTCTGAAAGGTCCTGTCTTGGTGAAAATCAAGTCTTGTGGGGAAAGTGCACAACCTCTGCAGATGGAATAAACTAAGTACTTAGCCGTGTCCCCGGTAATGGAGAACTTGAGCATCAAGGCATGGAAGCTATCAAGAATCTCCTCATACCAATTTTCTAAGTAAAAATTTGTGGTTGAACAGGGGTGAAGGTTCACCAATTTCTATTGGTGGTTCCTTGGGAAAGTTTTGTCAAAGAAAAACTTAGTGTTTTCAACTGATAGGTAAAACCTATTTTGAGCAAAGCAAGCCTAAGCTACACTTAGCCAAATTCATGTAGTAACTAGATGTTAATATTCTACTAAGGTATCACTTGCCAATACTATTCCAATGTATTGACCCACTGTGGCTGTAACTTGTGATGTTGCATGTTACTCTGATGATGATTAGGGGTTATGAGTCTACACTCAACATGCTTGCCTGTGACACATGAAGATGAAGACTTCTATTTTATATTGTTAAGTTAAACTCTTGTACTAGCCTATTGGCTATGGAGTTGTAAAAGACTATGTTATCTCTATAATGACTTGTAACAATGACCTTTGTTTCTGTGTACTTCATCTTAAACTGTGGATGCTAGCAATTGATCCAGGGACTAGCATTGCAATCACAGGGATCCTTACCTTTATAAGGGTGGGATTTTACAATTGAACCGGACAACGGCGTTCTAGTCATCTTTCCCGCAAGGCATGGCTCACATGTATCAAATGATTCGAAATCAAGTGATTCCAAAAGACCATCCGAATGGAGCTTCTTCATGCATTTAACGCTAATATGACCTAGACGGCAACGCAACATATACGCGGATATATCATCATTAAGTTTAATCCTTTTAGCATCAACATTATGAATATGTGTAACACTATTATTGAGATCCAACATAAATAAACCATTCATCATCGGTGCATGACCATAAATGATTTCATTCATATAAATCGAACAACCATTGTTCTCGGATTTAAATGAATAACCACTGCGCATCAAACATGATCCCGATACAATGTTCATGCTCAGTGCTGGCACCAGATAACAATTATTCGAGTTTATAACTAATCCTGATGGTAAGTGGAGAGGTAGCGTTCCGACGGCGATCACATCAACGCTTGATCCATTGCTGACACACATCTTGACCTCACCCCTTGCTAGTGGTCGCTGATACGTCGGAAACGTATCTATAATTTTTGATGCTCCATGCTTGTTTAGTATCTACTTTGCTTTGCTTTGTCTACACTTTGAGGTGTTTTGATATGTTTTCTGGAACTAACCTATTAACAAGTTGCCACAGTGCTAGTTGCATGTTTTCCTCTGTTTTTGGTTCCAGAAAGGCAAAAAATCAATATTCTCGGAATAGGACGGGACAAAAGCCAAAGTCAATATTTTACCGTGTGCAACACGAAGCCAGAAGACGAGACGGAAAAGGCTCACCAGGGGCACACCCCCTGGCCGTGCGGATGGGCCCACCATGCACCTGGGGTGGTGTAGCCGCCCTGATGCCCCCCTGGCTCGCCCCTTCGCCTATAAGAAGCCCCCGATGCAGAAACTCTAGGCACCCGATCAAAACTCCACGAAACTGTCTATAGCCGCCGCCACCATCGTCCCTAGATCGGGGGGATCTGAAGCTCTTCCCGGCACCCTGTCGGAGGGGAGATCATCCCGGAGGCCTTCTTCTTCATCATGCCAGCCTTCGGTATGAAGCGTGAGTAGTTCCACCTTGGACTACGGGTCCATGTAGTAGCTAGATGGTTGTATCTCCTCCTTGTGATTTCATGTCTAGATCTTTTGAGCTCCGTTCATGATCAAGATCTCATGTATTTGTAATCATGCATGTTATGGTTGCAGGGATCCGATGGATATTGAGATTACTATGTCAAATTGATTAATGGTTTTGTCTTATTGATTCTATCATGTCTGTGTTGTTTGTGATCTTGCATGATCTCTGTTGTTAGTAACTATCTTGGCCAAGTAGTTGCTAGTGACTCCAAGAGGGGTTATTTATGCTCGATAGTGGGTTCATGCCTCTAGTTTCTAAGGGAAGTGACAGAAATATCTTCGGTCATAGATGTGTTGTTGCCACTAGGGAGAAAACAATGGTCTCTTGTTCATGGAACAAGTGGATTGTTTACCTTACACATTTTGCTTAAAGCAGTTGTCTGTTGCTTGCAACTTTGTACTGGAGGGGGTTCGGATGATAACCTAAAGGTGGAATTCTAGTCATAGATGCAGTTGGATGGAGGTCTATATATATTGTTGTATTGCCCAATCGAATATCATAGGATCTTTTTGTCTAGTATTGCATTGTTATGCCTTGCTCAGTTCCTGTCAATTGCTCTGCTGTAATTTGTTTACCATTCATGCCATGTTGTTTAAAAAAGGAGAACACCTCTAGTGAACTATGGACCCCGGTCCAATCTTTACCATTGATACATCTTCCATTGTTTACTTGCTGCAAACCACCATCACCTTCCACACCATACAGTTAATCCTTTGTTACAGCAACCAGTGAGATTGACAACCTCACTGCTTGTTGGGGCAAAGTCTTGAGTTTGTGTTGTGCAGGTTTTCACGTTGCTTGCAACACTTGTGTGACGTTTCCTTCCTGCTACTAGTTCGATAACCTCGGTTTCTTACTAAGGGAAGACTTGATGCTGTGTTGCATCACACCTTGCTCTTGGGGTTTCTCGATGAAGCGCACCTACATCAACTAGGTGTCGTGGGAATGGTCACGGCAGATGCTGCAATCGGCAGCGAGTAGTAGAACGAGGGGCAAGGGCGGCCAGCCATCTGCAGTGCGAGATGGGGGCGGAGACACAGGGTTTTACCCAGGTTCGGCCCCTCGGAGGGTAAAGACCTACTCCTGCTAGATTGTATTATGGAGGTGGTACAATGGGCGAGCTCGGCGACTAGGCGGCGAGTCGCTTGGGTGTATGATGGAACGTATCTCTACACGCCCTGCAGGGAGGTTTATATAGGCTCACCTCCCCTAGGGTTTACATATCTCAACCGAATCAGTTAAGGCTTCGGTACTCGTTTAACCTAATCCGACTGGGCCTATCTACTCGCCTGGGCCTTCAGCTTCCAGTCGCTTGGATCCTCGCTGGGCTTCGATCCAGTCGCCGTCTTGCAAGCCCACTCGCCAGTTCTTGGGCCAGTCGGAAACGTCCTGCTGGGTATACCCCGGTAGGCACATCCCCATCAGTAGTCCCCGAGGCCGTCGTCTATTGGGCGTAGGTGGCTGCTGGCAGTCGGAGTATATGGCTTTAGAGTAGACATCCAGTCGAATCGTCGGCGGGCTCCTGTATAAAGGAGAAAACTAGTCATCCAGGTCGCAGCTTTGGCGAGTCGAGTCGGTGAAACACTGTCATAGTGATCAGGTCGGCGAGCCGAGTGGCTGAAGTTGGACCGTTAAACATGGTCAAACTAGCCATTGGGGTAATCCAACGGTAACTTTTGGCGTAATCACCGCGTAGTAACGGCTCCCTGATATGGCGGGTAACAACCGCTATATAAGGGGAATGGCAGGCGATCAGAGAACCACCTTCTCGCCATTCCCTCCGATTGCATGCCCTTTCGCCTCCCTTCGCATCGCGATCCAGCCGACCGGAAATCCTCCGACCCCCCACAAATCCTTCCGCCATGGCCCTCTCCACCGAACCTTGGGGTAGATCTAAGTGTACGAGGGTGCAACTGGCTTCCTTTGAGGAGGCTGGGATCCTGCGCGCCGGCTGCTGGCGCATCTCCGCGGCCGGAGAGGTGACCCCGAGCCCGCGCGAGAGGGAATTCATCTGCTTCACCAGCCATCTAGAACGGGGGCTAGGATTCCCCACGTCCCTGTTCTTCCGGCGCTTCTGCGCCTACTACGGGATCCAACCATCTGACCTGGGTCCTCACAGCATCGAGCGGCTCGCCATCTTCGTGGCGTTCTGCGAATGCTACTTGGGCTGCCGGCCCTACTTCCCTCTATGGCAAGATCTGTTCCACGGACGGATCAGCCGCGAGGAAGCGGGCGGTCCAATGCTTGCCGCGGGGGGGCCTAACTGTCCAACTGAAGTCAAAGGCTTCGTTCTTCGACTTGATGCTGCCCGCCAAGGCGGCGAGCGACTGGAAGAAATCTTGGTTCTATGTTGCCGAGTCGAGCCCGGAGGGCGAGACGGCGATCCCACGGTACTCCGCCAACCGGTCCGAACCGCGCCGTCTTCAAGTCGGCAAACTCCCCAGCGACCAGCGGATGGTCGTGGACGAAATGCTCCAAACCATCCGCGGCCTGAAGAAGAAGGGCCTCCAGACGATCAACTTGTACAACTGCTGGCTCGGGCGGCGGCTCGTCCCTCTGGCTCGGCGCGAGCACTACATGTACCAGTACACCGGCCGGGAGGACTCGACGAAGTCCTGCCTCGCCGAGGGGAAGCTCGAGGACTACACCGCAGCACTGAAAAAGATCACCCAGGCGGTGTACCTGGATGCACAGGCTGGGGTCGCCCCCTACACCGCAAAGCGTCCAGCCCCAACGGTAATCACCTCGCTTCATTCGCAGTCGCAGTTTTTGCAGTCGCGGTCATTCTAATTTCATCTTGCGTTCATTGCAGCTATTCCAAGTGGTGGAAGGATGGCTCCCGCCTTCGGACGACGAGAATTCGAGCTCGTCCGTCCAGGACATGGGCGAGTCGCCTCCCGCCAAGGGCGACGCCGGGAGCGACGAGAGTGACGGCGACGACGAGTCCGAGGAGGAAGTCGCCCCGCTGGTCCGCAAGACCCGCGGGCAGCGTCAACGTGAGCTTGAGGCGAGCAAAATCCTCGAGCGTCATGATGACTATGAAGAACTTCCGGAGACCACCTCGCGCCGCCAGGCTACTCCGTCGAAGAAGAAGAAGAAGAAGAAGAATAAGAAGAAGGAGGCGAGGGCCCCTCCGAAGACGAAGACGAAGCCGATGAGGCCGGCCTCGCCACCGCACTCGGCGAGCAGCTCCGACGTCCCCAGCCCGGCCAAGGACGAGGCGCCACCGAAGGCAGCCGCGCTGGACACGGCCACTATCGAGGTGCCACTGGCTTCGATGCCTCCACCATTCGCCCCAGTTTCTGGGCTGGGGGATGCTCCGGCTGCGGCGGCTTCGCCTCGCAGGGAAGCTCCTGCCGAGGATGTCCCAGAGGCTCCCGTTGCGGCCTCGACGACGAAGAAGCCATACGTGTCTTGGGCACGCGACGTCCTGGATATGGGGCTCAGCCGCCGACTGGGCCCTGAACTGGAGAAGCCGGCCGGCATCCGCACGGGGCTACACTTCATTCCAGTCGCCAAGTGGGTTTGCTTACCTACCTTTGTCTTCCATAGAAGCTTGAATTATCTTGCTTACATGATTGATTTACAGGACCGGAGTGAAGAGGATGGGCCACCCGACCGTGGCTAAGGTACCACCCGTCGTCAGCGAGGAGGATCCTTCCCGTAAAAGGAAGGCGGACGAGGTCGTTGTCCCTACGGATGGCGGCAAGAAGGCCAAGGGCGATGATGTCGTTACGATCTCTGACGACACGACGGTCGCGCCGTCTGAACCCGCAACAGAGGCGGCCGCATCCACGAAGGAGGGCGCTCCCTTGCCTGGAGCGGCCGAGCCGACCTCCTTTGGTGCGGGTGCCTCCATCGCGACATTCCCGCGCTTCATGGCCAAAGCGGCCAAAGCGGCCACAGCGAGTGGAATTTCACCCTCGAGCCGTGCACCTGGGGTCGCCGATGCGGAAGTTGAGCAGCGTCGTGGGCACACGCCAGCTCTCCTCGCGTCCGTGGACGCGATACAACTTCATGGCATGCTTGGCGCAGCCATCCAGGTATATCCAGTCCCGAGGATCAGGTCGGTGTATTGCAGCGATCTGATTCTTTTGGTGTATAGTTGTTAGTTTTCGTGTCCAGTTCCCGAGTGTGCACTTGCTGAATTTCAGCGGGTGGGCACTTAGGAGTTTTTTTGATTGCCAGTCCCCGAGTGAGCACTCGCTGAATTTCAGCGGGTGGGCACTTAGGAGTTTTTGATTGTCAGTCCCCGAGTGCGCACTCGCTGAATTTCAGCGGGTGGGCACTTAGGAATTTTTTGATTGCCAGTCCCCGAGTGCGCACTCGCTGAATTTCAGCGGGTGGGCGCTGAGGATGTTGCTTTGATTAACTGTTTGAATGATGTGCAGGGTCTGCAACGAGAATCAGCTGACCGATTGGCAGCGAAGCACCACGCGGAGAAGGAACTGGCCACCGTCTAAGAGGCGAACAAGGGGCTTCAAGCGGTTGCCGCGAAGGCGGAGGAAGCTCGCCAGGGGCTTGTCCCAGCGGGTGAGTTGGCGGTGGCTCAATCGGCACTGAGCTCGGCTGAGAAGCGGATCGCCGAACTCGAGCGCGGGCTGAGGGAGGCGAAGGAGGAAGCGAACTCGGCGGATGGGCGAGCCAAGGCCGCTATTACCGCCGCCGCAGAGGATCGTAAAGTGTCTGACGCCCTTGTTGCTGGGCTTCAGGACGACTATACTTCGCTTCAATGCTTCATCACGGATCCCTCCCGCCCCTTGATTGGTAAGTGTACCTGCATCTGCCAATAACATGTGTTCTGTTGTGATGCCCAGCGTACTCATTGTTGTCTTCTATTCGCAGGTCGCATCCTTGATAGCGCGGAAGAGGCGAGCTCGTTCGACGCGCGGCAGTGTGTGGCCACGCTCGTCGACTCGGCAACGTTGTCGGCGACGTGCATCCGAGCCTACCTCCAGGAGATATCACCCACGGAGGTAATTCCCAGCGACCTCGTCGAGGTGTGGAAGTACTTGGAGAAGGCGCCCTCGGTCGTTGAATTCATGACGCGATCGGCATTTCGGCGCGGAGCAGTGACGACGCTTAGCCTTGGACTTGCTCACTTCCCAGAGGACTTCGACCTCGACGACGTGACGAGTGGCTACCCGTCGTCGACGGGCGCAGTGGAGCTTTCAGAGGTGCTCAAGTTGACGGACTGCGCCGCGATGTACTCTGAGCGTGTCTGGGCAATGGGCGACCTTCTCCCGTACCAGGAGACGGTCGTCGCGCCCAATGACCCCGAGCCGCAGCACCGGGATTTTAAGGTCGAGCAGCCCTTCCGCGCGGCGATGGCGGGTGAGCTGACGACGTACCCGTCAAACCCGTACACGCCGTTCATCCGCAATCGCCGGGGTGCTGGTGAGTCGTCGTCGAAGCCTGCAAAATAGGATAGTTTGCCCTGGGGTGTTAGTAGCAGGTCTGCCGTATGGGAATATTTTGTATTCTAAGACAATTGCAACATGCTAGTAATGTGATATCATGTTTGTTGTGTGATTTGTCATGTGTTTTCCGATTGAGGTTTGAACGAGTCCCCGAGCGCGTCCGCCCTTGTGTGGGGTTTACCTCGTGTATGATGTGTTTGTGGTTTGTGAGTGTTTTGTTATTGTGGTCGACTCGCCCGGACTCGAAGAGCCAGTCGCTAGGCGACTCCCTTGAGCGCTCTATACTTCACCGTTTTCCCTTGCGCGGCGAGGTCGGATGGCCGAGTCCCCGAGCGTGGTACTTGGTTGTTCTAGGCGCGACTCGAGGGTGGTTGAGGACTTGGCGCGTTGGTTTGCGCGCATCACTCCTGCCTGGCCTGTTGGGTCAGTCGTATGGCGATTCCTGGGCATGCTCTCTTACTTGGCGTTTTCCCGAGCCGCTCGCGCTAAACTGGTCGTCAGTCCCCGAGCGTGGTACATGGCCGTTCGAGTCGCTATGTCGAGGATGCGGAGGATCGTGGTCGCTGTGAGAAGCGAAGGCAGTTGTCTTGGCTCGTAGAACCAGTCGGGTTAGGCGACTCCAATGGGGCTCCGGGTAGGCTTTTTTCGTGGATGATGCAAAACCTGAGGTGACTCAGTGCTTTTGCATCGCACTACTTGGCCGTGCCGATCGCTTTACCAAAGGTTGACTTCTGCGGTTAGCTTGACGCTGTAATTACGAGTGCGAGTGGCACAAGACACGAAGAGTAGGCGCAATTTGCGGTAACCAATTCGTTTTATTTCATAGCGACTGAGGAGTACATATGTGGCGTTCTAGGAATAGAACTTCCGTAGGAGGTTTACATTCCATGGTCGCTTGACGTCGAGTTTGCCGTCCCCGCGGACGTCGATGAGGTAGTAGGCGTCGTTGCCGAGTACACGCCCGATGGCGAATGGTCCCTCCCATGGAGGGGAAAGCTTGTGCATGCCCTTCTTGTCCTGGATGAGGTGCAGCACCAGGTCACCTTCTTGGAAGGTGCGAGTTTTCACCCGCCGGCCGTGGTAGCGGCGGAGTCCTTGTTGGTAGATGGCGGTGCGCGAGCGAGCTAGGTCGCGTGCCTCGTCGAGTTGATCGACTCCATCCTGTCGTGCGAGTTCGTTCGCAGCCTCTGTGTAGTGGACGACCCTTGGAGAGTCGTGCTCGAGGTCGGTGGGCATGACTGCCTCGGCGCCGTACACCATGAAGAAGGGGGTGAATCCTGTCGACCTGTTAACCGAGGTGCAGATGCCCCAGATGACGGAGGGTAGCTCCTCGAGCCAGCACCTGGCGGTGCGCTCGAGTGGTACTTGGAGTCGCGGCTTCAGGCCGTGGAGGATGCTTTGATTGGCCCATTCCGCCTGGCCGTTGGATTCCGGGTGGGCGACCGATGCGAGGTCGAGCCGGATGTGGTGTTCCTCGCAGAATTCGGCCATGGCTCCTTTGGCGAAGTTGGTGCCATTGTCCGTGATGATGTTGTTTGGGAACCCGTAGCGATATATGAGCTCGCGTAGGAATTTAGTGGCAGTCTTCCCATCGCATTTCCGGACTAGCTTGGCCTCCACCCACTTTGAGAACTTGTCGACCGCGACCAGGAGGTGGGTGTAACCGGAAGGAGCCTTCTTGAAGGGGCCTACCATGTCCATGCCCCATACAGCGAATGGCCAGGTGATGGGGATGGTCTTGAGCGCTGAGCTCGGTACGTGCGTCTGGTTGGCGTACTTCTGGCACCCGGCGCACCGCTGGACAATGTCGACGGCATCGGCGTGTGCGGTGGGCCAGTAAAAGCCATGCTGCATAGCCTTGGCGACCAGAGAGCGGGCGCCGAAGTCACCGGAGTGGATGTCGTGGAGGGTCTTGCGTCCTTCGGCGGGTTGGACGCAGCGTTGGAACACGCCGGTGATGCTACGCTTGTGGAGCTCGCCGTCGATGATGGTGTAGGACTTGCATCGGCGTGCGATCATCCGAGCGTCCGTCTCATCTGCCGGCAAGGTGTCGGCCTCCAGGTAGGCGATGTAGGGCTTGGTCCAGTCGTCTGGCTCGGTGATGAGTGCGACCAGGGCTGCCTCCGGTTGTAACGGGACTCCGATGTCGATCTCCCTCGGGGGAGAGACTGATGGCTTGGTGATTGTGTCGAGGAAGACGCCGGCGGGTGGTGCGAGTCGAGCCGACCCAATGCGAGAGAGTGCGTCGGCCTCCTCGTTCTTCCGCCTGTCGATCCACTCGACGGAGTAGCCTGTGAAGTGTCCGCCTAGCTTGTCCACTGCTTGGCGGTACGCCACCATGCTGGGGGAGACGGCGTCGCAGGTGCCAGCGACTTGCCCAGCGACGAGGTCGGAGTCTCCGTAGCAGCGTAGGCGGTTGACATTCATCTCCTTGGCAGCTCGCATGCCGTGGATTAAGGCCTCGTACTCGGCCGTGTTGTTTGTGCAGGGTGTGAAGTCGAGGCAGAGGACGTAGCGGAGCTTGTCGCCCTTCGGTGAAGTTATCACGATCCCTGCGCCTGCGCCGTCCGCGTTCTTGGAGCCGTCGAAGTGCAGGCTCCAGTAATGGAGGTATGGCAGATTCTCTGGCTGCTGGGCCTCTTCCCAGTCGGTGATGAAGTCCGTTAGGGCCTGCGACTTGATCGCTTTTCGTGGCTCGTATTTGATGTTGTGGACGCCGATCTCGACGGCCCACTTGGCTACCCGCCCGGTCGCCTCGCGGTTGCGGATGATGTCCTACAGTGGTGCTGAGGAGACGACCGTGATCGGGTGCTCCTGGAAGTAGTGCGGCAGGCGCCGCTGAGCTCTGAAGACCGCGTATACCAGCTTTTGGTACTGCGGGTATCGCTGGCGCGACTCGGTGAGGACCTCGCTGATGTAGTACACCGGTCTCTGTACTGGGCGCTCCTTTCCTTCCTCCGGTCGCTCGACGACCATGACGGCGCTGACGACGCGCTCGGAAGCCGCGACGTAAACCAGCATGGGTTCTTTGTTGGCGGGGGCGGCGAGTAGCGGTGCGGCGAGTAGCACCTTCTTGAGGTCGCGAAGCGCGTCATCCGCCTCCTTGTCCCACTGGAAGGTGGGGTTCTTGCGCATCAGGCGGTATAGGGGCATCGCCTTTTCGCCCAGGCGGGGGATGAAGCGACTGAGAGCCGCTACTCGCCCGGCCAGTTTCTGGACGTCGCGCAGGCACTCGGGTTTGCCGAGCCGGGCGATCGTGTCGATCTTCGTGGGGTTCGCCTCGATCCCTCGCTTGGAGACAACGTACCCCAGTAGTTGTCCTGCTGGTACACCGAAGGTGCATTTGCCTGGGTTAAGCTTTATCTTGTATTTTCTCAAGTTGGCGAATGTTTCCGCCAGGTCGGCGAGTAGGTCACCCTGGCGAGCGGACTTTACGACCACGTCATCGATGTAGACGTGGATGTTGCGGCCAATTTGGCTCGCGAGGCACTCTTGCATGCACCGCTGGTAGGTCGCCTCGACGTTCTTGAGGCCGAAGGTCATGGCGGTGTAGCAGAAGGCTCCGAATGGCGTGATGAACGCCGTCTTCTCCTCGTCCTCGACGGCCATTTTGATCTGGTTGTACCCAGAGTAGGCGTCGAGGAAACATAGCGACTCCGAGCCCGCGGTGGAATCGATTATTTGGTCGATCCGCGGGAGGACGAACTGCTCCTTTGGGCAGGCGCTGTTCAAGTTTGTGTAGTCGATACACATCCTCCAGGTCCCGTTCTTCTTCTCGACCAGGACTGGGTTTGCCAGCCACTTGGAGTATTTGATTGGCCGGATGAAGCTTGCAGCGAGTAGACGCTGCACCTCCTCGGCGATTCCTCGGTGGCGCTCTTCATTGAAGGGCCGCAGCGACTGTTTGACGGGTCGCACTTTGGGGTCGGCGTTTAGCTTGTGCTCAGCGAGCTCCCTAGGGACACCAGGCATGTCAGAGGGCTTCCATGCGAAGATGTCCCTGTTCTCACAGAGGAACTCGATGAGCGCGCCTTCCTAGGTTGGGCTCATGCCCGTCCCGATCGTCACCGTCTGGCTGGAGTCATCTGGGACCAGCTCGACGGTGCGGGTGTGCGTCGTTGCCTCGAAGGTTGAGGTGTTTGCGCCCTCCGAGTTGGGCTTCTTGAGTATGGTGGGGTCGTCGTTGTTGACCCCGCTCGCGTACTTGGCGAGCTCATCGGCGTGGTTGGTTTTTGCCGCGATAACGGCGTCAGCGAGTTCGGCTCCTTTGGCCTCGCACTCGGCGGCCATGTCGGGGTCGCCGTTGATGGTGATGACGCCGCACGACCCGGGGAGCTTCATCGCGTTGTACGCGTAGTGGGGCGCTGCCATGAACTTGGCAAACGCCTGGCGCCCCAGGGCGCAGTGGTAGGGGCTGTCGAAGGGCACAGCTCGAAGACGATCCGCTCGGTGCGGAAGTTTGCTGGTGTGCCGAAGGTGACTGGCAGCGTGACCTTGCCGATCGGGTACGCCTTCCGACCGGGGACGATGCCATGGAACGTGGTGTGGGTCGTCTCGATCATCGACTGCAGGAGATCCAGCCGCCTGAAGGTGTCCAGGTACAGGATGTTGATGGAGCTGCCGCCGTCCATCAATGTCTTGGGGAGCCAGTAGTCGCCGACCTTAGGCTTGACCACCAGGGCGACTTGGCCTAGGTACTCGATCCGTGGCGAGTGGTCTTGGAGGCTCCAGGTGATGGGCTGCTCCGACCAGTTGAGGAACTGGGGAACGTCCACCTGAGCCACCGCGTTGACGGCGACGGCGCGGGCGATGACCTTCTTCTCGCGCTTCGTGTTGAAGCCTGTGAAGGTATGGAGCGAGTCGGCCACTTTGCCGAATTTTCTGCCGTTTGGCGGGTCGTTGTCGGGGTCCTCCCGTGCTCGCCGTGCCTTCTCGATCTCCCTGAGGGTGTGGCAGTCGGCGGTTGTGTGCGTTGCGGGCTTCCCTTCCCTGCTATGAAACGCACAAGGTTGGTTAAGGAGGGCCGCGGGGTCGAACCTTGTCTTGGCCTTGTAATTGCTGCCGTCGCGGCGTTGTCCTTCGTCGTGGCGGAAGCTCTTGGGCTCGCGTTGTGCGTGCCCGGCATTGGCGACGAAGTCGACTCGCCCGTCACTGCGGCGCTTGCCGGTGAGGCGAGTGTTGCTATAGCGTAGGTCGGACCGTCGTCCGCTGTCGTTGCCGCTCTTGCGGCGTTGACCTCCCGACTCGTCATCGGTTTCCTGGTTTGGATCTTCCTCCGCGTACCGTTTGGCGATCTCGAGGAGGTCCGGTATGTTGTTGAGTGTGCGAGAGTGTCGCTTGAGCTTGGCGACCAGAGGCTCGTAGCGGCACGAGGTCTTGAAGCAATGGATCGCGGTGTCCGGGTGGATGCCCTCACGGGGTCCCTGGACGCATCGCTCCAGGTCCTCGATGGTGGTGGCATGGGTGTAGGAGCACTCGAAGTGCCTGACGAAGGCGTCGCGCATCTCCTCCCAGGAGTCGATACTATCCTGGGGGAGGGTGTTGATCCACTGCATGTACGTCCCTTCCATCATCAGGGGGAGGTAACGGGCGGCTAGCAGGTCGGTGTGGCCTGCGATCCCCATCGCCATGAGATATGTATCGAGCCAGACGGCGGGGTCGTACGAGGGGTCGTACTTTTCTATCTCCTTCGGTGCCTTGAAGTTTGGCGGGTACTTCTCGCCTCGGATCATTGGTTCGAAGCACTTGGGGCCGAGTCGACTGAGCGACCCCATGGGCACGCCGTCGCGGCGATTGGTTAGGGTGTGTCGCAGGTCGTCGGGCTGGCGTGCGCGCCAGCTTTGGTTGTTGATGATGTGGGTGCGGGCGTCGACGGGTTGACCGTTGGCGGCGACGAAGTTGGTCGCTGGCCTGGGGTCGTTGGTGGAGAGTGCCGCGTTCGCGGGTCGGTGTTGGAGCTGCAGTGGCTCTAGTGGCGGGCAGTTGAGGGTGTTTGCCGCCATTGGGCGGCCGCTTGAGGCCGCTCTGCTTCCCGAAGAACGCGAGTATATTCGACCCTGCGAGTCAGCGCCCGCGTTTTGCTACTCGACGGCCTTTGCGAGCAGGGCCCTGACGTACTGGATCTGTAGGGCACCGTCGCCGGTGGCCGTGATGTTGTCGGCTGCTGCTCGGCCTGCCACGAGGTTGTCCATCGGGGTGGAGAACAGTGGGAGGCCGTTTGCGTCTCGCACCCGTGAGGAGACTACTATCCGCGGATGGTCCCTGGGAGGTGTGCGGTTGGGTGGAGGTGGGGCGCCCATCGCCGTCGACCCTGGCGGGGGCCGGGCGCTTCCTCCTGGTGGCGCGTTCTCGCAGATCGCGTGCTCGGCCACGCGGGCCGGGTCGTTTTCGTCGTCGAAGTTCGGGGCGCGCCCCTGAACGGTGGGGTTCAGGCGCGACCTGATCCGCTTCTGGTGGTAGCGCGATAGCTCCTGCGACGTCACCTACTCGAGGCGAAATTTTTCGTGCTCCGCTTGCTCCTTGCGCACCGCCTCCGCCAGTTTCAAGCGGAGTTCCTCGACCTCCGTTGCCGTGGAGTTAGGAGGGATTGGGGTGGAGAAGGGGTCCTCCGGTCGCCATGTAGGTCGCGGCGTGGCGACCAGTTCCGTCACGGAGGTCGGCAGAGTTTTCCGACCCGGAGTCGAATTCGAAGATCCCGAGGATGGAGGGGTCCTCGAAGTCTCCCACGTTGGAAACCTGGGTGATGGAGCCCGCGGGTGAAGCCGCGGTGATGGATATGGCGAGTGACGTCGGGGTCGCCGAGTCGGCGTCGTTGTTGAGGGCCGTGTCTTCTGCGGCCGCTGAGTTTTCGGCCACGTCGCTGTGGGCCGAGTTGTACTCGGAGGCGAGGCAATGGATCGTGCGGATCTGGCTCTCGGAGAGCCGATCGGGTGGCGGCGACTCGCGGATGCGAGCCGAGTCCTCCGAGACGATGACGTCGGTTAGGCCGACGAAGAGGCTGATCGTTCTGACCGGCAGGATCACGCTGTGCGTGACGGGTCGCGCCGCCAGGACGTAGCTGCTCGGTAAGATTTGGAGCATCTCGCCGATCGCTATCATGCGGCCGGTGGCGACCGTCTCGTTGATGGGCAGATTGGATCTCGCCACAGAACACCGTCCAGACCGTCCAGGCCCCACGGTGGGTGCCACTGTCGTGGGAATGGTCACGGCAGATGCTGCAATCGGCAGCGAGTAGTAGAACGAGGGGCAAGGGCGGTCAGCCATCTGCGGTGCGAGATGAGGGCGGAGACACAGGGTTTTACCCAGGTTCGGCCCCCGGAGGGTAAAGACCTACTCCTGCTAGATTTTATTATGGAGGTGGTACAATGGGCGAGCTCGGCGACTAGGCGGCGAGTCGCTTGGGTGTATGATGGAACGTATCTCTACACGCCCTGCAGGGAGGTTTATATAGGCTCACCTCCCCTAGGGTTTACATATCTCAACCGAATCAGTTAAGGCTTTGGTACTCGTTTAACCTAATCCGACTAGGCCTATCTACTCGCCTGGGCCTTCAGCTTCCAGTCGCTTGGATCCTCGCTGGGCTTCGATCCAGTCGCCATCTTGCCGGCCCACTCGCCAGTTCTTGGGCCAGTCGGAAACGTCCTACTGGGTATACCTCGGTAGGCACATCCCCATCACTAGGCGCATCAACAAGTTTTCTGGCGTCGTTGCTGGGGAGGTCAAGGACGTCTTCACAAGGTGAGTCCTCCTCAACCTTTCTCTTTACTTTGTTTTTAGTTTGCTTAGTTTCTTTTGCTTGGTTTGTTTCCCTCTTTTTATCAAAAACTAAAAAAAAGTCTAGTTTGGTTTGCTTTCTCTTATAAAAAACACAAAAAATTTAGCTCCTACTCTAGTTGCCACCTTGTTCTAGCTCACCATGTTGCTCCCCAAGTTCACCCTGAAAAACCTTTCAATAGGTAGTGGCTCCATAATTGGCAAAGATAAAATTGAAGAATTCTTTAATCATGTTAGCAAGCATAGATATTGAGAATAAATCTATTGCATAACTTGCTCCTAATTATGAAATTGATGCAGCTTCTTTAGTTCATATGTTGGAGGCTAGGTTTGTTAGCCTTAACCCCATGGTGCAAATTTTGTTCTTAGAACTAAAAGAAGAAAAGAATGCTGAAAAGAGAAAATTTATCCTTGAAACTTTACTAAAAGAGTTCCATGATGTTGCTAAGGAAGCCAAAAAGGTATTTGAGCATTTTAATATGCTAGGACCTTGTGTAGATGTCGTGGGTACTTCAGATAAAACCAATCCTAGAGATGAATTTAAGATACACATACCCTTTAAGCTTGTTGGGATGCATTAGGCTTTTGAAAAGAATTTTGATTGGATTGTTCCCGAAAATACTTTTGATGAAAGTAGTAAACCAAAGAGAAATGATAAGGGATCCTCCAAGACTCATTTGGATGAGATACCTCTCATAGTTGAAGACTTTGCAAGTATTGATCTCAATTCCTCATTTAAAAATACTTGATTTCTTGCTTCTTGTGCCTAACTTAAAGGCATTAAAGAAAAGTACTAGTTTCCTTGAGTCTTGGAAGTTATTACTACAGTAATGTCGTCTCCTTATCCTTTTTGTTTGCTTTTTGTACCAAGAATGACCTCTAATGAGAGGAAAGTAAGATTTGGGGAGTTGCTGTCCCGAAACAGATTTCAGTCCTCCACCATAAACATTCGTGAGGAGTGTAACATCCCAGCATTTAGGAACCTAACGAAGGGTAGATTTAGGATTACATATTGTTGCATGCATCTACTTGTGAAAAGGTGGGTAAAATTTCCGCCAAATAAAACTTTAAGTGATCAATGTTTCTTTCTTAATTTAAGATTAGGTCTAGACTTAAAGGAGGATTGTGATAAACTTTGATGTGATCTTAAAAGAATTATGTGTGTTTTGAAATGGATTTCGATTTAAAAACTTAAGTGTTTGAATAATAATTAAAATGAGTTAGATAGAGGATTTGAATCTTAAACTAATTAAGATATAGGTAGTGTAATTTAAATCTCCAAACAATAGAAAATTATGAAATTCATTTTCATATTATAAAGACATGAACAAATTACAACAGAATAAAGAATAAGCATATTATTTATTAATAATAATATAATCTTTATTACAATTGGCTAAAATAAAGATTACAAGAATTATAAAAGAAAAATTACAAAGGGCTAAGAAAATTACATCTACTAACTATCCTATATCTAAAACCCAAGCTATATCTTCATCTTTATCTTTGAACCTGCAAAACAAAAATTAAACATAAATAAAACAAGATTAGTATTAGTGTAGATTTCTCTCAGATATGTCAGTGAGGTGCACTTGACAATCTCATCATTGAGAAATGTTAAAGAGGGGCAAGTTTCACCAATCTGAAAGATTTCATCTTTCATAAATTCACAACCAGAATGCAAATGATAGCCAAAAAGGGATCAGTTCACCAACCAAGGTAAAAGTAGATTGGTAACAGTAAGATCAAATTTTCTGAACCTATCCATATGTGCATATCAGGCAAACAGACTGCACACACACAAGCATGCAAGGGTGTGATGTCGACTGCACAAGCACAACCAGATCAAACAAAACCAGAGCATAGCCGTGGGGAAGCACCTCAATGCACACCACACCACAGAAAAGCCAGGGTGAAGATCAAGTAAACCAAGAACAACAGCCAAACCAACCACCAGATTAACCCCAAACATCACCAGAATGGTGACATAAGGAGGAGGAAGAACCAGGTAGACAGCAAGGCCAAGCCAGGAGCTAGGAGGATCAGGCTAGCTCTAGATCAAGCACAAGAGCCTAGCAAAACCAGATCAAGATCATCACCAACTTACTCCACAGATACCATCTTTTGGTGGTGAGTTTCATAAAACCTTCACATGATCTAAACATCTTATTTAGAGAAAGGCATGTGTTGTTTTATAAACACAAACCCTCAGAAAACACCCAAGTGGGGTGAGTCCATCATAGGGATTTCTTTAAGCTCTAAAGGCAAATCAAAACATACCAAGATCCAACCAGAGCTCAGAGCAACATCCTTGCTCTGGTTGTCAAACCATATTCTACAATTCAATCATATAAATACCTATGATCTATTTCTAGGCACATCCCTAAAAGAAGGGTAGCACCTTAGCAACAAATCTTTGGGATCCATAGATTGATCAAGCTCACTATCATTTTTTCCAAGCTATGATTCAATAAAGAATAGTTGGTACTACTACCAAGACTATCTAGATGAATCAATTAGATAAGATTTGAATCCCTAAGCCTTAGACCAACATCATTGGTCATAGGGAATTCAGATAAGAGCATCTCTATTTATGTTTCAAAGCCCAGATCATTTTAAACATAAACTAACCAAATTCATGGTTTAGAATCAAACTTGTGTGCCATACATGATGGTGTCACAAGAACAATTCAATATGAATCAGGAAAAGCAGTAAATCATCCTAGATTCAGAAAATCAACTAACTAATCATTTTCCTGTTACAAACAAGAATCATAACTAAAATATTCTTATAATACACTTCACTGTTTGAGATCATGATGATCTCAACCCACATATTAATTTCCAAGCTAACAGCACTAGGACAGTAGCTGTATCTTAATCATGACCATGAATCAAATAAATAGTGGAAAGCTATCAGATCATTAGCTTTACAAGCATGTTTCCCATACAACCACATCATCTGAATCAGATGCAATCCAAGCATCAAATCATCTAGTAAGTCACCAGAAACCTCATACATCAGTTCAACCAACAAGCCTCAGGCCAATAAGCATTCAGTATGTGTACAGGCCATCTAAACATGAATCAATTCCTCCAGTACATGAACAAGCACATCACAGGAACCCTAAAGGGTTAATCATCTTAATCTGAATCAGATAGTAGCCAGAGAGGACACTTCTAACATCTAGCATCAAATCAACAAGCACAGAGAGCATCAGAAGAGGGGAATAACACTCACCATGGGTCCTCACTGAAGGATTGAAGAGGAAGCAGAGGGGGCCGACGGCCATGGCGTCACGGGGAGCACCCCAGAGGGGGCGCTGCAACCCGCACGATGCCACGACAACGACCCTGATCACGCCTGGAGGTGCAGAGCATCACCTCAACGCATGACGGCCACGACCGCACTTGAATCCATGCCAATCCCCAAACCCTAGGGTTCAGGACGACATCGATGCATCATAGGAGAGCCCTAGGCTCGAATCCAATTGGATAGAACTAACGGGCGTCGTCGACAACCCCCTAGTACACCACGACGGTGACCAGAACGGCCGATGACGGCGGGAATCGCCGGTGGTGGCATCGCCGGCCATAGGGACGGGGTTAGAGGGGGAGAACATGAACTCACGAGAGAGAGAGAGGCAGTGAGGAATGGGCCGAGCTGGGCCCGCCATTCGGGGTGGCTCTTTTGTCTAATACTAGCGGGCCAATGGGGCCCAATAAAATAAACCAGCCCAGAAATTCTTTCAGGCCTGTTTTAATAAAAAGGAAAAGACCAAAATACCCCTCGACTAATAAAATTCTAGAAAATAAAATAATAATCCAAAAAATATAAATAAAATATTTTTGGATTTACAATAATCCATTCTATCCAAATAAAATAACATATCAAATTTTGAACATTCAAATTTTTATAAGAATTTTGTAATCTAAATATTCCTTATGGAAATTTTAGAAAATTATTGAAAGGAGATAAAAATAAATAAAAATCACTTTCATTATATATTAATATTATGGTATTTTTTTAAAAATACTAAATAAATATTTAGTAATAAATTTAAGGTAAAATTAATAATTTCTAAAGGAATTATTAAATCAATAAAAGTCTAATAAAGGGAAATAAAATTAAATAAATCAATACATGTAATAAATATTAAAAATAAATATTTATAAAACCTTTATTATTCAAAAAGAAACTTTTTGGGGTAAATTCATATAAATTCAAATAATGCACTGCATTATCTACATAATCATTTTGCTTCTTTAAATATTGTCCTTACCGAGCAATAATGATGTTTTTGTAGAACTAGAGGCTCAAGGTCTAGTATAAGCATCAGGCTTCACTACCTTGCCATCACAAGGCAAGTTCATCACTTGCTCATGTCCTTTGAAGAGTCTTTATCAAAGTATTTGCAAATTGTGTGTTATCATAGATGATATGAAAGAAATAAAATATTATTTTCATAAACAAAGAAATCATAGATATCATCCTAAGTGGTGATATAATGGAGCAATAGAACTTAGAGTTCTAATTGCAACAATGATGATCAAATAGGGACTTAACAACCCCTGACATTAGTGATTCTAGCGCCGTATATTACGCGTTAGCCATGAGATTTGGAATGGGACAGAGAAGTCAGCTGTATCTTCTTCCTCTCGCATGAAGCCGGATGTGCAGGTCGTGGCTGTTATCCTCGTAGCGTGCATATTAATTGGTAATTCATAGAGGATATGCAGCATATGGGTGGGAACCCTCATCGTCCCACGATAGTTTTGGCATCTAAAGGTTTGTACAAACCATCGCCGTAATTCATTATGTGGGCATGGTGTACACCAAGGAGGCATGCGGGGTCGCGAAGGGGGCAGTGATTGGCTTGGACCAACTACTGGGCCCCACATCATGGAATTGTGGACGGGAAAGTGCGCCCTGTTGTGCAACAAAGAGTTGATCTCTCATGGGTAAAGTAACGCACCTCTGTAGAGTGTAAGAACTGTAACTTGTTACTCCCTGTTCCGGGAAGAAGCTACGAACGCGGCAGGAAAGTAACTCCATGAAAGTTCTAGTCAACCTGTGAAGGCTGATTGTCATAGTTTTTCATAATAAAATCAATCTTTGAAGAAAGATTTACAAAAACCGCATAGTGCCAAGGATTTATAATCCAAGGTGGTAGTTAGAGCATCAAACTTCCAACCTTGCATATAATGAACTTGTTGGGTAATGCTGTTACTCATTCCTTCCTTTGATCCCTTGCTTAGACTCTGAGGATCCCGAAGACGTGCCAATGTATGTTGCTGAATGTCAAGAAGATGTGTTCTACGAGGAACCTGACCTATCCGGAGGAGTTGAAGGCTTGGATTACGAGATCCGCTACGGTGTCGATGAGAACGAGACCAACTAAGTACCTAGTTAGTAGTAACCATCGGAGCCGAGCATCATGAACTCTATAGAATAAGCTGTTGAGCCCCACTGCTAGTCGGAGTGGTTACTTTTGAATTTCCGCTAAACATCTTATATTTTGGTTTGTAAGTTGGATCTTTTGGAAGTCTTGGACTTCCGGTATTGTAATAATAATAATGTGTGTACCTTTTTAATATGGACCCGCAATGTTTCTGTTGTACCACTCTGAGGGATGTGATATTTACGGAACGGTGTTCTGTGGATGTCATGTCAACGACTATAGTGTACTACACATGCAGTGGTATGCTGGGTCACCGCAGTTGGTATCAGAGCAAATTGCTTTGACCTTAGGTTGGAAATCTAGTAAAGGGTATTACCTGTAGGAGAATTACCAACGATAAAGAATTCTCTAAAAGTAATATAATGGGTATTCAAATGAGAATATTTTCTTATATGTTTTAGTGCGATAATTCTTTGTTATGATGCAATATGTCATTGGATACTAATGAAAATTATTTCTTTCTGATATACAGAAATAAGGCACCAAAGTTTCCAAAACAGACTTTGGTAAGGAAAGAGGAGACTCTTGATGTTTATCAAGGATCGTTTACAGATCAACTTCGTCAACTTTTAAAGCTTTTTAATTGTCCAACTAGAATCCTAGTGAACACTATCACTTATCTAGATGGCCAAATGTTATCCAAGTATCGTGTGAGTATCCAACTTCCAGAGAAGATTGGACTATACCACGATCTACCCATAGGAGAAGGTAGGAGTCATTTAGCAGCCTATCATGTTGCGGTTGTGGAGGCAATAGCTAATATCTGGGAGCAGAAAATCAAGGAGCTAGAAGGTAGCAAATTTTCTGTGATACCTCATGATTCTATAGACTCGGAGCCTATACCGGATCATCTTAATTTGGTTAAGAAGCACCCTAAGTTAGCTTCCAAGTTTATGGATAGATACCGGACACTCGTTGTGTCTTTTTATAAGACTCATCAAGTGATTGTTGAAGACAAAAATGACATTTTAGAGGATCTAACTGATCCGGAAAGGAGGAAGCAGTTAGCATTCCAGATGGAGAAAGAAGCAAGTAGCAGTGCAACACCTATCTTTAAGGATATAACTATAGATCCAGAATCTTTTATACCATATCCTTATTCACCAAGAACTGAACCTACACATGATCCTACTATAGATATGCGGTATGAAGTACCACAGGGTTCAGAGGACGGTTCTAACTCAAAACTTCCTATTGAGAACTCGGATGGATGGAAAATGGGATCATATAATGGATCTCATGAACACCAAATGTCCACAGATGGTTCTGACAGAAATGTTGGACAATCTAGTTGGATGGGTGCAAGGATGAATCCTAATAACAAAAGTAGAAATACCATGCCAATAGATGATCAGGATGAAGAAGAAGATCCTGAGAAGAGAGTATTTGAATCATTAACATCTTCTCAAAACCCAGGGAATATACATTATCCAGTATTCGATTATCTTGTCCACGAGAGCACCTGGGAAGCAGCAGGATCTGCGTATTCTGTTGACAACTCAAGGAATGCAGCTCAGGGGATGCACACTAGAGATAATGTTGAATATGTTTCTGAAGACTTTTCAGCTGAGCTGGAGGGAGTCAATGCGCTCAGGTTGAGTAATGACTCAAGTCCTGATACTTCAGATGCAGAGTATGTTCCTTCTAGAAGGCCATTTGTTCCACAAACTGTGCGATGGTCAACACGTCATCACGGTTGGACCTCAGGCATGTACGATGAGCGTAGTTACAATTAGACAGAAACAACTAGACAGTAGTATCAAGTACTATGTATTGTACTCTTGAAAGAAGGTAGTTTGTAAAATACCAATATGGTATATGTTGTAATGACTTTGTATCATTATGATATTATGTATGATGTGTGAAATGCATATTTGGATTTTTTTTTGGATCTTCATTGTGTGACTAGTTCTGTGCATAAAGTCGAGCTTAGAACACATGTGCATGATGTAATTATGAGTATTCGCTTTATGGTGCAGGACTAGGGGGTCATGGATACGGGGGTAGAAATGGAAACTGAGCAGCAGCGGATGGAGCGTGAGGCCAAGGAAAAGGCCGATGCCGATGCAGCAAACCAAGGCACATTACCACCGCCACCAATGAGGCCGTTAATGGAGCAGAATTTTATGCAATGTATGCAAATGATGCAAGAGACCCAGAATAAGTTTATGGAAGAATTGCTGGGTAGAGCAAATCAGAGGGCACCTGAAGGTGGAGGAGTGAGTTTATCCGATTTTCAGAATGCAAGACCGTTACCTTTTGTATCAGCTCCTGAACCAATGGATGCAGAAGACTGGCTAGCAGATACAGAGCGGAAGCTGAAAACTGTAGGTTGCAATGATGAGGAAAAATTAAGGTATGCAACTCATCTGCTGACTGGACCTGCAGCATCATGGTGGGAAAATCAGTTAGCCATGCAACAACCAGGAAGGGAGTTTACCTGGGAGGATTTTAAGCAGAGATTCTGTGAATATCATGTTCCGGAAAGCGTCATGGAGTTGAAGAGGAGAGAATTTGAGGAGCTTCAGCAAGGATATACTAGTGTCATGAAGTACATTCGGGAGTTTAGCCAACTGTCTCATTATGCTGAGGAGGATGTTAACACCGAAGAGAAGAGGAAGAAACGTTTCTTGCGTGGATTAAATCCGTTTGTGAAGATGCAGCTAAGGTTAGCTAATAAGCAAACTTATCAACAGTTGTTGGACGCAGCCATTACTTTTGAAGATGATTACAAGAATGTCCAAGAGGACCGGAGGAAGAGAGCCAAGAAGGAAACCAAGAGAATTCAGGCAACCAAACCTAAACCTAACTTGGAGTTCAAACCCCGGAATAGGAATTATGGCAACAACAGCAATAACACTACCAAGGGCAATAGTGGAAATCAATCTAATCCGAGAAGGAATGTTATCTGTAACAACTGTGGAATTCCAGGGCATTTCCAGACAGAGTGCAAAAAGCCTGTAGTGATCTGTTATGGTTGTGGTCAGAAGGGGCATATCAAGCCAGATTGTCCGAGCAAACCACCAGGAGGATGGCCTACCAAGGGAGGAGGACAAGCCAGTGGAGGAAATGGACAGCCCAATAAAGGAGAAAACAATGGCAAGAACAATAATGGTAAGAGAAACCGACCTACTGGAAAACTGAATTGTGCAACCCTCGAGGAGGTGGATAATTCGGAGCATGCAGTAATAGGTAAGATCAATATCCTTACCAATCCCGGCAAAGTTCTATTTGATACTGGTGCAACTACTTCATTCATTTCTGAAGAATTATGTGATAAGTTCGGGATTAGAAGGGCAACGTTAGAACGTCCTATGACCGTAGTTACGGCAGGAGGAAATGTGACTGTACGCCACATAAAACAAGATCAGGTTATCTCGATCTATGGCTGTACATATTTCGCAGACCTTTATGTGATTCCTTTGAAGGGAATTGCGGTAGTGCTGGGGATGGATTGGATGATGGAACACGGAGCTCAGATTAATTGTGAGGAGAAAACTGTCTCAATCAAAACTTCCAGTGGAGCAAGGATAGTTTACCAGGCAGATAAACACAGTCATATCATGGTGGATCTGTAGTTATATTCAATGAAGGAAGTTAAATTAGAAGAAATTCCTGTAGTTAATGAATTCCAAGATGTTTTCCCAGCATAATTACCAGGAATGCCACCAGACCGGGAGACAGAGTTCACCATTGACCTAATACCTGGTACAACACCAATAGCTCAGGCACCATATAAAATGGGACCCAAGGAGTTGAAATAACTCAAGTAGCAAATTGATGAGTTAGTATGAAAAGGATTTATTCAGGAAAGTGTATCTCCATGGGGAACACCAGTAATTTTTGTGGATAAGAGAGATGGTGGAAGACGGATGTGTGGTGATTACAGAAATCTGAACAATGTGACGATCAAGAACAAGTATCCTTTACCAAGAATTCAAGATTTGTTTGATCAAGTGAAAGGAGCTGGAGTATTTTCAAAGGTCGATTTAAGATCTGGATACCATCAAATAAAAATCAAGCCGGAAGATGTTCCAAAAACAGCATTTGTCTCAAGATATGGACACCATGAATATCTGGTGGTACCATTTGGTTTGACCAATGCGCCGGCAATATTCATGAATCTGATGAACAATATCTTCATGCCATACTTGTATAAGTTTGTCATCGTCTTTATTGATGATATTCTGATATATTCCAAGGATAAGGAAGAGCATGCTGACCATTTGAGAATAGCATTGCAGACTTTAAGAGAACCTAAGCTTTATGCTAAGTTCAGTAAGTGTGAGTTCTGGTTAGATGAGGTAGAATTCCTCGGTCATGTGATCAGTAAAGATGGGATTACTGTGAATCCATATAAAGTTCAGTCAGTACTAGAGTGGACTGCACCAACCAATGTGAAACAAATACGAGGTTTCCTAGGAATGGTTGGTTATTATCGGAGATTCATTGAAGGTTTCTCCAAAATAGCTAGACCAATGACCAAATTATTAAGGAAGAATACACCATTTAAGTAGGATGAGAAGTGTGAAGCAAGTTTCCAAGAGTTGAAGACGAGATTAACCACAGCTCCAATCTTAGCAGTTCCTGAAACAGCGAAGGATTTCACCGTGTACTGTGATGCATCCAAAGAGGGTTTGGGTTGTGTATTAATGCAAGATCAAAAAGTAATTGCTTATGGTTCAAGACAATTGAAATCACATGAAGTCAACTATCCAACTCATGATTTAGAGTTAGCAGCAGTAGTTTTTGCACTGAAAGGATGGAGGCATTTCCTTTATGGAGCCAGATGTGAGTTATACACTGATCATAAAAGTCTCAAATATTTCTTCACTCAAAAGGAATTGAACATGAGACATAAGCGTTGGTTGGAATTAATCAAGGATTATGATCTAATAATCAATTACACCCCAGGAAAAGCAAATGTTGTAGCAGATCCTTTAAGCAGAAAGAGTGCAGATATTCAGCCTAGCAACAGGGAGTTACCAAAAGAGTTACAAATGGACTTGGAAAGATTGGAACTCCAATTCATTAGGACAGAGGTTCTTGGAGAGTTAGCGACTATGTAGGTAGTGGCAGAACATGACAGTGATCTTAAGCAAGAAATTTTTAGACGTCAAGAAGAAGACCCTTTTATTGCTGAGGAAATTCGGAGGATATCTCAAGGGCAAAAATCAGTTTTTGCCTTGGAGATTATGGATCTTTATGGTTCCAAGATCGTTTATGTGTTCCGATATGACTGAGATCAGAAATGTCATACTCAAAGAAGCACATGATACACCATATTCTATACATCCAGGGAGTACTAAGATGTATATGGATTTGAAGGAACTATTCTGGTGAAATAACATGAAAAGAGATATTGCTAAATATGTATCTGAATGCCATACTTGCCAAAGGGTGAAAGCTGAACATCAAAATCCAGCAGGACCATTACAACCCTTAGAAATTCCTGAATGGAAATGGGAGGAAATAGGCATGGATTTTATTACAGGATTACCTATGACACCAAAAAAGAAGGACATGATATGGGTAATAGTGGACAGACTCACTAAGAGTGCACATTTTATTCCAGTGAATCAAAAGGATAATGCCGAGAAGTTAGTTGAAGTATATGTCAAAGATATAGTAAGTAAGCATGGAGTACCCAAGAAGATCGTAACTGATAGGGGATCAGTATTTACTTCAGTATTTTGGAAGCAATTGCATGAGGCACTTGGTTCAAAGTTAGATTTCAGCACGGCATATCATCCTGAGACAGGAGGTCAAACTGAAAGGACAAACCAAATACTAGAACACATGTTGAGAGCTTGTGCACTAGATTTTGGAGGAACATGAGAGGATCACCTACCATTGGCAGAATTTTCTTATAACAATAGCTATCAGAGTAGTCTGAAGGCAGATCCATATGAGATTTTGTATGGGAGGAAGTGTAGATCACCAATATGTTGGTACAAACCTGGAAGCAGCAAAGAATTTGCGCCAGATTATATCAAGGAGAGACAAGACATCATTGATAAGATCAAGGATAGACTGAAAATAGCTCAGAGCAGGCAGAAAAGTTATGCAGATCAAAGCCGAAGATCATGGCATCCAGAAGTAGGAGATATGGTCTATTTAAAAGTAAGTCCAATGAAAGGAGTAAAAATGTTCGGAATTAAAGGGAAATTAAGTCCAAGATATATCGGACCATTCAAGATACTAAGCCAAAATAGAACTATAGCTTATGCTTTAGAGTTACCATCAAGACTGGCTCAAGTGCATAATGTTTTTCATGTGTCACAACTTCGTAAATGTTTTAAAGTTCTAGAGGATGCACTAACACATCAAGAGATAGAACTACAAGCAGACCTGACTTATATTGAAAAGCCCTACAAGATTCTGGAAGAAAATTGGAAAAGATTCAGGAATAGGGCAATCAAATATTGCAAGATACAATGGGAGCATCACCCTGAAAGGGAAGCCACATGGGAGAAGGAAGAGGATTTAAGAAAAACCTATCCAGAGCTATTCAGGTACATCTCCAACAAACTTCGGGACGAAGTTTAATTTAAGGGGGAAGTCTGTAACATCCCAGCATTTAGGAACCTAACGAAGGGTAGATTTAGGATTACATATTGTTGCATGCATCTACTTGTGAAAAGGTGGGTAAAATTTTCGCCAAATAAAACTTTAAGTGATCAATGTTTCTTTCTTACATTAAGATTAGGTCTAGACTTAAAGGAGGATTGTGATAAACTTTGATGTGATCTTAAAAGAATTATGTGTGTTTTGAAATGGATTTGGATTTAAAAACTTAAGTGTTTAAATAATAATTAAAATGAGTTAGATAGAGGATTTGAATCTTAAACTAATTAAGATATAGGTAGTGTAATTTAAATCTCCAAACAATATAAAATTATGAAATTCATTTTCATATTATAAAGACATGAACAAATTACAACATAATAAAGAATAATGATATTCTTTATTAATAATAATATAATCTTTATTACAATGGCTAAAATAAAGATTACAAGAATTATAAAAGAAAAATTACAAAGGACTAAGAAAATTACATCTACTAACTATCCTATATCTAAAACCTAAGCTATATCTTCATCTTTATCTTTGAACCTGCAAAACAAAAATTAAACAAAAATAAAACAAGATTAGTATAGTGTAGATTTCTCTCAGATATGTCAGTGAGGTGCACTTGACAATCTCATCATTGAGAAATGTTAAAGAGGGGCAAGTTTCACCAATTTGAAAGATTTCATCTTTCATAAATTCACAGCCAGAATGCAAATGACAGCCAAAAAGGGATCAGTTCACCAACCAAGGTAAAAGTAGATTGGTAACAGTAAGATCAAATTTTCTGAACCTATCCATATGTGCATAGCAGGCACACAGACTGCACACACACAAGCATGCAAGGGTGTGATGTCGACTGCACAAGCACAGCGAGATCAAACAAAACCAGAGCACAGTCGTGGGGAAGCACCTCAATGCACACCACACCACAGCACAACCAGGGTGAAGAGCAAGTAAACCACAAACAGCAGCCAAACCAACCACCAGATTAACCCCAAACATCACCAGAATGGTGACATAAGGAGGAGGAAGAACCAGGTGGACAGCAAGGCCAAGCCAGGAGCTAGGAGGAGCAGGCTAGCTCCAGATCAAGCACAAGAGCCCAGCAAAAACAGATCAAGATCATCACCAACTTACTCCACAGATACCAACTTTTGGTGGTGAGTTTCATAAAACCTTCACATGATCTAAACATCTTATTTCGAGAAAGACATGTGTTGTTTTATAAAAACAAACCCTCAGAAAACACCCAAGTGGGGTGAGTCCATCATAGGGATTTCCTTAAGCTCTAAAGGCAAATCAAAACATACCAAGATCCAACCAGAGCTCAGAGCAACATCCTTGCTCTGGTTGTCAAACCATATTCTACAATTCAATCATATAAATACCTCTGATCTATTTCTAGGCACATCCCTAAAAGAAGGGTAGCACCTTAGCAACAAATCTTTGGGATCCATAGATTGATCAAGCTCACTATAATTTTTTCCAAGCTATGATTCAATAAAGAATAGTTGGTACTACTACCAAGACTATCTAGATGAATCAATTATATAAGATTTGAATCCCTAAGCCTTAGACCAACATCATTGGTCATAGGGAATTCAGATAAGAGCATCTCTATTTATGTTTCAAAGCCCAGATCGTTTTAAACATAAACTAACCAAATTCATGGTTTAGAATCAAACTTGTGTGCCATACATGATGGTGTCACAAGAACAATTCAATATGAATCAGGAAAAGCGGTAAATCATCCTAGATTCAGAAAATCAACTAACTAATCATTTTCGTGTTACAAACAGGAATCATAACTAAAATATTCTTATAATACACTTCACTGTTTGAGATCATGATGATCTCAACCCACATATTAATTTCCAAGGTAACAGCACTAGGACAGTAGTTGTATCTTAATCATGACCATGAATCAAATAAACAGTGGAAAGCTATCAGATCATTAGCTTTACAAGCATGTTTCCCATACAACCACATCATCTGAATCAGATGCAATCCAAGCATCAAATCATCTAGTAAGTCACCAGAAACCTCATACATCAGTTCAACCAACAAGCCTCAGGCCAATAAGCATTCAGTATGTGTACAGACCATCTAAACATGAATCAATTCCTCCAGTACATGAACAAGCACATCACAGGAACCCTAAAGGGTTAATCATCTTAATCTGAATCAGACAGTAGCCAGAGAGGACACTTCTAACATCTAGCATCAAATCAACAAGCACAGAGAGCATCAGAAGAGGGGAATAACACTCACCATGGGTCCTCGCTGAAGGATTGAAGAGGAAGCAGAGGGGGCCGACGGCCATGGCGTCACGGGGAGCACCCCAGAGGGGGCGCTGCAACCCGCACGATGCCACGACAACGACCCTGATCACGCCTGGAGGTGTAGAGCAGCACCTCAACACACGACGGCCATGGCCACACTTGAATACATGCCAATCCCCAAACCCTAGGGTTCGGGACGGCATCGATCCATCACAGGAGAGCCCTAGGCTCGAATCCAATTGGATAGAACGAACGGGCATCGTAGACAACCCCCTAGTACACCACGACGGCGAACAGAACGGCCGACGGCGGCGGGAATCGCCGGTGGCGGCATCGCCGGCCACAGGGACGGGGTAAGAGTAGGAGAAGATGAACTCACGAGAGAGAGGCAGTGAGGAATGGGCCGAGTTGGGAAAGCCCTTCGGGGTGGCTCTTTTGTCTAATACTAGTGGGCCAACGGGGCCTAATAAAATAAACCAGCGCAGAAATTCTTTCAGGCTTGTTTTAATAAAAAGGAAAAGACCAAAATACCCCTGGATTTAATAAAATTCTAGAAAATAAAATAATAATCCAGAAATTATAAATAAAATATTTTTGGATTTACAACAATCCATTCTGTCCAAATAAAATAACATATCAAATTTTGTACATTCAATTTTTTATAAGAATTTTGTAATTTAAATATTTCTTATGGAGATTTTAAAAAGTTATTGAAAGGTGATAAAAATAAATAAAAATCACTTTCATTATATATTAAAATTATGGTATTTTTTTAAAATACTAGATAAATATTTAGTAATAAATTTAAGGTATAATTAATAAATTCTAAAGGAATTATTAAATCAATAAAAGTCTAATAAAGGGAAATAAAATTAAATAAATCAATACATGTAATAAATATTAAAAAGAAATATTTATAAAACCTTTATTACTCAAAAAGAAACTTTTTGGGGTAAATGCATATAAATTCAAATAATGCACTACATTATCTACATAATCATTTTGCTTCTTTAAATATTGTCCTTACCGGGCAATAATGATGTTTTTGTATAACTAGAGGCTCAAGGTCCAGTACAAGCATCAGGCTTCACTACCTTGCCATCACAAGGCAAGTTCATCACTTGCTCATGTCCTTTTAAGAGTCTTTATCAAAGTATTTGCAAATTATGTGTTATCATAGATGATATAAAAGAAATAAAATATTATTTTCATAAACAAAGAAATCATAGATATCATCCTAAGTGGTGATATAATGGAGCAATAGAACTTAGAGTTCTAATTGCAACAATGATGATCAAATAGGGACTTAACAACCCCTGACATCAGTGATTCTAGCGCCGTATATTACGTGTTAGCCATGAGATTTGTAATGGGACAGAGAAGTCAGCCGTATCTTCTTCCTCTCGCATGAAGCCGGATGTGCAGGTCATGGTTGTTATCCCCATAGCGTGCATATTAATTGGTAATTCGTAGAGGATATGCAACATATGGGTGGGAACCCTCATCGTCCCACGATAGTTCTGGCATCTAACGGTTTGTACAAACCATCGCCGTAATTCATTATGTGGGCATGGTGTACACCAAGGAGGCATGCGGGGTCACGAAGGGGGCAGTGATTGGCTTGGACCAACTACTAGGACCCACATCATGGAATTGTGGACGGGAAAGTACGCCCGTTTGTGCAACAAGGAGTTGATCTCTCATGGGTAAAGTAACGCACCTCTGTAGAGTGTAAGAACTGTAACTTGTTACTCCCTGTTCCGAGAAGGAGCTACGAACGCGGCAAGAAAGGAACTCCATGAAAGTTCTAGTCAACCCGTGAAGGCTGATTGTCATAGTTTTTCAGAATAAAATCAATCTTTGAAGAAAGATTTACAAAAACTGCATAGTGCCAAGGATTTATAATCCAAGCTGGTAGTTAGAGCATCAAACTTCCCACCTTGCATATAATGAACTTGTTGGGTAACGTTGTTACTCATTCTTTCCTTTGATCCCTTGCTTAGACTCTGAGTATCCCGAAGACGTGCCAATGTATGCAGCTGAATATCAAGAAGATGTGTTCTACGAGGAACCTGACCTATCCGGAGGAGTTGAAGGCTTGGATTACGAGATCCTCTACGGTGTCGATAAGAACGAGACCAACTAAGTACCTAGTTAGTAGTAACCATCGGAGCCGAGCAGCATGAACCCTATAGAATAAACTATTGATCCCCACTCCTAGTCAGAGTGGTTACTTTTGAATTTCCGCTGAACATCTTATATTTTGGTTTAAGTTGGATCTTTTGGAAGTCTTGGACTTCCGATATTGTAATAATAATGTGTGTACCTTTGTAATATGGACCCGCAATGTTTCTGTTGTACCACTCTGAGGGATGTGATATTTACGGAACGGTGTTCTATGGATGTCATGTCAACGACTATAGTGTACTACGCATGCAGTGGTATGCTGGGTCACTACAAGGAGTCTCTGTAAGTATGATTGAGCTGAAAATTTACAAATAAATCCCTCAGTATGTTAGCTAACTTTCGTTAGTTCAACACTTTTTAATTTGAGCAACATAAGATTTTCGAAAAAATTGGTTTCTAACTGCTGGTCTGTTTTGAAAGATTTCTGCCATTATTTGCATTTTCTTCTTATTGATTCCTTTTTTGAGTTCTCTTTTGGGGAATTGATATTTTTTAAGGAGTATCTATAGTAGCTTGTGTTTTTATTAAAAGTTTTGTTGTTCTAAAGCTAAACCCAATGGTCTATTATCTTTTGAATACACTAATGTTGCTAATCAAGATTGTGTGAAGTTTTGTATGAAGAAAAAATTCAGGTGTAGAGAAAGAATGATGTAATGAGATGAAGAATGGACAAAATCTCAAGCTTGGGGATGCCACCCCGGTGTCACCCAAAAGAATATCCAAGAGGTAGAAGCGTCAAAGCTTGGGGATGCCCAAGGCATCCCCTTCTTCATCAAATAAAAGCTCAGGTCTTTCTAGACACTTCGTTTTTTTTGTTTCATGCACTGTTGTGTTGTTCTTGGAGCATCTTAGTTTTCGTTTGCTTTGCTTAGTTTGTCTAGCTTGCTTGAATAAAGTAGTTTGGACCCCCGTTCTTGCTGTGTTGTTTCAAATAGGTTGATTGGTGTTGGAAAGGAGAAGAAAGTTCTTGCTTGAAAGTGCAAGAGGAGCTTGCATTGACTATGACTTAGACATTAGCATGACATGCTAGGTGTTGTTTTGACCTTATGCTTAGTGATTATTGTTGTAGCATGTCTTGTTACAAACAATTGGGATTGCTTAGTGTGCCTTGAAAAGAATCATGCATTGTTTTAGCATACAAAAGCATAGTATTGTGGTATTCTCCTTTAATGCTTTGTTTGGGTTGACTTGCTACATGCTCACACCATGTTATGAATATGAACAAGTCACCATATCCTCTATGATCATGTAGTCCTTGATAGTTGGAAACGTATCTATAATTTTTGATGTTCCATGCTTGTTTTGTATCTACTTTGCTTTACTTGTCCACAGTTTGAGGTGATTTTTACATGTTTTCTGGCACTAACCTATTAACAAGTTGCAACAGTGCCAGATGCCTGTTTTCTGCTGTTTTTGGTTTCAGAAAAGTTAGTAAAGAGATATTATCGGAATTGGACGGGACAAACGTCAAAGTCAATTACTTTCCGTGGAGAACAAGAAGTCCAGAGGTGAGCCAGAGGGGCCAGACCCACCCCAGGCGCGGGTGGGCCCAACCCCGCGCCTGGCTAGGGTTTGGTGGCCCTGGCCGCCTCCTCGGTCTCCCCCTTCGCCTATAAGAAGCCCCTGATGCATAAACCCTAAACACCCGATCAAATATCCATGAAACCGTTTGTAGCCGCCACCACCATCGTCCCTAGATCGGGGGGATCTGAAGTTCTTCCCGGCACCCTGCCGGAAGGGAGATCATCCCGGAGGCCTTCTCTCCGGTATGATGCGTGAGTAGTTCCACCTTGGACTATGGGTCCATGTAGTAGCTAGATGGTTGTATATCCTCCTTTGTGCTTTCATGTATAGATCTTGTGAGCTCCATTCATGATCAAGATCTAGTCTATTTGTAATCATGCATGTTGTGTTTGCGGGGATCTGATGGATATTGAGATTATTATGTTGGTTTGATTAATGGTGTTGTCTTTATGATTCTATCATGTTTATGTTGTTTGTGATCTTGCATGCTCTCCGTTGTTAGTAGCTATCTTGGCCAAGTAGTTGCTAGTGACTCCAAGAGGGGGTATTTATGCTCGATAGTGGGTTCATGCCTCTAGTTTCCAAGGGAAGTGACAATAATCTCTTCGGTTGTAGATGTGCTGTTGCTACTAGGGAGAAAACAACGGTCTCTTGTTCATGGAACATGTGGACTGTTTACCTTACACACTTTGCTTAAAGAAGTTGTCTGTTGCTTGCAACTTAATACTGGAGGGGGTTCAGATGATAACTTGAAGATGGACTTCTGATACGTTGGAAACGTATCTATAATTTTTGATGCTCCATGCTTGTTTAGTATCTACTTTGCTTTACTTGTCCACACTTTGAGGTGCTTTTTACATGTTTTCTGGTACTAACCTATTAACAAGTTGCAACAGTGCCAAATGCATGTTTTCTGCTGTTTTTGGTTTCAGAAAAGTTAGTAAAGAAATATTCTCGAAATTGGACGGGACAAAGGACAAAGTCAATTACTTTCCATGGGGAACAAGAAGTCCATAGGAGAGTCCGGGAGGCCATCTAGGGGGGCCAGACTCACCCTAGGCGTGGGTGGGCCCTAGCCCGTGCCTGGCTAGGGTTTGCCTACCCTGGCGGACGCCTCGGTCTCCCCCTTCGCCTATAAGAAGCCCCCGATGCAGAAACCCTGGGTACCCGATCAAAAATCCACGAAACCGTTTGTAGCCGCCGCCACCATCGTCCCTAGATCGGGGGGATCTGAAGTTCTTCTCGGCACCTTGCCGGAGGGGAGATCATCCTGGAGGCCTTCTCTTTGGTATGATGCGTGAGTAGTTCCACCTTGGACTATGGGTCCATGTAGTAGCTAGATGGTTGTATCTCCTCCTTTATGCTTTCCTGTATAGATCTTGTGAGATCCGTTCATGATCAAGATCTAATCTATTTGTAATCATGCATGTTGTGTTTGCGGGGATCCGATGGATATTGAGATTATTATGTTGGTTTGATTAATGGTTTTGTCTTTATGATTCTATCATGTCTGTGTTGTTTGTGATCTTGCATGCTCTCCGTTGTTAGTAGCTATCTTGGCCAAGTAGTTTCTAGTGACTCCAAGAGGGGGTATTTATGCTCGATAGTGGGTTCATGCCTCTAGTTTCCAAGGGAAGTGACAGAAATCTCTTTGGTTGTAGATGTGTCGTTGCTACTAGGGAGAAAACAACGGTCTCTTGTTCATGGAACATGTGGACTGTTTACCTTACACACTTTGCTTAAAGCAGTTGTCTGTTGCTTGCAACTTAATACTGGAGGGGGTTCGGATGATAACCTGAAGGTGGACTTCTAGTCATAGATGCAGTTGGATGGCGGTCTATGTATATTGTTGTATTGCCCAATCGAATCTCATAGGATCTTTTTGTCTAGTATTGCATTGTTATGCCTTGCTCAGTTCCTGTCAATTGCCCTGCTGTAATTTGTTTACCCTTCATGCCATGTTGTTTATCTAAGGAGAACACCTCTAGTAAACTATTGACCCCGGTCCAATATTTACCATTGATACATCTTCCACTGTTTACTTGCTGCAAACCACCATCACCTTCCACACCATAAAGTTAATCCTTTGTTACAGCAACCGGTGAGATTGACAACCTCACTGTTTGTTGGGGCGAAGTCTTGAGTTTGTGTTGTGTAGGTTTTCACGTTGCTTGCAACACTTGTGTGACATTTCCTTCCTCCTACTGGTTCTATAACCTCGGTTTCTTACTGAGGGAAGACTTTCTGCTGTGCTGCATCACACCTTGCTCTTGGGGTTTCCCGACAAAGTGCACCTACATCAACTAGGCGCATCAGTCGCTTGTTCCACAACCCCTGATTCGAGTTACAAATATTAGCAACTGAACCGGTATCAAATACCCAGGTGGTACTACGAGTACTAGTCAAGTACACATCTATAACATTTATATCATATATACCTTTATTTGCCTTGCCGCCTTCTTGTCTGCCAAATACTTGGGGCATTTGCACTTCCAGTGGCCAGTCCCCTTGCAATAATAGCACTCGGTATCAGACTGAGGGCCAACTCGGGGTTTCTTTTCAGGCACGGCAACCGGCTTGCCGCCCTTCTTTCCCTTCTGTTTACCCTTCTTGTCTTTCTTGAAACCAGTGGTCTTATTGATCATCAACACTTGATGTTCCTTCTTGATCTCCACTCCTATAGTTTTAAGCATCGACAAAAGCTCGCGGAGAGGCTTCTTCATGCCTTGCATGTTATAGTTCATCACGAAGCTCTTATAGCTAGGTGGCAGAGACTAGAGAACACGATGGATGCCTAAGTCAATGGGAATCGTTATTTCCAAGGACACAAGCTTATCGCGTAACCCGACATCTTGAGTACATGCTCACTTATGGAGCTGTTCTCTTCCATCATGCAGCTAAAGAACTTTTCTGAAGCATTATAACTCTCTATAGCAGCATGGGTGTTGAAAATCATTTTCAACTCACCCATTGTATCAAAAGCATTGCCGTTTTCGAAACGCTTTCGAAGTTCTGGCTCTAGCCCATACAATATGCCGCAATGAACTAAGTTTTGGTCCTCCTGACGAGTCTGATAGACTTTTTTTTCTTCGTTAGGGGCATCATCGAACGGTGGGGGGCCTAGCGGCGCTTCTAGCACATTTTGCTTTTGTGCAGCAGTGAGGAGAATCCTCAAATTCATGGCCCAGTCAGTAAAGTTGCTACCGTTTGTTGCAAATTTCTCTTTCTCCATGAACACATTGAAATTAAAAGCAGGTGGTGCCATCTACAACAGAATGTGTAAAGTTTAGACTAAGTTTTTGATAGATTGAGTTCAACTAATCAAAATTAAGAATGAACTCCCACTCAAAAACGACATCCCTCGTGCCTTTTTGGTGATTACATGAACCAAATCCACTATACCAAGTCCGATCATCACGTGAGTCGGTGTAGCTTCAAAGGCGAGCATCAAATGGGCATAATATCTTTCATATGACTCATACTTAACCTTTTGGTCCGTGTTCCGAGGCCATGTATGTACATGCTAGGCTCGCCAAGTAAGAACCTTAGTATTAGCGTGCGTAAACTGTATTACACCTGAAATATGATCGTGTATCCAAGAACACCCTATCATCACGTGATGTCTTAGAGCGATGAAACATAATCAGTGCATACTTAAGGGAGAACACATTTTTATCTTGATATCTAAATGAGGGGTCATCTTATTATGCTAATAAAATGCCAAACAAGAAATATAAGATACAACAAACATCTCATGTTAATAAGTGAAATGATATGGTTCTTGCACTTGATCTCCATCATGTGCATCGTCTTATGATCTCATCATTCCTTTATGTGTAAGGCCAAGGTCTATGGAACTTACACGTTATATGTGTTGTAAGAGTATCGACTTATACTTTTACTTACAACATCACCATATCATGACACTATCCCAGCAACAATCTCAACTGGACGCCTCTAATTTATCCATTGCAAGTTTTACGTGGCTTAGGGCTTTCGAAGATAGAACCGTTCTTACCTACGAACATGAACCACAGTGAGGATAGCCAAATTGTTGAAAACTCATTGCAAATTAGATATTGACTATAGTATAAGAGACAGACACCCGCTAGCCACTTATGCAAAACTAGTTGCATGTCAAGCGTGGAACATGTCTCAAGTGCGAGGACATGTAAATTTTGTCCGGGCCGCTTCATCCCACTATGCCACCAATATCCAAAATACAACTAAGAAGCAATAACATGATCATCATCGCCCACATATACATATGTGTACTACCCGTGCAAAGCATCTACGCATCGATCCGGCTCTGATACCACTGTAGGGTTCACAGCATAGAAAACAAAAAAATTCCAACGATGGGAACAACTATGTACCAAGATCTATCTACTAGATACAAGCAACAGGCAGATATACATCCGTAGAGAACATACCCTTGAAGACCTACAAAGCGTAACGAGGTTGAACTTGTGGTTGATGTAGACGAACTCTTACCGATCTCAACATCGAGTGGAAGTCCTAGCGCCGCAAATCAGCGGCGCATTCGTGCTCGCACACACGTCCGAGGCACCGAGCAACCTCCGCCTCCTCGCTCTAGCAATGCAGTGGAAGCACAACTCTTTCTTGCCGAAAATCCACCGGGAACATGTATCTCGCTAGTCCGAGACCATGGGGAATAAAAACTAGAGGGGGAGAGAGATCCATCACGAGGAGGTGTAAGTGAGAAGTGAGGAGGGGGCTCCTTTTATAGGAGGAGGGGGAACCCCAAGGGGGTGGCCGGCGCATGGGGCTGCCCCCTTGCCCTCCCTCCATTCATATGGGTGGAAGCTCCACTCACAATTTTCCCCTTCAAGTCTCCACTCAAAAATCCCACTCAAATTCCCATTAAATTTCCACCAAATTTAATGCAAACTCTATTTAAATAAAACTCCTTTTATTTATTCAGAATTTTGTCAATTACTTTAATGGCAAACATTCACATATAACCCCTTGCTAGTATTTCATTTCACATGCAGAAACACTTTCTGCAATTTCACCCGAAACCAGTTTCGTTATCTATTGAAATAAATTCCTGCGCTTTGTTATTCTTTTCAGCATGAAACTATTTGCTCCAAATGGTGTCGGTGTCTCTTAAGTGTGTCACCCTATGGTTCGTGAATAATACGGACATGATCGAGACCCCTCTCAGATCAATAATCAGAAGCGGGACCTGGAGATCCATACTGACTCTCACACATTCAACGATGACATTCTTGTGACCGTGAGAACCTTTTACGCTAGTATCTTAATCCCTTTGTCTCGCGATATATTACATGTCTGAGATTCAATCATCGGTATCTCCATACCTAGTTTGATCTCATTACTGACATGTACTCTTTTCTCGTTCCCGTGATATAACATTCTAGTGATCAAATCACTTGTTTGCAAGCTAATCAATGTGATATCACCGAGAGGGCCCAGAGCATATCTATCCGTCATCGGGATGAAAAATTCCACTATCGACCTATGGGCCTCAACATAACACTTTAGTATTACTGAAATCATCTTTATAATCACCCTGTTATGGTGTGACGTTTGATGTTATGAAGATACTCTTCTAGTGTTAGTGATTGACATGATCTCATGGTCTAAGGATTAGGATTACTTTGTATGATGTTATAGCAACATAAACTCAATGACTTTGATCGTAATGCTATACTTCGGATGAATGTTCATCACACCATTCCAATAATGTTGTGACCTCGTTATTAACAACATCCAATGTCCATGATCAGGAAACCTTGATCATCTTGTTAATCAACGAGCTAGTTTATAAGAGAGGCATAACTAGGAACTTTCTGTTTATTTATTAAACACACATGTATTGTTTCCGTATTAATACAATTATAGCATGCAAAATAAACATCTATCATATACTTGGAATATACATAATAACCACTTTATTATTGCCTCTCAGGGCATATTCCCTTCAACTTTCACGGATGACTTGAGTAGATATGGGTATATCTATTTCATGAAACATAAGTCTAAAACTTTCGAGAAGTTTAAGGAATTTCAAAGTGTAGTAGAGAATCAACGTAACTAGAATATTAAGTTTCTACGATCTGATTGTGGAGGTGAATATCTAAGTTACGAGTTTGGCGAGCATTTAAAGAAATGCGGAATACTTTCACAATTGACACCGCCGGGAACAACATAACATAATGGTGTGTCCGAACGTCGTAATCAAACTCTCTTAGATATGGTTCGTTCTATGACATCGCTTACAGATTTAACTTTGTCGTTTTGGGGTTATGCATTAGAAACAGTTGCATTCACTTTAAATAGGGCACCATCTAAATCCGTTGAAATGACACCGTATGAGTTATGGTTTGGGAAGAAACCTAAATTATCGTTCCTTAAAGTTTGGGGTTGCGAAGCTTATGTAAAGAAGTTACAGCCCGACAAGCTTGAACCCGAAGTGGAAAAATGCGAATTCAGAGGATACCCGAAGGAAACTATTGGGTATACCTTCTATCATAGATCCGAAGGCAACATATTCGTTGCCAAGAATGGATCCTTTCTATAGAAGGATTTTCTCTTGAAAGAAGTGACTGGAAGGAAAGTAGAACTCGACGAGGTTGTCGAACCCTCTCTCGGATTTGAGAGTAGCGCAGCACCGGAAGTAGTTCCTGTGGCGCCTACACCAATAAGAGAGGAAGCTAATGATGTTGATCATGAAACTTTGGTTGAAGTTACTACAGAACCTCGCAGGTCAACAAGAACTCGTACCACTCCCGATTGGTATGATCCCGTTATGAGTGTCATGTTGGTGGACAACACCGACGACCCTGCGACATATGAGGAAGCGATGATGAGCCAAGATTCCAATAAATGGCAAGAAGCCATGGAATCCGAGATTGGATCCATGTACGAAAACCAAGTATGGAGTTTGGTGGACTTACCAGATGGTCGAAAGGCTGTCGAGAACAAATGTATTTTTAAGAAGAAAATAGATGTTGATGGTAATGTAACCATCTATAAAGCTCGACTTGTCGCGAAAGGGTTCTGAAAAATTCAAGGAGTTGACTACGATGAGACTTTCTCACCAGTAGCGAAGCTAAAGTCTGTGAGGATTTTGTTAACAATCGCTGCATATTATGATTATGAGATATGGCAGATGGATGTCAAAACGGTGTTCCTCAATGGAGACATTGATGAAGAGTTGTATATGGTACAACCCAAAGGTTTTGTCGATGCTAAAGATGCTAACAAGGCATGCAAACTTCAATGGTCCATTAATGGATTAAAGCAAGCATCCCGAAGTTGGACTCAATGTTTTGATAAGGTAATCAAAAGTTTTGGTTTTATACAAACTTATGGAGAAGCTTCTATTTACAAGAAAGTGAGTGGGAGCTCTGTAGCATTCCTAGTACTATATGTGGATGACATATTGTTGATTGGGAATGATATAGACCTTCTTAATAGTGTCAAGGATTATTTGAATACTAGTTTTTCAATGAAGGATCTTGGCGAAGCAGCTTACATATTAGGCATAAAGATTAATAGAGATAGATCGAGACGCCTAATATCATTGTCATAGAGTACATATTTGGACAAAGTTCTAAAGATGTTTGGAATGGAAGATAGCAAGAAAGGGTTCTTGCCCATGTTGCCCAATACGACCTTGAGTAAAACTCAAAGTCTAGCTACGGAAGAAGATAGAGAAAGGATGAGTAAGACTCCCTATGCCTCAGCCCTAGGATCTATCATGTACGCCATGCTATGTACTAGATCCGACATTGCATATGCTGTTAGTTTGACTAGAAGATATCAAAGTGATCCAGGGGTGGATCATTGGACAGCGATTAAACACATCCTTAAGTACTTGAGAAGAACTAATGATATGGTTCTTTCTTATGGAGATGATGAACAACTCGTTGTTAATGGTTACACCGATGCTAGATGGAACATCGATCCGGATGATTCTAAATCTCAATATGGATACGTATTTACTTTGAATGGTGCAGCAGTTAGCTGGAGGAGTGCAAAGCAAAGCGTTGTGGCGAGATCGTCAACTGAATTAGAATACATAGCTGTTGTTGAGGCTTCACAATAGGAGATATGGATGAAGGAGTTCATTACAGAGCTCGGTGTGGTTCCCAGTGCGCTAGACCTAATGTCTATCTACTGTGATAACATGGGCACCATAGCCAATGCGCAAGAACCAAGGTCACACAAGAAGCTGAAGCATAACAAGCTGCGTTTTCACGCTATTCAAGAGCATGTCTAAGATGGTGACATAAAGATTTGCAAAGTACACACAGATCTGAATGTGGCAGATCCGTTGACTAAACCTCTCCTGAGGGCAAAACATGAACAACACCAAACTGCCATGGGTGTTCGATATATTACCATGTAATTTAGATTAGTTGACTCCAGTGCAAGTGGGAGACTATTGGAGATATGCCCTAGCGGCAATAATAAAAGTAGTTATTATTATATCTTTGTGTTTATGACAAATGTTTACATTCATGCTATAATAGTATTAATCGGAAACATTAATACTTGTGTGATTTGTAAACTTACTTAAAGTCCCTAGTAAAGCCTCTGATCATGATTTCTGGATCATGAACATAGAGATGTTGTTAAGAACAAGATCATATCATTAGGATAATGGTATGATGGACATACTCCTATAGATAAGCGTAACATAAAGATCAAGTCATTTCAATAGTTTGTTTGTTATAAGATTTCTGATACATAGTAACCTAATTCCTTTGACCATGAGATCATGTTAATCACCATCACCGGAAGGATGCTTTGATGACATCAAACACCACACCGTAACTGGGTGGTTATAAAGGTGGCATTGAGTGTTTGGAAAGTATGTATTGAGACACGTGGATCAAGAGTGGAATTTGTCCATCCATATGACGGATAGATATATTTTGGGCCCTCTCGGTGGAATGTCATCCAATTAGCTTGCAAGCATGTGAATGTCTCACAAGGGATCACATATCACGGGAATAAGAAAAGAATACTTATCGGTAACGAGGTTGAACTAGGTATGTAGAGATACCGACGATCAAACCTCGGATAAGTAAAATATCACGAGACAAAGGGAAATTGGTATCGTATGTAAATGGTTCATTCGATCATGAAGTAATCATAGAAATATGTGGGAGCCATATGAATTTCCAGATTCCTCTATTGGTTATTGATCGGAGAAGAGTCTCGGTCATGTTCGCGTAATTCACGAACCGTAGGGAGACACACTTAAGGATTCGATGTTGTTTAGTAGATATGGAATGAAAGTAGGGAGACCGAATGTTGTTCAGAGTCTCAGATGGGATATCACAAGGAGATCCGTAAGGAAAGTCCAATTCCGGAGTTCGGGCATGATTTCGGTGTTTTCATTGGAAAGGTTCTAGAAGGGTCTAGAAGGTTCGTCAGATCGGAAGGGTAAGGGTGCATGAATGTGTCATGACTAAGTGGAATGGTTGCATCATGTCCTAGGTCAAAGGTATGTGCAAATAAAGAGTGAGATCAAACTCCGAAATTGAAAGTCAAAAGGCAACTTTGAAAAATCAAACCGGGACAATGTTTCCTAGTGGAGGAAGAAGAGAATCCTTCTCTCCCTCCACCACAAGCCTAGTAGGAGAGGGAGTTGGGTAAGTATTCAAAATCCCCTCTCCCAAGCTGCCCTCCCTCTCATAAATAGAGGGGAGGGGCTGCCCCTCTGTAACGCCCCCGAATCGGGTCTATGCATATCTCAGCATTTCCCGCCAAAATCCGCATAGAAGCGATTCAAAGACGCCCACCAGGCACTTTCGTGTGGGTGGGATATGAATACAAGTAGTTACATCATAGTAGTTTACAACAGAGTCCACAAGAACTTATATACAACAATGACTCAACGAGTCAAGAATACAAAATGTTCAATACGAAGATACAACTAAAAAAAGCAAAATAGTATCCGAGTACGGACAAGATCCAAATGGAACTAAGAGTCCTGAAGAATAACCAAGCGGTGTCCAACCCTGCCCAGGCCAAGCCGGAAGGGTAACCTTGCTAACGTCATCAATCACATACCTGACAAGCCAAAAGGGTGCCGACAAAGGGCAAAGGAAAACAGAAAGAGAGCGGTCAGTACTGAGGCCAGTACACAGCGAGACTAGAATTCGGCGGTCCTTGCCTACATAGGTATGGTGGGCTCAGCGGCAGCAAAGCTTACACTATCTAACTTATAGAGACACACTACAAATTCGGCTATTAGAGCGAGATAAGAGAGCGCTATGCGGTAACAATAATATAACACCAAACATAACCCATCCGAAGATTTCCCCCTCGAAGACCAGTCGAGGAAGTCCTCTTACAGAACACACACGGTGACAATTTTAGTTAATCAGGTATTTAGTTGATAAGGCTAATTACTAATCATATTATTAGAGGCAAAACATTAGTGGCGTTTTCTATGATCATGACACTGTACTCCTGAGGCGTCCATAACCGTGGACACACGGCTTCTCGAAAATATTTACCCTGCAGGGGTGCACTACTGTACCCAAACGCATGCTCAACCCTTCAGGCAACATATCACGCGTGCCATCCGAATCTCACAACAGGAACTGTCCCTTAACTACGCGCATATCCAGAGGCATCACCTACTGTGTTTTACCCACACAAGAGATACAGCTGATTTTCCAGGTGGCACAGCGTTTGAGTCTACGGTCGGGCGATGATCGGAAGATAACCTGTAGAGCTCCATCCCACCTCCGACACGATATCCCAGTTTTATGCAATGCAAGCCATGACAGTCCACCAAAATCATATCACAACTCGACCCATGTCCGAGGACATATTATGTGTATGCACCAAATGGAAAACCAATTTTGTAACCCTCTGGATATACGAATAGCGCCGATAGTTGAGGGGGGGATCCCATAGGCCCCCACATTTGGTTAGCGCAATCAACTTAGAACTGGTATCGTAGAACGAACGGGTCCTAGGTCGGCTCAAGCAGTTCTCAAAGGTGGTGCCTGCCGGGGCCTTATCATTAGGTGAAACCATAACCAACAACATCAGATTAATTATCTTATCATCAACCATATTCGAGTGTCATGTTCCACCTGTATGAGAGCGATACTAAGCATGCCTACGACTCGCAAGGACAAAACTAGCTAATCAAACAAGGCAATAGGATGACCAAGGCAATGTAGTGGAGCAGGTAATTAAAGGAACGGTGCTATAGCATCGACAATAAGGATAGCAATAGATCAACTGGAATAAGTAAAGACTATAAACGCAAAATAGGTAGAAGGGGGAGAATGCTCGCCTGGTAAACAATGTCGGGTAGCCGAAGGTTTTTCGTATCTCACATTGATTCATCGTCCTATTCGGTGAAGAAGAAAACACTAGAAGGAACAACCGGTGCAATATTTAATACTAGGCGGAAGATCCGGCATGTTTATGATATGATGCATGGCATGGCAATATGCGGTCCCACTAAACAATATTAAATGGAATCGGAATCCCGGAAATAAGTATTATGGTTCGAGTTGTTTATCTACCCCGTAATTTAAGTGTTGACTTAACAAGACAAAATATTTCATCGGTTCGATGCATAAATTTAAATGGGACCAATATTAGACTAGATTCGCCCGTGTATGGCCTCCATATTTAATTATGAGGTGAATCGACAAAATATCCCCCAAACAAATAAACATGTATGCAAGTATGAATGAATTAATATGCAACAATTTATTTTATATGTATTATAATAAAATAGGGGTCTCGGATAGGGGTTGCACATTGGCTTTGGCATCGAGGATCTAGGGGTCGACGGGGTTCGGTCGAGATCTTGGCGTTCCATGAAGAAGAGGTACGGTTCCGTGTCGACGACCTTGGAGATCCGACTTTGGGTGTCGAAGATAGCCGAGGTAGTCGAAGCCAAACACCAATAGATCATCTTCACATCTTCACACCGGGCAGTACACTCCCAGGTTACACCACCACTTCACGGGACTCAGATTCAACTTCCACAATAGGAGGTTTCGGTCATATGCCACCGCAAGCACCAATAGCCTGAAGCAAACACATCATGCCTGACTCGATGGTCAAAGCAACATGAACACAAGCGCAAGACGAGGAGGGCAAGGCAGCACCGACAGGAGCAGGCGACATGCAGGCTCGCGACGGTGTCGGAGAAGGAGAGCGAGGCGGAGGCTGCTGGAGCTAGACGAAGCGGCTCGAGCGGCGACCGGACTCTGCAGGACGTCGGGGTGGACAGTGACCAACGCCGGGGCTCGACATGGAGCTGGGCGCGGGACGATGCTGGGCTCGCTGCATCGACACGAGGAGCCCAGGCCGCAGGACAGGGGCGACGGGAGGCCGTGCTCCGATGGCACGGCAGAGCTGCGGAGGAGGGCGCTCAGCACAGGGACGAGGGGAGGCTCGACGACATGGCGGCGGGCAGAGGCCGACGGCGGGCCGGAGAAGGTCAGCAGGAGGGCGATGCTCGACAAGGAGCTACAGAGGAGGAGGCGGGGATTAGCTCATGGCGGCGTGCGCTTGTAGCGGGCGCACGGCGACGGAGGGGGGTGAGCTCGGCGGCGCAGCTGCGGACGAGCTCGGTGAGGAAGAGCTTGGGCTGGCGCACGCAGAGGGGCGCTGACGAGGTGGAGGGCACCGGTCACCGGGTAGAGGCTCGCGCGCTGGGGAGCTCGCAGGGCCACGGCGGCGGGGCTGGCTCTAGAGGCGGCGTGCGGTCGGAGCCAGAGAAGGCGCTCGAGGCCGCATGTGCGGAGGTGCTAGACGGCGGTGGAGATCGAGCCAGAGGGAGGAAGGAGGCGCGCAGCGGCTCAGCCTGCGAGGGAGGCGGGTCGCGCGAGATGAGGTAGGGTCAAACGGTAGGACGCGGAGCGGGGTGCGTCGGGGGCTAGGGGTGGGGCGAGCGAGCGGGTGTCGTGGGTGGGACCAGGAGAGAGGCCGGGGTGCGTTTGTGTGTTGCGTGTACCAGGGTGGTGTGCGTGCGGCGCTACGCGCTAGTTTTTGTTTACTTAAAAACTATTTTGTAAATATTTTTTAGGTAAACAAAATATTTAGAAAAGACTGGGGTTTTAATTTGAAATAAAAGAGGGGACTAATTGGAAAATAAAATAGGCTTTGTCGAAAATATTTTAGAACAAAAATATGCATGATGATGTCATGATGATGCGAAAAAGAAAATAACAAGCAATTTTATTTTGTAATATTTTTGGGGCATTACACCCTCAAAACACAACACCACCACCCCGCCTCCAAGCCGCCGCAACTGCCGCCGCCGGCTTGCCGTCGCCGCCCTATCCGCCGCCGGCCACGCATCCTCCTCTCCGGCCTCTAAACCCTAGATCGCCGAAAACCCTAATTCTCCACCATAACCTGCTCCGGATTAGGCGAAGCCCTGCGGGATCTTTCATCTACTTCCGACACCACGCCGTCATGCTGTCGGAATCGCGAGGAGAGAACGACAACCTCCGCTGCCTGCTGGAACAGGGGATATAAAGGTCTTCATCGAGTACCAAACGTGTGACCGACTGCGGAAGCGCTACCAGAACGCAACGCAGGAAGGATCGTCTACGCGATCTTGAGATCGGCAAGTGAACGACTATATCACCCACGAGAATCTGCTCTCGTTAACCGCTTTGGAATATTCGAGGGTGAGTACTCTATCGACTCGTTGCTACAATCTAGTAGATAGATCTTGGCTTGTGTGTGTTTATGCGGTAGAAATTTTTTGTTTTCCATGCTATGAACCCCTATAGTGGTATCAGAGCCATGTCTATATGTAGATCTGTTGCACGAGTTGAACACAATGGTCATTGCGGGCGTTGATGCTTTTTGTTGTCGATTGCTTCTTGTGTACTTTGCATCTTGCGGGATGGCGGGATAAAGCGGCCCGTGCTAACCTTACATGACATCGTTCATGAGAGTTGCTCCATGCTTGAAATGCAACTTGTATTGCATAAGTGGCTTTGCGGGTGCCTGTTTCTCCTAACATAGTGAAGATTCAATTTACAAAGGGTGATTGACAATACTAGTATCAACGTTGTGGTTCTTGTTAGTAAGTTAGAACGACACTTATTGAAAGCCCCAAACCACGTAGAACATGCAAAGAAAATTAGAGGCGTCTAACTTTGTTTTGCAGAGGTGTGTTGTGATGTGATATGGCCATTATATGTGATGTATGCAATGTTCCTTATTGTAAGTCAGCAACTGGCAGGAGCCTTATGGTTGTCTTTTAATTTCGTTAAAGACCAGTGTGTCTATTATTCGAAGTAGTTGTAATAGTTAATGCTGGTGGACGACAACCATGGAGCGGTGCCATTGACCTTGATGCCACGCCGGTGATGATGGAGATCATGTTCATGCTTGAAGATGGAGATCAGAAGCACAAGAAAAAAGGCCATATCATATCACATATTATGAATTGTATGCGATGTTAATCCTTTTATGCATATTGTATTGCTTAGATCGCGACGGTAGCATTATAAGATGATCCCTCTCAAAAAATTATCAAGTAAAATGTTCACCCTTAGTTAGCACCGTTACCAAGACTCGTCGTTTCGAAGCACCACATGATGACCGGGTGTGATAGAATCAATGTGTGCATATAATGGGAGCAATCCAGATTTGATCATGCAGAAACTAAGGTTAACCTTGAAGAGCCTAGCATGTACAAACATGGTCTCGGAACACGGATCACCGAAAGGTAAAACATGAGTCATATACTAAAAAGAAGGTCTCTAGTGACCTCACCAGGATAGCGAAATTGCTTCCCCGACAACGGCGCTAGAAAAAGGGTTGATACCTTCGATCCGGATTCATGAATGTAGTATAATAGCTTTTTCCCTAGAATACCTAGATTTAATTGAACCTTGGAAAGCAATGCTAATAGAAAATAAATAAGGACATATCTACAAGACTTTGTTTATTTGTTTTACCTTAGTTTACCAGACCAATCTAGTTTACTTTTTATAGTGGGTTGAATCAATGGATGGAGATAGGCCAGGGTTGAAGATCCACCTGGAGCTACACATCATATGGGATAAAAGATAATAATAAGAATATTCATGTGTGTTTGAACGGCGATAATATCTTGTAGGCAACACATCCTAATATACTAGAGTCCTCGTGATGCAGCGGGCATAACAATAGTCTTTTAATACAACCAAGTGCACACCGAAGCCACGGGTTACAAATGATTATTAAGTGAAGAACACGGATTAAAGCATTAAGTGGTGATGTTGTTGTGATCCCGAATGGGTCGCTAAGCAAACACCATACTACCCTTTCTGTCGCTAGAGTTCCTATGAGATCGCCACTAGCCAAGTATCTCACCTCAAGCTTTTATCAATATACGGGATCTTGGATACCTACAAGTCCACAGATCAAGACAAGAGACAAAAAAACAAAATATACAAATCTCAATTGCAAACAAAATACAATACTCCCATGATTAGATGCACATAGTTGTTGCGAGGTTTCTCCCCAACGCGCAGCCCGTGAGGATTACTCACTCATAACAAATAGATCAAGGATAGAAAACATTGTGAAAAATACTTAGATTGAAATCAAATATTCTTACAATGGTCGCCAAATCACAAGGAGGTCTAAAGTACAAAGCAATGACTATGGCTAGTGGAGGGATGGATGGTGGAGTGGATGAACAATGGTGTGGATCTCTTTTGGTGGTGTTGTGATGAAATCTAAGAATGACGGCTCTCTAGGCGGCGGCAGGAGCCTCAAAATATATAGGCGTCTTCACAATATTGTAGGGTTTGACGAGACAAAGCCGTTGGCACCCCGTATGGGCGGGCCCTGCCCGTACCACAGGTCATACGCAGTCTGACGCTTGGAATTTGCTTCCCAATTACTTGGATGTGTGACTTCCTCAAATTCCTTCATTATGACGCCTGATTTTGCATTAAAACCCGTGATTTCCTGCACAACATAATTTAATGCAAGGTTTTGCATATCTTTGCAATTATTAGTCATTAGTGGCAAGGATTGAGAGTTTTTTGTCAACTTCTTGACTAAAAATAATGTTTAATGCAGAGAAAGATGGCAAATTTCAGAGCCATCAAGGGCCTCGAATGAAAGCACATGAGAATAAAAATCGGCGCTTACCCATGGTAAGAGGGCCAGCAATGGAGTTGTAAGCTGGCCTAAGCCTGGTGATTATGTAGTTGGCAATGGGAGAGCCGGCGGTGGCCATGATATTGGTGAAGCCCTTCATATTATGCATGTAGTTGGCCTCCTACATGTCACCCTTGCATGTCAACATCAGTTGTCGATAGATGTGTCTCATGTTCGTGCAAGTCTACGCGCCGAACATGGTGTGGACAGCGGTCCAGACAACAAGCGCGGTCTTGTAACCAATCAGCTAGCATGTGATGTCCTCGTCCATCGAGAAGAGCAGGATACCGAGTACCTTCTAATCTTTCCCTCACCATCTTGTGTACTCGGGGTTGAGGACGATCTTCGCAGCATCACGGATTCGGTGATTGTATTCTCGGGGACGGGTGATACGTCATCAACGTATCTATAATTTTTGATGCTCCATACTTGTTTTGTATCAACTTTGTTATGTTTTGTCTACACTTTGAGGTATTTTTATACATTTTCCGGAACTAACTTATTGATAAGATGTCGCAGTGCCAGTTGCTTGTTTTCTACTGTTTTTTGGTTTTAGAAAAGTTAGTAAAAAATATTCTTGGAATTGGACGGGACAAAAGCCAAAGTCAATATTTTACCAGAAGGAACATAGAGTCCGGAGGGGAGACGAAGTGGGGCCACGAGGCGGCCACACCTGGTGGCGGTGTGGCCAGGGGGCGCGCCAGACCTAGGTGCCTATAAAGTCACCCCGATGCAGAAACCCTAAGTACCCGATCAAAATTACACGAAAGAGTCTATAGCCGCCGCCATATCCATCCCTAGATCAGGGGGATCTGAAGCTCTTCCCGGCACCCTGCCGGAGGGGAGAGATCATCACGGAGGCCTTCTTCATCACCATGCCAGCCTCTGGAGTGATACGTGAGTAGTTCACCCTTGTACTATGGGTCCATACAGTTGATAGATGGTTGGTTCTCCTCCTCTATGCTATCATGTTTAGATCTTGTGAGCTCCGTTCATGATCAAGATCATCTTTATGTAATCCTACACGTGTTTGTTGGGATCTGATGGATATTGAGTACTATGTTCAAGATTGATTATTGATTCTATCATGTCTGTGTTATTTGTGATCTTGCATTCTCTCTGTTGTTCGTAGATGCTTTGGCCAAGTAGATGCTTGCAACTCCAAGAGGGAATATTTATGCTCAATAGTAGGTTCATGCCTCTAGTAATCTGGGGAAGTGACATAAATCTCTAAGGTTGTAGATGTGTTGTTGCTACTAGGGAGAAAACAACAATCCTTTGCCCAAGGGCAATTGTTTTGTTTACTTTACACACTTCGCTTAATGCAATTATCTGTTGCTTGCAACTTAATACTAGAAGGGGTTCAGATGATAACTTGAAGGTGGATTATTAGTCATAGATGAAGTTGGATTACGGTCTATGTATTATGTTGTAATGCCCAAACGAATCTCTTAGGAATCATCATGACCTGTACATGCATATTTATGCATTTTCAATCTATCATTGCCCAACTGTAATTTGTTCACCCAACATGCTATTTATCTTAAGGAGAAACACCTCTAGTGAACTATGGACCCCAGTCCATTCCTTTACCATTGATATACCATCTACTATTTACTTTTACTGTTACTTTCTACATGCAATTATTATCTTCCACACTATATGTTTAATCCTTTGTTTTTAGCAAACCAGTGAGCTTGACAACCTCATTGTAAGTTAGGGCAAAGTTCTGTGGTTGTGTTGTGCAGATTCCAAGTTGCTAGCAACACCTTGGAGTTGTTTCCTTACTTCTACTGGTTCGATAACCTTGGTTTCTGTAACTACCTCGGTGAATTACGCTCCTAGTTACAAGCCTGGATGAGCGGAAATGGTTAAAATAGTACGGTGGGGCCCAAATGCCACTCACAGGTAGACCTTTCGGCCGTCCTAACCATTTCCAAACATCGGAACAAGAACGGGCGGCGTAATCGGCAGGAGAAGGGATCAACTACATACACAAATGAGTATGTATGCAAGCCACCATACAACAGTCCTCAGAGCCATTCCATCTAAAAGAAATAGAAATATTGCAACGCCATACGGCAAGATCCAAATGTCCTAGATAGATATAATAGTTTAGGATATCTCCTCATACATCAAACATCACAGTATCAGGCGGAAGCGGCAAACAAGATCCGAGTACGGATAAGAAGCAAATCAGCAAAAGATGCCCCATAATAAACACATCCCGTCCATAGATCTCACGGATCCCCATTCCCGGAATCTCTACACCGAATGATCGTTGCCCACATCGTCCGTCTCCTCCACCCAGTATCCATCTAGTGAGTGTACCTGTTCATCTGAATCAAATAATTTATCGTGTGAGACCCTAGGGGTACTCAGCAAGTCTTTATGCCTCTAAAGGGGACACAACCTGGGTGACGCAATTGCAGCAAAAGATAATACCTAACAATTCTATAGATACTCGCTAACCATCCGCCTAACCATAGATAGACGGATGTCCGTGAATTAATAATAGCAGTTATAACAGTAATATTAACAGATCCATCCTCTTCCTCGCTTACCAACGAGGAAGCGGACGAACAACCCCCCATCCGTTGGCAGTTTTATTAACCATTCCATGGGTGTTGCACTATTTACTAGTCAGGTACTTAGTCAAATTAAAAGCGGTACTTTAGTTATACTTGTCTATGATCGAGAAACTGTGCTCCAAGTCGTCCATAACCGCGGACACGGCTTTCAGAAAGTTTTACCCTACAGGGGTGCACAAATAGCAACACACACTCGATCAACCTCAGAAAAACCAAATCAAAACCCAACGAGGCATTCACGACAAAGCAATCACAGGATTCAGAATTATTTCAGGGGGCCACCCCATTAAGCTACCCGCAACGAAACTGGCCGGCTCCGAGACGGACTCAAGGTTTGTGTGGACGGTTGTAAACGACTGGGAACCCGAAAGTGTGACTGGGCTTGTCGATACAGCGAAAATGTGTCACGATCCTAAACAGTACAGGTGCTCCTCGCACAATCGTAAATAAAGCAGTAAAGCATGGCATAAGTACAGGATAGTAATAAAGCCCCAAACTAATTGTGGCCCCAAGAAATAAGAATGAATCAAGCTCTGGCTCAGGGGGGTCCCATAAGCCTCCCGGATGTGGATAGCGCGAATATTCAAGGAACAGGAATCAAGTACTCGGGGTCCTACGGGACACAAGTGAGCATGAAAAACCAAATAGCAGATATTGCTCACCGGTGCCACTTTCATTAGTTATCCCATTACTACTCAGGTTAAGTTGTATAGGTACCTTGTTATCCATCAGACACTCACATACCCTACACATGTTGTTCTACGACCCGCATGGCTCAAACAACTCATGTAGTAATGGCTCATGGGATGGAGGAACAAGCTTCGGTGGGGTTTAAAAGTAAAGGCTATGCAGTACTAGGGATTCAGTTTAATGCGATCGCGACTCAATGATGCAAGAATAAGATAGAGGCAATAGGTACTATATGTATGCAAGCATGTGGTAGTGCTTGCCTGGCAGCTCAGTTGAAGCGAGAGAAGGATCTGGGTAGTGCTCCTGGGTTTCTTGATATATCCCCTGCTCAGCGTCTATTTGAAGAAGAACCAAACATACAAGGGCCAACATAAATAAAGTGCACAAGCATGAGAATAAAATGCGACACGCAAACAATCATGCCATGATGAATGATGCACAATTTGCATGGCATTAAAGTAGCATGGCATGGGTGAGGTGTAGAATACAAGAAATAAACATTTTATTGAGTTTTGATCACATTTTATACGTCAATAAGTTGCTGTATACTTTATATTTATATGATGCATGCTGCAAAGCAGAACATGGATTGCATAAACAGAAAGGTCTCGTCGAGCTGATCGAATTAGACATATTATTTGTTAAATTTAGAGTTATAAAACAAAAGTTATTAATTTATTAAGGAAAAAGGGCATTTGTTGTAATTTTAATCAACTTGAAAATTAAAGTGTCCAAAATATATTTTGAAGGCCATATTTGAATTCCTCATATTTTTATGATTTCAAAACATATATTATTTGTATTATTTGGAATTATATTTCAAAAGATATTTGAAAACAGATTTAAATTTGAATTCAAAACAAATTTGAAAAGTTTAATTTAAAACAGAAATCCAGAACTACTTTTTACACCCAACCCAGTACTAGCCCGAGCCACCGACAGGTGGGCCAGCTGCTGACTGGGCGACACAGCGCGCAGAGAGGCTTTTCTCACCACGGGCTCGCCTAGCCACTGAGGCTGCGGGGTGGGCCATCTGGCGCAGGTCCACGTGACAGCGGCGAGGGAGACAGGGAATGACAGGTGGGCCTGGGGCTGGAGCGCGGGTTATGGCCTGAGAAAACAGAGGGACCTCTCTGCAAAAAGTTAGCGCGGCTGACAGTGGGTCCACAAGGTACCGCGGGTTGAGGCGAAACAAAAAGGAGGGGCTATTCGTAAAACTACCACAGGCCCCTGTAGATCTTCTCTGCGGCCGCGGACGGATCGGTGCTCGATCGCGCGGAGTGGGGGGTTCGATCCGGGGGCGTGCGGGTGCGCGCTGGGGGTGCGAGCCAGTGCGGTAGGTGAGGGGAGGTTGCTAGGAGGGGGATGGGCGGCTAGATGAGGCTCTTCGCGACGCGACGACGCAGAGGACGCACGCGCACGCGACGCACCGAGAGCGCTCGACGGTTGGTCCGGCGAGAACAGGGAGCCACGGCGAGGACGGGGGTGTCAGGGAGGATCGTGGGCTCACCGCGGGGTTGTTGGTGCGGTCGTATCGGGCAGAGGAGTGGCCGATCGTCGACGCAGATGTTCCGGCGGGCTAGGATTTGGCGACGGTGGCGGCGGTACCGGCGGTTCCAGCCCTTCTCCTCCTCGACGGCGTGTCCAGGGTGAAGCAGAGGGATTCCCTTGGTCTTCCAGTCCACCTCCTCGACGCGCTTGACGGCCGGAACGACGAAGACGACGACGTGCTGGCGGCGGCCGACGAGAGAGGGTGGGCGTCGGTGGAGAGGGAGGAGAGGAGCGGCAGGGCTCTGGGCGGATCTGGGAGGGGCAGAGGAGACGTGTGGATGAGGGCAAGCGAGAGAGAGGGAGGAGGTGGCGTGCGGGAGTGGGTAGAGGAAAAAGGTGGTCTCGGCCACCTTTTCTTCCCTCCTCTCACGTGCTTGTCGTGAGGCTAGGGCAGGGCAGGCGCATGGGGCTACCAGCTGGGACCAGAGAGCGTCCAAGGAGGGGTAGGCTCGGGTAGGGCTGCTGGCAGAGAGAAGGAGAGAGGGGAGGTAGGCTCGGGTGAGCTAGGGTTGGGGCTAGAGGGGGCTCGGGCAGGAGGGGTAGGGTGGCTAGGTGGGACCTGCAAGGGGAGGCTCGGCATGGTTGGAGGAGAGGGTGAGAAGAGAGGGGGGGTTAGGGTTAGATTAGGTGATCCACTAAGATCAAGCAAGGGTGGAGGATGTGATGATGGATAAGGAGAGTGAGATGAGAGAAGAGGTAGTGTGAGGTTTTAACATGATCCAAACACAAGATCAAGATGAGGGGGTTTAGAATAAGAGAGAAAGGAAGCTCACAAAGAAAGGATCCACTCATAAACCAAAGAGAAACCAAAGGAGAAAGAATGGTGGTGCTTTGCATGGCCCATGCAAAAACATTAAATGCCATGTTCTAACCTTGTGAAAACAAAATAATAAACATGGCATTATTCTTATGCATTTCCAAAAGTGGAATAAAAGCCAAGCAAAAGAATTTGTAGGATTAGATCCATCCTATCTCCCATGAGCTAGATTAAATACCAAAAGAAAATAGAATACAAGCTCATGGATAATGGAATGGTGGAATTATAAGGTGGTGACCGTGAGAGGTGATGGAGTTGAATAAAAGATATGCCCCCAACTCAACTTGGGCATTTAAACAATATATAAATAACCAAATACAATATTAAGAGGCAATTACAATTTACAATGCATATGAGAGAAGAACCAACACAACAAGGGTTTTATATGATGCTCAAATGCAAGGCGGCATGATGACATGAGCATGATATAATTATGATGCAACAATTATGTATAGGAAGTAGCATTTATATAGACTAGGCTAGTAGCATTGCAATTGTTAGACAATTGGGATGCTACAACTCTCCCCCACTAAACAAGAATCTCGCCCCGAGATTCCTAGGAAAAATAAAACAAGACAAGGAGAGGCGGGTGTTCGAACGAAGGTGACCCTCACGTTCCCAAGTTGATGAACAACGGAATGGTGCGACCACTACACCTTGCAAAACTTGCTAGACTTGTTGCGAGTCTTGCGTTTTGCTTGAGAAACAACGGTTAGAAGAGTTGAAGGATTGTCGTGAGACAAGAAGGATAGGATGGGCATAGCTCCGGTTTTCCAAGAATCATGATAAAAGAATATAACCACTTGTGAAAGAAAAGGAGAAGATGATGTATCATGGATAAAGAAAGACACACCATTAAGATTAAAGATTTACCAATACGAGAGAGGATGAATCTTTGTCTCGCCGAAAGAAAGGAGCTAGATTGGAGAGGTTTTGAACCACTATTACAATAGCATCGTATCTTCTCTCGGATTTGAGAAAAGAAGTTCGGAAACAATATTGCCTTCAAACAATAGAGTCCCTTGATAACAACAGAAAGATTTAGTTAGACATCGTCGGATTAGATTCTTGTTGCGCCGGTAAGAACCAAGGATCACGCAATTTAGGTGCACAGACATAACTTCCAGAGATGGATGTGAAGCCAGATCATGGTGGAATCCCGAGAAGCAAAGAATATGGAGGATCTGGAGTTTATTGTAGAGATACTTATTGCTTTCTTTAGCCTTGAGGCTAACGCAATAGATTTGCGGCTGATGGCATCAACCATAATTGGCTTTACCACAGAAAAAGAATTGATGAAACAAAGAGAGAGATAGTTTCCTTTCATCTTGTTTGGGGATGTCGAGCATCGGTAGAATGATGAAGGCAGAAAAGGAGTTTGCGTTTGTTTCCACTAGATGCTTGAATATTTTGCTCCATCTAGAATAGACAGACCACCAACAAGAGATTATTGATTACTTACTTCGAGAGAGCACTCCGAAAAAACAAGGACGGAAGTAAAAGTATCAAGGGATAAAGGCCACTTCTAACTTCCGTGGAATGAGTGAAATCACATTAATTCACCAATTCAATGTACAAGAGCGAATGATAAGAGTAGTGGTATGGTAGCTACTCCATCCCGCACTCAAAGCATTACTCCGCACATGAATAAGAAAATCATGCAACCCATCTACCAAAACAGACTGAAGGTGTTGGCAAAAACTCATAGAACTCCGTTAGAAAACAAGGATAGATGCAAACGATTCGCCGGATTCATAGATAGATAAATATGATGATGTTGTCGTCATGTCGGAAGTACCAAGACACCGGAAAGATATAAAGGAAGATCACGGAGACAACTGCAAAATTTCACAGATATAGAAAAAGATAGCACCACTTGAACAGAAGGAATACAAGATCTGGAAGGTCTTCATGGCCTCCGGTGGATTGAGCATAGACGATAGAGCGAGAGGGTTTCAAGAGATTACTTAACGAGATTGAGGTGAAAGAACTCCATGTTCTTCTTGAAATGATTGAGAGAGATTTAGCAGCCTTGAGGAAATCTTCAGGGGAACTACGATGATAACTTGCCAACAAGGAACAACTCCGGATTGGTTGAAGATGGAGGATGGAATTAACAATGGACTTGCTGATTCCAGAGTTGAAGTAATGTATTTAGCAGAAGGACGTGGTCGAGATATGTGACTTCAAAAAGTCAGAATTCTCACTTTGAGACTTTGCACACAGGCAGTGCTCACGAAGCTCGAGAGAAAGAGACGCAGATGATCTTCCATGACCTTCCCTAGATATCGAATAGGCAAGCATATTATCAACATATACCACCATGGATTAACAAGATATTCCCAGAATACCAAGTTCAAGAGGCGGGAGAACGAACAAATGCTCGAAACACTTTCTGAGCTCAACGCTCTTTGAAAGATCAACGTTACGAGTAAGGATTCCTGTTGAAGAAGATGCGCTGAGAGAATAGGTTAACTGGTCCTTCGGAAGAAAAAGAGATGTCACCTGGTTCACATTGTCGATCGGATCACCGGTTACAAAGATAAAGAGATCTTGGATAAGAACTGATGATAGCTCATACCTTAAGCAAAGCTATCAGAGACGAAAAGATGCAATTCCCTCGTATCCAGGAGAATTGTGCAGATATGGGGTTCAAAAGGATGTGCAGCATGATGGACAGATGATAGACCGCCGTAGTGCTTGGAGAAACTCTGGATTGCCAAAGATGCTTGAATATGCATAGATATGATCGCGGTGTACTCAAAATCACAGGAGATAACCGTCACCATTTGGAGGATAGTGGTGATTGCATTTTACATATTCCACTCAAGATAAGTGTCATATAGCTATGCCGAGAACCAAATTACAATCAGCATCGGATCGACACATGTTATGTAATTAGCCCAAGAGAATTGGAGATGAAAAGAAACTCTAGGATTAAGCGCCGGTGACAAAAGAATGAGTTAGCATGGACATGCTGATAAAAGGGAGATAGATAATGTTTCACACACGACTGAAAAGGAGTGTGGAAGCACAGATGTATCAAAGAAATTTTTTCCGCATTTTTCAGCATTAAAATACCAATAGATGCGCAAAAACACTTATCAGGTAGCGATTAGCAACAGATGCTTACACAGAATGTGGAGTTGCTAGAAGGAAGGACACCCTTAAGAAGATGGCACCGGTTAACAAGGAGTCGGATAGATCGCGCCGGTATTCAAAAGCCTGTCAGTATGGAATGTACCAACAGTTGATAACCAAAGGCAAATAAAGATAACATGTTGGATACAACAGATAGACAAGGAATTACACACACACACACACATTCTATGGTACTACGGAAACCCAGAACACGTGAATCCTAGTTTGAATTTTAAGAAGAGGATTGAAAACGTTACACTTCCTTACCAGAAAAGGGTGGGTGGGTGGGTAAGAAGAAAAGTGAAAGCAGTCCTACTCTCGCGTTTTGTTTTTCCCTAGTATACATAGCTACCAAAAATATTTGCTAGACTGACAACGACCATTTGGCTGAGACCCTGAAGGGCGGGATGGCTCTAATACCAATTGTAACTACCTCGGTGAATTACGCTCCTAGTTACAAGCCTGGATGAGTGGAAATGGTTAAAATAGTACGGTGGGGCCCAAATGCCACTCACAGGTAGACCTTTCGGCCGTCCTAACCATTTCCAAACATCGGAACAAGAACGGGCGGCGTAATCGGCAGGCGAAGGGATCAACTACATACACAAATGAGTATGTATGCAAGCCACCATACAACAGTCCTCAGAGCCATTCCATCTAAAATAAATAGATATATTGCAACGCCATACGGCAACATCCAAATGTCCTAGATAGATATAATAGTTTAGGATATCTCCTCATACATCAAACATCAGAGTATCAGGCGGAAGCGGCAAACAAGATCCGAGTACGGATAAGAAGCAAATCGGCATAAGATTCCCCATAATAAACACATCCCGTCCACAGATCTCAAGGATCCCCGTTCCCGGAATCTCTACACCGAATGATCGTTGCCCACATCGTCCGTCTCCTCCACCCAGTATCCATCTAGTGAGTGTACCTGTTCATCTGAATCAAATAATTTATCGTGTGAGACCCTAGGGGTACTCAGCAAGTCTTTATGCCTCTAAAGGGGACACAACCTGGGTGACGCAATTGCAGCAAAAGATAATACCTAACAATTCTATAGATACTCGCTAACCATCCGCCTAACCATAGATAGACGGATGTCCGTGAATTAATAACAGCAGTTATAACAGTAATATTAACAGATCCATCCTCCTCCTCGCTTACCAACGAGGAAGCGGACGAACAACCCCCCATCCGTTGGCAGTTTTATTAACCATTCCATGGGTGTTGCACTATTTACTAGTCGGGTACTTAGTCAAATTAAAAGCGGTACTTTAGTTATACTTGTCTATGATCGAGAAACTGTGCTCCAAGTCGTCCATAACCGCGGACACGGCTTTCAGAAAGTTTTACCCTGCAGGGGTGCACAAATAGCAACACACACTCGATCAACCTCGGAAAAACCAAATCAAAACCCAACGAGGCATTCACGACAAAGCAATCACATGATTCAGAATTATTTCAGGGGGACACCCCATTAAGCTACCCGCAACAAAACTGGCCGGCTCCGAGACGGACTCAAGGTTTGTGTGGACGGCTGTAAACGACTGGGAACCCGAAAGTGTGACTGGGCTTGTCGATACAGCGAAAACGTGTCACGATCCTAAACAGTACAGGTGCTCCTCGCACAATCGTAAATAAAGCAGTAAAGCATGGCATAAGTACAGGATAGTAATAAAGCCCCAAACTAATTGTGGCCCCAAGAAATAAGAATGAATCAAGCTCTGGCTCAGGGGGGTCCCATAAGCCTCCCGGATGTGGATAGCGCGAATATTCAAGGAACAGGAATCAAGTACTCGGGGTCCTACGGGACACAAGTGAGCATGAAAAACCAAATAGCAGATATTGCTCACCGGTGCCACTTTCATTAGTTATCCCATTACTACTCAGGTTAAGTTGTATAGGTACCTCGTTATCCATCAGACACTCACATACCCTACACATGCTGTTCTACGACCCGCATGGCTCAAACAACTCCTGTAGTAATGGCTCATGGGATGGAGGAACAAGCTTCGGTGGGGTTTAAAAGTAAAGGCTATGCAGTACTTGGGATTCAGTTTAATGCGATCGCGACTCAATGATGCAAGAATAAGATAGAGGCAATAGGTACTATATGTATGCAAGCATGTGGTAGTGCTTGCCTGGCAGCTCAGTTGAAGCGAGAGAAGGATCTGGGTAGTGCTCCTGGGTTTCTTGATATATCCCCTGCTCAGCGTCTATTCGAAGAAGAACCAAACAAACAAGGGCCAACATAAATAAAGTGCACAAGCATGAGAATAAAATGCGACACGCAAACAATCATGCCATGATGAATGATGCACAATTTGCATGGCATTAAAGTAGCATGGCATGGGTGAGGTGTAGAATACAAGAAATAAACATTTTATTGAGTTTTGATCACATTTTATACGTCAATAAGTTGTTGTATACTTTATATTTATATGATGCATGCTGCAAAGCAGAACATGGATTGCATAAACAGAAAGGTCTCGTCGAGCTGATCGATTTAGACATATTATTTGTTAAATTTGGAGTTATAAAACAAAAGTTATTAATTTATTAAGGAAAAAGGGCATTTGTTGTAATTTTAATCAACTTGAAAATTAAAGTGTCCAAAATATATTTTGAAGGCCATATTTGAATTCCTCATATTTTTCTGATTTCAAAACATATATTATTTGTATTATTTGGAATTATATTTCAAAAGATATTTGAAAACAGATTTAAATTTGAATTCAAAACAAATTTGAAAAGTTTAATTTAAAACAGAAATCCAGAACTACTTTTTACACCCAACCCAGTACTAGCCCGAGCCACCGACAGGTGGGCCAGCTGCTGACTGGGCGACGCAGCGCGCAGAGAGGCTTTTCTCACCACGGGCTCGCCTAGCCACTGAGGCTGCGGGGTGGGCCATCTGGCGCAGGTCCACGTGACAGCGGCGAGGGAGACAGGGAATGACAGGTGGGCCTGGGGCTGGAGCGCGGGTTATGGCCTGAGAAAACAGAGGGACCTCTCTGCAAAAAGTTAGCGCGGCTGACAGTGGGTCCACGAGGTACCGCGGGTTGAGGCGAAACAAAAAGGAGGGGCTATTCGTAAAACTACCACAGGCCCCTGTAGATCTTCTCTGCGGCCGCGGACGGATCGGTGCTCGATCGCGCGGAGTGGGGGGTTCGATCCGGGGGCGTCCGGGTGCGCGCTGGGGGTGCGAGCCAGTGCGGTAGGTGAGGGGAGGTTGCTAGGAGGGGGATGGGCGGCTAGATGAGGCTCTTCGCGACGCGACGACGCAGAGGACGCACGCGCACGCGACGCACCGAGAGCGCTCGACGGTTGGTCCGGCGAGAACAGGGAGCCACGACGAGGACGGGGGTGTCAGGGAGGATCGTGGGCTCACCGCGGGGTTGTTGGTGCGGTCGGATCGGGCAGAGGAGTGGCCGATCGTCGACGACGCAGACGTTCCGGTGGGCTAGGGTTTGGCGACGGTGGCGGCGGTACCGGCGGTTCCAGCCCTTCTCCTCCTCGACGGCGTGTCTAGGGTGAAGCAGAGGGATTCCCTTGGTCTTCCAGTCCACCTCCTCGACGCGCTTGATGGCCGGAACGACGAAGACGACGACGTGCTGGCGGCGGCCGGCGAGAGAGGGTGGGCGTCGGTGGAGAGGGAGGAGAGGAGCGGCAGGGCTCTGGGCGGATCTGGGAGGGGCAGAGGAGACGTGTGGATGAGGGCAAGCGATAGAGAGGGAGGAGGTGGCGTGCGGGAGTGGGTAGAGGAAAAAGGTGGTCTCGGCCACCTTTTCTTCCCTCCTCTCACGTGCTTGTCGTGAGGCTAGGGCAGGGCAGGCGCATGGGGCTACCAGGTGGGACCAGAGAGCGTCCAAGGAGGGGTAGGCTCGGGTAGGGCTGCTGGCAGAGAGAAGGAGAGAGGGGAGGTAGGCTCGGGTGAGCTAGGGTTGGGGCTAGAGGGGGCTCGGGCAGGAGAGGTAGGGTGGCTAGGTGGGACCTGCAAGGGGAGGCTCGGCATGGTTGGAGGAGAGGGTGAGAAGAGAGGGGGGGTTAGGGTTAGATTAGGTGATCCACTAAGATCAAGCAAGGGTGGAGGATGTGATGATGGATAAGGAGAGTGAGATGAGAGAAGAGGTGGTGTGAGGTTTTAACATGATCCAAACACAAGATCAAGATGAGGGGGGTTAGAATAAGAGAGAAAGGAAGCTCACAAAGAAAGTATCCACTCATAAACCAAAGAGAAACGAAAGGAGAAAGAATGGTGGTGCTTTGCATGGCCCATGCAAAAACATTAAATGCCATGTTCTAACCTTGTGAAAACAAAATAATAAACATGGCATTATTCTTATGCATTTCCAAAAGTGGAATAAAAGCCAAGCAAAAGAATTTGTAGGATTAGATCCATCCTATCTCCCATGAGCTAGATTAAATACCAAAAGAAAATAGAATACAAGCTCATGGATAATGGAATGGTGGAATTATAAGGTGGTGACCGAGAGAGGTGATGGAGTTGAATAAAAGATATGCCCCCAACTCAACTTGGGCATTTAAACAATATATCAATAACCAAATACAATATCAAGAGGCAATTACAATTTACAATGCATATGAGAGAAGAACCAACACAACAAGGGTTTTATATGATGCTCAAATGCAAGGCGGCATGATGACATGAGCATGATATAATTATGATGCAACAATTATGTATAGGAAGTAGCATTTATATAGACTAGGCTAGTAGCATTGCAATTGTTAGACAATTGGGATGCTACAGTTTCATAACTAAGGAAAAACTTGCTGTTGTGCTTATCACACCTTGCTCTTGGGGTCTCCCAACAGGCTCTACGTCAACCGGGACACCATCAACGGGCATCTCTGCATCGAGATGGCCGTGCAGATGTGCTACCAAGAGATTCGAAAGCATGAGCCCTCGCCATAGGGAGAAATTGGTTTGCCCAAGACGGACGGGGCTAGAGAACACCACCGAGGCAGGTGCGGTGGCCACCGACAAAGACGCAAGGGCGCCAACCACCTTCGAGAGCTAGAGCAACAATGACATCATGAAACAGATGCCAATCAAGGGACACACTGAAGGGAATATGCCCTGAGAGGCAATAATAAAGTGTTTATTATGTGTATTTCAAGTATATGATAGATGTTTATTTTGCATGCTATAGTTGTATTAATACGGAAACGTTAATACATGTGTGTTTAATAAACAAACAGAAAGTTCCTAGTTATGCCTCTCTCATAAACTAGCTCGTTGATTAACAAGATGATCAAGGTTTACTGATCATGGACATTGGATGTTGTTAATAACAGGATCACAACATTAGTGTAATGGTGTGATGAACATTCATCCGAAGTATAGCATTACGATCAAAGTCATTGAGTTTATATTGCTATAACAACTTACGAAGTGATCCTAATCCTTAGACCATGAGATCATGTCAATCACTAACACTGGAAGATTTTCTTGATAACATCAAACGTCACACCGTAACAGGGTGATTATAAAGATGGATTCAGAACTAATAAAGTGTTATGTTGAGGCTCATGGATCGAGAGTGGAATTTGTTCATCCCGATGACAGATAGATATACTCTGGGCCCTCTCGGTGATATCACATTGATTAGCTTGCAAGCAAGTGATTTGATCACTAGAATGTTATATCACAGGAACGAGAAAAGAGTGCATGTCGGTAACGAGATCAAACTAGGTATGGAGATACCGATGATCGAATCTCGGACATGTAATATATCGTGAAACAAAGGGATTAAGATACTAGCGTAAAAGGTCCCGACGATCACAAGAAAGTCATCGTTGAATGTGTGGGAGTCAGTATGGGTCTCCAGATCCCGCTTCTGATTATTGATCCGAGAGGGATCTCGATCATGTCCGCATTATTCACGAACCGTAGGGTGACACACTTAAGAGACACCGACATCCAATTGGAGCAAATATTTCATGCCAAAGAATGAACAACTGCAGGAATTTATTTCACTAGATACCGAAACAGGTTTTTGGGTGAAATTGCATAAAGTGGTTATGCATGTGAAATAGAATTCTAGCAAGGGGTTATTTGTGAATGTTTGTCATTAAAGTAATTGACAAAATTCTGAATAAAATAAAAGAGTTTTATTTAATGAGAGTTTGCATTAAATTTGGTGGAAATTTAATGGGAATTTGAGTGGACTTTTGAGTGGAGGGAATTTAAAGGAGATTTGTGAGTGGAGTGTCCACCCACATGAAGAGGGGAGGGCAAGGGGGCAGCCCCCATGTGCCGGCCACCCCCTTGGGGTTCCCCCCCTCCTCCTATAAAAGGAGCCCCCCTCCTCACTTGTCTCTCACACCTCCTCGTGAAGGATCTCTCTCCCCCTCTAGAATTTATCCCCCATGGTCTCGGACTAGCGAGATACATGTTCCCGGTGGCTATTCGGCAAGAAAGAGTTGTGCTTCCGCTGCATCGCTGGAGCGAGGAGGCGGAGGTTGCTCGGTGCCTCGAACGTGTGTGCAAGCATGGATGCGCTGCTGATTTGCGGCGCTAGGACTTCCTCTCGATCTTGAGATCGGCAAGAGATCGTCTACATCAACCACGAGTTGAACTCGTTAAGCTTTGTCGGTCTTCAAGGGTATGTTCTCTACGGATATACATCCGCCCGTTGTTTGTATCTAGTAGATAGATCTTGGTATATAGTTCACATCGTAGGAAATTTTTTGTTTTCTATGTTGCGAACCCTACACACACGCACGGGAGAGAGATCGGGAGGTGCGTGTAAACGCGATCTCGCCGATCGGGATATGGAAGCTGTGGCGCGGAGCGAAGCCTCGCTCTGATACCAAGATAAAGACGTGATTAGGTTTCCGCACGGTAACAGCCCCGCACCTCTTCTATTATATACTTAAGACAGGTCATAAGCACACATGTACACATACACGTATTCTACATGAATACGACTGATCCTTAACGGATACAATGCCAACTAGGCTTTCTTGATTACCTGACATGTATTAAATGAGGAGAGTTTTCTAAAATAAAGGAGGAGAAAGAGGTTTTTCTTCAACAAATGAGTAGAAAAGAGTCGATTATGCTAACTAGCTATGTTACCTAAAACTAGTCATAGTGGGAAATAATATACACTAGTAATAACATACATATGCTACTAGTTTATGCTACTATCTTTATAGTAGATAAAATTATATTTATGGCAACATAGTCTTATTTATTATATGATAGCAATATAACTAGCTACCCATCATGCTGCATGCGCATGCCATCGCCATCGTAGAATTAGTTGTCGAGAGCACAAACAAATTGACAGAAAGCGTATACACCTAATGGGAAAACTAATGTCGTTGTATCATGAACATGGTAGCATGAATAGAGAGATGTAAAATATGCATGCCATCCACACACACATAAGATTTTCACAGGCTGTGGCCCTTACCATGACAACGGGCCTTTGTATTTCATGCATGCTAGAACACGACGTCTTCCTATGAACCTAGAACACGCGTCTTTTCATGATCCTAGAACACACGTCTTCACACGGACCATGTCCACGTGATCTTGTTCATTCAACCTGGATTTTTTTTGCATCAGGCAATTTACGAAAATTAGCATACCAATCAGATGCAGGGATGGCGGCCATTACAATAGTTCTTCGAGCCAGATGCCAAATGAGAACAATTAGAAAACGCGCTGTGGAGTTGGTCTTTGTTACCCACATTCACTTGCTAGTTATTTAGTAATATGTTGCTGCCAACTGGAAAAGAAACATCATGTTGCGGGAAAATATTGGAAACACACAAAAACAGTATGGTATCCAATCTAGATTTGGAAACCCACAAACACACTATTGTAGTCTCCAAGCTAGAATTGAAAACCTACAAACACATGGCCGTGGTCTCCAAGATAGAATTGGAAACCCACAAACACATGACCATGATCTCCAAGCTACAAAGGGAACGACAAAAGAAAACCCGTACGCCAGAAAAGAGAAGGATGATAAAGAACGTCGTTAACGGAACAACATTAGGAGACGATGGTGTAGATATGGTGGGATCACCATCTAGCAACATTATATGATGCAATCTCTATGCATAGCTAGCACCATGAGTAGCAATTCCGCTTTGTTATCTAATATGTTACCACAAACCTCTCTATCCTTATTTATGGTATGGCATATCATCAATCTTAGTTGGCACCGCATGTTGTTGCAATTGCTATGCACAGCTAGCATTGATCGTGAGTAACCCTAATCCTCGAACCATGAGATTATGTCAATCACAAACTTTAGAGGAGTTCTTAGATGACATCAAACATCACACCGTAAGAGGGTGGCTATAAATGTGTCATTGGGTAGTCTAAAAGTATTAGTTGAGGCTTATGAATCAAGAATGAGATTTTTTCCATCCAGATGTCGGAGAGATATACTCTAGACCTCTCGGTGATATCACATCAACACCGCTTGCAAGCATGTGACTATGTCACAAGTATGTCATATCACACAATGAGTAAAGAGTATTTGTCAGTAACGATATTGAACTAAGGTATGGTTGATACCGATGATTGGATCTCAGGCAAGTAAAATATCGCGAGACAAACGGAATTGGGTACAATGTTAATGGTTCACGCGATTATAAGATTCATAGTTGAATATGTGGGAGTCATTACAGATCTCCAGGTCCCGCTGTTGACTATTGATCTGAGATGTTTCTCGATCATGTCTGCATTATTCACGGACCGTAAAGTGACACACTTAATGCTCATTGACATGTCTGAGAATATAATGTATGTTGGAGAAAAGTTTAGGAACCATCGGAACCATTTCAAGTACTATATTCAAAAAACACCAGAATTGTTTCAAGAATATAAAAAAGGACAAGGGGGTAATTGTTAATGTTTGTTAATTAAAATAATTAACAATTATTATTCTGAAATAAAAATTGTTTTTATTCATTAAGTGCATTTTTTGAGTGGAAAGTCCACTAGCATTTATGGGGAAGTGAGTGGAGCTCCCACCCACCTAATAGGGGAGAGGTGAGGGCACTCCATGGTGGCAACCTCCTCCCCTATATAAGGAGGTGTGGTGATCCTCTCATACTCACACTCTAGTACAAGCTCTCTTCCCCTCTCGTATTGGCTTTTAGATTAGCGAGAACAATGGCAAAGTAGTTCTCTCCGGTGGATCTTCTGCTTTTGCTACCCCACTAGATCGAGGGTACGAGAGTTGTCCTCGAGCTGTAGGTGTGACCGGGTACAGAGGCGCTGCCGAACTGCAAAGCACATCTACTAGATCTTGAGATTGGCATGTGATCGTCTACAACACCCACGAAATCAGATTTTATTAAAAGCTTTCGGTCTTTGAGTGTGAGTTTTTCTGGTTAACCCCTTACTCGTTACTTGCATATACTAGATTAGATCTTGGCGTAATTAGGTGTTCATAATGTAGATTTTTTTTTTGGTTTTCTATGGTGCGAACCCGACGATGACGCAACATGTGACGCCCCCCCCCCCCCCCCCGAGACAGAATCTAGAGGTTGTCATCGGGGATGATGGGAAATATTGCATGCGTGGAGGACACAACAGATGGCGATGGTGTCACCGATGCCTGTGAAGGCGGATCCTGCCCGGATCCATGCTCCCGACGCTCTTAGCCCCATGGTGGGCGCCAACTGTCGTTGTATCGCCAACGAGTACATCATGATGGGGGTCCTCGAAGAGAGTTTAGAGAGGTGGAGAATAAGGTGACGAGCATACGGGACGATATGCATAAGTTGCCTATGTTCAAATTCTCACGACAATGACGAGATCCTACTCCTACTATAAATCAATATAATGACAACAAGTGCTGGATTACAATGATGTGTGTAAGTTTTGCCTGAAGGGCTCCCGTTGGCGGCTTATAAGCGGCCAGACCTAGGATTAGAAGGAGAGTCCTAGGTGGATCGGTAATAGAGTCCTAGAATAACAAGTATACTACGCTTTTGTGTCCTCCAAGACGTCGACTTCCATAATTGCGGTGACCCAGCATACCACTGCATGTGTAGTACACTATAGTCGCTGACATGACACTCACAGAACACCGTTCCGTAAATATTGAAGGGTTTCGCGGCATAGTAAATCAAAATTTTCTACAGAGCGAACAGAGGGAAAGCCAAGATCTAATCTAGGAGATGCAAACAACGAGAGAGATTGGATTAGATCTTCATACCCTTGAAGATTCGCACAGCGGAACGTTCGTCGGAACGTGGGTGATGTAGTCGTACTCGCTTCTCCTCCTCGCGATCCGATCCGATCTAGCACCACAAGTGGCGGTGCCTCCGTGAGATGCACACGTGCAGCACCTCGACGTCTCCTCCTTCCTCGGACCAGCGAGTATGGTGGAGAGATAGATTGGATCTACAACACGACGGCGTGGTGTATATGGTGGAGAATTTCTGCTGCAGGGCTTCGCCTACAAACAGTCGGGAGGGAGAGAGGAAGGTAGCAAGTCTGCTAGGGCTTGGAGGAAGGTGTGTGTGTGGGGGGGGAGGGGGCGCACCACCCCTCTATATATAGAGGGGGGGCGGCCAGCCCTTGCCCCTCCTCCAAGCCTATCTCTAGTTTAAACAATTTAAACTCTCCTTTATCTAGAAATCCTATCTCTAGTTTAAACGATTTAAACTCTCCCTTATCTAGAAATTCTATCCCGAGATTTAAACGAGTCAAATCTCTCTAGAATCGGCTGGGCCCTATGGGGCCTTGTGCCCCTGGCCCAATGCGGCCAGGACACTCCCTCATAGGCCCATGCCCCCTCCCGGAAGGTGGGGCCACGTTGGTCCCCTTCCGGAAGGTTCTAGAAGCTTCCGGTACAATACCGATTAACCCGGAACAATTCCGAACTCCAAAAACTGCACTGCCTTATATGAATCTTATTCTCCGGACCATTCCGGAACCTCTCGTGATATCCCGGATCCCATCCGAGACTCCGAACAAAAATTCATAAAACAATTATCCAATCTATCCTAGCGTCGATATACGTTAAGTGTGTGACCCTGCGGGTTCGAGAATATGCAGACATGATCTTCTATCAATAATCAACAGCGGGGTCTGGGCACCCATATTGACTCCCACACATTCATCGATGATCATATCGGATGAACCACGATTCCAGGATTCAATCAATCCCATATATATATTCCCTTCGTCTCGCGATATTTTACTTGCCCGAGATTCGATCGTCGGTACCGTCATACCTAGTTCAATCTCGTTCACAGCAAGTACTTTACTCGTTCCGTAATCCGATATCACTTTGTGATTAACTCCTTAACCACATGCTTGCAAGCGGTGTTGATATCGATTACCGAGTGGGCCCGAAGTGTATCTCTCCGACTTGGGAGGGACAAATTCCATCTCGATACATACAACCCAACAGATACTTTCCGATCACCTGAGAGACACCTTTATGATCACCCTCTCATAGGATGACGTTTGATGACCTCAAATATTTCTTCCGGTACCAGGGAGTTGCATTATCTCATGGTCTAAGGAATACAATATTTGACATAGGAAAAGCTTCGCAAAGACGAACACGATGACACGATCTAATTGCTCTGCTTTGTTTGGGTCTATCCACCATATCATTCTCCCAATGATATGATCTCATTATCAATTGACAACTCATGTCTATAGTTAGGAAACCTTAACCATCATTGATCAATGAGCTAGTCCATAGAGGCGTACTAGGGACACGGTGTTGTTTACAAACCACACAAGTATTAAAGTTTCCGCTTAATACAATTCTAGCATGAAACATAAACTTTATCATGAACAAGAATTATAATAATAACATCTTTATTATTGCCTCTAGGGCATAATTCCAACAGTCTCCCACTTGCACTAGAGTCAATAATCTAGTTTACATCTGGCAACAATCTCACACCCATGGCACTGAGGTGTTGATCATGTTTTACACGTGGAAGAGGTTTAGTCAATGGATCTGCGACATTCAGATCCGTATGTACTTTGCTAATCTTCAGATCTCCATCTGCTATATAATCTCGGATTATATGAAACTTGCGGTTGATATGCTTGGTCTTTGGATGATATCTTGGTTCCTTAGCGAGTGCTATGGCGCCAGTGTTGTCACACAATATCTCCAGTGGGTCCAATGCACTTGGAACCACGCCAAGCTCAGTGATGAAGTTTCTGATCCAAACTCCTTCACTTGACGCTTCTGCAGCAGCCATGTATTCCGCTTCTACTGTAGATCCCGCGATCACGCTTTGCTTGCAGCTTCTCCAGCTCACAGCTCCTCCATTCAAAATATAAACGTATCCTGTCTGAGATTTAGAATCATCCTTGTCGGTGTCGAAACTAGCATCGACGTAACCTTTTACGACAAGCTGTTCATCACCCCCATAGACTAAGAACATTTCTTTAGTTCTATTTAGGTACTTTAGGATGTTCTTCACGGCTGTCCAGTGTTCCACTCCTGGATCACTTTGATATCTGCTCGTCAAACTAAGAGCATTGGACACATCCGGTCTAGTACACAGCATGGCATACATGATGGAACCTATGGCCGAGGCATAAGGCACTTTGCTCATAGCTTCCCTATCATTTACCGTAGCTGGACACTGAGCCTTGCTCAATATCTTACCTGACAACATAGGCACTGAACCTTTCTTTGCCTTATCCATTCTGAACCTTTTCAGAACTTTGTCTAGGTATGTACTCTGGCTTAAAGCTATCAGGCGTCTTTGTCTATCTCTATAGATCTTGATGCCCAATATATAAGCAGCTTCACCTAGGTCTTTCATTGAAAAACACTTGTTCAAATAACTCTTCACATCGTTAAGCATGTTGATGTCATTTCCGATAATCAATATGTCATCCACATACAGTACCAGAAACGTCACCGAGCTCCCACTCACTTTCTTGTAGATGCAAGCTTCGTAGCAATTTGGAACAAATCCAAAGCTCTTGATCACTTGATCAAAACGAAGGTTCCAACTCCGAGATGCTTGCTTCAGTCCATAAATGGAACGCTGAAGTTTGCATACTTTACTAGCATCCTTAGGATCGACAAAACCTCGGGTTGCATCATATACAACTCTTCATCAATGTTGCCATTGAGAAAAGCAGTCTTGACATCCATCTGCCATATTTCATAATCATGAAACGCAGCAATTGCTAATAAAATCCGAATGGACTTAAACATCGCTACGGGAGAGAAAGTCTCATCGTAGTCAACACCTTGAACTTGTCGAAAACCTTTTGCGACAAGCCGTGCTTTATAGACGGTAACATTACCATCCGCGTCCGTTTTCTTCTTGAATATCCATTTGCACTCAACGGCCTTTCGGTCGCTAGGAGGATCCACCAAAGTCCATACTTGGTTTTCGCTCATGGATCCCAATTCGGATTTCATGGCTTCCAGCCATTTCTTAGAGTCTGGGCTCATCATCGCTTCCTCATAGTTCGTAGGTTCACTGTCTTCTACCAACAAGACAGTCAAGACAGGGTTGCCGTACCACTCAGGAGGGGCACGCGACCTTGTCGACCTGCGACGTTCAGTAGCAGCATCGTCCGAAGCTTCATGATCCTTGTCATTAGCTTCCTCTATTGTTGGTGCAGGCGGCACTGGAACAATTTCAGGTGCTGCGCTACTCTCCAATTCAAGAGAAGGTTCAATAACCTCGTCTATCTCTACTTTCCTCCCACTCACTTCTTTCGATAGAAACTCCTTCTCAAGAAAGGAACCGTTCTTTGCGACAAACACTTTGCCTTCGGTTCTGTGATAGAAGGTATACCCAATAGTTTCCTTAGGGTATCCTATGAAGACGCATTTCTCCGCTTTGGGTTCGAGCTTGTCCGGCATCAACTTCTTGACGTAAGCTTCGCATCCCCAAACTTTAAGAAATGACAACTTAGGTTTAGCACCAAACCACAGTTCATACGGTGTCGTCTCAACGGATTTAGATGGAGCCCTATTTAAAGTGAATGCAGCGGTTTCTAATGCATAACCCCAAAATGATAACGGCAAATCAGTAAGAGACATCATCGATCGGACCATATCTAATAGGGTTCGATTCCGGCGTTCAGACACACCATTGCGCTGTGGTGTTCCGGGTGGCGTGAGTTGCGAAACAATTCCGCTTGCTTTAAGATGCGTGAGAAAATCATAACTCAAATATTCGCCCCCACGATCGGATCGTAGAAACTTAATCTTTCTGTTACGATGGTTCTCCACTTCATTCTGAAATTCCTTGAACTTTTCAAATGTTTCAGAGTTATGTTTCATTAAATAGATATACCCATATCTACTTAAGTCATCGGTAAAAGTGAGGAAATAGCGATATCCACCGCGCGTCGAAACACTCATCGGTCCGCATACATCGGTATGTATGATTTCCAACAAGTCCGTTGCTCGCTCCATCATACCGGAGAACGGGGTTTTGATCATCTTGCCCATGAGGCATGGTTCGCATGTGTCAAATGATTCAAAATCAAGAGACTCCAAAAGTCCATCAGAATGGAGTTTCTTCATGCGCTTTACTCCAATATGACCTAGACGACAGTGCCACAAATAAGTAGTATTATCACTATCTACTTTGCATCTCTTAGCCTCAATGTTATGGATGTGTGTTTCATCCCTTTCGAGATTTAGAAGAAAAAACCATTCACAAGAGGTGCATGACCATAAAAGATGTTACTCATATAAATAGAACAACCATTATTCTCCGATTTAAATGAATAACCGTCTTGCAATAAACACGATCCGGAAATAATGTTCATGCTCAACGCAGGCACATAATAACATTTATTAAGGTTTAAAACTAATCCCGAAGGTAAAACTAAGGAGAGCGTGCCGACGGCCATCACATCAACTCTTGATCCGTTGCCAACGCGCATCGTCACCTCATCCCTCGCAAGCCGCCGTCTATTCCGTAGCTCCTGTTTCGAGTTACAAATATTAGCAACTGAACCGGTATCAAATACCCAGGCACTACAACGAGGGCTAGTAAGGAAAACATCAATAACATGTATATCAAATATACCTTTGATGGTGCCAGCCTTCTTGTCCGCTAAGTACTTCGGACAGTTGCGCTTCCAGTGACCCTTGTCCTTGCAATAGAAGCACTCAGTGTCCGGCTTGGGACCAGACCCGAGCTTCTTCTCAGCAGGGGCATTGCGCTTGCCGCCGCCCTTCTTGAAGGGCTTCTTTGCTCCCTTACCTTTCTTAAAGGAGGGCTTGTTGACCATCAACACATGATTATCCTTCTTGATGTCCACTTCCGCAGCCTTCAGCTTTGCGAAGAGCTCGGTGATCGTATCAGTGGAACCAATCTGATTATGAGTCACTACAAAACTTTTGTAGCTGGGAGGGAGTGATTGCAGAACCCTTTCAATCTTGAGATCCTCTGGAATCATGCATTCCAGTTGCTCAAGGCGTTGAGTGTAGCCCGACATCTTTATGGCGTGTTCACTAACGGAACTCCCTTCCTCCATCTTGCAGTTAAAGAACTTCTCAGAGATCTCATATCTCTCAGAACGGGCTTGAGTCTGAAACATGGTTTTCAGCTCCTCGAGAATCTCAAAGGGCCCGGGATAGGTTTCAAAACGATTTTGAAGCTCCGGTTCCATAGCAAACAACATGGTGCTCTTAATCACACCATAATCATCTTTGCGCGACTGATAGACAGCTTTCTCATCAGCCGGCGCAGTTGCAGCAGGGGGGTCACCTAACGCTTTACCAAGGACATAGTCCTTTTGTCCGCCAGACAGAATGATTCTTAGATTGCGGAACCAATTGGTGAAGTTAGACCCATTGTTTCTAAGCTTTTCCTTCTCAGCAAAAACGTTGAAGTAGAAGTTGGATTTGGCCATGTGATCTACAGTATTTGCAAGTACAATTTAGACTATGTTCATGATAAATAGTTCAACTTAATCAAATTACTAGATGAACTCCCACTAAATTCAACATCCCTCAAGTTGTTTAGTGAACACGATCCAAATTCACCACACCTAATCCGATCATCACGAGAAGAGATGTGGTTTCAATGGTGGACAACGAAGTGTCGATCATATCATTCATATGACTCATGCTTAACCTTTCGGTTCTTGTGTTCCGAGGCCATGTCTGTACATGCTAGGCTCGTCAAGTTAGACCCAAGTATTTCCGCGTGTGCAAAAACTGGCTTGCACCCGTTGTATGTGAGCGTAGAGTCTATAGCACCCGATCATCACGTGATGCTTGGACACGACGAACTTTCGCAACGGTGCATACTTGGGGAGAACACAGTTTTTATCTTGATCTTTAAGTGAGGAATCATCTTATAATGCTACCGTCGCGATCTAAGCATAATAAGATACATAAAGGATAAACATCACATGCATATAACTTATGTGACATGGTATAGCCAATCTTCGCGCAATGATCTCCATCTTGTGCGTTCCGGCATGATCTCCATCACTCCACCATGATTGCCTTCACCACGAATAGCAACTACAACTATTGCTAACTACTTAGCGATAAAGTAAAGCTATTACATGGCGTATAAGAAGTTGACTCGCAGGTCATACACAATTATAAAGACAACCATATGGCTCCTGCCGGTTGTGTACTCATCGACATGCAAGTCGTGAAACATTACAAAACATGATCATCGCATACAATATACACATCACATCTTGGGCCATACCATATCACAGAAAACACTCCCTGCAAAAACAAGTTAGACGCCTCTACTTTGTTGTTGCATGTTTTATGTGGCTTATGGGAGTAGATGCTAAGAACGATTCTTACCTACGGAAAGCCACAACGGTGATATTATGGTTGCCAAACTCCGGTGTTAATCCCATGACAACTATAGTGAGAGAAACTGACATCCACCAGCCGCATGTGTGGAACAAGCCACACGTCAAGTGCGGAGCCGGTCTCGCGAACGCCGTCGCGTAAGGTTGGCCTGGACCGCTTCAATCTCACTATCCCGCGTCATAAGAAGAACACAAACAAGAGGCTTGCAACAGAAAACATCAACGCCCGCAACAACCATGTTGCGTTCTACTCGTGAAACACATCTACGCATAGATCTAGCTCTGATACCACTGAATGGTTTCGCGGCATAGTAAATCAAAATTTTCTACGGAGCGAACAGAGGGAAAGCCAAGATCTAATCTAGGAGATGCAAACAACGAGAGAGATTGGATTAGATCTTCATACCCTTGAAGATTCGCACAGCGGAACGTTCGTCGGAACGTGGGTGATGTAGTCGTACTCGCTTCTCCTCCTCGCGATCCGATCCGATCTAGCACCACAAGTGGCGGTGCCTCCGTGAGATGCACACGTGCAGCACCTCGACGTCTCCTCCTTCCTCGGACCAGCGAGTATGGGGAGAGATAGATTGGATCTACAACACGACGGCGTGGTGTATATGGTGGAGAATTTCTGCTGCAGGGCTTCACCTACAAACAGTCGGGAGGGAGAGAGGAAGGTAGCAAGTCTGCTAGGGCTTGGAGGAAGGTGTGTGTGTGTGGGGGGGGGAGGGGGCGCACCACCCCTCTATATATAGAGGGGGGCGGCCAGCCCTTGCCCCTCCTCCAAGCCTATCTCTAGTTTAAACAATTTAAACTCTCCTTTATCTAGAAATCCTATCTCTAGTTTAAACGATTTAAACTCTCCCTTATCTAGAAATTCTATCCCGAGATTTAAACGAGTCAAATCTCTCTAGAATCGGCTGGGCCCTATGGGCCTTGTGCCCCTGGCCCAATGCGGCCAGGACACTCCTCATAGGCCCATGCCCCCTCCCGGAAGGTGGGGCCACGTTGGTCCCCTTCCGGAAGGTTCTAGAAGCTTCCGGTACAATACCGATTAACCCGGAACAATTCCGAACTCCAAAAACTGCACTGCCTTATATGAATCTTATTCTCCGGACCATTCCGGAACCTCTCGTGATATCCCGGATCCCATCCGAGACTCCGAACAAAAATTCATAAACCAATTATCCAATCTATCCTAGCGTCGAGATACGTTAAGTGTGTGACCCTGCGGGTTCGAGAATATGCAGACATGATCTTCTATCAATAATCAACAGCGGGGTCTGGGCACCCATATTGACTCCCACACATTCATCGATGATCATATCAGATGAACCACGATGCCAAGATTCAATCAATCCCATATATATATTCCCTTCGTCTCGCGATATTTTACTTTCCCGAGATTCGATCGTCGGTACCGTCATACCTAGTTCAATCTCGTTCACAGCAAGTACTTTACTCGTTCCGTAATCCGATATCACTTTGTGATTAACTCCTTAACCACATGCTTGCAAGCGGTGTTGATATCGATTACCGAGTGGGCCCGAAGTATATCTCTCCGACTTGGGAGGGACAAATTCCATCTCGATACATACAACCCAACAGATACTTTCCGATCACCTGAGAGACACCTTTATGATCACCCTCTCATAGGATGACGTTTGATGACCTCAAAGATTTCTTCCGGTACCAGGGAGTTGCATTATCTCATGGTCTAAGGAATACAATATTTTACATAGGAAAAGCTTCGCAAAGACGAACACGATGACACGATCTAATTTCTCTGCTTTGTTTGGGTCTATCCACCATATCATTCTCCCAATGATATGATCTCATTATCAATTGACAACTCATGTCTATGGTTAGGAAACCTTAACCATCATTGATCAATGAGCTAGTCCATAGAGGCGTACTAGGGACACGATATTGTTTACAAACCACACAAGTATTAAAGTTTCCGCTTAATACAATTCTAGCATGGAACATAAACTTTATCATGAACAAGAATTATAATAATAACATCTTTATTATTGCCTCTAGGGCATAATTCCAACAAATATCACATCCCTTAGAGTGGTACAACAAAAACATTGTGGGTCCATATTACAAACATTCACACATTATTATTATTACAATACCAGAAGTTCAAGACTTCAAAAGGTTCAACATAAAAACCAAAATATAAAGTGTTTCAGCAGAATTTAAAAGTAGCAACTCCGACTAGGAGTTGAGCTCAGCAGCTTATTCTATAGAGTTCATGCTGCTCGGCTCTGTTAGTTACTACTAACTAGGGATACTTAGTTAGACTCGTTATCATTGACACCGTAGCGGATTTCGTAATCCACTCCTTCAACATCTCCGGACAGATCGGGTTCCTCATAAAACACATCTTCTTGACATTCGGCTGCATAGATTGGCATGTCTTCGGGATCCTCAGAGTCAGCAAGGGATCAAAGGAAAGAATGAGTAACAGCGATACCCAACAAGTTCATTATATGCAAGGTGGGAAGTTTGATGCTCTAACTACCACCTCGGATTATAAATCCTTGGCACTATGCAGTTTTTGTAAATCTTTCTTCAAAGATTGATTTTATTATGAAAATCTATGACAATCAGCCTTCACAGGTTGACCAGAACTTTCATGGAGTTCCTTTCCTACCGCGTTCGTAGCTCCTTCCCGGAACAGGGAGTAACAAGTTACAATTCTTACACTCTACAGAGGTGCATTACTTTACCCATGAGAGATCAACTCCTTGTTGCACAACCGGGCGTACTTTCCCATCCACAATTCCATGATGTGGGGCCCAGTAGTTGGTCTAAGCCAATCACTGCCCCCCTTCGCGACCCCGCATGCCTCCTTGGTGTACACCATGACCACATAATGAATTACGGCAATGGTTTGTACAAACCGTTAGATGCCATAACTATCATGGGATGATGAGGGTTCCCACCCATATGCTGCATATCCTCTACGAATTACCAATTAATATGCACGCTACAAGGATAACAGCCACGACCTGCACATCCGGCTTCATGCGGGAGGAAGAATATATAGCTGACTTCTCTGTCCCATTCCAAATCTCATGGCTAACGCGTAATATACAACGCTAGAATCACTGATGTCAGGGGTTATTAAGCCCCTAACTGTTCATCATTAGTGCAAATAGAATGCTAAGTTCTATTGCTCCATCAAATCATCACTTAGGATGATATCTATGATTTCTTTTATTTGTGAAAATAATATTTTATTTTATAGTATATATGATAACACACAATTTGCAAATACTTTGATAAAGACTCTTCAAAGGACATCAGCAAGTGATGAACTTGCATTGTGATGGCAAGGTAGTGAAGTTTGATGCTTGCACTAGACCTTGAGCTTCTATGTCTACAAAAACATCATTATTGCCCGGTAAGGACAATATTTAAAGAAGCAAAATGATTATGCAAGTAATGTAATGCATCATTTAACTTGATATGCATTCACCCTATTATTATGTGTTCGATTTTTCTGTAATCCAGAAGGACCACATATGCTAACACTAAATTCCACTGAACTTCAATTGCAGAGTATGCGTACACCATGAGGTTGACGATGGCTGGCAACGTTTTATAGCTTTGGAGTCATTTTACTAGAGCTCTTGACAGGGAAACCATCGGTCAGCGATGGCACAGAGCTAGCCAAGTGGGCTCTCAGTCTCTCAGTTAGGCCTGAGCAAAGGGAGAATGTCCTTGACACCAGGGTCTCAAGAACTTCAGTTGGTGCTCACAGCCAGATGCTGTCAGTTCTGAATGTCGCCCTTGCCTGCGTCGCTTTCTCCCCAGACACTCGGCCCAAGATGCGCAACGTCTTGAGGTTGCTCATCAACGCGAAGTGAATGTGAACAAAAGCAAAGGAAAACAAAGCAAATCAATCGGTTTTGGTATAAGGTTCTTTTTAATAATAAAGGATTTATAAATATTACTCTTTAATATTTATAATATATATTGAACTATTTTATTTTATTTTCCTTTATTTTTTTTAGGAATTATCACTTAAATATCAGAAATTGTTATTAAATATTTATTTAGTATTTTTAAAATACTACAATATTAATATATAATGAAAGTGATTTTTATTTATTTTTATCATCTTTCTATAATTTTATAAAATTCCATAAGAAATATATAATTTACAAAATTCCTAATAAGATTTAAATGTCTAAAATTTTATATTTTAATTTATTTGGTTAGTTTGGATTATTGTGAACCCAAAAATATTTTATTTATAATTTTTGGACTTTTATTTTATTTTCTAGAATTTAATTAAGTCCAGGGGTATTTGGTCTTTTCCTATTTATTAAAACAGGCCTGAAAGGTTTTTAGGCTGGTTTAATCTTATTGGGCCCTGGTGGACCATTAGTCATAATCAAAATAGCCACCCCGAAGGGTCTGGCACAACTCAGCCCACTCTTCACTGCCTCTCTCCCTCGAGCTCACTCCTCTCCTCTTCTACCCCCGACCCCGTGGTCGGTGATATCGCCGCCGGTGATTACCACCGTCGTGGGACGTTCTGGTCGCCGTCGTGGTGCAACAGGAGGTTGTCAACGACGCCCGTCCTTTCTATCCAACTGGATTTGGGTATGGGGTTCTCCTGCGACGGATCGATGTCGTCCCGAACCCTAGGGTTTGGGCGTTGGCGTGGATCCTGGTGCTGCCGCTGCCGTCGTGCGTCGTGGTGATGCTCCTCGCCTCTATGCGTGTTCATGATCGCCGCCGTGGTGCCGTATGGGTTGCAGCGCCCCTCCTAGGGGTGCTCCCCGTGCCGCCATGGTCGTCGGCCCCTCTGCTTCCTCTTATAGTCTCCAGCGAGGACCTTTGGTGAGTTCTTTTCCTTTCCCCTAGTGCTCTCTGTGCTTGCTGATCCGATGCTAGATGTTGGCAGTGACTTCTCTGGTTATTGTCTTGTCCTGATTAAGATGATTTATTCCATTTAGGGTTCTTATCCTGTGGTTGATCCTATATTGGATGAATTAGATCATGTTTGGATGGTCTGTAAGCATGCTAGATGGTTATTGTCCCGAGGCTTGTTGCTTGAGATGAACTATAATGGTTCTGGTGGCTGATTAGATGCTTTTATGCTTGGATTGCATATGATTCAGATGATATAGTTGCTATGGAATCCATGCTTGGTAAAGTTAGTGGCTTGATAACTTTCCACTGTCATTTATTGGTTTATGATCATGATTATGGTGTGATGAAACTACTGTCTTAGTGATGTTGGCTTGAGAATTAATGTGTGGTTTGAGATCACAATGATCTCAAACAGTACAGATAAATATTGGAATGTTTTTAATTATGATTCCTGACAGGAAAATGATTAGTAGATTGATTTGTTGAATCTGTGATGATTGGATGTTTATCCTGATTCATATAGAATTGTTCTTGTGACACCATCTTGGTATGGCACACAAGATTGATTCTTATTCATTGATTGGGTTGGTTTGATCTTAAGACAAGCTTGGCTTCATAAGATAAATATAAATGTTCTTCTTTGAAATCCCTAAGACCAATGATGTTGGTCTGAGGTTTAGGGTGTTAGGCCTTATCTAGTTGATTCATATAGATAGTCCTGGCAGTGGTACCAGCTATTGTTTTTTGAATCAAAGCTTGATAAGAATAATAGTAAGCTTGATCTTTATCTGGATCCAAAAGATTATTCTAAGGTGCTACCCTTAGCTTAGGGATGTGCGTAGAATCTAAATCTTAGCTATATTTGTGTTTGAATTGAAATATATAGCTTGACAACCAAAGCAATGATGTTGTTCTGAGCTCTGGTTGGATCCTTGTACTTTGCTGTTTCCTTTTAGAGTTTAAAATCTCTATGATGGATTCACCCCACTTGGGTGCTTTCTGAGAGTTTGTTTCATAAAAAACACATGCTTCTGTCTAGATGATATGATTAGATCATGTGAGGGTTTTATGATGCTCACCACAGAATCTGATGATTGTGGAGTAAGGTGGTGATGATCTTGATCTGGTTTTGCTGAACTCCTGTGCTTGTCCTTGAGCTAGCCTGCTCCTCCTAGCTCCTGGACTTGATCTTGCTGTCCACCCGATCCTTCCCCCTCCTTATGTCACCATCCTGGTGATGAGATCTGGGCTTTGGTTGGTTTGGTTGCTGGCTGTTGTGCTTGGTTTAGCTGCTGTCTAAGCTGGTTGTTCTTGTGTGTGTGCAGTGAAGAGATACACTAGTGCCTCTCCACGGCTGTGCTGCTGGTTTTGGTGTGTTGGAGCTGTGCTGTGAAGCTGACAGCACACCACATGCATTTAGTTGTGTGTCCTGCTTGTGTGCTTGCTGTGCACTTGTGGATATGTTCAGAATTTTAAAATTGACTGTTATCTGGTTACTCTTACCTGGCTGGTGAAACTTGCCCCTCTTTGTTGCCATCTGACTTCTTGGCTTAAAATTTATGAAAGATTGATTCTTTCATATTGGTGAAACTTGCCCCTTTTATACTCAATGATGAAATATTGAACAGTGCACTTCACTGTCAACTTCTGAGAGTAAAACAATACTAACCCTAATCTCTTTTTTCTATTTAGTTTATGTTTGTTTTGCAGGTACAGATTTGAAGTGAAGATTTTAGTTTAAGTTTAGTTATAGAACAATCCAATGTAATCTATTTTATACTTTTGTAATTTTAGTTATATTCTTTTGTAATCTTCATTTTATTATTTTGTAATAAAGATTATACTATTATCAATAAAGAATATTCTTATTCTTTATTTATTTGCTTTTGTGAAGTGTCTGGATGATTTTAATAAGTTACAATTTTGTAACTTATTTATAAAATAAAAATATGAAACAAGTTTTCACATTCTTAATTGTTTCCTTTAGATAAAATTTGAGTTAAAATAATTAACTCTTAATTTAATCAAGATTCAAATCTTATTCCCAATTCATTTGAATTATAATTCAAACACTCAAGTTTAAAATTCAAATTCATTTTCCAAAACACATAATTCCCCCGAGATCATCTCAAAGTCTATAGCAATCATCCTTTAAGACTAAACCTAATCTCCAAGTTTTTATTTGGCAATTTTTCCCACATTTTTATAGATGAATGCATGCAACATTCCAAATTTCTAAATCTACCCTTCGTTAGTTCCTAAATGCTCATATGTTACAGTAATATGGTGACACGCCATGTTTCCAAAAATTATGCTAGACCTACGTCTTGTCTGACCTAACTACCATATGTGGGTCACCCTGGTCATGCCGGTATAAAGCCATGTGGATGACATATACATTTGGTATTTCCTCAATAATGGTGGGGCCTAAACCTAGGGAAATATGTGACTTTCCATGTCAATCCATACCTTTTGATTTGAGCCCTATACTAAGCAAATAAAAAGTACCACCACGATACTTTGGAAGTACGGGTGTGTAAGACCCAATTTATATTCTTCAAGTAAACATACTACCAGAACTAAGATTCCCACAAATTGATTGTCCCTTTAAAAGGAATAAATTGATTCCCAACTTTCATTTAGTCCAAGATCTAAATCTCTAAGTACACTCTTATATGTTATCCTTCCGGTTCTTCCTTACCGCTTACTCTATGTGAACTTTGCCTACCTAGTTACACACATATCCCTTGTATAATCAACTAAAATTCTTAGAAAATATATTTTACCTAGTTATCAAGAAAATGTGTGCTCTCTTAATGGGCCTAGTTAAAAAATAAAATTTGGTGATGGTGATTTCGACATGTCCGGATTTCCTCCTAGCCCAGATAGCTAATTTTGGCCCTGCTATAGAAAAACCACTATACCCAAGTTTTCCAAAAAAAAATTAAACTTCCAATGAGATTTTAGAAATTATTTATGGAGCTTTAAAATGTTGACAAACTTTAAAACAAGTGGAAGGAACTTCTACAAAACTAGGACAACATTTTATAAAAACAAGGAAACAACTTTCAAAGAATTAGGTGTAACTTATTGCTTTCAAAAGGAAAATCTCTCCGACTACGTGGGATCAACTTCGAGCATGTTGGATCAACTTCGAGCATGTTGGATTGCCAACGAAAGGGACGTGCAACTGCCCTTGTGTGTCCGCCGATCGAGCTCAGCAACCTTATTCTTCGTTAGAACGTAACATCATAGCTCAACGACACCACCCTTCACCACCTTTGGATGAATTAGTTTGAGTTTTTTCTAGATAGCCTTTTTTTAAAGTTGGGGTTTCGAAATAAACATGTCCCACTTAAAACACCTGAAACGTTTGACATCTGAAAAGAAAATCTCCTAGGTTAGGCAGAGTGACTTTCGCCGAGGTGGATCCCTGATGAAGAAAAAGTGCGACTACTCTTCAGTTTCCACTGACCATCTTAGCAACCTCACCTCCTTGAAACCCCGACGCCATATCTCTACAAGTCCACCCATCGACACCTTCGTATTTCGGTGACCCTGCCCATCGACATTTTTGGATTTGGAAATGCAAACACGACACCTCTTCTAAACTTTGGCTTTGTGAAGAAATAAATGAGAAAATTAGAAACACATAAGATGGGGCCGCCCGGTTAGGCCATGTCATTATCTGTTGGCTTGGCCCATCCGGGCTTGCCTGTAGAATGACATGTCAATGACATACACATTTGGTACTTTTGGAACAGTTTTGGGGGCTAAACCTAGGGAAATATGTGACTTTTCATGTCAATCCTTACCTATTGATTAAGCGATACTTTAGAAGTACGGTTGTAGAGGGATCCCAATTTATATTCTTCAAGTAAATAAAGTACCAGTAAACTAAGATTCTGACAAATTGATTGCCAATTTTCATGTAGTCCAATAGCTAAATCTCTAGGTACACTCTCATCGTTCCAGTTTTCTTTTAGTGCTTCCTCCCATGTCGACTTTGCCTACCTAGTTACACACTTAAAATTTTCTTAGAAAATAAATTTTATCTAGTTATCAAGAAAAATGTGTGCTCTCTTAATGGGTCTAGTTAACAAATGGAATTGTTGTTATGGTGATTTCGACAGGTCATGTTTTCTTTCACTGCCTGGATACTTAATCTTGGCCCAGCTATAGAAAAAAAATACCATATCCAATTTTTCTACACAAAAAACTTCCAATGATATTTTAAAAAATATGTAGTGAATTTTTAAAGTGTTGGGAAATTTTAAAACAAGTGGAAGGAACTTCTAGAAAACTAAGACAACTTTTTAGAAAAATAAGGAAGCATCTTTCAAAGAATTATGTGTAACATATGGCTTTCAAAAGGTAAATCTTCCCTATTACGTGGGATCAACTTTGAGCAAGGTGGATTGCCGACGAAAGGAACATGCATCTTCCCTTGTGTGTTCGCCGATCAGGCTGAGCAACCCCATTCTCCGTCACAACCTAATTTCGTAGCTCGACAACCCCACCCTTCGCCACCTTCGGATGAATTAGTGTGAGTTTTTCCTAGATAGCTTTTTTTAAGTTGGGTTTCGAAATAAACATGTCCCACTTAAAACACATAGATGTTGGAACATGTGCGACTTCCGGCATTAAAAAGAAAATCTCCTAGGTTAGGCAAAGTGAATTTTGATGAGATGGATTCCCGACGAAGGGGAAGTGTCTTATGCGTCTAGTGACCATCGCAACCTCCCCTCCTTGAAATCCCGACGCAACTCCACCTTTCGTCACCTTCGGATCTCGGTGACCCTGTCCATCGGCATTGTTGGATCTGGAAATACGAACACCATACGTATCTCCTAGACTTTGGCTTCGTGAAGAAAGTAATGAAAATTTAGAAACACAAAAGACGGGAAACGAGGTTTCAAACAAAATAATTCCAGTCGACGAAGCCGAGTTGAAATTCAGACTTCAGAGATGCCGGTCCGTCAGGCGTCAGTGGGCATGGTTTCGCGTCAAAGAGCGATTTCTTTAGCTTGAAACGGTCAAAGGGTATTTTTTTCGCTGCTCGCCATCCACACCCCCGTCCCAGACCTCCTTCTCCTTCCCGTACATTTCTTTCCTCTTCCTCTACCAACCCAGCCCCAACGCGGCTAAATCTCTCTTCCTCCCTAGTCCTCCACCGCCTTGCCCTAGCGCTGCCGCCGTGCCGTGCCTCGGCGCCAGCCAGCCACCGCCGACGCCTCAACACCCCCGCCCCCTCCTTGCCCCATCTCCCCCACCCCCGAGCACCACCTCCTCTCACGCGCGCCTCCGCCATCGCCGATCCCGTTCCCCCCTGTCGCGGATTCGTGTTCCGGCTGTCTCCATCCCGTCCGCAACCTTCGGCCATTGGTTCCTGAGGTATGAGCTTGTTTTCATCCAGTGATTAATCTAAATTTCCACTGGCCGCCACAATTTCTCGGTGTGCCTGTGCGCACGCGGCGCATCATCGTCTAGATCCGCCCCTGGTTCCTGTAGTTCGGGATCCTTGATGTACCCTGTTTATCAATTTTGGGCTATGATCGTTACAGTTGTAGATGCCATGGACGCCCCGCATTCATGGCAAGAGCTGGAATTCCCTGTGCCTTCTGCGAAGTAGGAACATTTCATGTAGCTTGTGCTCCGCTGGGCTTGTTTGCGTTAGATGGTGTATCACAGATGATTACACTCCGAATTGAAGTGGGCAACCATCTCGTGTTCCTGCGCAATTGAGTAGCTGTGCCCTGACTCCCTACATATTTTGTGTTGCATTGATGTATCCTCTTAATCAATTTTTTGGGCGACGATTGTTACGGCTACAGACGCCATGGACTCCCGCATTCGTCGTGTCAGTGAAAAGTCGCCGTTCCTTCATGTTCTATGCAGTAGGAACGTCTTGTGCAATGCGTGGTATGCTGGGGGCGAGTTTGCGTTAGAGGGCGTAGCTTAGATGGTTACAATCTTATTTGAACTGGGGAACCAGCTCATGTTCCCGCGCAATTGAGTAGCTACCCCCAGCGCGCTGCCTAGGTTTTGTTGCATTGATGGACTGCAATTAATCACACGTCTCCGAGATTCGACACTATGATTGTCGGGATGTTAAATGTCAGTAGACTATACCCTAATACCCTTAATACTGCATGATGGATGGTAGCTGTTTGTACTTGAGTCGAGGGATACTAAAGGGGAAGGTAGGTCACGACACTGAAGCGGAAAGTCCAGAAATCTTTATTGCGTATTAACTATTAGCACCACGTGCTAACTCTCCGTTGGGCTGTTGGTCCTTGTAATATTTCCTTAGCACCTGAAATATCTACTCGGCCAAATAACATCCCTCCTTTCTTTGTGATTACACTCAGTCTAAGTAAACTGTCATTATTGTACCAAAATACATTTACACTCCCAAATCAAGATACTCAGATACATAGATTAAAACGATAGATCAAAGTGCAGACGAAAATCTGCCAATACACAGCTTATGCTTCTTGTTTTTAACCTAGCTAATCAGATACTTAGTATCAGCAATCATAAGTATGTGCATAATATTCAGGAATATATGGATGTTTTTGGTATTCTTGAGTTGCAAATTCATGTAGGCCTACTCTTAATCAATAATCATATGGATCCTTTCACAGGGTTGATGGAAAATTTCTCTCCGAGGACTCTACTCAATAGTATCTCACACCTCAGTGTCTTAACTTCTGATGGCTCTACTGGAAGGCCCAAGCCTATCCAGAAGTACTGCCAAAATGTATGTGATATCTCAAGCATTGTGAGCCCTCTCATAGAAGATATATGCAAGTGTCCTGAAGAGCAACTCAATGAGGTGTTAAGGGAGCTTGACACTGCTATTAACGAAGCTTCGGGGCTTATTGGGAACTGGCACCAAACGACCAGCAAACTATATTTTGTAAGTACACATCAGATAATTTTATATATCCAAATTTCACTTATTCACACTGCATTTTCAGATATGATGCTTCACAATTAAGTTAATTGAAGTAGATCAATCAGTCTCTGCACCTTGCCATGCTTTGTTTTTAGAGATAACATCAATTCTTACAGGCAGGTGGTGCCTGTTATTGTGCAGATTTTTTGCTCACATGCAATTTGCTGGTGACTAATGTTCTTCTTTGTTCCAATGTCACCATTTAACTTCTTTGCTGGCTAACATCTACATCGACAAAATGACATCCCTCACCTTCCATTAATTAAATTATAGTTGATGCATGTTACAGGATTGAACTCAGGTTCAGTTGGCATTGATCATTCAATTGAAATTGTAGCTGTTCGAACAGAAATGTGTTACAGCATGGACCCTGTGTGCAGCAGCCACGTAGAAAACTAGCAGTATTGGTTTGTGGGTCAAGTCAGTTACCTATATAAACTTCTGTAGTGTAACTCCTCTTATCAACCAATTAGCAATTCAATCATTCAACTAAGCCTTGATGAGGCGAGTGTCCTATTCCCTTCCCCAGGCTGAATTATATCAATAATTAGTTGCATCAGTTAAAGCAGTTCTGTAAGGTTTGTGTGGCTCACTTTTATGACCTTAACTGTCATGCTCAGTTCCAAATGTTGAATAGATATCTTGTTCTTGTGTAAAATAACCTTCAAAGGTTGCGGGGGCATTGATCTTTGTCCTTGGTAAACACCTAAGCAAATACAATAGCTTATCTTCACCGACAAGGTTAACCAGCAGAATTTGACGTTTTTAGCTGTGTATCTTATGATTCTTCAGTAAGCAGTATTGTCTAAGTGAGATAGCATATCAACACAAAATAAAAAACATAATTATTCTAAATCATACGCCTTTTCTTTTATGGATGGTACTTGCATGCCATAAAAGTAATATAGCGAATGTTGCTCATCAAACATTGCTCTTCTGATTCAGTATGTTTTAATTCCATTATACAGGTTTCGCAAATTGAATCAGCGATCTCTGATATTCAGGGATGCTCCCTTCAGTTGTGCCAGCTTGCTAATTCTTTATTACCTTCTCTGACCGGCTGTGCTTGCATTTGTATTCAGGTAATGGAAAATCCACTCGAGCCTTTATCTAATATATAGTTGGTTACTGATTTATTATTTGGCATTGATGTCTCTTCCGTATCCAGCTCATGCTTGTCTGTGATTTTCTATTTCTTGTAGAAACTCGAGGACATAAATTATGAGCACATGTTTGATTTGGCAAAGGAGGTCGCAGTGGAGCTAACTGGGAGGGGTACACAAAGTCCTGTGAACCTGTCGATAGTATCAAGTTCATTAAGTCTGTCAACTAACCTTGAATTATACATGGAAGCTGTTTCCCTCGAGAATCTCAGAACAAGGGCAATGCGAAGCGATAACCGTAAAGAACTCGATCTAGTTGAGCAGATGATTCCAATGGTCAACTATATGCATGAGCGCCTTCTCAAGGAAACACAATTGCTTAACATCAACGGGGTGCCTATTCCTGCTGATTTTTGTTGCCCGCTTTCCCTGGAGCTGATGTCCGATCCTGTTATTTTAGCATCTGGTCAGACCTATGAGCGGGTTTATATCAAGTTGTGGCTGGATGAGGGTTTTACTATCTGCCCGAAGACACGCCAAAGACTTGCTCATTCTAATTTGATTCCTAACTATACTGTGAAAGCTTTGATATCTAACTGGTGTGAGTCACATGACATTAAGCTACCTGATCCTGTGAAATCCTTGAAGTTGAACTTCCCTTCAGCAGCATCCTCCCTTCAAGATTTGAGCGCCACAGGTAACAGCCCTCTACATCCTAGTATTGCGGGTAGGGGCAACATTCCTGGGTCCCCAGAAGCTGATCTGTATATGAGAAGCTTGAATAGAGCATCTCCTCCCCACAGTGTGGTCCATCAGAACTCTGATGCACATGTGAACCGTACTGGTCATGAGGTCTCCACTAATCAGTCATCAGATTATGCAAATGGCTCTGTGCCAGATGTTGCAAGGCTATCTCTTGCAAGTTCTGAAGCAAGAGAGTCTAGTTTGGAAGAAAGACATGCTGGTTCTAATGCACAAACTTCAGAACAGTCTACAGAGGAAGCATCTCATCTAAACGGTGATTCTCAGGACCATCTAGGCAGTTCTTCAGTTAATGGTAGTCTTCCTAATAGCGGCCAGCTTGATGCAGAGGGTGACATTGACAATGGGATGATACGAGTTCCAAGTGATAGGACAAATTACAGTAGTGATGCATCTGGGGAGGTTGCTGATGGTGCGCCTTCTGCCTCTTCTGCCCCTCAAAGGGAAAATGTAATCCTGCCAAGATTGGGTGATGTCCGAAGAGGGCAATTTGTTCGGAGGCAACCATCTGACAGGGGATTCCCCAGAATAATATCTTCCTCATCCATGGATGCTCGGGGTGATCTTTCTGCCATCGAGAATCAGGTACGCAAACTAATTGATGATTTGAGAAGTGATTCCATAGAAGTTCTGAGATCAGCAACATCAGAGATTCGCCTTCTAGCTAAGCACAACATGGAGAACAGGATTGTCATTGCAAATTGTGGGGCTATAAACTTGTTGGTTGGTCTTCTTCATTCACCAGATGCCAAAATCCAAGAAAATGCAGTGACAGCCCTCCTCAATTTGTCGATCAATGATAACAATAAGATTGCCATTGCGAATGCAAATGCTGTTGATCCTCTCATCCATGTCCTGGAAACAGGGAACCCTGAAGCTAAGGAGAATTCAGCAGCTACTTTATTTAGTCTCTCAGTTATTGAAGAAAATAAAGTGAGGATTGGACGATCTGGTGCTGTCAAGCCTCTGGTAGACTTGCTTGGAAATGGGACACCACGAGGAAAGAAAGATGCTGCTACTGCATTGTTTAATTTATCCATACTTCACGAGAACAAGGGTCGCATTGTGCAAGCTGATGCTGTAAAGCACCTTGTTGACCTAATGGATCCTGCCGCAGGAATGGTCGACAAAGCTGTAGCTGTCTTGGCAAATCTTGCTACAATACCAGAAGGGAGGACTGCCATTGGGCAGGCTCGTGGTATTCCAGCCCTTGTTGAAGTTGTCGAACTGGGTTCAGCGAGAGGGAAGGAAAACGCTGCCGCAGCATTGCTTCAGCTATGCACAAACAGCAACAGATTTTGCAGCATAGTTCTTCAAGAGGGTGCTGTGCCCCCTCTAGTTGCACTGTCGCAGTCAGGAACACCGCGAGCAAGAGAAAAGGTTTGCCACTTAATATAAAGAAACTACAAGTAGAAGAAAAATACTTGCAAATCGTTTTGCTAAGAATTTGAATTTGCTGCAGGCACAGGCTCTTCTCAGCTATTTCCGCAGCCAAAGACATGGGAGCTCAGCGAGGAGATGATCTTACAATAACTTTTTGTAGTGTACATTAAGGCATTTCCCCGGGTTTCTCAAGTGGCGGTTATTGTTGTTGACTGGTGCCTGGCGCCGTGTACTGTTTATAGTCAGATTGATATTGTGCCCATCATCTCATGGTACTGGTGGGTGTGGGTGGGTTGTGGTGGCCGTTGTTGTTGAGATGGTGTACTTTTCGGGTTTTTAATTTTTTTTTGTATAGCTTATCCATTGGTGTCTATTCTGCTGAGATTTTGTTTTGTACATGCTGTTAGCTGATTCACACCGTGATTTATTGCCTGCATTATTTAACATTTTCTGTTGAGAGATAACTTCCTGATGTGCCTGGTCTTTGTGATTTTTTACTAGAGCAGTGTTGCACTGGTGCCCTGTGATAGAATATAACCTTGCTCAACTCTGCTAGGTGAATTTTGTGATGCCTGATACTCCCTCCGTTTATGTTTTAGGTTTGTGAAGAAATTGTATCTAGACTTTTTTTAGTGCGTAGGTTCACTCTAAACCGTACTAAAAATAGTCTAGATATATTTGTTTTACAAAGCTAAAACATCTTATATTTTGAAACGGAGGGACTAGTTGGTAGTGTAGCATTGTGTAATTCAGTAGTTTACCTCATTATGATATGTTAGCCTGTGTTACTGTTCTCTCTCATATGGTCCAGTGAGCGAGACTGACTGACCGACGGATGCCAATATGTGCTGGCTGCGATATTGATTTCGAGTGGTAAAATTCTTCTGTTGTACCCCTCCGTCCTAAAAAAGATGTCTTAAGTTTGTCTAAACTTGAATGTATCTAGATATTATTTAATATATAGATACATTCAAATTCAAATAAATTTGAGACATCTTTTTTTGGACGGAGGGAGTACCACAAATGCGAAGTGTTCGCTTTGTCCCGTTAACAAACAACTGGTTCGAGTAGAGGTAAATTTCTTCCAATTCTTGATGATTTGGAACATTTACTCTAATAAAAATTAGCCCATAGCAGCGCTTGGCTGACATTTGAAGCAAACTATACTGGAGTATAATTTGATTTTGGCCACCAACTTATGAAAATTAGCCCATAGCAGCGCTTGGCTGACATTTGAAGCAAACATCACTGGTAAGGAGATATGTATAAGTACTGTATATTTTTTTGAACTATAGAGATGAGATTGACGCTCTGAAGTTCGATTTAGTTCTAGGCTCGTTCCATGGACCGTCCATGTTGGGACGGAGTAGTAGCAAACATAGAGTAATGTGGTGCCAACGCAGATGGTAGGCATGTTTGACCTCGACTGAATCATCTATTCACTATTTTATTTATACTTTCAGACGTACTGAGCAAACTTGAATATGCTGAATCAGCAGTTCCATGACATTCCATAGTAGAGACATGTGGCTGGCACAAATGCGACCAGGCTTTTCTCAACATACATTAATAAATATGACAATTTTGATGAAATTTCCTTAAACACTAGTAGATCAGTAAGCCTCGACAAATAAACAAACAAAGCTTCAAGGCCCTTCAGAAGATCTCAAACTGCACATCGGGGTAGTCTTCAGGCAAAAAGTTCTTCAGGGCACATTGCCTGCCTATTCTTATATCGACATCCGACCCTGCCCAGTATCCAGAGACACGATCATATGCGGTCACCCTTGGTTCTATGGACATCCCCCTCAGAGCCACCGAGTTGTCAAGGATGTACAATACCAGCTCGAGCTGACCATTCACACCAATAAATCCTGAAACCTCAACCTGTTCAAGATGACGGTGGGTGCATGGCTGAACGTCCCAGTAAGCTTCAGGTACATTGAGAAACCCCGTCGACATATGTGGAAGCATCTAGAAACGTAAAAGTTGTTGAAAGTTAGATACAACACAATCAATATCAAAAATTGAAACTTAAAGTTATCCTCAGTTTTAGTTTACCAATTCGAATTACAGTTCCATGTAGTTGGACTTGCATCTAGTAAAAGAAGTGCATCACAAACTATGGCAAATTTAAATGTGACAATCATCAATCAGCTCGAGTTTGTCTCAAAAGATAAACAAGAGACATGCACCAAAGGAACACAGACACTTACGTTTAACTCGAGCCTTTGCAGAAGGGGGGCCACCTCTAGAAGACTCGCTAAACGAAGAATCCCATTTCTGTTTCTGGAGTCGCCCAGAATACTTACAGTCACCTCCAGTTTTATCAAATGAGTGTACTTCATCAGGCATTTTGAAAATCCAAACACCTACAAGGTCACCAAAACGGCATTTAGTTGACATACATGGAAACAAAACATGCATGCATATCACCACGAGCTGGTCAGCCAAGTACCTCAGTATTTATGCAAGTGTTCACAGACAATGTCTCCACATGAGACAGGGTCTTCGGAAGTTCAGTGAAGACATGTTCAAGAGTGTCATCGTACCCCATGAGCGTCACAGTGGCATGTGCTAACTTCATGGATTCACTGAGTGTAATGGGTATGGTCTCACCCGAATAGTCAAATTTCGCTAGATTTGGAGCATTGAATTCCATACCCTGCGGCAGACACTCCCGAACAGATAAATAACTTAGTCGGCATAGTGGTTGCTGCACTTTCAAATTAGGCATCGGGCAACAATGTCTCAAGCGCAAACACTCCAATGCATTGCACTTGGACAACAGCAGCTCAAAATTCCCTCCAAACATGTAAACACACTGGAGATCCAGCACCCTTAGGTTCACAAAGCCATCAAAACCGTGGGGCGGCTTCAAAGACACGCCGACAAGCTGAAGCATCTCGATGTAAGATGCATCCTGACTGCTAAACATACGAGACGGCATGGTGTATGTTTCCTCCCAAGACCTCGCAGAACCCTTGTGTAGCACAGGGAGCAAATTAACAGAAATTATAGACGCCTTGGAATCAAGTGCGAAATCGATCCATGGATCCAGATATTTCGCGTGCCTTGCGTCAAAAGTAAACGCGATTTTGAATCTCCTTAGCCTCGTACCATTGTGGGATTCCAAGATAGCATTGACACGCCTGATGAACCTGTGCCTTCTACGCCTGCTCCTGCTGCCAGGCTCGCGGTTCAGGATCGTAGGACTGTCGAAGCATAGATCAGGATGGCATGCCCACAGTCGCCTCCAGTTTGTCGCCACTGAGCTGGTCCTGACAGCATCCTTCAGAGTCAGCCTTGATACTATGTCATGCATAATACCCTGGATGGGGTCAACATAGAAAAACATTAGTATACAAAGTTGGAACAATAAAGAAAACTAATTTCAAATTTGATGTCCTTGGGCATACCTCAGGGAGAGTATCGATGAAAGGCTCAGATCTGCTTCTTTTAGCAGTACATTTGACCGGTGACGACACAGTTGATCTCCCTTTTGCAGGGTGTTCGCATCTGTTAGGCATTTTTTCGCATGAGCTGCTCCTGCAGACTGAAATGATAGATTATGGTCGGTACCTAGTCATACTGAAATTGGTACAATGATAGAAAATTTCAAAACAGAGAGCACAAGGAGAAGACAAAAATCAGGAGAAGTAAAGATCGAGCGATCTGTGTGGTAAGTTGATCATTAGGGATACAATGACTGATATAATTTCATATCCTACTACGTATATGAAAATATCAATCCATCAACTGATGTTCACTAGTTGCATCCCAATCACTGTAATCTTACCTGCTGCTAACTGGTGCGGGCCGGTGGCAGGAGGCGGTGGAAGGAGTCGTAGATCGGCAATTTGGTGAACCCAAATCGACGCCTCCCCTGTCTTCGGAGCTGCGGAGATTATCTGGTTCCCCCCGACCGGTTTGGACACCGACACGGTTCCGTTTCCTCTCCAGCGGCGGGTGTCAGCTTATGGTATAGGATGCTAGGAAGCTAGCGTTGCCGTCTCGCCGGCCGCCTCGGTTTGGAAAAATTCGCAGCGCCGCCGCGCTCCGCAGAGGATCCCGCGCTGATTCGCCGGGCGGGGATGGACCGACGGAGCAAAAGCCGGCCGCAAAAGCCATGCCGGTTCAGATGCACCGCTCGGCACTCAGGTGGGTCGGGTCAAACTCTCAGGGCTCAAATTTGGCCCAAAGGCCCACGGTTGTCCCACGTTCTATTGACCAGACTCCAGAGTGGCCGAGACTAGTGTGCCTCCTCCACTCGCCTCGCCGGTCGCCACCGCTTTTCCTCAGTCCGCACTGCTCGCCACCCCCAAACTGGCCGTCGTTCCCGCACCTTCCTCGCCCGAACCCTAGCTCCCCCAGCCACGCGGCGCGATGCCCTCTTCCTCCTCGTCTCCCCGTCGTCGAGGCCGGCGTGGCGGACGGCGCGGCCGCAATACGCCAACACCGATGGCGCCGGTGGTGGCGGATGAGACGAGGGACTGGACGGAGCTGCCGTTGGACGCAATATTGGCCATCTTCCACAAGCTCGACCACTTTGACATCCTGATGGGGCCCGGCCAGGCGTGCCGCTCCTGGCGCGGCGCCGCCCGCGACGAGCCCGATCTGTGGCGCCGCATCAATATGCTAGGCCACGCCCAACTCTTCACCGAGGTCAACCTCCACGGGATGGCGCAGGCCGCCGTCCTCCGCAGCGCTGGAAGGTGCGAGGCTTTCTGGGGCGAGTACAACGGCGACCTCGACTTTCTCCTCTACCTCAGCGAGCAGTAAGACTTTCAACCCGCAACCCCCAAATGTTCAGAGGCTTTCGGTCTGTATTTATTTGAAAAAAATTAGTAGCAATTTGTTCGTAGGAATCATGCAATTTTGTTGTGTCATGGAGAGTGGTGTTGGTGTAAACTGTGAACTGATAACAACATGGCTATAACTTGCAACGGATCTTCGTAAAGATAGCTTGCTAGGTCTGTGCTGAAGATATGGTGTGCATAAATCTGTGTTGATTGGTGAAGATACAGCGGCACACATGGGATGCAACTAAAAATTGTGTTCCTGATTTAATGCTTATAACGACTTTTTTGTATTACACTTTATCATGTCCGTAGACTTTTTATTTGTAACATTAGTTATTTTATTGAGTTTACATATATTTCAGTAAGGGCAGTGACAATTCTTAGTTGATAAAGGCTAGGTGCTAAAGGAAACTTGTCCTCATGCATTGCTCTGTGCACCATACTGCCTTCATTTTCTCCGCAGCTTTCAAAATTTAGTGATACATTATTGGCAAGGGAGAGGGGATGTGTGACTTTACTTTGCAAATAGATGTGCACTTTAGGGGTAGATCACACATAGTTTCCAATAATTGGATGATTCTGACATTGCCTCAAGTTTTACTCTGGTGAATTTCTCTTATTCGGTGATGTACTTATCTTCACACAGTTAAGCTACCCCATGCGACACACACATGTACCTATTCCTCTGTGCCCAGCCCAGTCAAAAGGAATGCTGAGTTTCGGCCAACCAAATATTTTTGTCATGTCGTCATTCTATGCATTGGTCTGGCAATGAAGTCAGCCGAGTTCCTCACACATTCGTTTCCTAATACAATGGGGAAGTCTTCTTTGGTTTGGTTTAGAACAGAAGACAATTGGGAGTTAGCTTTTCAGGGCTTCTGAGCAATTCCTGTTGAGACAGTCGAATTGGCAATACTAATTTGATTACGTTAATTGTTGGACACAATGCACTCAGCTGAGTTCATATGCTTCAGTGCAGAATTTATGCTAATTGGCAACCTGGAAACTGCAGGCATCAACCAGTTAGCATTCCTGAAATTTCCTCTGTCAAATCTAACAACTGATGATTAAGTGCATTTTCACTAAACCCCCCTGAGTTCTTTATCTATGACCTATGATGCCATGTAATTATCTGAACTTTTGAATGTTCTTTGTGCTATGCAAGTCTGTCAAAACATACATTCTAGCTACCTGTTATATATATCGTGCTTATATCTTTCTATATGCATGGCATGTTTGTTGATTATTGAGATCCGGGTGGTATATTTGCAGGGCACCATCTCTCAAGAGCCTTCGCCTCAATTCCTACCGTATTTTTTTTTATGAAGGACTTGTAGAGGCGATAGTGAAGTTCCCTTTGCTCGAGGAGCTCGAGCTTTCATTGTTTTCAAATGTGGGTGAGAGTGGTGTGTTTGGGGTTATTGGCAAAGCATGTCCACAATTGAAGCGCTTCAGATTCAGTAAGGACGTGTTCAACGATTTTGAAGCTAGTGGCTATGACAGGGATGATGAAGCCATGGGGATTACTGCAATGCACGAGCTACGCTCTTTGCAGCTGTTTGGCAATTGCCTCACCAATAAAGGACTGTCAGCCATCCTAGACAATTGCCTCCACCTGGAGTCCCTTGACATTCGTCACTGCTTCAATGTCCACATGGACGACACTATGCGTGCAAAGTGTGCCAGGATAAGCACACTGAGGCTTCCCCATGACTCAACTCATGACTACGACTTCCAGGTTCAGAAACCTGTTTGGGCAGACTGAGAGCCCTGGTTGGGTGACTATGGGTTCTGGTTTTCACTATGAGTCTGACTCCGAAGATTATGCTGATTACTATGATGCTTCCTGCTACCTTGACGATGTGTACGAGGACGGTCTTGACGAAGAAGATAGGATGATTCTCAGGGCCACGCGCTTATGAAGTAAATTCCAACGGAGTGCTGTGATCGAAATTGGGTGGATGTTTCACCTTTTCGCCGAAGTATCTGCTAGTCTGGCATTGTCTGTACTTTGCTGCTTGTGCTAGTTGCATGGATCTGCTTCCCTGTCGACTTCTCCTAGAATATCGTAGACAATGTTCTGTGCTTTGTTCAACCGTCTTGTGAAATATCTCGTGTTTTAAGAGTTACCTTGCAGTTTTGTTGAAGTCGTTGTGAAATATCTCATGTTTAGGAGTAGCATGCTTTGTCCTAAGTACTGGTTTGCTTAGTTGTGCTGTTTATAGTCAGGCTGAGATTGTGCCTATCATCTCGCTACTGGTGGGTGTGGGTGTTCGTTGTTGCTATCGAGATTTTGTACTTTTCGGAGTTTTATATTTTGTATAGATTGTCCATTGCACAAAATAGTATTCCCTCTGTCTTGAATTAAGTGTCGCATATATTTGTCTAGATACACACGAATCTAGACACGTTTAGATATACCCAAATATAGACAAAATCTTTGACATCTAAATTGGGATGGAGGGAGAATTAATAACACTGCAACAAGCTATGATATGGCAAGGTAGAACAGTTTACCAAAACGTTTTATATCGCGAAATGGAGGGTGTAGTACATTGCACTATTTCACATTTAAAATAATTATTCTCTGTCAAGCAAGTGGTAACATACCTTAAACTATGCTTAAAAGGGCAAACACGTGCTGATTACGACTAATCAGTTTTTTTTTTAAGAACCAGGCCACGACCTGTAAGAAGCCTCCGGGCTCAAACTGGGCCGAAGGCCCACAGTATACCCACGTCGGTTCTATTGACCCCGAGTCTTCTCCACTGTCGCCACCAATTTCCTCACCGCTCGCCAGTCGCTGGTCAGCACCCCCAAAACCGTCCATCATTCCCGCGCCTTCCTTCCGAACCCTAGACCTCCCATCCACGCAACGCGATGTCCTCCTCCTCCTCGTCTCGCCGTCGTCGGGTAGGCCGCGGCGGCCGACTTGGTCGCAATCCTCTAGCGGTGACGGAGCCGGGTGCGGCGGAGGAGACGAGGGCCTGGGCGGAGCTGCCGTTGGACGCGATATTGTCCGTCCTCGACTATCTCGACCACGTCGACATCCTGATGGGGCCCGGCCAGGTGTGCCGGTCCTGGCGCAGCGCGGCCCGCGACGAGCCCGACCTGTGGCGCCGCATCGACATGCTAGGCCACGCCGAACTCCTCAACGAGCTCAACCTCCACGGGATGGCGCAGGAGGCCGTCCGCCGCAGCGCGGGAAGGTGCGAGGCGTTCTGGGGCGAGTACGCCGGCGACGACGACTTCCTCCTCTACCTCGGAGACCAGTGAGATTTTGACCCCTCTACCCACACCAATTCCCCCAATTTTGGGGGCTTTCGTTTGATTTGCTTCCAAATGGCACATGAGTCTGTTCCCCTGTGCCCACCCCTCATTCCAAAGGAATGCTGAGTTTCCGTCCAACCAAAAATTTATGTGGCATCGGCTATGCATCGATCTGGCAATGAACTCAGCCTAGCTCTTCACACATTGGTTTGTCTATACAACGAGGAATGCTTCTTAGATCTGTTTCGAAATAGAATACAGTTGAGAGTTACCTGGTGAAACAGTCTAAGTGGCGATACTTTGAGATTTTAATTGTTCAGTAGAATGAAGTAAGCTCGATTAATATGCTAGGGTGCAGAATTTTTCCTAATTGCAACTTGCAACTGCAGGCATCGGCAAGTTATCGTCCCTGAAAGTGAAATGTTCTCTGCCAAATGTAACAGTTAATCATTAAGTGAACTCTGAACAAAAGCCTCTGAATTATGTGTCTAGGATGCTATGCAACCATCTGATTTCAGAAATGTTCTATTTATGGACTGTAATTGGAGGTATACAAGCCATAAAAAACATAGATCCTAGCTATACTTGTTTTAAACAGCGTGCTTATATGCCTTTAGATGTGAATGACACATTTATTGGTTATTGAGATCCAAGTGCTATATTTGCAGGGCACCATCTTTGAAGAGTCTTCGCCTCATTTCTTGCGATGATGTTTCTGATGAAGGATTTACAGAGGCGATACAGAAGTTCCCGTTGCTTGAGGAGCTTGAGCTTTCATTGTGTCCATATGTGGGTGAGAGTGGTGTCTTTGGGGTTGTTGGCAAAGCATGCCCACAACTGAAGCGCTTCAGACTGCATAGGGACGGGTTCTACTATCTTGACACTAGAGACTACGACATGGACCAGGAAGCCCTGGGGATCGCAACTATGCACGAGCTACGTTCTTTGCAGTTGTCTGGTAATCGCGTCACCAATAAAGGACTGGAAGCCATCCTGGACAATTGCCACCACCTGGAGTCCCTTGACATTCGTCGCTGCTTCAATGTCAACATGGATGACACCCTGCGTGCAAAGTGTGTCAGGATAAGCTCACTGAGGCTTCCCTATGAACTGAATTGGTGACTATGACTTTCAGGTTGACAGCTCCGTTTTGGTGGGTCCACAGTCCTGGTTGGGTGACTATACGGGTACTGATTCTAACTACAAGCTTGTCTCGGAGGATTATGGCGATTACTGTGATCCTTCCCGCTACGTTGATGGTGTGTATACGAGCTTATGAAGTAAATTCCACTGGGATGTTGTGATTGAAGTGGCTGGACGTTTCACCTTTTTGCTGAAGTATCTGCACTACTCTAGGCATGATATGTACTTTGCTGCTTCTCCTAGTGGCATGGATCTGCTTTTTTTTGTCAACCTTGGGAATATCACAGACAGTCTTCGGTGTATTGCCCAACTATATTGTGAAACATGTCATGCGTTAATAGTCCTTTACCTTGCAGTTTAGTTAAAGTCGCTGTGAAATACTCTGTACATTCCCAAATATTAAAAAACTGAGATAGTAGTATGCTTTGTACTTCCTTCGTTCCCTAATATAACATGTTGCCAAAATGTTTTATATTAGTGGACGGAGGGAGTAGTCAGTAAGGTTTGCTTGGAGCTATGCAGTGCAGGTATGTCAAAACATATATCCTTAGCTAGGAAATGGATTTAAGCTTTGCCTTATATTGATATAGAAGAAGCAAACATGGGTGGGCCTAAGCCCTAAAAAAAGGGAACAACCCAAAAAACAACAACTCAATCCATGAGCTCCGCTAGGTTTTTAGCACCCGCTAGGACCCAAGCCTTCCCTTCTTTGATCCTGTGCATGACTTCCGAAGGCATGGACGACTTGTTTTCTCTCCTTCCTGATTGCAGTCTTTAGGCCTTTGGGAGAGGAAGCGGGCGACCTGTAGTCAAGCACCTTAAGACGACCGGAGCCCATTACTAAACAACAAATCTAGGCAAGAAAGACAGTTGGCTGCTGCGGACCAAATCCTCGTTTTGCCAAGCGGTGAGCGGTCCAAAACCGGTTTTGAACAATGAGCCAGGCGAAGAAGCGACATTTGGGAGGGGCCTAGGTCTTCCAAACGATCGATCCGAAGGAGCAAGGTAGAGAGGTCATAAATTGGGCATTATAAGAGGAGCTGGACGAGTAGCATCCGTCAGGAGACAAGGTCCAAGTGATGGAGTCTTCCACTCCCAGGGATAGTTGACATTCTGACAAAAGACCCCAAAGCTGAACGAACTAAGGATGTGTTGGACAGTGAAAGAGTTAACCGCAATATCGGTAATCCAACTTTGACCATTAAGAGCATCCTGAAATGTCCGATTCTTTCTTCTAGATGCTTTGAAGATCAGAGGTGCCAAGTCCTTTGGAGGCGAGCCGTTAAGCCAAGAGAAAGACCAGAAGGAGGCTTTCCTACCATCGCCGATGGTGATTCTAGTTGCTCCGTTGAAGAGTTGTCGTTCGGCTTCGTCGTTGGGTGTTTCGGTTCACACCCAAGGTTTTTCTGGGGCCTTGCCCTCGTACCACAACCAACGCAGACAAAGAGCTTGGGAGAACTTTTCCAAGTCGAGAATTCCTAGACCACCAAGGTCTTTAGGCCGACGAACATTCTTCCAATTGACTTTACACTTTCCCCCACTAACAGTTTCTTTGCAGGCCAGAGCATACCGCTGCTGATCTTGGCAAACGCCTTCAGGATGCCTTATCTGCTTTGAGGGTCGTGAGGAGGAAAATTGGCATGGAGGAAAGAACCGACTTCACCTAAGCGCAACAACCAGCCCGACCGAGAAGTCTGCCTTTTAGAGGATTTAGACAAGCAGCCACCTTATCGATGTAGGGCTGGAGATTTGCCTCGATTTAAAAAGAAAAGGAAATGGATTTAAATATGTTTAAAATCCAAAACGCAAAGAAATCCAAAATGGAATATTTCTCCAACATGTTCATTATAAAATTTGGAAAGTTATGTTATTCCCTCTCTTAAATTTTAAAACATGTTTCGGACAAATATTCAAATGCAACAAGATCAAATACCAAAGTTGGATTTGTTTAAAATCTTCCAAACCAAGATTTATAGTTGTGGATAGTCATTTTAATCCTCTCTTCAAGGTTTTTGAGAAAAGTTAAACAAGTCCATGGAAGTTTTTAAATTATTCAGAAATTTATCAACTTATTTATGAATTTTAACATTCCAAAAATTGGAATTTTTTGGGATGTTAAATCTTCACATATTGGTTTCTTAGTAATACACAATCGGGAAGCTTGCATTGGTTTGTTTTGAAATAGAGTAAATTGGGAGTTAGCTGTACATGGCTTCTGGGCGTTACATGGCGAACCAGTCGAAATTGGCAATAATTCGAGTTACCTGAAGTGTTAAACAGAACGAGCTCAGCTGGATTGATATGCTAGAATGCACAAGTTGCCTTAATTTGCAATCCCTGAAATGATATCTGTCAAATGTAACCCTAAACCCAAACCTATGCAATCCGTGAAATGCATTTCACCCTAAACCCAAACCTATGCAAGCATATGATTCGTGAAATTTTCCATTTGTGGATTGGTTGGAGAGGGTGGAGCTGTGCAAGTCTGTCAAAACATATATCCCTAGCTACTTGTTTTAAACAATACGTTTACGCCTTTATATCTGCATGATAGATTTATTGCCTATTGAGATCTAAGTGCTATATTTGGAGGGCACCATCTCTGAAGAGTCTTCGCCTCATATCTTGCCATGATGTTTCTGATCAAGGATTTTAACTTAAGCTTTCATTGTGTTCAAATTTGATTGGGATGATGTTTTTGGGGTTGTTGACGAAGCATGCCCACAACTGAAGCGCCTCATAATTGATAGGGACACGCACTACCATTATGAAATTGGTGACTACGACAGTGACGAGGAAGCTTGGGGGATTGCAACTATGCACGAGCTACCCTCTTTGTATCTGTGTGAGAATGTCTTCACCAATGAAGGACGTCCCTTGAGATTCGTCATTGCCTCAATGTTGACATGGACGACACCCTGCATGCAAAGTGTGTCAGGATAAGGTCAGAGCATCTCCACTCGTTGGGCGAACCCAAATCCAGACTTTTTTCTGGCCGGACGAAACTAGATTTCGGTCTGGGTACGTTCAGTTTCCCACTCGCGTACACAGACCGAGTACCCAGGCGACAATAAAACGGCGACATTTTTGAAACTTTATCGTTCCCGCCGGCGAGTGCTCGGCCACAAGATGTTCGACAGAAACGTCTACAAATTCGGCGGTAAATTATTACAGAACAGGGAAAATGACTCTCGGTCGTCGATGGGGATGGGATCCTGCGGCATGGCCGACGCGGCGTTGTCGTCCGTCTCGCTGGCGAAGGCCGCCAGGTTGGAGGAAGTGGAAGCAGAGTTCGGCGTGGGTACGTTCGGCACAGGTGCGTTCAACGCAGAGGAAGGGGAAGGCGTGATCAGGCCCTGGAGGATGGCCTGACGTTGCGCCATGTACCAGGCCTTGACCGATGAGCTCATCTTCGACGTCTCCTCGCCGCCCATCAGGAACTTGAGGTCTGTGTTGCGCTTCTTGGCGGCGTAGTTGGCCTTCTTCTCGGCGAGGTTGGCCTTGATAAGGGCCACCTTTTCCCCTTGCGTCTCGATCAGCCGGTTCCAACGCTCCTCGCTCTTCTTGGCCCTCTTCTCGGCCTGCGCCCTCGTGTCGGCGATGCATTTCTCGATCGAAGCCTGGAGACGCTCGACGGGAGGTCCGACGGTTTGAGCATCTTTGCCTTTTTCTGGCCGATCTCTGGTCTTCCTTCGCCGGCAGCAGCGGCCGGGGCCTCGGGGTTGTAGACGTCGTCCTTGCTCTTGGAGAGGCTCAGGCGAGTGTCCCGCCACTTCTCGCAATTCTGGATTTCCTCGAAGACATGATGGAACTTGAACTCCATCTTCATGTCTGCACGACGAAGCTGCAAAATGGAAGTGTGTCAAGTGTGTCCAAATGGAAGCGAATGCATGACAAAGCTAGTGTTCGTGAGTACCTTGTTGTTCATGTTTTCCCCGCTAGCTTGTGTGCGTTCGACCTCTTCCACGCAACTGTGCCACTTGCTGCATGCAGTCTGGATGATCTCCCAATGGTTGGTAATAGCCTTCTTCCCTCGCTCCATGTGGATTTTGCGATATTTTGGGTCGCAAAGGCTATGCTCGTCGAACGCCGCCTTCACACGTTGCCAATAGTTGTCTGAATTCTAGTTAGCACCGGTGATCGGATCTATGCTCACCATTTTCCAAGCTTCGGCGAGGCAGGTGTCCTCGGCCACGGTCCACTTGATCCGAGCGTCCGCCGAAGTGCCCGGTTTCTTCTTCCCCTTCTTGCCTTACGCCAGCAGCAAGGCTTCACCCTCAACGTTCTCTGGTTGCGTCTGCTCGGCCTGCGTCTCCTCGGTGTCGGTGTCGGCGAGATCTTGGGACTCGATGCCGTGCTCGGCGTCGGCCCGGGTCCGTTCTTCCGTGAAGAAGGAGGGGTGGTTGGAGGCCGAGCATGTTGCGATCATATCCTCCTTGTATGTCTCGGCCGACATGTCGGCCGGCAGGGCGACCGGCATTCCGCCGAACAGGTTGCGCGCGTCGGCCTCGCCGTAGGGCGTTGAGCTTACGCCAAAAGGCAGTGGTCCGCGGCGCAGAGCGGGGCCTGCGTACGCTGGAGAGGTGAAGTAAGGGAGGTTGATGTCCATGTTGAAGGCCGAAGGAGGGCGCGACGCCGGGCAGGGGAAGATCACGTTGGGGTTGAACCCGCCGTCGAACTCGGGCAACGAGGAGTACCTCTGCCGAGCAGCCGCCTGGCTCTCCTGGAAGTCAGCCGGAGAGATCGGCGAGAATCCGGCGGCCGAGCCGACGCTTGCCTGGCTTCCCCAGTGTGGTGGGTACAGCGCTGCCATCAACGCCGACCTCGTCGCTGCCGCCTGCTTCGCCTTCACGATCGCCTGCTCTTCCGTCGCCGCCTTCTCTTCCGCCGCCGCTTGCTATTGCCGGAGCTTTGCCTTCTCCTTTCTGCCCTTCCGGTCGCCCGACGTCATCTTCCTGGCCTGCTCCTTCTTCTCCCACTCAGCGGAGGACATGCCCTCCGGCTTCGTCGGCGGCGCTCTCGGCTTCCTCGCCTTCTTCTCCGTCGGACCCTCGCCGAGGATCGACCTGGGTTGGACGAAGCTCTTGGGCGGCATGTTGGGTGGGGAGCTCGGCGGAGTGGCGGGATGGGAATGGGGAAGAAAGGCGGGAGGAGGGAAGAAAAGGGCGGGAGCTCGGCGAAGTGGCGGGAGTTCAGCCTTCTCTCACCGACAGAGCTGGCACACGCCCGTTTTCGCTGCGTCCGGCATTCCCAGGGCGTACCAGGGTTACTGGGTACGGCCTGGGCAGGCCAGACCAAACTTTGCTCAAATCCGGACGAAAACAGGTTCCTGGATACACGACTAGGCCGATTTTCGGCGTCCGGACCGAAATTCGGGGTCTAGATCGGCGTCCTAGGTAGACGAGTGGAGATGTTGTGAGGCTTCCCGATGAACTCAACTGTTTGGGTGGGATTCAGAGCTCTTTTCGGGTGACTATACAGGTTCTGCGTCTGACCGTGAGCTTGGCTCAGAAGATTACGACGATTACTGTGATCCTTCCCGCTACCTTGATTGATGGTGTGCACAAGGACAGAGTTTATAGATAGGGATGCAGAAGTAGGACAATTGGAACAAGTGGAATATCACTCTTAGACTACTAGACTAACTTAAAACTTAGTGGGGCAAGTGAGATAAGCTAGATTTGACATATGCCGCTTATCCCACTTAAATTAGAGTTAGTCTAGTAGTCTAAAAATGATATCCCACTTGTCTTATAGAATAAATTGCACGGGGATGTTATGATCCAAGTGCCTGGATGTTTTACCTTTTTTGTCGAAGTATCTGCACTGCTCTTGGCATGGCTTTTACTTCGCTACTTCTGCTTTTATGTCAACTTCTAGAGTATCGTACAGTGCTCCGTGTATTGTCTAACCATCTTGCGGAAACATGTCTATGTGTTAGATGTATTTTACCAAAATGGAGCAACAAGACAGCTGGCCAAAAAAGGTTTTCTTTTCCTCTTCTTGTCAGATGCTTCTGGCATCACATTTGATCGTGGTGCGCTGGAGCACGGAGATGTTTTGGCCTCTTGCTGCTGCTTCGCCGCATAATCGGCCAGGAGGTCGATGAGCTTAGACTCATAATGCTTACAGCGAGAAGCAAAAATGGCGAAAGCTACCTCGGAGCCATCCGCCGCCGTCGGCATCCTGGACGTGACTTGGGCCAGGTCCAACTCGGATCTGGACGCCATCGCCATGGCCAGCCCCATGGAAGCACCGATGCCCTTCTGCTTGCGTTTGTAGTCTGCCGAGCATCCTTTGACAGAGCATCCACAAGAGAGTCGATGTCGTCGAGGGCAACACCCTTGGGGACGACCTCCTTATAGAAGCACGTGAGCACCTTTTTGGCCTTCTCCAGGAAGCCAACAGTAGTGGAGCAGCGATCCTCGATCGCAGCAGCAACATCAGCCAAAACATCTCCGTACTCAGCGCACCACGATCAAACGTGATGCTAGAAGCATCTGACAAGAATAGGAAAAGAACACTCGACTGAGAAAGGATAAAACGCACTTAAAAAACAGAAACACCTAAAGGAAACAAGCAGCTTACCCGAAATAGCTTTGGCAACAGTCATGAGCTTGTCAACCATGGCCTTCTCCCGAGCAGCTACAACGGCCGCGAGCTGCTGCTCACGGTCTTCGGCCTCCTTCTGCAGGCACTCCTTGGCTTCCACAGCATCCGCTGCCTTCTTCTCCGCCTGGCCGAGGCTCTTTTAGAGAGCGTTCAACCTACGGAGAACAACATTGTTCTCATCTGCAGCATGAAGAAGCATTGGGTAAATAGAAAAAGCAAATTTGTTGCATTCGAAAAATAAACAAAGGCGACAGCTACGCACCCTGGAGCTGCTTAAGCTCATCCTCCAACGCTAGATGCTGCTGGATCAGAAGATTGGCGCTACGGACAAAAGGCTACAGAAGAAGCAAACAAACCCAATGAATAAAGAGCTCGGGGGCTCCCCCGCAAAGCAAAAGACCAACATGTCAGATAAAAAGGACTCGGGGGCTTCCCCCACGCAGTAAAAATGCTCAGGTGTGGACTCCGAATGTTTGCATATCGCCTTCCGAGTGACGAGTGCACGAGCCCCCCCCCCCCGCTTCGCGGAGTTCGAATCCTCGCCCTCGGAGTTGGCCACCATATGGGGAAATGAAGCTGTCGGCTTTGATTCCGTGATCACTTCTTCGGTGTCCCCGTCAAGGGACTCCTCCGAAGGGTTGCTGCAAGCAATTATCAGATCAACAACAAGATAAAACCACAAAGATGAACATGGAAGCAAGACTAAAACACAATGACTTACGACTCGATGTCCGACAAATTGAAGACAGAAGCCGCCTTCTCCTCCTCCTCCTTCTTCTTCTTCTTCTTCTTCTTCTTCTTCTTGGCTGGCGACTATGGAGCCACCGCCCGAAGGGGCACGGCAGGAAAAGGTGCAGATGACACACCCTCATCCTCACCATGCTGCTCGAGGAAGGACAGACCCCTTGGAGTTGGTGGTGTCGCCCCATTCGAAGATTCACTATGAGAGAGCTTTCGGGTCCGCCCTTTGCTCTGCTCGGGGGCTTTCATGGTAGGAGATTACGTCGGAGGAAGCTCGGATTCAGACTCCATAACTTCGTTATCTGGTGCAACCGGTAATTTCTCAGGTAGAGGGGGCGTCATCCCCGCTACCTTTAAGTCCTACAAATCGAAGACAAGAAGATGACAAATTGTCAGTACAAGTAACAAATAGCTAGCACACGAAATAGTGTTACGCGCAACTACAAGTTTTTTCACCTTCGGGATTACTTTCTTCAAACTGAAGGGAGAGGTCAAGGATTTCCCCGGGAGGTCCTCGTTGGCCTTGGACTTTAGCAGGGGCCGAAGGGCTCTATCATGGTCACCCAAAGGCAACTCCTCAGGCGAAACCCTAGTCGGATCGCTGCGGCCAGCATACAGGAACACCGGGTGCGCCCTCGCTTGGAGCGGCTGCACCCGACGCTTGAGCAAGGTGCGGATGATATCGACACCATTGACCTCCTTGCTGACCACCAGCTGGAGTGCCTTCACGCATTGGTAGAGATTCTCTACCTCCGCTGTTTCACCCTCTAAGATGTCATTCTTCCACGACCTCTTCGTGGTGATCTTCTGGGTAGAGTCGAAAGGGGCAAGACCAAAATGCTGCCCGTCCATCTTGACATCGCGGATGTATGTCAACACCCGGATTTTTAATCCCAGATGCCTGTTATGCCATACATCGCAATCCCAGGATTACCATTTTTGCGAGACATAATAGAATTGGATACCATAGTACATCATCCATTACAAACCGTACATAAGTTCTTACACAAATAGGGATCTCATGATCCAGTTCTTAATACAACATCAAGCAGCGGAATCGTAATAATAACGGTAGCGTAGGCAAAGCTCCATCTTCGGGGTCACAGGCAATGCTGACGATGGGAGATGTTCCTAGTTGTCGTAACCTTCCTGGGGTCCATCTTCCAGGTACTCCTCTTCATAGTCTGGCCATGGGAATAGCCAGGGACAAAGCCATGTGTACTCTTTAAGTACTCGCAAACTAATACTAACAAGTAAAAGGGTTTTTGGATAATAGGACACTAGGCTCTAGGGTTGTTTTGCAAAAGCCAGATTTATCTCTACTAAGTTTGGAAGCAACAAATGCTAGTTAAGGTTTTATAACACCGAAGTGGGAACTTGTATCTCATGCCACAACCCTGTTGTGGTAAAGTCAAAGTCTCAATTCATTTCACAAGTCTTTTGAAAAGTCTGACGGGGGAACAGTATGGCCACTCCAACTGTCCATAACAGCGGACGTGGCTATTCGAATAGTTTGACACTCTGCAGAGATTGTACACTTTCACCACAACATTCGATACATCCGTCAGGAACAAATCCTGAATTCACCATACTCAGTATGCGGATAATCAATCCTAACCTTTCAATTACACGCCCTAGTATAAGCACCTCTCCTGTGAGTTTGGCCTCCCAACCATGACCAACTGTCATCTTGGGTACTACACAGGTGGACAATCTTCACAAGGTAGCCTCATCTCAGACCTTGGCCGTGAGGGAACTAATACTAAGGTATATAAGTTTCCAGTCAAGACCTACCCAATCTTCGGGTATTGTGGTTGTACGATAAAATTGGAATGGTATCGCATCCAGACAACCATCAGTTTTATAAAGGGCTAAGGCTCATGCCTCAACATTTTCATCACCAAACTCATCAGGTGTTCAGAAACAGATGTCAAAACATCTCAGTATAATGATCCATCATTCTAAGGTTTTCATAACCATTTTCACCAAGTGTTCCCATCTAAAGTCGATCAAGTTTTATGCTTAGAACTAGCCTCTACAAGTGGGGGTGAGTACTAATGAGGGGTGATAAACTAGTGGGGTTTGACTAAGTTTAATCTCATGCCTTAGGAGGACATCAAGATTATCTAGCTTAGGCCACATTTTATGCTCTTTATGCAACCTTCAAGTATCCTTCTAGTATCTACCATTTATTCCAGTAAACTCTAAGTAAGAGCTTTGATAAAGAAATAAAGTAATAAACTTGCAAATAAAACTAGGATTGGTTTATCAAGTGGTTATGATCATATATGCTTTAAGGCATATAGTGGCATGGTAGCAAGCAAGTAGTAGCTTGCATAGGTCAACTTGATTAGTAAGGCTTGCAAGTATTGGCTTGCACAATATCAGTATAAGCTTACTAAATTGCAAGTGTTAGCTTGCATAGGTCAACTAGTAGCATTAGGCTTGCCTTGTGCAGAGCAGTGGTTGAAGTTCTCCTCGGCTTCTTCTTCGTAGAATCCTCCTTTCTCCTCGTATCCTTGGTCGGTACTAGCGTCTATAAATAAATACGATGTACACAATCACCAAACAATACTTAACTACTTGCAATCATCACACAAAAGGGTCCTATAGATGATCTAGCATAATCACTAACATTACAAGATTAAAGCTTGGTTTAATTCCTTTTATTTTTAGAAAAGTAATTTCTACTCATTGAAAAATTACTTAAGATTTAATATTCTCCAAACCAAATATGGGATCATGTTGACACATGCCATCACCACATATTTTAGTCCATGGGAATGTGATTTAAAGTGGTGTCACAATTTAATAAGGCTTTACCCTTTTATTTTAATTAAATAAAGTGACTAGAAATGCCTATGTAGCATTATTTTATTACTTGAACATTATTTCTGCAAGTAAACCTATATATTTTTATATATTCTGAAAGGTATGGTTAAATGTGATTTTTGAGAGTTGGAATCAACTCAAAAGCTAATATGGTTTTAATTTGAAAAATGTTTGAATGCAGAAAAGCTTCTGCCTTGTTATTTTTACCATGGATGATCTAAAGATCCAAATGACTTGAATCCAATGGGCTTGGATTCAGCATTCCCAGATCTTTCTAACAAAATTGGTTTTATTCAATTTGGTTCACTGAATCGACCTGGGTTGATTTTTGAAACTGGGTACAGAAGTGTGTTTGAAATAAAATGGAAAAGGTTTAATTCAAATAACTGGGATGCGCGGGAAACGATACTGAGCCGGCCTGCTAAGCGCAGCACTTTCGCGGGCTGTTTAAGTCGCTGTCCCCACGCGTCAGTGAGACAGGGGGTGCGAAACGGTATGGGGCGATGTGGTGCGTTCGATCTGGTTCTAATCCAACGACTGAGGGTCATCGTCGACGTTGGGCAATGCCGGCGAGATAGAAACCTAGCGCTGCCAGTGGGGGTCGTTGGGGGCTCATCGGGGTTCAGGCGAGGGTTGGCGAGGCGGGCGAATGACGAAGTCGACGACGGCGAACTTCCTGGTACCGGCAGCTTCTCCAGGGGCGGCTCCAATCGCTGGCCCCCTTCTTCTCCAGCAATGGCAGACTCCGATGAAATTCCGGTGCTGCTCGCCTTGCTCCGAGAACAGGGTGGAATGGTCACTGAGGAGAGGGGAGTGAGATGGTGTGCTCAATTCGGCTGGGGGTGGCCTCTATTTATAGTCGCGACGACGAGACCGAACGGGATGGGTAGGCGACGGTGGCGACATGGCTATGGGCTGCTAGAGGCATGGCCGGCGGTGGTGATCGCTTGGTGGTCTCCTGGCGATGCTCTACGTCTTTAATGCGCGCGTAGGGGCGGTGCGGTTTGGTCTGAAACGCGCGATGCTCTACGCGGCAGAGGCGGCGTCTTCGACGGCGAGCGGTGGCTGTGCGGCATGGGGTGGCGAATGGGGATGTTTGGCGGTCTCCTGGGTCGGTGGCGATCATGTATGCACGCGGCGAGGGCGGCGCGCAGTCTGTGGGCTTCGGTCGAGCGTGGCGCTCTGGCGCATGCTCGGCACGGTTGACAGAGGCACGGGCGCGGCGTTTCTGGGTGCTGTGTTCGACGTCTTCGAGGCAGGGCTGGTCGAGAGGGGGCGGTGAGGCATGGGTGATCTCCCAGACAAGGTTGGCACGGCTAGTTTCCTTCCTAGCTTGTTGTCTCCACTGGGGTGGCATGGTGAGCTTCGGTTGTTCACAATTGATGTCATTGCCCAGCTTACAGTGATGCTAGTGCTTGGGTTAGCTTGCTAGATGATCTACTGAGATGATTGTGAGCTAGAGAGGGAACAAGTTAGGCTTCAATCACTACTCACAATAGTGTTTGGATTTTGTTTGATTTGTGTCTGCCAAGTGTTTGATGAAATGGCCGCAAGAACTCAAGTTTTGAATTTTGAAAAGATTTTTGGTGGGTGTGCTAGGTTGGTGCTAGTGAGTCTGCAGATGCTTGGGTTTTGAAAGTTGAGCTTGTTTGAGTGGTTTTTGAAAAAGTGGGATCTTCCCATATGATAAAGATTCAATTTTGAATTGTTATTTAAACTAGGCATTTAAATGTTTTTGGATGATCACAAAGTGGGCCTTGATACTTTGTTATGAGTACAATCAAGGGGTGCAAAGATCCAGAAAAGTTTCTGTTGGGTTCTGAAAGTTTGAGACAGCCAAAGTAGGCATGGGAGTTAAATTGGGCAAAATGACCATTCCTTTATTTTATTTGTTTTGATTTACTTGTCTTTGGGAAAAGTGTGGGAAATGTTTAGATGATGTTTATTTCACCTAAGCATCCATTTACAAGCAAAGGAACACACAAACAAGTTGGTTCAAAAGAATTTCAAATGAAATGCATACACATATGCATGCTTTCATAATTTTATTTAGAAAAGTTTTTGTTAACCCTAATTGTGATGCTTAGAGTTTGATGATCGAAGTTTAGTATTTTTGGGATGTTACAAACCTTCCCCCCTTAAACAAAATCTCGTCGCGAGATTTGAAAAAGGACGAAAAAGATTACCTAGGATTTGAAGAGATCGGGAAACTCTGTCCCGATGTGATCTTCGCGCTCCCAGGTAGCTTCCTCTTCTGTGTGGTTGCTCCACTGAATCTTGAGAAACTTGATGCTTCGGGTTCGGGTAGTTCGAAAAGCTTCTTCCAAAATACGGATGGGTACTTCGGGATAGGTCAGGTCATCGTTGATCTCTAGGGTCTGGTGATCGATATTCTTGAACACTTCGGTCTTCTCTGGGACTTCGAGACACTTGCGAAGTAACGAGATATGGAACACATTGTGCACGGATGACATCTCTTCGGGTAGTTCCAATTGATACGACACTTCTCCTCGACGGTTCAAAATCTTGAAAGGTCCAATATATCTGGGGGCTAACTTTCCTTTGAGTTGGAAACGCTGCATTCCCTTCAATGGCGACACTTTCAGATAAACAAAATCTCCTATGTTGAAGGCGAGGTCTCGACGTCTCTTGTCGGCGTAACTCTTCTGTATGGACTGGGCGGTCTTGAGGTGCTCACGAATCTTGTGAACCTTCTCTTCTGCTTCTCGTAGGATGTCAGGTCCGAAAATCTGACTCTCTCCTACTTCCGACCAGTTCAAAGGGGTGCGACACTTTCTTCCGTACATGAATTCAAATGGAGCCATTTGCAAACTGGCTTGATAACTGTTATTGTAAGAAAATTCTGCAAACTGCAGACAGTCTTCCCACTTGGATCCATATTCTAACACACATGCTCTCAGCATATCTTCGAGTATTTGGTTTACTCGCTCCGTTTGTCCATCGGTCTGAGGGTGATACGCGGTGCTGAAATCTAGGTGGGTTCCTAAACCTTCTTGGACTTTCTTCCAGAATCACGAGGTAAACTGAGTTCCTCGATCCGATACGATGTTCTTGGGGACTCCATGTAAACTAACTATTCTAGCGATGTACAACTCTGCTAGCTTCGAACTCTGATATGTGGTCTTGACGGGTAAGAAATGGGCGACTTTAAGGGAATATGCCTGAGAGGCAATAATAAAGTGGTTATTATCGTATTCCTTATTTATGATAAATGTTTATTTTACATGCTACAATTGTATCAATACGGAAACGTTAATACATGTGTGTTTAATAAACAAAAAGGAAGTTCCTAGTTATGCCTCTCTTATAAACTAGCTCGTTGATTAACAAGATGATCAAAGGTTTCCTGATCATGGACATTGGATGTTGTTAATAACGAGGTCACAACATTAGTGTAATGATGTGATGAACAATCATCCGAAGTATAGCATTACGATCAAAGTCATTGAGTTTATATTGCTATAACAACTTACGAAGTGATCCTAATCCTTAGACCATGAGATTATGTCAATCACTAACACGGGAAGAGTATCTTGATAACATCAAACGTCACAACGTAACAGGGTGATTATAAATTTTGTGGGAATGGTCACGGCAGATGCTGCAATCGGCAGCGAGTAGTAGAACGAGGGGCAAGGGCGGCCAGCCATCTGCTGTGCGAGATGAGGGCAAAGACATAGGGTTTACCTAGGTTCAGCCCCCCGGAGGATAAAGACCTACTCCTGCTAGATTGTATTATGGAGGTGGTACAATGGGCGAGCTCGGTGGCTAGGCGGCGAGTCGCTTGGGTGTATGATGGAACGTATCTCTACTCGCCCTATAGGGAGGTTTATATAGGCTCACCTCCCCTAGGGTTTACATATCTCAACCGATTCAGTTAGAGCTTCGGTACTCGTTTAACCTAATCCGACTGGGCCTATCCACTCGCCTGGGCCTTCAGCTTCCAGACGCTTGGCTCCTTGCTGGGCTCTAATCCAGTCGCCGTCTTGCAGGCCCACTCGCCAGTTCTTTGGGCCAGTCGGAAATGTCCTGCTGGGTATACCCCGGTAGGCATATCCCCATCAGTAGTCCCCGAGGCCGCCGTCGATTAGGCGTAGGTGGCTGCTGGCAGTCGGAGTATACGGCTTCAGAGTAGACATCCAGTCGAATCGTCGGCGGGTTCCTGTATAAAGGAGAAAACTAGTCATCCTGATCGCAGCTTTGGTGAGTCGAGTCGGCGAAACACTGTCATAGTGATCGGGTCGGCGAGTCGAGTGGCCGAAGTTGGACCGTTAACCGTGGTCAAACTAGCCGTTGAGGTAATCCAACAGTAACTTTTGGCGTAATCACCGCGTAGTAACGGCTCCCTGATTTGGCGGGTAACAACCGCTATATAAGAGGAATGGCAGGCGATCAGAGAACCACCCTCTCACCATTTCCTCCGACTGCGCGCACCTTTCGCCTCCCTTCGCATCACGATCCAGTCGACCCGAAATCCCCCGACCCCCAGCAAATCTCTCGGTCATGGCCCTTTGCACCGAGCCGTGGGGTAGATCTAAGTGCACGAGGGCGCAACTGGCTTCCTTCGAGGAGGCCGGGATCTTGCGAGCCGGTTGTTGGCGTATTCCTGCAGCCGAAGAGACGACCCCGAATCCGCGAGAGAGGGAGTTCATCTGCTTCACCAGCCATCTCGAACGGGGGCTAGGGTTCCCCACGTCCCTATTCTTCCGGCGCTTCTGCGCCTACTACGGGATCCAGCCATCGGATCTGGGTCCCCACAGCATCGAGCAGCTCGCCATCTTTGTAGCGTTCTGCGAGTGCTACTTGGGCTGCCGGCCCTACTTCCCTCTGTGGCAAGATCTGTTCCACGGACGGATCAGCCGCGAGGAAGGGGGCGGCCCAATGCTAGCCGCGGGCGGCCTAACCTTCCAGCTGAAGTCGAAGGCCTCATTCTTCGACCTAATGCTGCCCGCCAAGGCAGCGAGCGACGGGAAGAAGTCGTGGTTCTATGTTGCCGAGGCAACCCCGGACGGCGAGACGGTGATCCCAAGGTACTCCGCCAACCGGCCTGAGTCGCGCCGTCTTCAAGCCGGCAAACTCCCCAGCGACCAGCGGATGGTCGTGGAAGAAATGCTCCAGACCATCCGCGGTCTGAAGAAAAAAGGCCTCCAGGTGATCAACCTGTACAATTGCTGGCTCGGGCGGCGGCTCGTCCCGCTGGCTCGGCGTGAGCACTATATGTACCAATACACCAGCCGAGAGGACTCGACGAAGTCCTGGCTCGACGAGTGGAGCCTCGAGGATTACACCGCAGCGCTGAAGAAGATCACCCAGGCGGTGTACCAGGACGCCCAAGCTGGGGTCGCCCCTTACACCGCAAAGCGTCCAGCCCCCACGGTAATCGCCTTGCTTCATTCGCAGTCGCAGTTTTTGCAGTCGCGGAAATTCTGATTTCATCCTGCATCCTTTGCAGCTGTTCCAAGTGGTGGAAGGATGGCTCCCGCCCTCGGACGACGAGAATTCAAGCTCGTCTGTCCAGGATATGGTCGAGTCACCACCTGCCAAAGGTGGTTCCAAGGGCGACGAGGACGACGACGAGTCCGAGGAGGAGGTCGCCCCACTGGTTCGCAAGACCCGCGGACAACGACAGCGCTAGCTCGAGGCAAGCAGAAGCCTCGAGCATCACGATGACGACGAAGAACTCCCAGAGACCACCTCGCGCCTTTAGGACACTCCGTCGAAGAAGAAGAAAGAGAAGGAGGCAAGGGCCCCTCCGAAGAAGAAGACAAAGCCATCGATGTCGGCCTCGCCGCCGCACTCGGCGAGAAGCTCTGACGCTCCCAGTCCGGCCAAGGACGATGCGCCACCAGCGACAGCCGTGCTGGACACGGCGACCGTGGAAGTGCCGCTGGCTTCAATGCCTCCGCCATTCGCCCCAGTCTCTGGGCTGGGGGATGCTCCGGCTGCAGTGGCTTCGCCTCGCAAGGAGGCTCCTGCCGAAGATATCCCAGAGGCTCCAGCTGCGGCCTCAACGACGAAGAAGCCGTCCGTGTCTTGGGCACGCGACGTCCTGGAGATGGGGCTCAGTCGCCGACTGGGCCCTGAACTGGAGAAACCAGCCGGCCTCCGCACGGGGCTACGCTTTATTCCGGTCGCAAAGTGGGTACCCTCGCCTTCCTTTGTCTGCCATAATCGCTTGAATTGTCTTGCTTACATGATTGATGCACAGGACCGGAGTGAAGAGGATGGGCCACCCGACCGTGGCTAAAGTGCCACCCGTCATCAGCAAGGAGGATCCTTCCCGCAAGAGGAAGGCGGACGACGTTGACGTCCCGGATGGCGGCAAGAAGGCCAAGGGTGACGATGTCGTCACGATTTCTGATGACACGGCGGTCGCGCCTGCTGGAATCGTAACGGAGGTGGCCGCGCCCACGAAGGAGGGCGCTCCCTTGCCTGGAACGGCCGAGCCAACCTCCTTTGGGGCGGGTGCCTCGATCGCCACATTCCCGCGTTTCATGACCAAGGCGGCCGCGGCGAGTGGGACTTCGCCCTCAAGCCACGCTCCTGGGACCGCCGATGCTGAAGTCGACCAACATCGTGGGCATATGCCGGCTTTCTTCGCGTCCGTGGACGCGATACAACTCCACGACATGCTTAGCGCAGCCATCCAGGTACATCCAGTCCCCAAGGATCAGGTCGGTGCTTTGCAGCGGCCTAATTCTTATAATGTCTTATCTTTATTTTTCGCATCCAGTCCCCGAGTGCGCACGCGCTGAATTTCAGCGGGTGGGCACTTAGGAATTTCTTTGAGTACCAGTCCCCGAGTGCGCACTCGCTGAATTTCAGCGGGTGGGCACTTAGGAATTTCTTTGAGTACCAGTCCCCGGGTGCGCACGCGCTGAATTTCAGCGGGTGGGCACTTAGGAATTTTTTTATTGCCAGTCCCCGAGTGCGCACTCGCTGAATTTCAGCGGGTGGGCACTTAGGAATTATGCTTTGATTAACCTTTTTGATGCTATGCAGGGTCTACAGCTTGAGTCGGCTGACCGATTGGCCGCGAGGCAGCGCGCGGAGAAGGAGCTGGCCATCGTCCAGGAGGCGAACAAGGGGATTCAGGCTGTTGCCGCGAAGGCAGAGGAAGCTCGCCAGGGGCTTGTCCCCGCTGGTGAATTGGTGGCGGTGCAATCGGCTTTGAGTGCGACTGAACAGCGGGTCGCCAACCTTGAGCGCGAGCTGCGGGAGGCAAAAGAAGAAGCGAGCTCGGCTGACGGGCGAGCCAAGGCCGCTATTGCGGCCGCCGAAGAGGATCGCAAAGTGTCCGATGCCCTTGTTGCTTGGCTTCAGGACGACCATACGTCGCTTCAAAGCTTCATCACGGAACTCGCCCGCCCGTTGATTGGTAAGTGCGTCTGCCCCTTCCGGTGGTTGTGCCTTTTGTGGTGTCCGTCGTATTCATGATTGTCTTCTACTCGCAGGTCGCATCATCGATAGCGCGGAAGAGGCGAGCTCGTTCGACGCGCGGCAGTGTGTAAGCATGCTTGTTGACTCGGCAACGTTGTCGGCGACGTGCATCCGTGCCTATCTCCAAGAAATATCGCCCACGGAAGTGATTCCCAGCAACCTCGTTGAGGTATGGAGGTATTTGGAAAAGGCTCCCGCGGTCGTTGAGTTCATGACGCGGTCAGCGTTTCGGCGCGGAGCGGCGACGGCGCTTAGTCTTGGACTTTCCCACTTCCCCGAGGACTTCGACATCGACGATGTGACGAGTGGCTACCCATCGTCGACTGGCGCGGTGGAGCTTTCCGAGGTCCTCAAGTTGCAAGATCGCTCCGCCGCGTACTCGGAGCGTGTTTGGGCAATGGGCGACCTCCTTCCGTACCAGGAAATGGTCGTCGTGCCGAACGACCCCGAGCCGCCGCATCGTGATTTCAAGGTCGAGCAGCCCTTTCGCGCGGCGATGGCGGGTGAACTGACGACGTATCCGTCGAACCCGTACACACCGTTCATCCGCAATCGCCTGGGTGTTGGTGAGTCGTCATCAAAGCCTGCAGAGTATGATAGTTTGCCTTGTGGCGTTAGCAGCAGGTCTGCCATGCGGGCATATTTTGTAACATGATACAATGCGACATGCAATCGAATGAGACATCGTGTCTATTTTGGTATTTGTCATGTGTTTGTGATTGATGTTTGAACGAGTCCCCGAGCGCGTCCGCCCTTTTTGTGGGGTTTACCTCGTATGTGATATATAGGTTGTTGTTATGTGTTTTGTCATTGTGGTCGACTCGCCCGGGCTCGGAGAGCCAGTCGCTAGGCGACTCCCTTGAGTGCTCTGTACTTTACCGTTTTCCCTTGCGCGAACGAGGTCGGGTGGCCGAGTCCCCGAGCGTGGTACTTGGTTGTTCTAGGCGCGACTCGAGGGTGGTTGAGGACTTAGCGCGTTGGTTTGAGCGCGTCACTCCTGCCTGGCCCGTGGGGTCAGTCGCGTGGCGAGTCCTGGGCATGCTCTCCTACTTGGCGTTTTCCCCGACCGCTCGCGATGAACTGGTCTTCAGTCCCCGAGCGTGGTACTTAGCCGTTCGAGTCGCTATGCCAAGGATGCGGAGGACCAAGGTCGCTGTGAGAAGCGAAGGCAGCTGTCTTGGTTCGTTGAACCAGTAGAGCTAGGCGACTCCAATGGGGCTCCGGGTAGGCGTTTTTCATGGACGATGCAAGACCTGAGGTGATTCAGTGCTCTTGCACCGCACTACTTAGCCGTGTCGATCGCCGTACCAAAGGTTGACTTCTGCGGTTAGCGTAACGCTGTTATTACGAGTGCGAGTGGCACAAGTCATGGAGGGTAGGCGCAATTTGCGGTAACCGTTTCTTTTTATTTCATAGCGATTGGAGAGTACATGTGTGGGGTTCTAGGAGTAGAACTTACGTAGGAGGTTTACATTCCATGGTCGCTTGACGTCGAGTTCGCCGTCCCCGCGGACGTTGATGAGGTAGTAGGCGTCGTTGCCGAGTACGCGCCCGATGGCGAATGGCCCTTCCCACGGAGGGGAGAGCTTGTGCATGCCCTTCTTGTCCTGGATGAGGCGTAACACCAGGTCGCCTTCTTGGAAGGTGCGAGTTTTCACCCGCCGGCTGTGGTAGCGGCGGAGTCCCTGCTGGTAGATGGCGGTGCGTGACCGAGCGAGGTCACGTGCTTCGTCGAGTTGGTCGACCCCGTCTTGGAGGGCGAGCTCGTTCGCAGCCTCCGTGTAGTGGACGACCCACGTCGAGTCGTGCTCGAGGTCGGTGGGCATGACTGCCTCGGCGCCGTATACCATGAAGAAGGGGGTGAACCCTATCGACCTGTTGACTGAGGTTCGGATCCCCCAGATGACAAAGGGCAACTCCTCGACCCAGCACCCGGTGGTGCGCTCAAGTGGTACTTGGAGTCGCGGCTTCAGTCCGTGGAGGATGCTTTGGTTGGCCCTTTCTGCCTGGCCGTTGGATTCCGGGTGGGCGACCGATGCGAGGTCGAGCCGGATGTGGTGCTCCTCGCAGAATTCGGCCATGGCTCCTTTGGCGAAGTTGGTGCCATTGTCCGTGATGATGCTGTTTGGGAACCCGTAGCGATATATGAGCTCGCGTAGGAATTTGGTGGCGGTCTTCCCGTCGCATTTCCGAACTGGCTTGGCTTCCACCCACTTTGTGAATTTGTCGCTCCGACTAGCAGGTGGGTGTAGCCGGAGGGGTCCTTCTTGAAGGGGCCTACCATATCCATGCCCCACACAGCGAATGGCCAGGTGATGGGGATTGTTTTGAGCACTGAGCTCGGCACGTGCGTCTGGTTGGCGTACTTCTGGCACCCGGCGCACCGCTGGACAATGTCGACGGCATCGACGTGTGCGGTGGGCCAGTAAAATCCATGTCGCATAGCCTTGGCGACCAGGGAGCGGGCGCCGACGTGGTGGCCGCAGTCGCCGGAGTGGATATCGTGGATGATCTTGCGTCCTTCGGCGGGTTGGACGCAGCGTTGAAACACGCCGGTGACACTGCGCTTGTGGAGCTCGCCGTCAATGATGGTGTAGGACTTGCAGCGGCGGGCGATCATACGGGCGTCCGTCTCGTTTGCTGGCAAGGTGCCGGCTTCCAGGTAGGCGATGTAGAGCTCGGTCCAGTCGTCTGGCTCGTTGACGAGTGCGACCAGGGCTGCCTCTGGTTGGAGCGGGACTCCGATGTCGATCTCCCTCGGGAGAGAGACTGATGGCTTGGTGATCGTGTTGAGGAAGACGCCGGCGGGTGGGGCGAGTCGAGCTGACCCGATGCGAGAGAGTGTGTCGGCCTCCTCGTTCTTCCGCCTGTCAATCCACTCGACGGAGTAGCCTGTGAAGTGTCCGCCTAACTTGTCCACTTCTTGGCGGTACGCCGCCATGGTGGGGGAGACGGCGTCGCAGGTGCCAGCGACTTGCCCTGCAACGAGATCGGAATCGCCGTAGCAGCGTAGGCGGTTGACGTTCATCTCCTTGGCCGCTCGCATGCCGTGGAGTAAGGCCTCGTACTCAGCCATGTTGTTGGTGCAGGGTGTGAAGTCGAGGCAGAGGACGTAGCGGAGCTTGTCACCCTTTGGCAAAGTTAGCACGATCCCTGCGCCTGCGCCATCCGCGTTCTTGGAACCGTCGAAGTGCAGGCTCTAGTAATGGAGGTATGGCAGCTTCTCTGGCTGCTGGGCCTCTTCCCAGTCGGCGATGAAATCCGCTAGGGCCTGTGATTTGATCGCTTTTCGCGGCTCGTATTTGATGTTATGGACGCCGATCTCGACGGCCCACTTGGCGACCCGCCCGGTTGCCTCACGGTTGCGGATGATGTCCTGCAGCGGTGCCGAAGAAACGACCGTGATTGGGTGCTCCTGGAAGTAGTGCGGCAGGCGCCTCTGAGCTCTGAAGACCGCGTATACCAGCTTTTGGTACTGGGGGTACCGCTGGCGCGACTCGGTGAGGACCTCGCTGATGTAGTACACCGGGCGCTGCACTGGGCGCTCCTTTCCTTCCTCTGGTCGCTCGACGACCATCACGGCGCTGACGACGCGCTCGGAAGCCGCGACGTAAACCAACACAGGTTCTTTGTCGGCGGGGGCGGCGAGTAGCACCTTTTTGAGATCGCGGAGTGCGTCGTCCGCCTCCTTGTCCCACTGGAAGGTGGGGTTCTTGCGCATCAGGCGGTATAGGGGCATCGCCTTTTCGCCCAGGCGGGGGATGAAGCGACTGAGAGCCGCTACTCGCCCGGCCAGTTTCTGGACGTCGCGCAGGCACTCGGGTTTGCCGAGCCGGGCGATCATGTCGATCTTCGTGGGGTTCGCTTCGATCCCTCGTTTGGAGACGACGTACACCAGTAGTTGACCTGCAGGTACACCGAAGGTGCATTTGCCCGGGTTGAGCTTTATCTTGTATTTTCGCAGGTTGGCGAATGTTTCCGCCAGGTCGGCGAGTAGGTCACCCTGGCGAGCGGATTTTACGACCACGTCGTCGATTTAGACGTGGATGTTGCGGCCAATTTGGCCCGCGAGGCATTCTTGCATGCACCGCTGGTAGGTCGCCCCGGCGTTTTTGAGGCCGAAGGTCATGGCGGTGTAGCAGAAGGCTCCGAATGGCGTGATGAACGCCGTCTTCTCCTCGTCTTCGACAGCCATTTTGATCTGGTTGTACCAAGAGTAGGCGTCGAGGAAACATAGCGACTCCGAGCCCGCGGTTGAATCGATTATCTGGTCGATCCGCGGGAGGACGAACTGCTCCTTTGGGTAGGCGCTGTTCAGGTTTGTGTAGTCGATACACATCCTCCAGGTCCCGTTCTTCTTCTCGACCAGGACTGGGTTTCCCAGCCACTTGGAGTATTTGATTGGCCGGATGAAGCCTGCAGCGAGTAGACGCTGCACCTCCTCGGCGATTGCCCGGCGGCGCTCTTCATTGAAGGGCCGCAGCGAATGCTTGACAGGTCGCACTTTGGGGTCGGCGTTTAGCTTGTGCTCAGCAAGCTCCCGAGGGACACCGGGCATGTCAGAGGGCTTCCATGCGAAGATGTCCCTGTTCTTACGGAGGAACTCGATGAGTGCGCATTCCTATGCTGGGCTCATGCCTGCCCCGATCGTCACCGTCTGGCTGGAGTCGCCTGGGACCAGCTCGACGGTGCGGGTGTGCGTCGTGGCCTCAAAGGTTGAGGTGTTTGCGCCCTATGAGTTGGGCTTCTTGAGTATGGTGGGGTCGTCGTTGTTGACCCCGCTCGCGTACTTGGCGAGCTCATCAGCGTGGTTGGTTTCTGCCGCGGTGACGGCGTCAGCGAGCTCGGCTCCTTTGGCCTCTGTAACTACCTCGGTGAACTACGCTCCTAGATACAAGCCTGGATGAGTGGTAGTGGTTGAAATAGTACGGTGGGGCCCCAAAAGCCACTCACTGGTAGTCCTTTCAGACGTCCCAACCACTACCCTCTCAACGGGACCTGTACGGGCGGCGTAGTCGGCAGGCGAAGGGATCAACTACGTACACAAGTGGGTATGTACGCAAGCCACCATACAAGAGTACATCAGAGCCATACCATCTAGAAAGAAAGGAAATATAGCAACGCCATACGGCAAGATTCAAATGACCTAGATAGATCTATATTTTAGGATACTTCCTCATACAACACACATCAGAGTATCATGCGGAAGCGGCAAACAAAATCCGAGTACGGATAAGAAGCAAATCGGCATAAGATGCCATAGAAATAAGCACATCCCAACTACAGGTCTCACGGATCCCCGTGCCCGGAATCTCTACACCGAACGATCGTTGCCCACATCTTCGGCTTCTTCCACCCAGTATCCGTCCTGCGGGGTACCTGTTCATCTGAACCAATAATTTATCGTGTGAGACCCTAAGGGTACTCAGCAAGTCTTAATGCCTCTAAAGGGGACACAACCTGGGGTGACGCAATTGCAGCGAAAGATAAACCCTAGCAGTTCTACAGATAAACGCTAACCATCCGCCTAACCAATGATAGACGGATGTCCGTGAATTAAGAACAACAGATATAATGGTAATCTCAACAGATCCATCCTCCTCCCTGCTTACCAACAAGGAAGCGGACGAACAACCCCCCATCCATTGGCAATTTTATTAACCATTCCATGAGTGTTGCACTATTTACTAATCAAGTTACTTAGTCAGATTAAGGCGGTACTTTAGTTATGCTTGTCTATGATCGAGAAACTGTGCTCCAAGTCGTCCATATCCGCGGACACGGCTTTCAGAAAGTTTTTTCCCGGCCGGGGTGCACCAATAGCAACACACACTCGATCAACCTCGGAAAAACCAAATCAAAACCCAACGAGGCCTTCACGACAAAGCAATCACAAGATTCAGAAATATTTCAGGGGGCCACCCCATTGAGTAGACCCGCAACGAAGTAAGCTAGCTCCGAGACGGACTCAAGGTCTGCGACAATGGCTGTAAACGACTGGGAACCCGAAAGTGTGGTTGGGCTTGTCGATACCGCGTAATCACTCCGCTTACCTAAACAGTACAGTGTGCTCCTCGCACAATCGTAAATAAAGCAGTAGCATGGCATAAGTACAGGATCGTAAAGAAAACCTCAAACTAGTTTGTGGCCCCAAGAAATAAGACGGAATCAAGCTCTGTCTCAGGGGGGTCCCATATACCTCCCGGATGTGGATAGCGCGATAAATCAAGGAACAGGAATCAAGTACTCGGGGTCTTACGGGACACAAGTGAGCAGGAAAAACCAAATAGCAGATGTTGCTCACCGGTGCCACTTTCTTTAGTTATCCCAGAACTACTCAGGTTAAGTTGTTTAGGTACCTCATTATCCAACAGACGCTCACATACCCTACACATGCTGTTCTACGACTCGCATGGCTCAAACAACTCCTATAGTAATGGCTCATGGGATGGAGGAACAAGCTTGGTGGAGTTTAAAAGTAAAGGCTATGCATACTTGGGATTCAGTTTAATGCAATCGTGACTCAATGATGCAAGAATAAGATAGAGGCAATAGGTACTGTATGTATGCAAGCATGTGGAAGTGCTTGCCTGTTATCTCAGTTGAAGCGAGGGACGGATCTGGGTAGTGCTCCTGGTTCTCTTGATACAACCCCTGCTCAGTGTCTATCCGAGAAAACCCAAACAAACAAGGCCAACATGAATATAGAGCATAAGCATATGATTAAGATGCGTCAAGCAAACAATCATGCCATGATGAATGATGCACAATTTACATGGCAATAAGGTAGCATGGCATGGTGAGGTGTGGAGGACAAGTAGCAACATTTTAGTGGAGTTTTGGTTCACATTTGGTTGTCATAACATTGTTGTACCTTATATTTTTATATGGTGCATGCTGCAATTAAAGTCATGGATAGCATAAACAGAAAGGTCTCGTCGAGCTGATCATCTTAGACATATCATTTGTTGAATTCGGAGTTTTAAATCAGAAGTTATTAAGTTATTAAATTCCAATGGCATTTGTGGTAATTTAAGTAAACTTGGAAATTTTAATGTGCAAAAGGCAAATTGAAGGTCATATTTGGAATCCTCTCATTTTTCTGATATCCAAACATATATCATTTGCCTTATTTGGAAATATATATGAAAAGTTGTTTGAATCTGAAATTTATTTGAATTTAAATACTCAGAAAAAGATTTGAATAATTAAAACAAACACAGCCATACTTTTTGCACTCAGACACAGAGAACCCAGCCGATTACAGGTGGGACCTGAGCTAACCCAGGCCCACGCGCGCAGGAAAAACAGTGGCACCGCGGCTGGTACTAGCTATCGACGCTGACAGGTGGGGCCGGCTACAGCGGGGCCACGCACACGCGTCGCTCAGCGGATACGCGACACGGTGGCGATCCGGGGACCGCGGGTGGAAACACAAGGAACTGGGGAGCCTTTTTGCATAAAACCAACAGACGTTGGGAGGTGGGGCCGAGGACTGCGGGTTTTAGGCGGGAAAAAGGGTGGGGGTCTAAACGCAAAGCTGCCGCGCGCTGTCTGACGGCAGCGGAGCAGCGCGCTGCTGGCGGCTGCGTCTGGCCGGATCTTCGGCCGACGATGGCGACGAACCTAGCGCGTTTCAGACGTCGAAGCCAAAACGAAAGATGGAGACGACAGATGGGTCTACAACTTTGGTACAGGGTGCTAGCGCGGAGGCGGCCTGTAGCGCGCGGGGCAGGGCTCTGAACTTGACCGGATCTACTGCTGCAGCGCTGCTGCCGCCAGCGCGCGACGCGCGGCGCGCGCGCAGAGCGCTCGACAGAACGCGACGACGACGCACGGCGAGAGGGAGAGGGAGATGTTGTCTGGGGGGAGGAGGAGCTCACCAGCAGCTCGACGGTGCGGTGGCCGGGGCTCGGGAAGGCGAGGATCGAAGCGGGGCAGCTGGCCGGGGGCGTTCTGGCGATCACGGGCACGGCGGCGGCGCGGCTCCTTCGGCGAGATCCAGCGAGCTCCAGCGCGTCACGGCGAAGCAGGGGAGGTCGACGACGGTCCTGGTGCTGCTGGCGCGCCTCGGGGAACTCCGGAGCGAAGGGGGTGCTGGGGGTGCCGTCGCTAGGGTTTAGAAGGTCGGGGTGGCATGGCGAGCTGGGGAAGGAAGAAAAAGAAAGGGGAAGCAGAGAGGCCTGGGGTTACCTGGGGATCTGGGGAAGGCTGGGGCGAGGGGAGGATAAGATCGAGAGAGGGGGCAGGTAGGGGGGTGAGGTAGCTTGCGTGGGGGAGGGGCCGACGGTGCACCTCACGTGCATGGCGTGCGCGGCTGGCAGGCGTGCTCGGGCTGGCCGGCTGCCAGGTGGGGCCAGGAAGCTGCAGGTGGGCCAGGGGAGCTCGAGGCAGGTAGATTTAGAGGGGGGGGCGGTAGGCAGAGAGAGAGGGAGAGAGGAAAGAAAAAGAGAGGGAGAGGGGGTGGTTCGGTCTAGGTTAGATGAGGGGTGGGGGTAGCTAGGTTCTTTGCTTAGGGAGAAGATTTAGATTAGAGGGAAAGGTTGGCTTAGGTTTTAGGTTTAGCTAGGTAGAGTTTAGGGTTTTGGTTTAGAGAGGGTAAGGATGGAGGAAGGTGGTACTAGATTGACCATGCATGCTCCAAACTAGACTTAGCAAGAACAAGCAAGAAAAAGAGGGGGAGGGAGAGAGAGATGGCCATGTGACGATGGTGCTCTTTGATCCATGCATGCTCCAACAAAGAACAAGCAAGATCAAAGAAAAGGGGTAAGGAAAAAGATGGGGTTTAAGCTTATGCTCTCACATGGTCACATGTGGATGCATGGAGCAAGGGTGAGGGCTAAACTAAAAGGGGAGAAGAGAGGGAGAGAGCTAGGGTTACACTACCAAAACAAGATCAAGCAAGGAAGGAGTGATCCACTTAGAATTCAAGCAAAAACCAAATACTAGAAAAGGTGGCACTTGCATGGCCCATGCAACATAATTAATGCCAAATGGTTATACTGTGAAAACAACATTATTTCATGTGGCTTTAATCCTTGCATTCCCAAAAGGTGGGCAAAGGCCAAGCAAAGATTATGGGTGGGTTCCAACCAACTTATCATGAGCCAGAGATAAATCAACAAAATGCCAAGCTCAGAATAGTTGGATGGTGGAATTATAAGGTGGTGATAGAAAAAGGTGGTGGAGTCAAAAAGAGAGATGCCCCCAACTCAACTTGGGCATTTAACAATTTATTAAGACCCAAATACAATATCAAGAGGCAACTACAATTAATCATGCACATGAGATAAGAACCAAACAAGAAAGGGTTTTATATGATGCTCAAATGCAAGGGGACATGATGACATGAGCATGATATGATGATGATGCAACAATTATATGTTGGAAGTGGCCCATTTTATTATTATAACCAGTAGCATTACAGGGGTTAGACAACTGGGATGCTACAACTCTCCCCCACTAAACAGGAATCTCGCCCCGAGATTCTAGGAAGAAGAAGAAGATACAAAAAGAGAAGGATGGTTGGCACGGAGTTCATCTTCACGCTCCCATGTGGCTTCATCAACAGAATGGTGTGACCACTGCACCTTGCAAAACATGATGGACTTGTTGCGAGTCCTTCGTTCTGCGGTCTCAAGGATTTTGGTGGGGTGTTCTTGATAAGACAGATCTTCTTGGAGGTCGATTAGCTCATGATCCACGGTCCTACCGGGATCTTTGAAGCACTTCTTGAGCTGAGAGATGTGGAAAACATCATGGACTTTGAGTTTTTCCGGAAGCTCCAGTGCATAAGCAACTTCTCCTCTTCTACCACGTATCTTGAAAGGACCGATGTATCTAGGAGCCAACTTTCCTTTGATACCGAAGCGGTGTGTTCCTCTCATGGGAGTGACACGAAGGTAGACGAGATCACCAGGGGCATATACCATATCTGTGTGCTTCCTGTCATAGTTGCTCTTCTGACGACTTTGAGCAATCTTCAGGTTCTCCAGAATGATATGCACCTTCTCCTCTGCTTGGGTTACAATGTCAGGGCCAAGCCAGATTCTTTCTCCTGCACCTGACCAACCAATCGGAGTTCTGCACTTGCGACCATAGAGAGCCTCGAATGGTGCCATCTTCAGACTCTTCTGGAAGCTGTTGTTGTAGGAGAATTCAGCATAAGGAAGGCATTCCTCCCACTTCATGCCAAACGAGATGACGCAAGCTCTAAGCATATCCTCCAGAATCTGATTGATTCTTTCCACTTGTCCTTGCGACTGAGGGTGGTAAGCAGTGCTGAAGTTCAACTTTGTTCCCAAAGCTTTTTGGAAACTCTCCCAGAACTTTGAGGTGAAGATGCTTCCACGGTCGGAACTGATTTCAAGCGGAACCCCATACAGAGAGACAATTCTGTTGATATAGAGCTCAGCCAACTGAATTCCAGAAATTGTTTCTTTGACTGGGAAGAAATGAGCCACTTTAGAAAGCCTGTCGATGACAACAAAGATTGCATTGTTGCCCTTCTGCGATCTAGGAAACCCAGTGATGAAGTCCATCTCTACTTTCTCCCATTTCCATTCCGGTGGTTTCAATGGCTGTAGAAGACCAAATGGTTTCTGATGGACAGCCTTGACTCTGCGACAGACATCACATTCTGAGACATACTTGGCGCAATACCGTTTCAACCCAGGCCACCAGTATTGTGTTTTCAAGTCCATGTACATCTTTGTGCTGCCAGGATGGATAGATAGAACCGAATCATGTGCCTCCTTGAGAACTTGGTCTCTCAGACCCGGGTAGTTTGGAACAAACATCCGGTGGTCGAAGAAGAGCGTGCCTTGATCATCAACGTGGAAGGACTCATACTTCGGAAGCCCAATTATAGAGATGAGCTTTCTGGTGTGCGGATCACCACGCTGACGAGAACGAATCTGTTCTTCCAAGAGAGGAGTAGCCAGAAGGTTCAGGAGATACCCTTGTTCCACAACTTCAAGGTTGAGCTGACGGAATTCCTCGCACAAGAGAGGCTGCTGCTCTTCTATCGTGAGGTTGTTGACATAAGCTTTACGGCTAAGCGCATCTGCCATGACATTTGCTTTTCCTGGAGTGTAGTTGATGGTCACATCAAAGTCATTGATTGCTTCAATCCATCTCCTCTGCCGAAGGTTGAGATCAGGTTGAGTGAAGATATACTTCAAACTCTTGTGGTCCGAGAAGATCTCACAACGGTTACCAAGCAAGTAGTGCCTCCATAGCTTCAAAGCAAAGACAACTGCTGCTAGCTCAAGGTCGTGTGTGGGATAGTTGATCTCATGCGTCTTCAACTTACGAGAAGCATAAGCAACCACCTGTTTCTCTTGCATAAGGACCGCACCCAATCCTTGCAAAGAGGCGTCGCAGAATATCTGGAAAGGCTTAGATGTATCCGGAGGAACCAAGACTGGTGTGGAAGTGAGCTTCTCTTTGAGTGTCTCAAAACTTTCTTGACAAGCAGGAGTCCACAGGTACTTCTTGCCTTTCTTGAGGAGATCGGTAAGAGGCTTTGCTATCTTCGAGAAGTTCTGAACAAAGCGACGGCAATAGCTAGCCAAGCCGAGAAAACTCCGCACTTCCTTGACATTAGCAGGAGGGAGCCATTCAACTATTGTCTTCACGGTTTCCGGGTTGACTGCAATGCCCTTGGCAGAGATAACATGACCAAGATAGGTTACTTCAGGCAGCCAAAACTCACACTTAGAGAACTTTGCATACAAGCGGTTCTCACGAAGCTTGTTCAGGACACACCGCAGGTGTTCTTCATGCTCCTCCTTAGACTTGGAATAGACCAGAATGTCATCCAGATATACCACGACAAACTTATCAAGGTACTCCATGAAAACGGAGTTCATCAGCCTCGAGAAGGTAGCAGGTGCGTTGGTGAGACCGAAAGACATGACCGTGTACTCATACAGGCCATAGCGGGTGGTGAAAGCTGTTTTGGGCACATCTTCTTTGCGAATTTTGATTTGGTGATAACCACTTCTCAAGTCCAGCTTAGAGAACACCACAGCTCCTGCTAGCTGATCAAATAGATCATTTATCCGAGGAAGAGGATATTTGTTCTTGATGGTTTTAGCATTGAGAGCCCGGTAGTCAACACATAGCCTATCGGTTCTGTCACGCTTCTTCACAAAGATTGTTGGACTACCCCAAGAAGAAGTGCTGTGTTGAATGAAACCCAACTTCTCTTGTTCATCAAGTTGTCGTTTGAGTTCAGCCAACTCAGAAGGACCCATTTTATATGGCCTCTTGGAGATAGGAGCCGTTCCAGGTTCAAGCTCAATCACGAATTCAACCTCGCGATCCGGAGGCATACCTGGCAACTCTTCAGGAAAGACATCTGGGAACTCACAGACCACCGGTACACCCTGAATAGCTTCCATAGCATCATTATTCAGAGCCGCCAAAGAATAGAGCTGGACAGCAGGAGTCAGACTTGGAGAAAAGACTACATGGCCTTCAGGAATCTTTAGAGACACTGAGCGTTCAGCACAATCAATGACAGCTGCATTTGCTGTCAACCAATCCATGCCCAAAATGACATCAATGTCAGAGTTGCCCAGAACAATCAAAGAAGCCAAGAATGAAGAACCACCAATCTCAACTTGATTTCCATGACTGATTTTAGAAGTTGCCATTGTTGCTCCAGGAGAAAGAACCATTAACTTCTTTGGAAGAGGATCTGACGCTAACCCATTCTCACTTGCAAACTTCATCGAAACAAACGAATGCGATGCACCAGAATCAAAGAGAACTCGTGCAGGGACTGAGTTAACGGATAGCATACCCATTACAACTCCAGGTGCGAGCTCAGCTTGAGAAGCGTTGACGCAGTTGGCGCGAACAACCGCAGAACCGGGCTTAGTGTTGATGTTGAGAGCCCGAGGCGGTGGTGCACGAACCGAAGGAGAGCTTGATGCAGATCTTGGCGGGGGTTGAGGGAGAGCTTTGTTCTTCATTGGACAGTTCCAGTTGGGATGTCCATGATCTCCACATGTGTAACAAGCACCATGTGGACGTGGAGCAGAGTAGCCAGGGACTCCGCCAGGCGCTCCAGGGTAGTGGTTGTTGTAGCCCCTGGGAGCCGCAGTGGTGAAGTTTGGTGGCCTTGGTGCGAAACTTGCAGGTCTTGGTGGAGCCGGGAGCGACGGTGGGGTGTTAGGAACCCAGACACGCCGCTTAGGAGGAGCTGCCATAACCGAAGAGCTTGATGCATCCCTGTTATGTTTCTTGGACTCCTCAAACATCTGCCTGCTTGCCTCCTCTTGCAGTGCTGTGTGTTGTAGTTCCAGGAAGGTTGCCGGTCTTGCATGCGTGATTGCATACTTGATCGACGCATTGAGCCCTTGCCTGAACCTTTTCTGCTTCTTCTTGTCATCAGATACCTCATCACCACCATAACGAGAGAGATTCATGAAGTTCCTGATGTAGGTGTTGACGTTATCATTTCCCTGCTTCAGGTTGAGGAAAGCCTCCTTCATTCTTTCCATCACAATCTCTGAGAGAAACTGCTCCTTGAACGCTCCAGTGAACCTTTCCCAAGTTGGCTGAAAACCCGTGCAGCTTGCCTTCAAGTAGTTCTCCCACCAGAGAGCTGCATCTCCCTTAAGAAGGTGAGTAGCGCACTTGACCCACTCCTGTTCCGGAACATCAGCAGTCTCGAGCAACCTTGAGATCTCACGCAGCCAATCATCCGCGTCCAGAGGTCGGTCAGACACATTGTAACACCCTCAAAATCGGACCTATGCAAGTTTGGGCAAAATTCACCAAACCCGCATAGAAACGATTCAAAGGTGCCCACCAGGCACTTTCGTGCGGGTGGAAAACGAAGTAATAACATTACACAACAGTCCTCGATGGGACCCACAGAACAGATATATATAACAGCGACTCAAAGAGTCAAGCATACAGATATAATGTACAAAGATCCGAATCACCTCGAAAACGATGGAGCGTCCGACTACGGACAAGATGCAAATGGGGCTAAGAGCCCTAAAGAATAACCAATGGCGTCCATAACCCTGCCCAGGCCAAGCCGGAAGGGTAACCCTGCTAACGACGTCGATCTCAAAACCTGCTTAAACAAAAGGGGTGCCGACAAAGGGCAAAGGAAAAAGAGGAGCGTCAGTACTGAGGCCAGTACACGGCGAGGCTAGAATTCGGCGGTCCTCGCCTACATAGGTATGGTGGACTGAAGCGGCAGCGGCAGCATGCACTAAACAACCTATAGAGACTCGATACAACTGGCGGTTACCAGAGAGGGGTAAGAATGACCTATCCGGATCCAACCTGAAACTAACACCAAACAAACCCATCCTGGTGTTTCCCCCTCGAGACCAAACGAGGAAGTCAACCGAGGAACTCACACAGTTGGCAGTTTTACTTACTCGGTTATTGTTGCGGCAATTACTAGTCAGGTATAGATAATTGTCCTGATGAAAGAAGCAGTGGGCCCTTTTAGTTATTCATTCCGTTGTAGTTGCAGCAATTACTAATCAGATACAAATAGCATGAGATATCCCGAAAACCCAGCAGTTGTTGGTATTTTTATTTAGCCATTCCGTTGTAGTTGCAATATTTACTAGTCAGATACCATGGTCGCAAGCGACCACTCAAGCAAGCAATTGTTGGCAGTTTTAGTTAGCCATTCTGTTGTAGTTGAAGCTGATTACTAGTCATATTAGATACAAGTCAATTTATAACAGTAAACTTTAGTTATAGTTATCTATGATCGAGATACTGTGCTCCAGGTCGTCCATAACCGCGGACACGGCTTTCAGAAAGTTTTAACCCGGCCGGGGTGCACAAATAGCAACACACACACGATCAACCTCGGAAAAACCAAATCAAAACCCAACGAGGTCTTCACGACAGAGCAATCACAAGATTCAGAAATATTTCAGGGGGCCACCCCTTTGAGTAGAACCCGCAACGAAGCCGGCCGGCTCCGAGACGGACTTAAGGTTGTGGGGACGGCTGTGAACGACTGGGAACCCGAAAGTGTGGCTGGGCTTGTCGACACCGCGGAATCGTGCCACTATCCTAAACAGTACAGTGTGCTCCTCGCACAATCGTAAATAAAGCAGTAGCATGGCATAAGTACAGGATCGTAAATAAAACCTCAAACTAGTTTGTGGCCCCAAGAAATAAGACGGAATCAAGCTCTGGCTAAGGGGGGCCCATACTCCCCATATGTGGATAGCGCGATAAATCAAGGAACAGGTATCAAGTACTCGGGGTCCTACGGGACACAAGTGGGCGTTCGGAAACCAAATATTTTCTATCACCCACCGATGCCTCTGCTTAATTCAATTTTAGTTGTTAAACAGGAATTAAAGTGACAATAAGTAAAACTAGAATCATCTCCAACATCAACATCATGCGGCAATACATCAGCAACTGTGGCATATGACGACACACATCAGCACTTGAGCAAGCAACTACGACGCGCAAGTCCAACTATCTACCAAACAACAGGTAATAGGGTGTGTCCAAGGCAATATAGGGCTGCACGGTATATCACAGGTACGGAAGCTAAAGCATCGCCACACAGATAGCAATAGATCAACAGGAGGGAATAAAGACTATAAAAGTAAGATAGGTAGAAGGGGGGAGATGCTCGCCTGAAAACATTGCCGAAAGGTTCATCCGAAGATCGGGGCGAAGCTCACATCAACTCAACGGCCTTATCCGCGAAGAAGCAAAACACTAGAATAAACACCGGATGCACTATTTAATACAACGGCAGAAGATCGGCATGATGCATGTATGATGCATGGCATGACAAGGTGCGATGCAATTAGGTCAAATTAAGCGGAACCGGGGTCCCGACAATACTTAGATGGTTCAAGTTATTTACCTACCCCGCAATTTAAATGTTGTTTAACAAGGCAGAATATATCACCGGTTCGCTACACAAATTTAAATGAGGCCAATATGAGACTAGATTTGCCCGCATATGGGCCCCATATTTAATTATTAGGTGAATCGGCATAAGGCCCCCAAACCACATGAATGCATGCGAGATGAATGACAATTTAATATGCGACAAGGTTATATTTAGCATTTATAAAATAGGGCTCGGAAAGGGGTCACACATTGGGGTTCGGCGAACTTGGGGTTCCGGGGGGTTCAGGGTTCGACAGGGTCCAGGGTTCGACGATCTGGGGTCTCGGCGGAAACGTTCTTGAACCCCGGGGTCAGGGTGTTCGGATCGGGGTAGTTCTTGTCGAGTCCGGGAAGCAGGACTTGGGTCGGTGCCGTTCTTGTCGCATTCGCGGTCTTCGGGTCATGTTGATGATCCTGGCGTTCTGAAAGAAGTACTCGGCGTTTCGGCGGCGAAGTGCTCGGTGCTCCGTGAGGTAGACCTTGTTGCGTCCGGGCAGAGGTACTTGCCGCCACGGGGTCTCGGCGTCCTCGGGTTCGAGAGGAAGAACTTGGCGTGTCTCCCGAAGATCTTGGGGCTCCTCTTGGTTTGCTGATGTCGATCTTGAGGTTCAGTTGGGGTTCGGTCTCGGAAGCAGGGTCTCGACGCCTGAGTCGGTCCTCGGTTTCCGCGGTGGAGGCTAGTCGTCTTGGTGCCGAGCTTGGCGGTCAACGGGTTCGGCGCCGGTGGTCGTGGGCGAACTTGGGGTGCTCCAATGCGGCCATAGGGTACACAAGCGGATCCACATGACACATACACACGAACACACACGGACGCACGCACGTGTACCGAGCGAGGGTAGAAGGTCCGGCGGGCGGGCTCGGCTCGGGGACGGCGGCGCGGGAGGGAGCGAAGCCCGGCGGCGGCGGAGGCGGGCCTGGGGAGGCGCGCCTGGGGCGGCCGGAAGCGGGATGGCGAGGGCGCGCGCACGCCGGAGAGGGGCCAGGGGCAGAGCCGTGTCGGGGCAGAGGGAGCTCGCCGGCGGGCGGGCGACGCAGACGGCGTGCGGGTCGCGGGAAGCGCTGGAGACGGGCCACGGCGACGGCGAGGAAGGGGCGCGGCCGGAGGTGGTCTGGCCGGTGCCGGAGGAGAGGGTCGGCGCGGAAGCTGGCGACGGAGGCGGCGGAGAGGACGCGGATGGCGGCTCCGGCGAGGACCTGCGGCGGGGCGGGGTCGCGCCCGAGGAGGCCGCGGCTGGCGGCGCGGAACGCCAGAGAGAGGGAGAGGGCAGCGGCGCGAGCGGGGAGAGGTGCTCGGGTCGGTCGCTGGCGAGGAGGGAGGAGGGAGCCTGGCGAGCAGCGGCGCGCTGGCGGGCCGGCGAGGAGCACCGCGGTGGCGGCTGCCGGCGGCGGGGAAAAAGGGGGAAGGGCGGCGGAGCGGTGGCCGGGAGGAGCGGCGGGGTAGGCGGCGGACGCGTCGGAGCGGAGGCCGGCGACGCTGGTCGGGGCGAGCGCGGCCACGCGAGCGGCGGTGGCGAGCGCAGCGGGGCGAGGCCGCGGCGCTTGCGGGGCTTGCAGAGGATGGGCGGCGGCGGTGGGGTGAGGTAGGGGAAGGCGCGTGGCGGCGCTGGGCTCGCCGGGGAGGTGGAAGGCGGCGAGCGGCACGCGGGTGGCCTGGGGGCAGCGAGCCGGCGAGGAGGAGGGATGCGGTTGTCGCGTTGGGGGAAGGGAGGAGGAAGGAGAGAGGTGGGGCCTGTCGGGTGGGTCCCAGGGGCGGGGCACACGGGTGAGGGAGTGGCCAGGGGAGGCTGGGGCCAGGGTGGTCTGCGGGGACGGGTGGGACCGGCGTGCAGCGAGAGGGGACGGGCCGGCGCGTGGCCAGCGCGTGGGCCGCGCGTGGGGGCGTGTGGCCTGCGCGTGGCCTGCGCGTGGCCTGCGCGTGGAGGGCGCGTGGAGGGCGCGTGGAGGGGCCCAGGTGGCAGCGGGACAGGGGGAGGGTGTGGTGGGGAGTGGGTCCACGTGTCGGTGGGGAAGAGGGAGAGAGGGTAGGATGGCTAGGGTGAGAAAAGAGAGAGAGAGGAAGCTGGATGGATGAGGTGGCAGGTGGGTATGTTTGGGGTGAGAGGGTGAGGTGGCGGTCTGCTGTTGGTGGGTAGGAATAGATTGGGTGAGACTAGGATTTAGGGGGGCTGTTTTATTATTTGTGTTTGTTTGGTCCTGTTCTAATTAAACAAACCACTTTGCAAAAAATAGTTTTTAGACAAATAAGATCTCCGATGCGATCGGGGTTTTGTGTTTGAAAATAAGAGGGGCTTTTATACAATTCAAAAATAGGCTTTTCAAATAATGCAGTCAAACAATGCATGAAGATGACGATGCAATGCACAAATTCAACGCGATTTTCTAGTAGTGGTTTTGCGGGATGCCACACACATCAAACTGACGAGGGTTGAACTTGAGGAAGCTCTTGATGTCTCCACGCCTGGGAGGTGGAGGAAGTGGAGCAAACTCGTTTCTTCTGACACTCTCCTCAAAGCGCTGCTGGTTCTCTTGCATAGCTGCCAAAGCATTAGCAATGTTTGACAGCGCGGAGCCCAGTTCCGGAGGTATGTCCTCATCAGTCCGGCGTGGTGGAGCCATCCTGTCATTGATATAAAACTCAAGTCAGTACTATAATGGAGAATGATAATAATCCAAAATAGTACCAAGATGGAATTAACCAAGATTTAAAGGATACAATTTACTGAGATGATATTTAAATATCAACAAAGTTCATAGCACCTAAAAGATATTAAGCATATCGCACACGACTGAAAAGGAGTGTGGTACACAAATATATCAAAGAAAAATTTTCCACAAATTTCGGCATTAAAATACCAATAGATGCGCAAAATTACTTAACGAATCAAGATTAGTGACTCTACCGATTCAATATACAAAAGCGAATGATACAAGTAGTGGTATGGTCGCGACTCCATCCCGCACTCAAATCATTACTCCGCACATGAACAAGTGGAACACATATCCTAACCCCTTCTTCTCACGACGAAACCTAAGATTGGTAACTACGGAAACGAACACCCCAAACAAGATAACGTCGGATACAAAGAGGAAGATAGATTGCGTCGGTTTGCAAAAGCCTGTCGGTATGGAATGTACCAACAGTTGATAACCAAAGGCAGATAAGATAACAACTTGGATGCAACAGGTAGACAAGGGATTACACACACACACACACACAACCTATGGTACTACGGAAACCCAGAACACGTGAATCCTAGTTTGAACTTTGAGAAGAGAATTGAAAACGTTGCACTTCCTTACCAGAAAAGGGTGGGTGGGAGGGTAAGAAGAAAAGTGGAAGCAGTCCTACTCTCGCGTTTTGTTTTTTCCTAATATACATAACTACCAAAATATTTCTAGACTGGCAACGACCGTTTGGCTGAAACCCTGAAGGTCGGGATGGCTCTGATACCAATTGTAACTACCTCGGTGAACTACGCTCCTAGATACAAGCCTGGATGAGTGGTAGTGGTTGAAATAGTACGGTGGGGCCCCAAAAGCCACTCACTGGTAGTCCTTTCAGACGTCCCAACCACTACCCTCTCAACAGGACCTGTACGGGCGGCGTAGTCGGCAGGCCAAGGGATCAACTACGTACACAAGTGGGTATGTACGCAAGCCACCATACAAGAGTACATCAGAGCCATACCATCTAGAAAGAAAGGAAATATAGCAACGCCATACGGCAAGATTCAAATGACCTAGATAGATCTATATTTTAGGATACTTCCTCATACAACACACATCAGAGTATCATGCGGAAGCGGCAAACAAAATCCGAGTACGGATAAGAAGCAAATCGGCATAAGATGCCATAGAAATAAGCACATCCCAACTACAGGTCTCACGGATCCCCGTGCCCGGAATCTCTACACCGAACGATCGTTGCCCACATCTTCGGCTTCTTCCACCCAGTATCCGTCCTGCGGGGGTACCTGTTCATCTGAACCAATAATTTATCGTGTGAGACCCTAAGGGTACTCAGCAAGTCTTAATGCCTCTAAAGGGGACACAACCTGGGGTGACGCAATTGCAGCGAAAGATAAACCCTAGCAGTTCTACAGATAAACGCTAACCATCCGCCTAACCAATGATAGACGGATGTCCGTGAATTAAGAACAACAGATATAATGGTAATCTCAACAGATCCATCCTCCTCCCTGCTTACCAACAAGGAAGCGGACGAACAACCCCCCATCCGTTGGCAATTTTATTAACCATTCCATGAGTGTTGCACTATTTACTAATCAAGTTACTTAGTCAGATTAAGGCGGTACTTTAGTTATGCTTGTCTATGATCGAGAAACTGTGCTCCAAGTCGTCCATATCCGCGGACACGGCTTTCAGAAAGTTTTTTCCCGGCCGGGGTGCACCAATAGCAACACACACTCGATCAACCTCGGAAAAACCAAATCAAAACCCAACGAGGCCTTCACGACAAAGCAATCACAAGATTCAGAAATATTTCAGGGGGCCGCCCCATTGAGTAGACCCGCAACGAAGTAAGCTAGCTCCGAGACGGACTCAAGGTCTGCGACAATGGCTGTAAACGACTGGGAACCCGAAAGTGTGGCTGGGCTTGTCGATACCGTGTAATCACTCCGCTTACCTAAACAGTACAGTGTGCTCCTCGCACAATCGTAAATAAAGCAGTAGCATGGCATAAGTACAGGATCGTAAAGAAAACCTCAAACTAGTTTGTGGCCCCAAGAAATAAGACGGAATCAAGCTCTGGCTCAGGGGGGTCCCATATACCTCCCGGATGTGGATAGCGCGATAAATCAAGGAACAGGAATCAAGTACTCGGGGTCTTACGGGACACAAGTGAGCAGGAAAAACCAAATAGCAGATGTTGCTCACCGGTGCCACTTTCTTTAGTTATCCCAGAACTACTCAAGTTAAGTTGTTTAGGTACCTCATTATCCAACAGACGCTCACATACCCTACACATGCTGTTCTACGACTCGCATGGCTCAAACAACTCCTATAGTAATGGCTCATGGGATGGAGGAACAAGCTTGGTGGAGTTTAAAAGTAAAGGCTATGCATACTTGGGATTCAGTTTAATGCAATCGCGACTCAATGATGCAAGAATAAGATAGAGGCAATAGGTACTGTATGTATGCAAGCATGTGGAAGTGCTTGCCTGTTATCTCAGTTGAAGCGAGGGACGGATCTGGGTAGTGCTCCTGGTTCTCTTGATACAACCCCTGCTCAGTGTCTATCCGAGAAAACCCAAACAAACAAGGCCAACATGAATATAGAGCATAAGCATATGATTAAGATGCGTCAAGCAAACAATCATGCCATGATGAATGATGCACAATTTACATGGCAATAAGGTAGCATGGCATGGTGAGGTGTGGAGGACAAGTAGCAACATTTTAGTGGAGTTTTGGTTCACATTTGGTTGTCATAACATTGCTGTACCTTATATTTTTATATGGTGCATGCTGCAATTAAAGTCATGGATAGCATAAACAGAAAGGTCTCGTCGAGCTGATCATCTTAGACATATCATTTGTTGAATTCGGAGTTTTAAATAAAAAGTTATTAACTTATTAAATTCCAATGGCATTTGTGGTAATTTAAGTAAACTTGGAAATTTTAATGTGCAAAAGGCAAATTGAAGGTCATATTTGGAATCCTCTCATTTTTCTGATATCCAAACATATATCATTTGCCTTATTTGGAAATATATATGAAAAGTTGTTTGAATCTGAAATTTATTTGAATTTAAATACTCAGAAAAAGATTTGAATAATTAAAACAAACACAGCCATACTTTTTGCACTCAGACACAGAGAACCCAGCCGATTACAGGTGGGACCTGAGCTAACCTAGGCCCACGCGCGCAGGAAAAACAGTGGCACCGCGGCTGGTACTAGCTATCGACGCTGACAGGTGGGGCCGGCTACAGCGGGGCCACGCACACGCGTCGCTCAGCGGATACGCGACACGGTGGCGATCCGGGGACCGCGGGTGGAAACACAAGGAACTGGGGAGCCTTTTTGCATAAAACCAACAGACGCTGGGAGGTGGGGCCGAGGACTGCGGGTTTTAGGCGGGAAAAAGGGCGGGGGTCTAAACGCAAAGCTGCCGCGCGCTGTCTGACGGCAGCGGAGCAGCGCGCTGCTGGCGGCTGCGTCTGGCCGGATCTTCGGCCGACGATGGCGACGAACCTAGCGCGTTTCAGACGTCGAAGCCAAAACGAAAGATGGAGACGACAGATGGGTCTACAACTTTGGTACAGGGTGCTAGCACGGAGGCGGCCTGTAGCGCGCGGGGCAGGGCTCTGAACTTGACCGGATCTACTGCTGCAGCGCTGCTGTCGCCAGCGCGCGACGCGCGGCGCGCGCGCGCAGAGCGCTCGACAGAACGCGACGGCGACGCACGGCGAGAGGGAGAGGGAGATGTTGTCTGGGGGGAGGAGGAGCTCACCAGCAGCTCGACGGTGCGGTGGCCGGGGCTCGGGAAGGCGAGGATCGAAGCGGGGCAGCTGGCCGGGGGCATTCTGGCGATCACGGGCACGGCGGCGGCGCGGCTCCTCCGGCGAGATCCAGCGAGCTCCAGCGCGTCACGTCGAAGCAGGGGAGGTCGACGACGGTCCTGGTGCTGCTGGCGCGCCTCGGGGAACTCCGGAGCGAAGGGGGTGCTGGGGGTGCCGTCGCTAGGGTTTAGAAGGTCGGGGTGGCATGGCGAGCTGGGGAAGGAAGAAAAAGAAAGGGGAAGCAGAGAGGCCTGGGGTTACCTGGGGATCTGGGGAAGGCTGGGGCGAGGGGAGGATAAGATCGAGAGAGGGGGCAGGTAGGGGGGTGAGGTAGCTTGCGTGGGGGAGGGGCCGACGGTGCACCTCACGTGCATGGCGTGCGCGGCTGGCAGGCGTGCTCGGGCTGGCCGGCTGCCAGGTGGGGCCAGGAAGCTGCAGGTGGGCCAGGGGAGCTCGAGGCAGGTAGAGTTAGAGGGGGGGGGGCGGTAGGCAGAGAGAGAGGGAGAGAGGAAAGAAAAAGAGAGGGAGAGGGGGTGGTTCGGTCTAGGTTAGATGAGGGGTGGGGGTAGCTAGGTTCTTTGCTTAGGGAGAAGATTTAGATTAGAGGGAAAGGTTGGCTTAGGTTTTAGGTTTAGCTAGGTAGAGTTTAGGGTTTTGGGAGAGGGTAAGGATGGAGGAAGGTGGTACTAGATTGACCATGCATGCTCCAAACTAGACTTAGCAAGAACAAGCAAGAAAAAGAGGGGGAGGGAGAGAGAGATGGCCATGTGATGATGGTGCTCTTTGATCCATGCATGCTCCAACAAAGAACAAGCAAGATCAAAGAAAAGGGGTAAGGAAAAAGATGGGGTTTAAGCTTATGCTCTCACATGGTCACATGTGGATGCATGGAGCAAGGGTGAGGGCTAAACTAAAAGGGGAGAAGAGAGGGAGAGAGCTAGGGTTACACTACCAAAACAAGATCAAGCAAGGAAGGAGTGATCCACTTAGAATTCAAGCAAAAACCAAATACTAGAAAAGGTGGCACTTGCATGGCCCATGCAACATAATTAATGCCAAATGGTTATATTGTGAAAACAACATTATTTCATGTGGCTTTAATCCTTGCATTCCCAAAAGGTGGGCAAAGGCCAAGCAAAGATTATGGGTGGGTTCCAACCAACTTATCATGAGCCAGAGATAAATCAACAAAATGCCAAGCTCAGAATAGTTGGATGGTGGAATTATAAGGTGGTGATAGAAAAAGGTGGTGGAGTCAAAAAGAGAGATGCCCCCAACTCAACTTGGGCATTTAACAATTTATTAAGACCCAAATACAATATCAAGAGGCAACTACAATTAATCATGCACATGAGATAAGAACCAAACAAGAAAGGGTTTTATATGATGCTCAAATGCAAGGGGACATGATGACATGAGCATGATATGATGATGATGCAACAATTATATGTTGGAAGTGGCCCATTTTATTATTATAACCAGTAGCATTACAGGGGTTAGACAACTGGGATGCTACAGCCTCGCACTCGGCGGCCATGTCGGGGTCGCCGTTGATGGTGATGACGCCGCACAGCCCGGGGAGCTTCATCGCGTTGTACGCGTAGTGGGGTGCTGCCATGAACTTAGCGAGCGCCTGGCGCCCCAGGACGCAGTGGTAGGGGCTGTCAAAGGGCACCAGCTCGAAGACGATCCGCTCGGTGCGGAAGTTTGCCGGTATGCTGAAGGTGACTGGCAGCGTGACCTTGCCGATCGGGTACGCCTTCTGACCGGGGACGATGCCGTGGAATGTGGTGTGGGTCGCCTCGATCATCGACTGCGGGAGCCGCAGCCGCCTGAAGGTGTCGAGGTACAGGATGTTGATGGAGCTGCCGCCGTCCATCAATGTCTTGGGGAGCCAGTAGTCGCCGACCTTGGGCTTGACCACCAGGGCGACTCGTCCTGGGTACTCAATGCGTGGCGAGTGGTCTTGGCGGCTCCAGGTGATGGGCTGCTCTGACCAGTTTAGGAACTGGGGAACGTCCACCTGGGCCACCGCGTTGACAGTGACGGCCCGGGCGATGACCTTCTTCTCGCGCTTCGTGTTGAAGCATGTGAAGGTATGGAGCGAGCCGGCCACTTTGCCGAATTTTCCGCCGTTTGGCGGGTCGTTGTCGGGGTCCTCCCGCGCTCGCCGTGCCTTCTCGATTTCCCTGAGGGTGTGGCAGTCGGCGATGGTGTGCGTTGCGGGCTTCCCTTCCCTGCTATGAAACACACATGGTTGGTTAAGGAGAGCCGCGGGGTCGAACCTTGGCTTGGCCTTGTAGTTGCCGCCGTCGCGGCGTTGTCCTCCGTCGCGGCGGAAGCTCTTGGGCTCGCGTTGCACGTGCCCGGCGTTGGCGACGAAGTCGACTCGCCCGTCACTGCGGCGCTTGCCGGTGAGGCGAGTGTTGCTGTAGCGTAGGTCGGACCGTCGTTCGCTGTCATGGCCGCTCGTGCGGCGTTGACCTCCTGACTCGTTGTCAGTTTCCTGGTTTGGATCTTCCTCCGCGTACCTTTTGGCGATCTCGAGGAGGTCGGGGATGTTGTCGAGTGTGCGAGAGTGTCGCTTGAGCTTGGCGACCAGGGGCTCGTAGCGGCACGAGGTCTTGAAGCAATGGATCGCGGTGTCCGGGTGGATGCCGACCGCGTTGTACCAGAGTTCTTGCCACCGTTGGACCCAGTTGCGGGTCGACTCGCGGGGTCCCTGGACGCATCGCTCTAGGTCCTCGATAGTGGTGGCGCGGGTGTAGGAGCACTCGAAGTTCCCTGACGAAGCCGTCGCGCATCTCCTCCCAGGAGTCGATACTGTCCTGGGGGAGGGTGTTGATCCACTGCCTGCACGTCCCCTCCATCATCAAGGGGAGGTAACGGGCGGGTAGCAGGTCGGTGTGGCCTGCGATCCCCATCGCCATGAGGTATGTGTCGAGCCAGACGGCGGGGTCGTACGAGGAGTCGTACTTTTCTATCTCTTTTGGCGCCTTGAACTTTGGCGGTTACTTCTCGCCTCGGATCATTGGTCCGAAGCACTTGGGTCCGAGTCGACTGAGTGACCCCATGGGCTTGCCGTCGCGGCGATTGGTTAGGGTATGTTGCAGGTCGTCGGGCTGGCGTGCGCGCCAACTTTGGTTGTTGATGATGTGGGTGCGAGCGTCGATGGGTTGCCCGTTGGCGGCGACGAAGTTGGTCGCCGTCCTGGGGTCGTTGGTGGAGAGTGCCGCGTTCGCGGGTCGGTGTTGGAGCTGCAGTGGCTCTGGTGGCGGGCAGTTGAGGGGGTTTGCCGTTGCTGGGCGGCCGCTGGAGGCCGCTCTGCTTCCTGAGGAACGCGAGTATACTCGACCTTGCGAGTCGACACCCGCTCTTTGCTGCTCGACGGCCTTCGCGAGCAGGGCCCTGACGTATTGGATCTGTAGGGCGCCGTCGCCGGTGGCCGTGATGCTGTCGGCTGCTGCTCGGCCTGCCACGAGGTTGTCCATCAGGGTGGAGAACAGTGGGAGGCCGTTTGCGTCTCGCTCCCGTGAGGAGACTACTATCCGCGGCTGGTCCCTGGGAGGGGTGCGGTTGGGTGGATGTGGGGCGCCCATCGCCGTTGATCCTGGCGGGGGCCGGGCGCTTCCTCCTGGTGGCGTGTTCTCGCAGATCGCGCGCTCGGCCACGTGGGCCGGGTCGTTTTCGTCATCGAAGTTCAGGGCACGCCCCTGAACGGTGGGGTTCAGGCGCGACCTGATCCGCTGCTGGTGGTAGCGTGATAGTTCCTGCGCCGTCACCTGCTCGAGGCGAAATTTTTCGCGCTCGGCTTGCTCCTTGCGCACCGCCTCCGCCAGTTTCAGGCGGAGTTCCTCGACCTCCGTTGCCGTGGCGTTAGGAGGGATTGGGGTGGAGAATGGATCCTCCGGCAGATCGGTGCCGGTCGCCATGTAGGTAGCGGCGTGGCGACCGGTTCCGTCACGGAGGTCGGCGGAGTTCTCTGACCTGTAGTCGAATTCGAAGATCCCGAGGATGGAGGGGTCCTCGAAGTCTCCCATGTTGGAGACCTGGGCGATGGAGCCCGCGGATGAAGCCGCGGTGATGGATCCGCCGAGTGACGCCGGAGTCGCCGAGTCAGCGTCGTCGTTGAGGGCCGCGTCTTCTGCAGCCGCTGAGTTTTCGGCCACGTTCCTGTGGGCCGAATTATACTCGGAGGCGAGGCGATGGATCGTGCGGATCTGGCTCTCGGAGAGCTGATCGCGTGGCGGCGACTCGCGGATGCGAGCCGAATCCTCCGAGACGATGACGTTGGTGAGACCAACGAAGAGGCTGATCGTGCCGATCGGCAGGATCACGCTATGCGTGACAGGTCGCGCCGCCGAGACGTAGCTTCTTGGCAAGATTTGGAGCATCTCGCCGATCGCTATCATGCGGCCGGTGGCGACCGTCTCGTTGATGGGCAGATTGGATCTCGCCGCAGAACACCGGTCAGACCGGCCAGGCCCCACGGTGGGCGACACTGTCGTGGGAATGGTCACGGCAGATGCTGCAATCGGCAGCGAGTAGTAGAACAAGGGGCAAGGGCGGCCAACCATCTGCGGTGCGAGATGAGGGCAAAGACACAAGGTTTACCTAGGTTCGGCCCCCCGGAGGGTAAAGACCTACTCCTGCTAGATTGTATTATGGAGGTGGTACAATGCGCCAACTCGGCGGCTAGGCGGCGAGTCGCTTGGGTGTATGATGGAACGTATCTCTACTCGCCCTATAGGGAGGTTTATATAGGCTCACCTCCCCTAGGGTTTACATATCTCAACCGATTCAGTTAGAGCTTTGGTACTCGTTTAACCTAATCCGACTGGGCCTATCCACTCGCCTGGGCCTTCAGCTTTCAGTCGCTTGGCTCCTTGCTGGGCTCTAATCCAGTCGCCGTCTTGCAGGCCCACTCGCCAGTTCTTTGGGCCAGTCGGAAACGTCCTGCTGGTATACCCTGGTAGGCATATCCCCATCAATAAAGATGGGTTCAGAACTACTAAAGTGTTATGTTGAGGCCCATGGATCAAGAGTGGAATTTGTTCATCCCGATGACGGATATATATGCTCTGGGCCCTCTCGGTGATATCACATTGATTAGCTTGCAAGCAAGTGATTTGATCACTAGAATGTTATATCACGGGAACGAGAAAAGAGTGCATGTCAGTAATGAGATCAAACTAGGTATGGAGATACCGATGATTGAATCTCGGACATGTAATATATCGTGAAACAAAGGGATTAAGATACTAGCGTAAAAGGTTCACATGATCACAGAAGTCATCGTTGAATGTGTGGGAGTCAGTATGGATCTCCAGGTCTCGCTTCTGATTATTGATCCGAGAGGGGTCTCGATCATGTCCGCACTATTCACGAACCGTAGGTGACACACTTAAGATACACCGACATCCAATTGGAGCAAAAGTTTCATGCCGAAAGAATGAACAAGCGCAGGAATTTATTTTACTAGATACCGAAACAGGTTTTCGGGTGAAATTGCATAAAGTGGTTATGCATGTGAAATAGAATTCTAGCAAGGGGTTATTTGTGAATGTTTGTCATTAAAGTAATTGACAAAATTCTGAATAAAATAAAAGAGTTTTATTTAATGAGAGTTTGCATTAAATTTGGTGGAAATTTAATGGGAATTTGAGTGGGTTTTTGAGTGGAGAAAATTGAAGAGCCATTTTGTGAGTGGAGTGTCCACCCACATGAATGAAGGAGGGGAGTGGGCAGCTCCCATGGCCGGCGGCCACCCCCTTGGGTGCCCCCCATACTCCTATAAAAGGCACCCCCTCTCCTCTCTCTCACTCACACCTCCTCGTGAAGGATCTCTCTCCCCCTCTAGAATTTATCCCCCGTGGTCTCGGACTAGCGAGATACATGTTCCCGGAGGCTTTTCGGCAAGAAAGAGTTGTGCTTCCGCTGCATCGCTGGAGCGAGGAGGCGGAGGTTGCTCGGTGCCTCGAACGTGTGTGTGAGCACGGATGTGCTGCTGTTTTGCGGCCCTAGGACTTCCTCTCGATCTTGAGATCGGCAAGAGATCATCTACATCAACCACGAGTTTGGACTCGTTAAGCTTTGTCGGTCTTCAAGGGTATGTTCTCTACGGATGTACATCCGCCTGTTGTTTGTATCTAGTAGATAGATCTTGGTACTTAGTTGTTCCCATCGTAGGAATTTTTTTGTTTTTTATGCTGCAAACCCTACAGTGGTATCAGAGCCGGATCTATGCGTAGATACTTTGCACGGGTAGTACACATATGAGTATGTGGGTGATGATGATCATTTTATTGCTTCTTAGTTGTACTTTGGATATTGGTGGCAAAGTGGGATGAAGCGGCCCGGACAAACTTTACATGTCCTCGCACATGAGACCTGTTCCACGCTTGACATGCAACTAGTTTTGCATAAGTGGCTAGCGGGTGTCCTCTCTCCTACTATAGTTAATATCTAAATTGCAACGAGTTGTCAACAATTTGTTTATCCTCGTTGTGGTTCATGTTCGTAGGTAAGAATGGTTCTATCTTCGAAAGCCCTAAGCCACGTAAAACTTGCAATGGATAAATTAGAGGCGTCTAGTTTAGATTGTTGCTGGGCTAGTGTTATGATATGGTGATGTTGTAAGTAGAAGTATGAGAAGATACTCTTACAACACACATAGCGTGTAAATTCCATAGACCTTGGTCTTACACATAAAGGTATGATAGTGATCATACCACGGTGCACATGATGGAGATCATATGCGGGAACCATATCATTTCACTTATTAACATGTGATGTTAGATTGAATCTTATATTGCTTGTTTGGCGTTTTATTAGCATAATAAGATGATCCCTCATTTAAATATCAAGATAAGAATGTGTTCTTCCTTTAGTATGCACCTATTATGTTCTCGTCGCTCCAAGACATCACGTGATGATCGGGTGTTTTTTGGATCCACGACCATATTTCGGGTGTAAGACAGTTACACACGCAAATACTAAGGTTCTTACTTGGCGAGCCTAGCATGTACAGACATGGCCTCGGAACACGGACCGAAAGGTTAAGCATGAGTCATATAGTAGATATGATGCCCATTTGATGCTCGCCTTTGAAGCTATACCGACTCACGTGATGATTGGACTTGGTGTAGTGGATTTGGTTCATGTAATCACCAAAAAGGCACGAGGGATGTCGTTTTTGAGTGGGACTTTATTTCTAATTTGGATTAGTAGAACTCAATTTATCATAAATTAAATCAAAGTGAATTTGCATAATTTGTTGTAGTCATTGGCATTCGTTCACCACCTTATGCTTAGTTATAATTGAAATAATAGAACTATAGAATTCTGGATATATACTTTACGAACTGGTATCGTATTGTGTTGAGTGTCAATCTAAAGTTTAAAGTCCTATTGCAAACTTTCAGCAAACTCTGTTTACTCCGTGAAATTTAATAATTGGTATTAAATCGAGAGTAACAATTCCAGTGTTAGTATCTTAAGTATCATGTTTGCCTCCATGATTCTTGATTGTTTTTATATCAAGTTTATCTAGGAGCTGAAAGAATTGTTTCAGAAACCATCATGTGTGGCAGATATAACGATATCTAAACAATGTTTTGGTTGCAATATGATAGAGTATAATATATGTTCTCATATTGGATGATAATTTACGAAGGTTGGAGATGCTAGACATCCTAATCATCCAAAAGGGTTTTGGAAAGTAATGTTATACTCACGATTCGCCTTTATAAGCTACAGTAGCTTGATCATGAAAGTCGTCATGATAAGGATGAATAGAAGATGTATGTAAAGTGTTTACTACACTAAAAGATTACTAAAGAATGGATTTTGAAAGAATACCGATCATTTTTTATGATGGTGATCTACTTCAAAGTGCAAGTCCAAAGGTATTATTATTTGAATATACACGCTTTGGACTATGTGTCATGTATATTTGCGCCACTTTTGATGTTGATAGATTCTTTTAAAAAGGAAAAGGAAATGCTGAAAGACAATCTATAAAATATATTTGGAAGAAAATAAAAGATTGGAAATATCCAATTTAGGTATATGGATGATATACATGTTATGGTTGTATTCTTTGCTGGTTAAACAATGTGGTTCTTGGGTATTGGATACCGAATTGGTTGGTATGAAATTTCATACGGAACGACGCAATTCATGAACCACAATTGCCTAAGTAACTAGCAAGAGAATATGTGATGATGTTCATCGAAAACAAACAAACCGTTGTTTGTATTTCTCGTTGACATCAAAGCTTGACTTCAAGATTTGTTTTAATAATTGTTATTTAAATCAGGTATTATGAGAACAAAGGTTGTTCAAATAATTACCATATTCCATATTAGATGGATGATTTACAAATCTAATTGGAGAGATCACATCCATAAAACCTAATGCTAAAATGTCGCAAGACAAATGATTGAAAGATCACTTACGAAGTGACATCGCCGTTTAAATTATATTGGAAAGAAAACATGAAGAATCTCTATATTCATGGATTTTTGGAGTCTTTGATTTGATCAAGTGACGCTTGTGAGACTTTCCTCGGGATAATTAAAACTTTGTTCAAAGACCAAAGAAGAACGAACGACTAAATTATTGGAATTTATATATATCGATGTATGTAGTCCATTAAGTATAGTCGTAAGCGATGGATTTCAACTTCATATGCTTTCTCCGAAAATTTGAGTGAATGTTCACTTAATGAGAAAGAAGTATGAAATATTTGAAAACGTTCAATGAATTTCAAGATGAAGTTAAAATCATTGTGACAAGAAAATAAATGGTTTATGATTTTATCGTAAGGGATTTATTTGAGTTACAAGTGTAACAAGAAAATAAATGAATTATGATTTTATCATAAAGGGATTTATTTGAGTTGCAAGTTTAGCAAAAAACCTAGATTTACATCTCCCGAAACACCATAGGAGTATGGCGTGTTTGAGATTTGTAATGAAACCTTGTTTGACATGGTTGGATCAAAGGTGTTATTTATAAAACTGCCATTATGTTTTTAAAAATATTAAAGCTTTAGAGACTACCGCATTTACACTGAAAAGAGCTCCATCTTGATCCGTTGAAATGACACCATATGAGTTATGGTTTGGGGTAAAACCCAAGTTGTCATTTCTTAAATTTTGGTATGCTAAACATAAGTAAGATGTTTACAACCGAAGTCGGATAAGCATGTCTTTGTAGGTTATTTCGAATAACAATTGGGTATTCCTCCATAAAACCAAGGACAAAAGGGTTTGTCGCTTGAAATGTGAAGTTTCTTGAAAAAGGAATTTTTCGCAAAAGTTAAGTGGGAGGACAATAGAACTTTGATAAGGTTAACGAACCTTAGCTAAATGTGCTGAGTTGCGCAGCGCCGGAAATCGTTCCGGAGGCTGCCATAATGCTCATAGATTATGTGCCTCAAAGGTTGTGGTCACGGAGATCTAAGTTCTTATTGAACCAAGTCGGTCGGATAAACAATCAAATACTAAGATTTGAGAGTGAATCATTATTGTTTGACAATGATGAACCGACTAAATGCAAAGAAGCGATGATGGGCCCTGACTCTGTCAAATGGCTTGAAGCCATAAAATCCGTGATAGTTCCATACACGAGAAATCAAGTTTTGAACTTGGAAGACCCTCCGGAAAGGTGAGAAAACCTATCAGTCGTATTTGGATCTATAAAGAAACAGACATGGATGTTTCACATCTATGAATAGTCGACATGTCGTAAAGTATTTTACGACAATGTTCAAGGAGTTGACTATGACAAGATTTGATCTTTCATAGCGATATTTAGTCTGGACGGATTAAAGTAGCAACCACTACATATAATTTGGTATATGGTAGATGAATAAACAAAACAAAGTTCTTCTAATAGAATGGTTACCTAGGACGTGTACATGACACGATCCAAAGGGTTTTATTAATTCAAAGGATGCTAAAAGGGGCATGCAAACTTCAATGATTGAAGTAAGCATCGCGGAGTTGGAATCTTCACCATGATGAAAAAGGAGTTTTTCATCAGGAGACGATGAAGATGCTTGCATTTGCAAGAAATTAAGTGGGAGCGTTGAGACACATTTCTAATACATTATGTGGATTCCATCTTGTTGATTAGAAATGATGTATCTTTTATTTACAAAGGTTAAGAATTTTATTTCGATGAAATACTTAGGCAAAACCCGAATATTTAGCGTGAATGTCTATAGTGGATAGACTGTGACGCCAATATGGTTGTGCCAAACATACATATATGAGATATTGAAGGAGTTCAATATAGAAATGACAAGAAACAGTTCTTGTTGCATGGAAAGGAATTGAATCAAGATTCAAGTGTATCGACACTTGATAAGTGAAACAAGATTCAAGTGCTTTGACACTTGATGAGTGAAATCACGAGAGTGTTTTGATCAATCATACCATGATATGTACACATCCAGATATGTCCTATGCTCTAAGTGTTATGAGCATATACCAGAATGAATCATAAAATGATCATTGGACGATAGTGAGGATATTCTTATGATCTTTTTGAAAGAACTAAGAATATATTTGTGTAGAGGTGACAAACAATTACAAATAGTTCATTGTAAAGCGTTCCATTGATACTAGGTTTGTCACAAGATACAAATTAAGTTTATCTCAATTTAAATTATGGGTGGCACAATGTAATGGAAAGGATATTCCATGATGGATTTGGATGAAATCCATAGTTAAGACATTGTGACGAATACTACAACAAAAAGGCTAAGTATATGACTGCTATAGTAGCAGCAAAGGAGGGAATTTGTGTCAAGTAGTTTGTTATCAAACTAAGGTGTGGTTCGCAACAGGCTAACACTAAAGATATATAATATGACAATAGAATCGACGTGTTTTAACCCCAAGGAACTAAAGGTCTCACCAAAAGACCAAATTTATACAATGCCATCTCATTGGAGAATGAGTGGTGCGTGAAGACGCAAAGACATGCAAATACACACGGACCTGAAAGTGTCAGATCCGTAGATTATGTTAACCACTTGCAGTTGCGTATTTGGATCACCAGAAATTCATAGGTGTTCAATACACAAAGTTTTCAAACTAGATTACTATCTCTAGTGCAAGTGGGAGACTGAAGGGAATATGCCCGAGAGGCAATAATAAAGTGGTTATTATCGTATTCCTTATTTATGATAAATGTTTATTTTACATGCTACAATTGTATCAATACGTAAACGTTAATACATGTGTGTTTAATAAACAAAAAGGAAGTTCCTAGTTATGCCTCTCTTATAAACTAGCTCGTTGATTAACAAGATGATCAAAGGTTTCCTGATCATGGACATTGGATGTTGTTAATAACGAGGTCACAACATTAGTGTAATGATGTGATGAACAATCATCCGAAGTATAGCATTACGATCAAAGTCATTGAGTTTATATTGCTATAACAACTTACGAAGTGATCCTAATCCTTAGACCATGAGATCATGCCAATCACTAACACCGGAAGAGTTTCTTGATAACGTCAAACGTCACAACGTAACAGGGTGATTATAAAGATGGGTTCAGAACTACTAAAGTGTTATGTTGAGGCCCATGGATCAAGAGTGGAATTTGTTCATCCCGATGACGGATAGATATGCTCTGGGCCCTCTCGGTGATATCACATTGATTAGCTTGCAAGCAAGTGTTTTGATCACTAGAATGTTATATCACGGGAACGAGAAAAGAGTGCATGTCAGTAATGAGATCAAACTAGGTATGGAGATACCGATGATCGAATCTCAGACATGTAATATGTCGTGAAACAAAGGGATTAAGATACTAGCGTAAAAGGTTCACACGATCACAGAAGTCATCGTTGAATGTGTGGGAGTCAGTATGGATCTCCAGGTCCCGCTTCTGATTATTGATCCGAGAGGGGTCTCGATCATGTCCGCATTATTCATGAACCGTAGGGTGACACACTTAAGAGACACCGACATCCAATTGGAGAAAAAGTTTCATGCCGAAAGAATGAACAAGCGCAGGAATTTATTTCACTAGATACCGAAACAGGTTTTCGGGTGAAATTGCATAAAGTGGTTATGCATGTGAAATAGAATTCTAGCAAGGGGTTATTTGTGAATGTTTGTCATTAAAGTAATTGACAAAATTCTGAATAAAATAAAAGAGTTTTATTTAATGAGAGTTTGCATTAAATTTGGTGGAAATTTAATGGGAATTTGAGTGGGTTTTTGAGTGGAGAAAATTGAAGAGCCATTTTGTGAGTGGAGTGTCCACCCACATGAATGAAGAAGGGGAGGGGGCATCCCCCATGGCCGGCGGACACCCCCTTGGGTGCCCCCCTCCTCCTATAAAAGGCACCCCATCTCCTCTCTCTCACTCACACCTCCTCGTGAAGGATCTCTCTCTCCCTCTAGAATTTATCCCCCATGGTCTCGGACTAGCGAGATACATGTTCTCGGTGGCTTTTCGGCAAGAAGGAGTTGTGCTTCCGCTGCATCGCTGGAGCGAGGAGGCGGAGGTTGCTCGGTGCCTCGAACGTATGTGCGAGCACGGATGCGCTGTTGTTTTGCGACGCTAGGACTTCCTCTCGATCTTGAGATCGGCAAGAGATCGTCTACATCAACCACGAGTTTGGACTCGTTAAGCTTTGTCGGTCTTAAAGGGTATGTTCTCTACGGATGTACATTCGCCCGTTGTTTGTATCTAGTAGATAGATCTTGGTACTTAGTTGTTCCCATCGTAGGAAAATTTTTGTTTTCTATGTTGCGAACCCTACACAACTTTGGACAATCTGTCCACTATGACCCAGATAGAGTCATTTCCCCTACTAGAAGTAGGCAGTCCAGTGATAAAGTCCATTCCAACGGAAGCCCATTTCCATTCCGGAATCTGCAAGGGTTGCAACAATCCACCGGGTCTTTGATGTCCTGCCTTGACTCGCTGACATATATCACACTTGGCGATATAGCTTCCGATTTCTCTCTTCATCTTATGCCACCAAAATTGCTCTTTTAAATCTTGATACATCTTAGTTCCTCCGGGATGAATAGAATAGAGAGTATCATGAGCTTCCCTCAAAATAACTTCTTTCAACTCAGAATCTGCTGGTACACAAAGGCGTCCTTTGTACCACAAAACTCCTTCTTCGTCTTCGGTGAATCCAGGTACCTTGCCTGTACCGATACGACACTTGATTCTGTTGATACTAGTGTTTCCCTTTTGCGCCTCTTTAATCTGATTGATCAAAGTGGGTTGAAGTTCTATGCTAGCCAAAAATCCCTCACTTACTAATTCCATTCGAAAATCTTCCATCTCTTTGTGCAAGCTTGGTTGCTCCTTCAAGATCATGGAGTTCAAGCGGCACGGCAATCTGCTAAGGGCATCGACTACCACATTGGCTTTACCAGGGTGATAGTGAATGTCCAAGTCGTAATCCTTGATTAGCTCAATCCATCTTCTCTGTCTCATATTCAGCTCCTTCTAAGTGAATATATACTTCAGACTCTTGTGATCCGTATAGATCTCACAACGGTTTCCCATGAGGTAATGCCTCCATGTCTTCAGGGCAAGAACTACGGCTGCGAGTTCGAGGTCATGGGTTGGTAATTTTGCTCATGTTGCTTCAATTGTCGAGATAGATAAGATATAACTTTGCCTTCTTGCATTACCACACATCCGAGACCGATCTTGGATGCATCACAATAAACATCGAAGGGCTTAGTGATATCCGGCATGATCAAGATTGGGGCTGAAATCAATCTTCTCTTGAGTTCTTGAAAACTTGCTTCACATTTGTCGGTCCATTCAAACTTCTTGTCCTTCTTTAGCAATTGGGTCATGGGTCTGGCGATACTCGAGAATCCTTCTACGAATTTGCGACAGTATCCCGCCAATCCGAGAAATGCACGAACTTGGGTTTGAGTGGCCGGGGCTTGCCAATCCTCGACATCTTTTACCTTTGCAGGGTCAACGGCAATTCCTCCGGATGATACAATGTGACCGAGGAATCCTGTAGGGTTTCGCAGCATGGAAAACAAAAAATTCTATCGCATACAAACAAACAAGCCAAGATCTATCTACTAGATTGTAACAACAAGTCGATGGAATAACTCACCCTCGAAGATTCCAAAGTGTTTAACGAGAGCGGATTCTCGTGGGTGATGTAGTCGTACTCTTCCCGATCTCAAGATCGCGTAGACGATCTTTCCGGCGCTGCGTTCCGGCAGCGCTCCCGCAGTCGGTCACACGTTCGGTACTCGACGAAGACCTTCCTCTCCCTTGTTCCAGCAGGCATCGGAGGTTGTAGCACTCTCCTCGCGATTCCGGCAGCACAACGGCGTGGTACCAGAAGTAGAGGGGAGATCTCGCAGGGCTTCGCCTTAAACCGGAGCGAGTATGGTGGAGTATGAGAGAGTCCCTCGACGATCTAGGGTTTAGACACGCCGAGGAGGAGGCTTGGCCGGCGGCTAGGGTTAGCTAGGCGGCGGCGGTGTTTTTCCCTAGGGCCGGCGGCGGCTATGGAGGCGGCGGCGGCTTGGGGCTAGGGTTTAGAGGTAGGGAACTTGTGTGCTAGGAGGGTCAGCCCTGCCCCTCCCTTTATAGGTGGGAGGCGCGGCCAAGGGGAGGGGATTCCCTCCCCAACTCGGCTTGTAGGTGGGCCGGCGGTGGAGGGGAGGAACTCCTCCCCAACTCGGTTTCCACCTCCCTCTCCACTTCCCAAAATAGCCGTTTGACTTTCAAATTGGCGTTTCACTTTTTCAAACTAGGATTTGATTAAACCCTTTATTTTGCTCAACGATGACACCTAGTACATGATGCAATCATATCAACTTGATATAACACATTCATGTACCCTTCCCCTTCAGAGTGCCGAACATTCCGGAACCTTCTAGAACATTCCCGATGAAAACACCGGAACCATTCTCCAACTCCGAAACAAGACTTTCCTTATATGAATCTTATTCTCCGGACCATTCCGGATCTCCTCGTGATATCCCGAATCCCATCCGAGACTCCGAACAACATTCGGTCTCTTTCTCATCATTCCATAACTACTCAAACAACGTCGAATCCTTAAGTGTGTCTCCCTACGGTTCATGAATTATGCGGACATGATCGAGACACTTCTCCGAACAATAACCAATAGAGGAATCTGGAAATTCATATGGCTCCCGCATATTTCTACGATTACTTTGCGATCGAATGAACCACTTACATACGATACCAATTTCCCTTTGTCTCAAGATAGTTTACTTATCCGAGGTTATGATCGTCGGTATCTCTACATACCTAGTTCAACCTCATTACCGATAAGTACTCTTTTCTTGTTCCCGTTATATGTGATCCCTTGTGAGCCAGTCACATGCTTGCAAGCTAATTGGATGACATTCCACCGAGAGGGACCAGAGTATATCTATCCGTCATATGGATGGACAAATCCCACTCTTGATCCATGTGTCTCAACCAATACTTTCCAAACACTCAATGCCACCTTTATAGCCACCCAGTTACGGTGTGGTGTTTGATGTCATCAAAGCATCCATCCGGTAAAGGTGATATGCATGATCTCATGGTCGAAGGAATTAGGTTACTATGTATCAGAAAGCATATAGCAATTGAACTATTAAAATGACTTGATCTTTATGCTACGCTTATCTATAGGAGTATGTCCACCATATCATTCTCCTAACGATATGATCTTGTTGCTAATAATGATAGGGAAACCACAATCATTTATTAACCAACAAGCTAGTATTGTGAAGAGGCTTTACTAGGGACTTCAATTTAAGTTTACAAATCACACAAGTATTAATGTTTCCTGTTAATACTATTATAGCATGAATGTAAACATTTATCATAAACACAAAGATATAATAATAACTACATTTATTATTGCCTCTAGGGAATATCTCCAACAGTCTCCCACTTGCACTAGAGTCATCTAATCTAGATTACATGGTAATATACCGAACACCCATGGCAGTTTGGTGCTGGTCATGTTTTGCCCTCGGGAGAGGTTTAGTCAACGGATCCGCCACATTCAGATCTGTGTGTACTTTGCAAATCTTTATGTCCCCATTTTGGACATGTTCTCGAATAGCGTGAAAACATAGCTTGATGTGCTTTAGCTTCTTGTGTGACCCTGGTTCTTGCGCATTAGCTATGGCACCCATGTTATCACAGTAGATAGACATTGGGTCCAGCGCACTAGGAACCACACCCAGCTCTGTAATGAACTCTTTCATACATATCGCTTCTTGTGAAGCCTCCGAAGCAGCCATGTATTCCGATTCAGTTGAAGATCTCGCCACAACGCTTTGCTTTGCACTCCTCCAGCTAACTGCTGCACCATTCAAAATAAATACGTATCCAGATTGTGATTTAGAATCATCCGGATCGGTGTTCCAACTAGCATCGGTGTAACCATTAACAACGAGCTGTTCATCACCTCCATAAGAAAGAACCATATCCTTAGTTCTTCTCAAGTACTTAAGGATGTTTTTGACCGCTGTCCAATGATCCACTCCTGGATCACTTTGATATCTGCTAGTTAAACTAACAACATATGCAATGTCGGGTCTAGTACATAGCATGGCATACATTAGAGATCCTATGGCTGAGGCATAGGGAGTCTTACTCATCCTTTCTCTATCTTCTGCCGATGTCGGACTTTCAGTTTTACTCAATGTCGTATTGGGCAACATGGGCAAGAACCCTTTCTTGCTATCTTCCATTCCAAACCTCTTTAGAACTTTGTCCAAATATGTACTTTGTGACAATGATATTAGGCGTCCCGATCTATCTCTATAAATCTTTATGCCTAATATGTAAGCTGCTTCGCCAAGATCCTTCATTGAAAAACTATTATTCAAATATTCCTTGACACTATTAAGAAGGACTACATCATTCCCAATCAACAATATGTCATCTACATATAGTATTAAGAATGCTACAGAGCTCCCACTCACTTTCTTGTAAAAACAAGCTTCTCCATAAGTTTGTATAAAACCAAAACTTTTGATCACCTTATCAAAACGTTGATTCCAACTTCGGGATGCTTGCTTCAATCCATAGATGGACCGTTGAAGTTTGCATACCTTGTTAGCATCTTTAGGATCGACAAAACCTTTGGGTTGCATCATATACAACTCTTCATCAATGTCTCCATTGAGGAATGCTGTTTTGACATCCATCTGCCATATCTCATAATCATAATATGCAGCGATTGCTAACATAATTCTCACAGACTTTAGCTTCGCTACTGGTGAGAAAGTCTCATCGTAGTCAACTCCTTGAATTTGTCGAAACCCCTTTGCGACAAGTCGAGCTTTATAGACAGTAACATTACCATCAGCATCTGTTTTCTTCTTGAAAATCCATTTGTTCTCGACAGCCTTCCGGCCATCCGGTAAGTCCACCAAAGTCCATACTTGGTTTTCGTACATGGATCCAATCTCGGATTTCATGGCTTCTTGCCATTTTTTGGAATCTGGGCTCATCATCGCTTCCTCATATGTCGCAGGGTCATCGGTGTTGTCCACCAACATGACACTCATAACGGGATCATACAAATCTGGAGTGGTACGAGTTCTCGTTGACCTGCGAGGCTCTGTAGCAACTACAACCGAAGTTTCATGATCATCATCATTAGCTTCCTCTCTTATTGGTGCAGGCACCACAGGAACTTCTTCCGGCGTTGCGCTACTTGCAATTTCGAGAGAAGGTTCAACAACCTCGTCGAGTTCTACTTTCCTTCCAGTCACTTCTTTCGAGAGAAATTCCTTCTCTAGAAAGGATCCATTCTTGGCAACGAAGATTTTGCCTTCGGATCTATGATAGAAGGTAAACCCAATAGTTTCCTTTGGGTATCCTATGAGGATGCATTTTTCCGCTTTGGGTTCAAGCTTGTCCGGCTATAACTTCTTTACATAGGCTTCGCAACCCCAAACTTTAAGGAATGACAATCTAGGTTTCTTCCCAAACCATAATTCATACGGTGTCATTTCAACGGATTTAGATGGTGCCCTATTTAAAGTGAATGCGGCTGTTTCTAATGCATAACTCCAAAATGATAGCGGTAAATCTGTAAGTGACATCATAGAACGAACCATATCTAAGAGAGTTCAATTACGATGTTCGGACACACCATTACGCTGTGGTGTTCCCGGTGGTGTCAATTGCGAAAGTATTCCGCATTTCTTCAAATGCTCGCCAAACTCGTAACTTAGATATTCACCTCCACGATCAGAACGTAGAAATTTAATCTTCTTGTTACGTTGATTCTCTACCTCACTTTGAAATTCCTTAAACTTCTCGAAAGTTTCGGACTTATGTTTCATGAAATAGATATACCCATATCTACTCAAGTCATCCGTGAAGGTAAGAACATAACGATAACCACCGCGCGAAGCTACACTCATTGGACCACACACATCGGTATGTATGATTTCCAATAAGTCCGTAGCTCGCTCCATCATACCAGAAAATGGAGTCTTAGTCATTTTACCCATCAGACATGCTTCGCATCTTTCAAGTGATTCGAAATCAAGTGATTCGAAATCAAGTGATTCGAAATCAAGTGATTCAAGAAGTCCATCGGAATGGAGTTTCTTCATACGCTTCACTCCAATGTGACCAAGACGACAGTGCCACATATAGGTCGAGTTATCGCTCGATTTCAAACGTTCAGCCTCAATGTTATTAATATATGTATTTCCACTATCGAGATTCAATAAGAATAGACCATCTATCAAAGGTGCATGTGCATAAAACATATTACTCATATAAATCGAACAACCATTATTCTCGGACTTAAACAAGTAACCGTCTCGCAATAAACAAGATCCCGATATAATGTTCATGCTTAACGCAGGCACCAAATAACAATTATTTAAGTATAAAACTAATCCCGATGGTAGATGAAGGGGTAGCGTGCCGACCGCGATCACATCAACCTTTGATCCGTTTCCCACGCGCATCGTCACCTCGTTCTTCGCTAGCTTCCGTTTATTCTGCAGCACCTGTTTCGAGTTACAAATATGAGCAACCGAACCAGTATAAAATACCCAGGCACTACTACGAGTACTAGTGAGATACACATCAATAACATGTATATCGGATATACCTTTCTTCTTGATGTTGCCGTTCTTCAAATCCGCCAAGTACTTTGGGCAATTCCGCTTCCAGTGACCTTCTCCCTTGCAGTAAAAGCACTCAGTATCAGGCTTAGGTCCAGCCCTGGTCTTCTTCGTCGGCGCGGTAACTTTCTTACCACCCTTCTTGAAGTGTCCCTTTTGCTTAGACTTGCCTTTCTTGAATTTGGTGGTCTTATTGACCATCAACACTTGGTGCTCTTTCTTGATCTCCACTTCTGCAGATTTCAACATAGCAAACAGTTCTGGCAACTGCTTTTTCATGTTTTGCATATTGTAGTTCATCACAAAGTTCTTGTAACTTGGTGGTAGTGATTGGAGGACACGGTAAATCCCCAAAGCATTAGGAATCACTATACCCAAGCTTTGAAGTTTGTTTGCGTGCCCAGACATCTTAAGCACATGCTCACTGACGGAGTTGCCCTCTTCCATCTTGCAGTTAAAGAACTTTTCAGAAGCCTCATAGCTCTCAATCGCCGCGTGAGTCTCCAAGATCAATTTGAGATCACGGACAATATCATGTGGGTCTGAATTCTCTAACCTTTTCTGAAGCTCCGATTCTAAACCATACAAGATAGCACACTAAACTATGGAGTACTGAGTCTTCCGAGCGAGGTAAACATTCTTTACTTCGTCGGCAGCATCAACTGCAGGCGGGTCACCCAGCGGTGCATCCAGCACATAGGTCAAATTACCAGCTGTGAGGACAATCCTCAAATTGCGGAACCAATCCGCGAAGTTGCTTCCATTGTTTTTCAACTTTTCTTTCTCTATGAACGCATTAAAATTGATGGTAGGGGCCGCCATTAATCTACAACATATTTGCAATAGTTTAGACTAAGTTTGTGACAAATTGAGTTCTAATTAATAGTTCAATTAATCTAGGTGAACTCCCACTCAAAACAATATCCCTCATATTGTTTTAGTGATCACACGAACCAAATCCACCACATCAACACCGATCATCACGAGAGTTGATATAGTTTCAATGGCGAACAATCGACATGTTCATCATATCTACTATATGATTCATGCTTTACCTTTCGGTGATCCGTGTTCCGAGACCATGTCTGTACATGCTAGGCTCGTCAAGATCAAACCTTAGCTTCCGCATGAGCAAAACTGGCTTGCTCACGTTGTATACACTTGTGGAATCTAACACACCCGATCATCACGTGGTGTTTCGAAACAACAAGTTTTAGCAACGGTGCTAACTAAGGGTGAACACTTTATGACTTGAAATTCATGTGCATGAGGGATCATCTTATAATGCTACCGTCGTCTACTAAGCAATACAAGATGCATAAAGGATTAACATCACATGCAATTCATAATATGTGATATGATATGGCCTTTCTTCTATGTGCTTCCGATCTCCATCTTCAAGCACAAACATGATCTCCATCATCACCGGCATTGCATCAAGGTCAATGACGCTTCTTCATGGCTGTCGTCCACCGGCTTCAACTATTACAACTACTTTGAATAGACACACGGGTCTTAACATAAATTAAAGACAACCATATGGCTCCTGTCGGTTGCCAACTTACAATAAGGAACATTGCATACATCAAATATAATCGCAATCATGTCCATATCACATCACTGCACACCCCTGCAAAACAAAGTTAGACGCCTCTACTTTCTTTGCATGTTTTACGTGGTTTGGGGCTTTCAATAAGTGTCGTTCTAACTTATGAACATGAACCACAACATTGATACTAGTATTGTTAATCACCCATTGTAAATTGGATCTTAACTATGCTAGGAGAAACAGGCACCCGCAAAGCCACTTATGCAATACAAGTTGCATGTCAAGCGTGGAGCAAGTCTCAACAACGATGTCATGTAAGGTTAGCCCAGGCCGCTTCATCCCAACACCCCGCAAGATGCAAAGTACACAAGAAGCAATCGACAATAAAAGCATCAACGCCCATAATGACCATTGTGTTCTACTCGTGCAACAGATCTACATATAGACACGACTCTGATACCACTGTAGGGTTTCGTAGCATGGAAAACAAAAATTTTCTATCGCATACAAACAAACAAGCCAAGATCTATATACTAGATTGTAACGAGTCGATGGAATAACTCACCCTCGAAGATTCCAAAGTGTTTAACGAGAGCGGATTCTCGTGGGTGATGTAGTCGTACTCTTCCCGATCTCAAGATCGCGTAGACGATCCTTCCGGCGCTGCGTTCCGGCAGCGCTCCCGCGGTCGGTCACACGTTCGGTACTCGACGAAGACCTTCCTCTCCCTTGTTCCAGCAGGCAGCGGAGGTTGTATCACTCTCCTCGCGATTCCGGCAGCACAACGGCGTGGTACCGGAAGTAGAGGGGAGATCTCGCAGGGCTTCTCCTTAAGCCGGAGCGAGTATGGTGGAGTATGAGAGAGTCCCTCGATGATCTAGGGTTTAGACATGCCGCGGAGGAGGCTTGGCCGACGGCTAGGGTTAGCTAGGCGGCGGCGGCGGTTTTCCCTAGGGCCGGCGGCGGCTATGGAGGCGGCGGCGGCTTGGAGCTAGGGTTTAGAGGTAGGGAACTTGTGTGCTAGGAGGGGCAGCCTTGCCCCTCCCTTTATAGGTGGGAGGCGCGGCCAAGGGGAGGGGAGTCCCTCCCCAACTCGGCTTGGAGGTGGGCCGGCGGTGGAGGGGAGGAACTCCTCCCCAACTCGGTTTCCACCTCCCTCTCCACTTCCCAATATAGCCGTTTGACTTTCAAATTGGCGTTTGACTTTTTCAAACTAGGATTTGATTAAATCATTTATTTTGTTCAGCGATGACACTAGTACATGATGCAATCATATCAACTTGATATAACACATTCATGTACCCTTCCCCTTCGGAGTGCCGGACATTCCGGAACCTTCTAGAACATTCCCGATGAAAACACCGGAACCATTCTCCAACTCTGAAACAAGACTTTCCTTATATGAATCTTATTCTCCGGACCATTTCGGATCTCCTCGTGATATCCCGAATCCCATCCAAGACTCCAAACAACATTCAGTCTCTTTCTCATCATTCCATAACTACTCAAACAACGTCGAATCCTTAAGTGTGTCTCCCTACGGTTCGTGAATTATGCGGACATGATCGAGACACTTCTCCGAACAATAACCAATAGAGGAATCTGGAAATTCATATGGCTCCCACATATTTCTACGATTACTTTGCGATCGAATGAACCACTTACATATGATACCAATTTCCCTTTGTCTCACGATAGTTTACTTATCCGAGGTTATGATCGTCGGTATCTCTGCATACCTAGTTCAACCTCGTTACCGATAAGTACTCTTTTCTCGTTCCCGTGATATGTGATCCCTTGTGAGCCAGTCACATGCTTGCAAGCTAATTGGATGACATTTCACCGAGAGGGCCCAGAGTATATCTATCCGTCATATGGATGGACAAATCCCACTCTTGATCCATGTGTCTCAACCAATACTTTCCAAACACTCAATGCCACCTTTATAGCCACCCAGTTACGGTGTGGTGTTTGATGTCATCAAAGCATCCATCCGGTAAAGGTGATATGCATGATCTCATGGTCGAAGGAATTAGGTTACTATGTATCAGAAAGCATATAGCAATTGAACTATTAAAATGACTTGATCTTTATGCTACGCTTATCTATAGGAGTATGTCCACCATATCATTCTCCTAACGATATGATCTTGTTGTTAATAACATCTCAATGTTCATGATAGGGAAACCACAATCATTTATTAACCAACAAGCTAGTATTGTGAAGAGGCTTTACTAGGGACTTCAATTTAAGTTTACAAATCACACAAGTATTAATGTTTCCTGTTAATAATATTATAGCATGAATGTAAACATTTATCATAAACACAAAGATATAATAATAACTACATTTATTATTGCCTCTAGGGCATATCTCCAACAAATCCTACCTCCTGTAACCAGAATTCACATTTGTTAAACTTTGCATACAACTGATGCTCTCTAAGGGTTCCAAGAATGGTCCTTAGGTGTAGCTCATGTTCTTCTTATGATTTGGAATAAATCAGAATGCCATCGATGAAAACAACGACAAACTTATCCAGGAAGTCCATAAAAAATCTTATTCATGAGATTCATGAAATAAGCAGGGGCATTGGTTAGTCCAAAAGACATGACTATATACTCATACAATCCATATCTGGTGGTAAAGGAAGTCTTTGGAATATCCTCTGCACGAATCTTGAGTTGATGATAGCCAGTCCTAAGATCAATCTTAGAAAACACTCCGGCACCAGTCAACTGATCAAACAAATCTTCTATCTTGGGCAAGGGGTACTTGTTCTTGATGGTGACATCATTCAACTTCCGGTAATCCGTACACAAACGGTTACCTCCATCTTTCTTGTCCACAAACAAGACATGTGATCTCCAAGGTGACGCACTTGGTTGAATCAATCCAATTTCTAGCATGGCATCCAGTTGCTTCTTCAGTTCTGCCAGCTCCGACGGGTTCATACTATATGGTCTCTGGGCTATGGGTCCAGTTCCGGGGATTAGTTCAATGATAAACTCGATATACCGATCTGGGGGAATACCAGGCAAAACATCTGGAAATACATCGAGGTATTCACAGACTATCCGTACTTGGTCAATGGTAGGTTGGGCTATACTCTTGTTGCATTTGAATTGGCGAGGTAAGGTTTCAGATATATGCTCGACTGATATTCCGGCTGTACTGGTCATGGTTATGGCTTTCTTGGCACAGTCAATCAATCCTTTATGTTTGGACATCCAATCCATTCCTAGTACTACTTCCAAACCTTTAGTTCCGAGTACTATCAGATTAGCATAAAAATCTATGCCATGGATTCAGATAGGGACGACTTTGCAAATTTGCCTAGCCTTGGTGGTTGATCCGGGAATTTGAACAATCATGACATGTTTCAGTTTGGTTGGTTGAATTTTACTAGTGCATGCAAATTCTCCGGTGACAAATGAGGCGATACACAAGAATCAAACAACACTCTTGCAAGTACTGAATTAACAGAAAACATACCCAGCACGACGTCTGGCGCTTTCTGAGCTTCTTCAGCATGCATGAGAAAAAGACGGCCATTGCGGTTGAGCGAATTCCCTGGGGCAAATCTTCTTCTGGGCTGAACACGACACTGTTGCTGAGCTAGGACATTGGCATTGGGTGCTGCGGCATTCTTCTTGTTGGGGCACTCTTTGGAATAGTGACCCTTATTTCCACAGTCATAACAGGTCACTTGCGACTTGTCCTTTGCTGCTACAGGCACAACATTGCTTCCAGTCCTCGGGGCAGTGTTGGTGTTGGCGGTAACATGGTTGTTGTTGAACTTGGGTGGAGCACGGTTGAAATTGCTTGCGTTGCCGGGGTTGTTGTGATTTCCTCCGGGTCTAGGGTTTCCACGGTTGGGATAGGTCGGACGGTTCATCGGGGGTCTGTTGGTTCTTGGGGCAAATCCTGGAGATGGGTTAGGGCAATACTTTGGGGTCTGATGGGTTCCTGGCTGATGCATCATACGATGCTTGCGGTTCTCATTGGCTTGGTTGATTTTTCCTTCCATCTAGATAGCAGAGTCAACAAGGGCTTCAATATCAGCAAAGGGGATATTGACTAACATTGTCTGCATCTCATCATGCAAACCATTCAAGAATCTCTCTTTCTTCTTGGCTTCAGTGTCAATCTCATCCGGGGCATACCTAGCTAATGACAAGAATTTGTCACGGTATTCCACTACGGTCATCCTTCCTTGCTTCAGTTCCCTGAACTCGTTTCTCATCCTCTTGATCAAACCCGGCGGCACATGGGTTCTACTGAACTTGACCTTGAATTCCTCCCAGGTCATCATCTGGCCTCCAGTCATTGCGCGAACACTGTTCCACCATGTCCTGGCATCTCCGGCTAGATAGTGGGTGGCGAACAGAACTTTCTCGTTGGCTTCCACTCCGGCAACTTCTAGGTTATTTTCCATGGTTTGCAGCCAATCATCGGCGTCTAGGGGCTCTTCTGACTTAGTGAAAACAGGTGGGTTGGTATTCTGGAAATTCTTGAGCTTAGATCCATGGTTGTCCTGATTTCCGTGGCCTTGGTTGTTGTGGGCTAGCTGGGCTATCTGCTGCAGGGTGGCTAGGTTGGCTTGACGTTCTGCTCTTTCAGATTCGCGGTCAGAAGTCAACATTTGCAGAATCTGCAACATCGGGTCTGGGGATGAACCGCTTCCTCCACGTGGCATCTGAAGATTGAGATAGATCGTTAGAAAAGAGGGAAATTTCTAAGGTCTTGGGTCTTTGAAAAGTTCTTAAAGTTTGACTCAGATTTTTCTAGCAACTTGCTTTTTCATTCATTCATTCATTCATTCATTCATTCATTCATTCATTCATAGCACACGATACAACACACACCACAACAAAGAAAAACATATGGTTTTAAGAACCATTCTGAAAACTACGATACAGTGGGACCGAATACTACTCACTACGCTAGTGCTCAAGTGCTACTACTCCTTGGAATCGGTGTCGTGGTGGTTGCACGGCAGATGCCATGGGTAGGCTAAAGTACGGGGCCAATGGATGCTAGTGGGATCTGGGGAGGGAAGATGCAACTGTCTTTACACTCAAGCTGCCAAAGTGATGAACTTTATTTTTCTCTTGATGGGTTACAAGTGCTCCTTGAGCTGTATACAGGGGGACAATGTGAATCTCCCCAGCCTAACGGTGCTCAGAGAATCGATCCTCCCCTCAGGGTCCAAACCTCCCCTTATAAAGGGGTGCCTTGGGTGCCCTTAGGGCTGACAAGGCAAGCATATTCGTGGAATATGCTTGTCCCAAAATAGTAGTTCGGCGGCCTCCTTTCCCTGTCGCCCTTCTAATGACGGCAAGGCTCCAGTGGCCCCCTCCTGCGTGCCTCGGGCTCCAGGACTGTCACCTCCGTGACCTCCTTCTGCCCCTCTGACGCTGTGCATCCTTGTCTCTTGTGCTTGGCCCTGTTCTGATTCCTTCTAGACTGCAGCTATAGTTTGACCCTGGGCTTCTCCTTCTCCTGCAAGCTTCGTATTACTCGGCCTTACCTTGTATTACTCGGCTCGTTCCTCACCTGCATGAAGATCATTTGGGTAACCCGGCCGATTCTCTCATTAACTCGGCCGGGTAACCACTTGATACCTATACATGGGCTTCTTGCCTCCGTTCATCGGCCGACATATCCATGATTCGGCCGACTTAGGCCATAGCTCGGAAACCAGACGGGGACAGTACCTCTGTCTTTCCCCGTCTCTGACCTACCCGAGGTTAACCCCCCGACATTAGTCCCCGAAGCTGGTGTGGCCCTGTCAATAGCTTTGGCCGGGTTATATCAGCTTCATCACTTTCTTCAGTCTTGTTTCCGAGCTATGGCCTCATCCGAGGTTTCCTCGTTCCTTCCCTCGTACGCCACGTCCTACGTGTCACCCCATCATTGCTCTTCTAGTTTTTAGGTCCTTCTACAGTGCTTACTGACAAGCTACAGTGAACCCTGTACCTGCTGCGCCGCCGCCGCGACGCCTCGTGTGCCGCTCCCCTTGGGATCATAACAACTTTTCTTCGTCTGTGGCCGTTGGTGTGGCTCCACTCACCGTCGTGCGTTCGTGCTGTTCCCACGATCTACACGGGTAACTGCCATACCCACGATCCCACTCCCCTGTTCATGGCTTGACTATAAAGAGGGGAAACGCGCCCGCAGGATTCATCTTTCCCCTTATCGCTCGCCTCCGCTCTCCTTCTTCCTTTCGCCTGCGTGTTCTCTTGCCGCTCCGCCGCCGCTCGTCAGCCAGAGCCTCCGCCGGCGAGGATTCCGCCGCGTCGTTCGGCCTTTCTCGCCCGCGCTCTGCGGCTGTGGCTCCGCCGCCGGTGAGTCCTCTCTGACCATCTTGCCCTGACCTTGCCCTAGATCGATCTGCTCCGTTTTCGTGCTCAGGCGACGGTTCCTCCGCTCTTCGCCATTGTTCTCGTGCTAAGTTCCGACGGGGCCTTGTAGCTCTAAGCTCCCCTCCGCCGCCAGTTTTTCCTCCGGCGATCTCTCCGGCGCACCCATGTCTAGTTCGTTTAGCGGCGCTCTTGTTGAGGACGATGACGCTGGATCCGGGCCCGAGCGTGGATCGTGGAAGGGCTCTTCAGTCACGCGCCGTGAGATTGAATGGCTCATCCGAACTCGACGGATTCCTGCCGAGGTTTCCTGTCGTTTACCCGGCAGCGAATCCTCTCCAGTTATCAGAGAGGGCGAGTATGTGGTTTTCATGTCTCACTTCGCCCGCGGCTTCGGTCTTCCTCTTAGCGATTTTGCTAGAGAATTCCTCGATTACTTCGGCCTTCAGCCGCATCATCTTCCCGCGAACGCCATAGCTTCTCTTTCTGCTTTCATTTCCGCTTCGGAGGGTTACTTCGGCCTGTGGCCATCAGTACATGTCTGGTCGAAGTTCTTCCAGATCCGCTCTAACGTTGTCCCTGACAAATCTCTGCACCCTTCCGAGAAGTTACTCACCCAATGTGGGGCGGCGTCCATAACACCTCGGAGGAAATCCGTGTTCCCTCGTGTCACTGGGTTGGAGTCGTGCAAGAAGTGGCACAAGTCATTTTTCTACGTCAAGAACAGAGGGGCGGAAGACAGGATTCGGCTCCCTCCATTTTCAATTGGCCCACCTTCTAAAGTGAACTGGCTCTATAATCCGAGGAAAACTCACGCCTTGGCCGAGGCCTTTGAGATTCGGCTTAAAGAGTTGATCCGGGCCGGGTTATGCGGCGAAGACCTGATGGCAACTTTCATTAGTAGCCGGATCTGCCCCTTCCAGCAGCGGACCCACAAGCTGTGCTACATGAGTGGTCCCCTTGACCCTAACCGAGTCTCGACCGTGGAGCTGGATAACTACCTTATTCATAAGCGCGTCCGAGCTATCTTCAAGACTGAGATGCCTGAGGATTGGTCTTGGGGATTCAAACCATTCACTCGCGATCATCCGCCTCCCGAGGTAAGCTTAATCCGTATTGCCCTGTGGCAGAACTTCTGCGCATGACGAGGAAGGTGATTCGGACGAGGTCCAAATTCTTGAGGTAGTTGCCGCCACGCCTATTTCTTATGCATTTCCGGCTTCTACTTTCCCAGCTAATCCGGCCGGTCAGGTCCACGACGCCGAGCCTATTGCTTCCCGGCCTCCCGTTACCTCGGGGAAACGCGGGGCTCCCGCTGGTGCCTCGGAGGCGGTTCCTAAGAAGCGAATAAAGAGATCTGCTCCGAACCCTCCTAGGCGCAAAACTATGCCTGGGGTCGCCGGGTAAGTTCTTTTGCTTATATTTCTTGTTTTTCTCTTTCTGTTTCTCATACTGATGAATCTTCTTTCTTACTTTTGCAGTGCTTCTCTTTCTGTTAAACCCGGCGGTCCTAGTATGACTGACCGTCCGACTTGGCCGCCATCTCCTCCTCCCGCTGATGATACCAGAGTTCCTAGTCCTATTCGTCCTGCTTCTCCTCTAGCTCCGAATACTTCGCCTGTCCGTCACGAAGTCCCTGAGACCCCTTCCATTGCCTTGGATTCGACCCGGCCCTCCGAGGTTTTCGTCGAGCCCGCCGCCCCTTCTATGGGCCCCAGTGCTGCTACTGAGCCTCCATCTACTTCGGCAGTTTCCACGGTCATCCCGACCTCGGCCGAACAGGTTGTTATCCCGGCGCCCTCTGCGACCTTATCCTCGGCTGTTCCCACGGACTCCGTCCCTACTTCCGAGGCGCCACTTCCTGCTGATGCCCCTTCTAAGGCAGAGAAAGCTGTTGCCGTCAAGACCTCTTCTTCTCAGAAAGGTCTTGCCGGCTCTTCTCAACCGAGTATCGCTGACGTGCTGCGTAAGGGAGCTGCACCTAAAGTCCTCGTTACCTCGGCCTCCGGCAGCCAGCTTGCTCTTCATAAGAGCCCTGCGACCGCCGTGATCGGACAGCCTACCCGGGGTAAAGTTTTAACTCGGACAGCTAGTGGGAACAGCCTTGGAGCGCTGGTTGAATATGCCAACAACTGGAATGCTGCTGATCAGTTTGAGGGTAACCCGGCCAACCAGTCCTTTCAGCTTTCTGATATCAGCGGCCGTTTTGACCACGCTGCCCAGTTCATCATTGATACCAACAAAATGAATGAGGTAATTATTTTTTCCTCTGAGTCTTGAATTATTCTTCAGATGTTACCATATGCTCTAGTCCCCGAAACTTGCAAGGAAATAACTTGTTCTATACTTGGAAGTTTGATTTAATTTTATTTCTAAGGTTTGTTAATCCGGCCGTTTAGATCCGAGTTTAATTGTGTTTTATTCGGACCTAGCCTAGCCTTGAATATCCAGCTATCTAGATCCGAGTTTAGTTCTGCTTGACTCGGATCTGGTTTAGCTTTGAATATCCAGCCACCTGTAGCCGAATTAAGCTTTGCTTGATTTGGATCTGATTTAGCTTTGAATATCCAGCCACCTAGGTCTGAGCTAAGTCCTGCTTGACTCGGATCTGGTTTAGCTTTGAATATCCAGCCACCTAGAGCCGAATTAAGCTTTGCTTGATTTGGTTCTGATTTAGCTTTGAATACCCAGCCACCTAGATCTGAGCCAAGTCCTGCTTGACTCGGATCTGGTTTAGCTTTGAATACCCAGCCACCTAGAGCCGAATTAAACTTTGCTTGATTTGGATCTAATTTAGCTTTGAATATCCAGCCACCCAGATCTGAGTTAAGTTCTGCTTAACTCGGATCTGGTTTAGTTTTGAATATCCATCCACCTAGATCTGAGTTAAGTTCTGCTTAACTCGAATCTGGTTTAGTTTTGAAATTCCAGCCACCTAGATCTGAGTTAAGTTCTGCTTAACTCGGATCTGGTTTAACTTTTACTCGTTGATTTATCATTGTGCCTCATTACTCAGGTTGCACATGACCGGCGAACTGCCGAGTTCCAGAGGTTGCTTTTTTCGCATCGCAAACTGGAAGAGAAGTACGAGAAAGTTCTGCCTGTGGCGAAGAAGACTGGTATGTTGATAGTTCCTTTTCCTTATTCCGAACTTTCTCATGTATTCGTCCATGGACTGTCGGCTTACTTCTTGTTGAACAGGTAATATTAATAACCTCAATATTCGCCTTCAAAAGAAAATCAAGGACCTGGAAGGTTAGTTTCCTTTATATGTTACTCCTTCTCCTTTTAATATCTATGCTAAGTTTCCTTATTGCGTTTGGCTGTGGTAAAGCCGAGTTGCAAGACTTTGCAGTGTCGCAACAAGATTGCGTGCCCATGCCTGACGTGATGCTGCATTTTTTAGAACAAAACGCAGTTCATTCGGCGCAATTACAAGAAAAAGATGATGAGATAGCTCGCCTGCGATCCGAGGTGAATACCATCAAGCTCTCTCAGAAGTCCGAGCTAGAAAAGGTCGACCAAGAATTTTCCGAGGAAAAGAATCGGCTGACTCTGGATCTGCAGAAGAACAAAGAACTCCTCGAAGCTGCCGAACTTAAAACCCGCGGTTTGAGCGAGGAAATTGCTCGTTTCGAGAAGAGTAAAGCTGCTTGGGCCAAAGACCTTCAGATAATGATGAGCTACATTCATCGTAAGTTATTTGGCATGGCCGAACTATTATTTTTCTTTGTCGTTCCTGCTACCCTTTGACACGTCCATGTTTTGCGCAGATCACTTCCCCGAGGCCAAACCCGTGAGTTCTAAAGCTGTTCTTGCAGCTCGCGCACGCCGAGGTGAACCGGTTGCTATTGACTTCGAATATTCGATGGAGGATTTCTTGGTTGCTGTTGGTGCTGCAGTTGGTCCGATGAAAATTATGGGCCGGGACTTGGTGCAGGCCGCTATCCGAGCTTACCATGTACTCTGGCCGAATACCTCAGGGACTCCTAATATCAACGAAATTAAGTTATTGGTGACAAGGCTGATGGCATCTGAGAGGCAGCTGAGTCTTTGGAGAGAATCTGTCGGGCGTGCTGGTGCCGACATGGCCCTTACTGTAATCATGTCATGGTATGAAGACATCTCTCTTGACATTCTGAGGAATTTGCGCACTGGCTCCCGCTGGGTTGAAGATCCCACCTTTGTTGCTCTTCGGCAAGCTCGGGCTTTCCAGCTCGTCGAGTACGCCGACGTGCACACTTGGAATGAAGGGCCGAGTTTTCTCCCAGATCCGGATCAAGAGGTCGCGGCTGAGGGTGCTTCGGGTGATGATTCAGCTGAGCATGGGGAAGGTGAAGATGATTCGGCCACATCCTATAGCTCCAGCTCAAGCTCGGATAGCAACGGTGATGCGCGGTCCTCCTCCAAAGGCACCGGGCATTCTACCGCACGTACTGACGCTCCTGAACAACCCCGGGATACCGCCGAAGTTGCACCTGGGTCGGCGGAGGGCGAGGAGACCTCAGTCGAAGTTCCTCCTACTTTGGAGTGCCCCGCACCTGAGCAAGTAGCTGCCCCTCCAACGAACAACGCCTAAGTTATTTGCGATCCCTGGTATGCCGGGCGTATAATGTAGACGAAAAATTTGTCAGCTCGTTGTATGATTTGAATTTCTTTTGCTATGTATTGTTGAGACTCTTGGTTAAGTGGATGCTCATCCGAATTCTTGCCTTGCTGGCCTGTAACTTCTTGATCTTTTAGGGCTTAACTTTGCCGTTATTTTGATGATCTTATCCAGGCATTAGCGCTGAATATCCATGTTATTGCCCTGTTTTGAACATAAGTTAATTATTCCGTTGTGGAAGCAAACAACAATCGCTGGATCGTTGTCTATTTTCCGAAATTCCCTTATATAAATCAAGTTTCGGAGGTAGTATAAAACTGATATGATTGCATTCAGCATAAGTTTGAGGTATCAGACGGTAGTCCCCGAGTCGCTGCTTTATACGCCGAAGTTTAGGTGTCAATACGAAATTGACATATCATATGATAGTCCCCGAGTTATTGCTCTTGGCACCGAGGTCATATTCGTAACATGAAAGGAATACAACATACGGCAGTCCCCGAGTCACTGCTCTGGTCGCCAATGTTCAAGTATGTAACGCGAAAGAAATAAATATACCATATGGCAGTCCCCGAGTCATTGCTCTGGGTGCCGAGGTTCAAACATATAATACGAAATAATCATTACATATGGCAGTCCCCGAGTAACTGCTCTGGGTGCCGAGGTTCAAACATCTAACATGAATTAACATAACATATGGCAGTCCCCGAGTAACTGCTCTGGGTGCCGAGGTTTGAATACATGATATGAAATAAATATATATCCTACGGCAGTCCCCGAGTCACTGCTCTGGGTGCCGAGATTCAAATACATCATTGGATTTCGACCTTGAGATGTAATGCTACGAGTAAAATGGCCGAAGTAAAGCCACATTCCAAGGGCGCTTCGTTTCTTCACCAGCTTTGTCTGCCTTGTTCTCTTCAGGGGACTGAGCATCGATCAGATAATATGCATCTTTGTGCAATGCTTTGCTTACAATAAATGGTCCTTCCCATGGGGGTGACAATTTGTGCATGCCGGCCGTGCGTTGCACTAGTCGGAGGACCAAATCTCCTTCTTTGAATACTCTTGGATTCACTTTCTTGCTGTGATACCGCCGTAAGTTTTGTTGATAAATAGCCGATCGTGACAATGTCAACTCTCTGGCTTCTTCCAACAGGTCTACGGCATCTTGCCGAGCTATTTCGTTTGTCTCTGAGGTTGTGTACTGAGCAACTCTTGGCGAGTCATATATTATGTCGGTTGGGAGTACAGCCTCTGCCCCGTACACCAGAAAGAATGGAGTATAACCTGTTGATCTATTCGGAGTAGTCCGAAGGCTCCATAACACGGCTGGGATTTCTTCGATCCAACATCCTGCCGACCTTTGCAAAGGTTCAACAAGTCGTGGTTTTATTCCTGATAGCACCAGTCCATTAGACCTTTCCACTTGTCCATTGGATGCTGGGTGAGCTACTGAGGCAATATCTAGTCTTATGTGCTTCTCTTGGCAAAATCTAGCGAAGGCTCCTTCTGCAAAGTTTGTGCCATTATCCGTAATAATGCTATGTGGGTACCCGTATCTCAAGATGATATCCTTGAGAAATTTCACTGCTGTGTGCCCATCACACTTTTTGATTGGTTTTACTTCAATCCACTTGGTGAACTTGTCTACCATAACCAACATGTGGGTCATTCCTCCTCTCGCCGGCTTGAATGGTCCCACCATGTCTAAACCCCATACGGAAAATGGCCAAGTGATGGGTATTGTTTTTAACTCGGCTGACGGCATATGTATTCTGGTTGCGTATCTCTGACACCCATTGCACTTCTTAACTAATTCTTCTGCCTCTTTTAACGCCGTTGGCCAGTAAAATCCATGCCTAAATGCCTTGGCTACTAAAGCGCGAGATGAGGCATGGTGCCCACATTCTCCTTGGTGTATGTCTAGAAGGATTTCCTGACCTTCTGTGGAACTCACGCACTTCTGCAATATGTTTGTTACGCTTCTCTTATATAACTCATTGTTTATGATTGTATAGGCTTTTGCTCTTCTTATGGTTTGTCTAGCTAATACCTCATTACTCGGCAATATCGTGTCTTTTAGGTAAGAAAATATGGGTTGCGCCCATACCGGTGTTACTCTTTCTGCAATGATCTCACTGTCTATCTCCATGTTTTCTGCCGACGTACATACCTCGGCTCTCTCCATGATTGTTATTACCTCGGCTGTCCCCCTCTTTAGGGGTTCCGAATCTTTCTGCGGATCTACCTCCATTGGCGTGTGATTTTCTGCAGAACTTGCTGGGATGAAGATTGACTCGGATTCTGTTGATGGGTTTATTGATGGTTTCCTGAGGTGCTCCAGGGCAATACCTGGCGGAATTGACTGCCGGGTTGATCCTAATTTTGACAATGTGTCAGCAGCGTCATTTTCTGCTCGTGGTATGTGGTGGAATTCACATCCTTCAAAATATCCACTGATCTTTTGCACATGGAATCTGTATAAAGCCATATTAGCATCTAATGCGTCCCAACTGCCCGATACTTGTTGTACTACTAGATCCGAGTCACCGTAGCATAGGATTCGGCGTATACCAATTTCTTTTGCCACTTTTAATCCATGGACTAGTGCTTCATATTCAGCTACATTGTTGGACGCGGCAAAATGTATTTGCAGTACATATTTCAATTGATCTTTTTTAGGCGAGGTTAGCACTATTCCTGCTCCCAAACCGTTCCTTAGTTTGGAACCATCAAAATGCATTGTCCAGTAATTTGGATCTGGCAATGGTGGCTCATATTGCACCTCGGCCCAGTCTACGAGAAAGTCGGCGACAGCCTGAGATTTGATTGCATCTCTTCTATCAAATTGTGGAGCATACGGTGATAACTCGATCGCCCATTTTGCTATTCGGCCACTTGCATCTTTGTTGTTCAATATGTCGGCTATGGGTGCCTCACAGATTACTTTGATGGGGTGCTCTTCAAAGTAATGCTTAAGCTTTTTTGCCGACATATATACTCCATAAGCCATCTTCTGATAGTGCGGATAATTCTGCTTTGAAGTGGATAACACTTCACTTAGATAATATACTGGCCTCTGAACTGACTTACCCTCTTCAAGTCGTTCCACTACAACCACAGTACTAACTACTCGATTGGTAGCCGCTACATAGAGTAGCATAGGTTCTTTCGATAATGGAGAAGCTAAAATGGGTGCCGTAACTAGCATCTTTTTCAACTCATGAAATGCAAGGTCCGCCTGGGGAGTCAAGTTGAATTTGTCTGACTTTCTCATCAGCTGATAAAGTGGCAGTGCCTTTTCTCCTAGCCGACATACAAATCGACTAAGCGAGGCCAGGCAGCCCGTGAATTTTTGTACATCGTTCAAACATCTCGGCAATTCCATTCTTTCTATTGCTCTTATCTTCGTTGGATTAGTCTCGATACCTCGGCTGGACACAAGGAAACCGGGTAGTTTTCCTGCCGGCACGCCAAATGTGCATTTCTCTGGATTAAGTTTCATTCGGAACCTTCTCAGGTTCGCGAAAGTTTGCCGTATATCTTCTAGCAAGGTTTTGCTCTCCTTAGTTTTGATGACTACGTCATCCACATATACTTGTACATTTTTTCCTATCTGATCATGTAGGCATTTTTGCATGCACCTTTGATACGTTGCTCCTGCATTTCGCAGGCCGAATGGCATTGTGCGATAACAATAAGCCCCGTACGGGGTAATAAATGCAGTCTTTATTTGATCGGCCGGATTTAACGGTATCTGGTGGAAACCAGAATACGCGTCTACAAATGATAATAGCTCACAGCCAGCGGTCGAGTCAATGACTTGGTCTATTCTAGGCAATGGAAAAGGATCTTTCGGACACGCCTTGTTCAGGTTAGTGTAGTCGATACACATTCGCCACACAATGGCTACATTGGGGTCATCTTTTTTCTTTTCTACTAGCACCGGATTTGATAACCAATCCGGATATAGCACCTGCATGATGAACCCGGCTGCGAGAAGCCGAGCTATTTCATCCCCTATTACTTTTCTCCTGTCTTCGGCGAAGCGGCGGAGAGGTTGCTTCACCGGCCTTGCTCCTGGCCTGACGTTTAAAGAGTGCTCAGCCAACTCCCTCGGCACACCTTGCAGATCTTGAGTTGACCATGCAAATATGTCCCGATTCTCACGGAGGAAGTTGGTGAGCTCGCCTTCCTATTTAGCGTCAAGGCCTGCACCAATAGTAACAGTGCGCTCTGGGAATTGCTCATCAATCTGAAATTTCTTCGTCTCTTTGGTCGGCTGAAAAGAAACGCTGCCATTAGGGTTGACCAGTGCCGGCATGCTTAACTGTGCTGACTGAGCGAGGGCTGCTACCTCCTGAATCCTTTTCTTTTCTCTTGATATAACCAATGACTCGGCCAAATTTGACCTGGCCGAAGCACACTCCATTGACTTCTTGTAATCCCCTGCAACTGTTATCACCCCTTGTGGTCCGGGTAACTTCATCTTTAGATAACCTATATGACAGCTGCTCATGAATTTGGCCAGTGCGGGCCGTCCGAGTAGAGCATGATAACAACTTTCCAGATCGACCACCTCAAATTCTAAATTTTCTGCTCTGCAGTTATCTCTTGTACCGAATAACACGTCCACTCGGACTTTACCGATGGGCTCACATGAAAGCCCTGGCACTATCCCATGGAAAGTTTTCCTCGTGGACTGCAGCATATTCTGTGATATTCCGAGCTTATGCATGGTATCTTTGTACATGATGTTGATACTGCTTCCATTTTCGATGAGTACTTTTGAGAATTTCACATTGATGCTTGGTCCCACAAACGTCGGATCCAACACAAGTGCATATGATCCTGGACTCGGCATTATTCTGGGGTGGTCTTTCATGCTCCAGGTCACCTCCTGATCGGACCATGGCTGGTATCTTGGCACTGCCGGTACAACTGCATTCACTTCCATATGCCGGCGCTGCACACTCTGCTTGTCCTGCTGTTCTGTCGTGAACACACAATAAGACTGGTGATGTTCCCTGTAATCATTACGTCCAGCATTTGCCGGATTTATCCTTCCGTCCTGCCCCTGGTTCATTACTTGATGCACTGCATCCCTCCGATCCGAGTTATCGTACCTCGGGGGAGGGGGCGGTAGCATCAATTGCTGTGTATTTGCTCCAGTTAATTGCGGCTGATGCTGCTGTTGCACCTGATGGGGAGCCTGAACTCCTGTCGGGTTCCCCATCGCATTTTTCATCCAGGCGCATTGCCGGGTTGTATGATTGGCCGGTCTAGATGGGTTTGATGTGTGAAATTTACACGGCTGATCTAACATGGATTCGAACGTATACTTCGGCCTCTCTTGCCATTGCTTCTTTTGCTCTGGGGTCCATTGCCTCTTTCCCTCATTTCTTGATATCCACTGTTGAGGTCCATTTTTCTGTCGTTGAGTTGCTCCGTGACTCGGCTGATCTTGTGCTACAGCCGCCACCTGGGCTGAATTATATCTATAATCCGGCCTCTCTTCTCTTCTTCTTCCTCTGAAATCACGCCTGGATGACCCGGCCAATTCTCTCGTGTACTGGTCCTGTTGCTCACGATGATCTGCCGACATTAACTCCGGTTGGGTTGGGTCACCCAATGCATAGGAGTCCGCTATTCTGATAGTTTCTGCCAGTGTGGTTGGCATATCTCTCTGCAGGCGTTGCCACAACACGCTGGCATAACGGCAGCCTTGCGCGAACCAAGCGATTGCTTGCGATTCGATAACTCCCTCACATGAGTTTCTCAGGTTACACCATCGAGTTAAAAACTCTCTATCTGTTTCATTCGGCCTCTGCTTGCACATGGCTAGTTGCTGTGGTCTATTTGGTCTCTTGTATGTGCTGGTAAAGTTGCTAACAAACATTTCTTCGAAATCTAACCAGCAGTTGATACTGCCAGCTGGTTGATTATTCAACCATACCCTGGCTGGTCCTTCCAACATCTGTGGGACATACCGCACAGCCCATCTTAGGTTGCCACCCGCTATCTTCACAGCGGTGGCATAATCAATCAACCAGTCTTGTGGCTTGGTACTTCCATTGTACGTTTTTGTGCCTCTTGCCAACTGAAAATTCGGCACTGGTGGTTCTCCCATGATTCGTGGTCCAAAACATGTCGGACCTGGTGGACCTTGCTCTTCCAATAGCTCGGACCGGTATAGCCGATCCAACTTTACTCTTGCATCATTTGCTGGCAAATCTCTGTACAGGATTCTATCCTGCATCCCATAGTGATTGTTTCCACCCTGGTTTGCGTATTCTACCTCGGAATATCCATCATTATACCTTTCATTCATCTGATTGCAGCGAGCTGGCCTCACTTCTCTTTCCTGCCGAGGCTCATGTCTTGGTTGCGGGTTGAGCGGCACTTCTCTCCTTACCTCGGCCGGGGTTTGGTTTTCATGATTGTCTCTTGCAGGTTCTTTCCTGCCGTGCTCCCCATTACCTCGGCCGCCGCCGTCCTTTTCCATACGGCCGTGGTTTCTCTCCCCACTATTACCTCGGCTTGCATTGCCTCTGTTCTCATTTGCCTTTCTAGCTATTGCCGGGTCATATGGAACAATTTGTTTGTTCCTCTTCCCTGAGGTTACTGCTTTTTCTTTTCTAGCGTTGTTTCCGGGTGAAGATGCCGCTGCCGCAGATAAAGCAGGTGCTGCCCCTGCCGAATGAACCATCCGTGAAGCCCCTGGTCTTGCCGGGTTAGCTCTGAGCATTTCCTCATTTTGCTGGTTCGCGATGCGCACCAGCTCATTCACTCTTTCTTGTTGTTTCTGCCGAGCTTCCCCTGTTAACCCCTCTAATTCCAATGCTGCGGCATTTGCCGCTCTCAGGTTTTTCGCCGGGGTACTGTACCTTGGCAAACCCAAATCGCCTGATTCGGCTCTGTGAGCTTCATGCTCTTTGTTAATATCATTCATGAGGTTCTTACCTCTTAATCTTAGTTCGTCCACCCGCTCGGGTGCGATATCAAGCTTATTAGCTTTTGCATATTCTCTCAGGGTCCTGTTCAAGGATTCCCGCAGGGCTGACACTTTTTTGGCCTCTACCAGCACCTTTTGTCTGGTTTCCTCTAACTCTGCCTGAGCATTTGCCGGATCAAGTATCGGCGCTACAGGTGTGGTTAAGTTCTCTATAGTTGCCTGAAGAATGTTCTCTGGTCTCTCCAGAGGTGGTCCTCTCACTCTTGGTGCCTTTGGGGTGGTGTCATGCAGCTCGGCCGGGTTTGTCACTGGCGGAATTACTTCGGCGGTTTGCAGTGTGACCTGCTTGGGCGGACCCTGTGCGCCTGCGGCGGGTTCTCTGCTTGACCCGGCTAATGCTGCTCCCGCTTGAGTCCCTGCTGCGACCATCACCTCGACGCTGCCTGCCAGATGCTCTCCTGATGGACAGCTCGCCGCGCTTCGAGGTGGTTCCCCTGCAACAACAACCTGGTGAGGATAAATGTCGGTGATGTCGACGCCGACGTAGACCCTGTGCTCGCCCAGGCCGATGAAGATCCCGTTGCGCGGGGGGGGGGGGGGTTCCCCCTGAAGCTCCCTGCATTGTCTCTGACATAGTCGCAGAGGCCAAATCTCTGGACCAAGCCAGAAACAACGCGCTCGCCGGTGTTGATGAAGTTTCCCGTCCGGATCACAACTCCAGCTAGCACCGTTGCTGGCCCCATGGTGGGCGCCAACTGTCGTGGTGGTTGCACGGCAGATGCCATGGGTAGGCTAAAGTACGGGGCCAATGGATGCTAGTGGGATCTGGGGAGGGAAGATGCAACTGTCTTTACACTCAAGCTGCCAAAGTGATGAACTTTATTTTTCTCTTGATGGGTTACAAGTGCTCCTTGAGCTGTATACAGGGGGACAATGTGAATCTCCCCAGCCTAACGGTGCTCAGAGAATCGATCCTCCCCTCAGGGTCCAAACCTCCCCTTATAAAGGGGTGCCTTGGGTGCCCTTAGGGCTAACGAGGCAAGCATATTCGTGGAATATGCTTGTCCCAAAATAGTAGTTCGGCGGCCTCCTTTCCCTGTCTCCCTTCTAATGACGGCAAGGCTCCAGTGGCCCCCTCCTGCGTGCCTCGGGCTCCAGGACTGTCACCTCCGTGACCTCCTTCTGCCCCTCTGACGCTGTGCATCCTTGTCTCTTGTGCTTGGCCCTGTTCTGATTCCTTCTAGCCTGCAGCTATAGTTTGACCCTGGGCTTCTCCTTCTCCTGCAAGCTTCGTATTACTCGGCCTTACCTTGTATTACTCGGCTCGTTCCTCACCTGCATGAAGATCATTTGGGTAACCCGGCCGATTCTCTCATTAACTCGGCCGGGTAACCACTTGATACCTATACATGGGCTTCTTGCCTCCGTTCATCGGCCGACATATCCATGATTCGGCCGACTTAGGCCATAGCTCGGAAACCAGACGGGGACAGTACCTCTGTCTTTCCCCGTCTCTGACCTACCCGAGGTTAACCCCCCGACAATCGGTGGCTTCATCATCCTCATCATCATCGATGAAGGCGAAATCATCCTCATCGGTGAAGAAGTCCATAGCCTGATCCTCCAGAAAATCATCATCATCACTGAGATAGGAGTAGGGGTCTCCACGAAGATCCTCTCCGGCATTCTCCCTTTCTTCCAACTGCATGTCTCTCTCGTGGATGGTCTCCTCCAAAGATGAGATGCGGTGGCGAAGACGGGCAATAATGCCCCCCTTCTTGTCGAGCTGACGGCGGCGAGACTTGCGATCCTTTGCTAGCATGGTGATGGTTTGATCCTTCGTCTTGATGATGGCAGACTTGTGGTTGGAGTAGTCACGACAGTTGTCCAACTCCTGCTGACGATCGTACATCATGAAGCTGAGGTGGTCCAATTGAGTCTTCAGCTCAGGGTGGTATGGTGCTTCCAGTGGTTGTCCATTAGCATCACGCCTTGGGCAAAACTCAAAGCGAGTACCCTTGATATGGTTGATGCTCTGCCCACACACACGGGAAAGAGCTTCCTGCATGGCCCTGGCAAGTCCGTCGAGCCAGTTGTTCTCTCTTAAGGTAAACTGAATTCCTTCCGCAGTGGGAGGTTCATTCTTTCCTCGGAGACTTGCAACAATTAGCCACTGCAGATCTTCTCCTCCTTGATCATTGAGCTAAGCTCCGAAGAACTCGGGGTGCGGACGCTCCAAAAGTTCCGAAAGCTGGTCCAAATCCCTCTCAAAGATAAGGTCTCCTCCATTCCCCAACTGATAAAACTTGTTGTACTTCACATCCATCTATAAGAATATAGGATGAGTAAGTTAGTAGAGTGATTAAGTGTGTCAATATTTTATGTATATTGCAAGAGTTTTTGAGGAACATGAATTTTCATGAAAGAATCAAAGGGATAAGAATGAGAATATGTTTTTGTAAATATTTGTTTTCTTTGGTTTTGAAACTAAGTTTTTGATTCAACGTCCAGTCTAACTAGGGTCTCCTATGGTCAGGATGGCTCTGATACCAACTTGTCAACACCCGGATTTTTAATCCCAGATGCCTGTTATGCCATACATCGCAATCCCAGGATTATCATTTTTGCGAGACATAACAGAATTGGATACCATAGTACATCATCCATTACAAACCGTACATAAATTCTTACACAAATAGGGATCTCATGATCCAGTTTTTAATACAACATCAAGCAGCGGAATACGTAATAATAACGGTAGCGTAGGCAAAGCTCCATCTTCGGGGTCACAGGCAATGCTGACGATGGGAGATGATCCTAGTTGTCGTAACCTTCCTGCGGTCCATCTTCCAGGTACTCCTCTTCATAGTCTGGCCATGGGAATAGCCAGGGACAAAGCCATGAGTACTCTTTAAGTACTCGCAAACTAATACTAACAAGTAAAAGGGTTTTTGGATAATAGGACACTAGGCTCTAGGGTTGTTTTGCAAAGCCAGATTTATCTCTACTAAGTTTGGAAGCAATGAATGGTAGTTAAGGTTTTATAACACCTAAGTGGGAACTTGTATCTCATGCCACAACCCTGTTGTGGTAAAGTCAAAGTCTCAATTCATTTCACAAGTCTTTTGATAAGTCTGACAGGGGAACAGTATGGCCACTCCAACTGTCCATAACCGCGGACGCGGCTATTCGAATAGTTTGACACTCTGCAGAGATTGTACACTTTCACCACAACATTCGATACATCCATCAGGAACAAATCCTGAATTCACCATACTCAGTATGCGGATAATCAATCCTAACCTTTCAATTACACGCTGCCAGTGGGGGTCGTTGGGGGCTCACCGGGGTTCAGGCGAGGGTCGGCGAGGCGGGCGAATGACGAAGTCGACGACGGCGAACTTCCTGGTACCGGCAGCTTCTCCTGGGGCGGCTCCAATCGCTGGCCCCCTTCTTCTCCAGCAGCGGCAGACTCCGATGAAATTCCGGTGAAGTGCTTCTCGCTTTGCTCCGAAAACAGGGTGGAATGGTCACTGAGGAGAGGGGAGTGAGATGGTGTGCTCAATTCGGCTGGGGATGGCCTCTATTTATAGTCGCGATGACGAGACCGAACGGGATGGGCAGGCGACGGTGGCGACATGGCTATGGGCTGCTAGAGGCATGTCCGGCGGTGGCGATCGCTTGGTGGTCTCCTGGCGATGCTCTACATATTTAATGCGCGCGTAGGGGCGGTACGGTTTGGTCTGAAACGCGCGATGCTCTGCGCGGCAGAGGCGGCATCTTCGACGGCGAGCGGTGGCTGTGCGGCATGGGGTGGCGAATGAGGATGTCTGGCGGTCTCCTGGGTCGGTGGCGATCATGTATGCACGCGGCGAGGGCGGCGCGCGATCTGTGGGCTTCGGTCGAGCGTGGCGCTCTGGCGCATGCTCGACGCGGTTGACAGAGGCACGGGCGCGGCGTTCCTGGGTGCTGTGTTCGACGTCTTCGAGGCAGGGCTGGTCGAGAGGGGGCGGTGAGGCATGGGTGATCTCCCAGACAAGGTTGGCACGGCTAGTTTCCTTCCTAGCTTGTTGTATCCACTGGGGTGGCATGGTGAGCTTCGGCTGTTCACCATTTATGTCATTGCCCAGCTTATAGTGATGCTAGTGCTTGGGTTAGCTTGCTAGATGATCTACTGAGATGATTGTGAGCTAGAGAGGGAACAAGTTAGGCTTCAATCACTACTCACAATAGTGTTTGGATTTTGTTTGATTTGTGTCTGCCAAGTGTTTGATGAAATGGCCACAAGAACTCAAGTTTTGAATTTTGAAAAGATTTTTGGTGGGTGTGCTAGGTTGGTGCTGGTGAGTCTGCAGATGCTTGGGTTTTGAAAGTTGAGCTTGTTTGAGTGGTTTTTGAAAAAGTGGGATCTTCCCATATGATAAAGATTCAATTTTGAATTGTCATTTAAACTAGGCATTTAAATGTTTTTGGATGATCACAAAGTGGGCCTTGATACTTTGTTATGAGTACAATCAAGGGGTGCAAAGATCCAGAAAAGTTTCTGTTGGATTCTGAAAGTTTGAGACAGCCAAAGTAGGCATGGGAGTTAAATTGGTCAAAACGACCATTCCTTTATTTTATTTGTTTTGATTTACTTGTCTTTGGGAAAAGTGTGGGAAATGTTTAGATGATGTTTATTTCACCTAAGCATCCATTTACAAGCAAAGGAACACACAAACAAGTTGGTTCAAAAGAATTTCAAATGAAATGCATACACATATGCATGCTTTCATAATTTTATTTACAAAAGTTTTTGTTAACCCTAATTGTGATGCTTAGAGTTTGATGATCCAAGTTTAGTATTTTTGGGATGTTACAATGTAGAACCACTTCCACCGCCAGTATTGGACAGACTCGCAAATAGAGAAGTAGAAGAATTCGACAAAGGAGCGAATGGAGATTATGCAGCCGTCGAGCGGATAAACACCGCTGATGCCGGACTGCCTCTTTACGGAATAGAGTTTCTGGAAGAGGCCAAAGTGCGGCTCGATACCGAGCCAACACTCGCATAGAGTGATGAAACAAGCAATATGAAGAAGAGAGTTGGGATACAGATGATGCAACTGAATCCCGTAGAAAAAAAGGAGTCCATGAAGGAATTCGTGGAAGGGCAAAGAAAGGCCTCGGACAATGAAGGCATAAAACATCACCCGAAACCCTTTGGGTGGGCCCGGAATTACCTCATCACCGGGGAGGACGACATCGTCCTTCTCCTTGGAGATCAATCCAGCATCACGCAACTTGCACAGATCTGCCTCGCGCATGTCTGTGCGCTTACATTCATCGTTAGTGGCGCGGGCTGTAGCGGTGACCTTCTTGTTGGCGCCGGCGGCGCTCGAGCCAGCTCCAACAATTGTCGTCTTCTTCGGCTTGCCCATCTTGAAGCGGCGAGTGCGGCAGTGTGAGCGCAAGAACGAAGAAGGAAATGTGTGGAGAATGTCCAGTGCGCAACAAAGGGCATAAAAGCTCGCAATAAATGAAGGCAATGGAAATGAGCAAATGACAAAGGGTAAAAAGAAATCACTGTTTTCCTGCCGTATAAAAGGACGAGGATGATGCACATGAGCCGTCAATTGAGAAGCCCTAGCGTGCACATCAGATATCACCGTCCACGTGTCAGCACCAAAATGAACCGACGCCAGCATGTCGTCCACTACGCACGGAAACCGAGGAGACACCGTAATTCTCGCCACGTTTACGCGTGACTAGTCAACGTCTAGTCAGATGGTGGGACCCATGATTGTCTCGTCGCATCATCTCTGCTGTCGCAGACGGTTGAGATCACCAATTTTCAACAATGACGTCATCAAGGTAAAGCCAGCAATGGCTTGAAAAATTCGACTAATCATTCAAAGTACTTACTCGAATCTATGATTCGAGAAACTACTCGGGGGCTACTCCTATCAGGAGCACTGGCCGCGCACCTAAGAAATAGCAAAGATAACGTCACCTCAAAATTATCTTCGAGTCCTACGTCGAGTCTACGACTCCACTACGGACTCGGGGGCTATTCCCATAGGGAGCGCTAGTTGCACATCCGAAAAATTGTGTCCTTCGCACTTATGATGAAAACGACTGAACTAATGTCTCTGCTCGAGTCTACGACTCGAATAGACGCTTGGGGGCTACTCCCATAGGGAGCGCTGGTCGCGCATCCTATGAATTATTCAACTGAGATCCTTCAGATCAAATATGACAAAATCTTCTTGCAACTTTGCCAAAACCAACGCTAAGTGAGAAGCAATATCCTTGGCCACCCGAAACACCTGCGCGGTGATAAAATTTCGGATGCTATGTCTACGATGCAAATATAAGCCCTATAGATATCATCTTATGGCCTGGTAACGCACATGTGCTCTGCCAGTAAACTCCCGTGTCAACAGACACGATGAAAATCCCGACGGACGCGTTGGTTACATCACTTGAAAATCACTGGGATTTAACTCCTGTAAGACCACAATGGCCTGATTCGAATTAAACCAGCAATCGTTTCGAATTCGAGTCCGGAGACTGGAATTTGATGAAGATTGTGTTGTTTTGTCCTATGATAGTTAACTGGCATTGATACGTCGGGTGAGCCAGACACGCGCATCAACAATCCCTATGAACTAAAACATTTTTCCTTGAAATAACAGGGTCAACTACAAAAGCACCCGAAGGATTGAAGAGTCTTCAGCCGAATCTACGATTCGACTGAACACTCGGGGGCTACTAACATGGATATACCCCGTAGGTACACGACATTAGTATACCTGGTCCAGCCCAAGAAAGGCCCACACGAGGACACGCAACCCATGAAGATTTCGGGTGGCCTAAGTCCATGGAGGTTTCGACTCCTTAGAGGACAAGTCTAGATTAGATAGAATTTCAAAGGGTATCAACCCTATTTTTTAACCAACTCGACCTATCCCGAGACCTGTCTATCTATATAAAGGCCAGGAGGGTACGGCCAGAAGTATCTCTCAACTCACCGCATACACACCTCCACGCCAGATTGCATCTGCGCATCCTTGTAACCTTCGGTTCCATCGTAATCAAGAGCAGACAAGCAAGAGTAGGGTTTTCCCTCCGGGGGCCGGAACTTGGGTAAATCTCGTGTCCCTGTGTTGCTTGTCTGTTAACCGTTCCGCGACTTCCAGCATCTCCATCTTCTCCAAAACCCAAGTCCATAACAATGGGCATTAACAAGATCAAACCTCGTCACCATATGAATTGGCGCCGAGGCAAGGTTGGCGCCATATCACTTGCACCGAACAATCTAGGATGCTTTTCTACTGCTCCATTTTTGCGCTGAACTGCACAACCTCGGCTCCGTTTTAAATGGCGCCGAACGCAGTGGTCAGATTCCGAAATAGTTTTGCCAAGGGGTCAGACGAGGAATTAGTTTTGCCTAAAGGTTAGATTTGTCAAAAAATAAATACCGTGTGGAAAGGACTCTTGACACTAAAACCAAACGACTGGTACAAAGCACCACAAGAAAAGCAAAAACAACGAAATCTTTGAGATACCCTTCGTCTTTAACGTCTAGACCGTGTCGACAGCATGCGACCGTTGTCGCTCCTGCCTGAGCCGGCTTGGCAGTTATGGATGAAAATTGGTGGAACATGTATAGAAAACCACACCAGTCCTAGGGACGAAGAGGAAAAAGTAACATTGATGAAACTCCATGACGATCCTGAATCCCCACAACTAGAAAAATTCCCCTTATATAGACACACCAATTGCCAAGATACGAAGAGAATCAATAGATCCAGTGACGCTAACTGACACGGGTATGCTCTGATAGATCCTTCGTTGACTCCAAATCAGACGCGAAAATGTCTAAAAGACGCTGCCAGATGCAAAAACAAAATTGACTACCTCATTACCCGTCAAATGTCCTGCTAAGGTCTTGTTTATTTCTCTTATATTTTTATTCTTAAGATCTTATTTACTTTTCTCGTATTTGCTAGTGTATTGGAGAGGATCGAAGAGAATTATTCCCCCGTAAAATCTCCGTAATTCATTACCAAGCCTGATTTGACCAGAATAATCCTAAAAGATATCCCACTCTTGTTTTTATGGGATGTCTCAGGATTATTTCTACCAAACCAAACCAGGCCTGGTAAATGGTGGAGAGTTTTTAATCTAGGTTGATTATAGTGGAGAGTTTTTAATCTACACAGAAATAAGAGGATTTGCAAAATATCTCAAGTTACCTTGCCTAAACTTAGTGTGATAAATGGACTACATATATTTTGCGGGATCTAAAATAATCCCTCCCATCAAAATAAATATACTACCAAATACGAGAGAAGTAAATAAAGCCAAATATGAGAGAAGTAAATAAAGCCAAATACAAGAGAAGTAAATGTAGGGGTTCGTAACATGGAAACAAAAAAAATTCTATCGCATGAACACAGACAAGTCAAGATCTATCTACTAGATTGTAGCAACGAGTCGATAGTGTACCCACCCTCGAAGATTCCAAAGCGGTTAACGAGAGCAGATTCTCGTGGGTGGTGTAGTGGTTCACTTGCCGATCTCAAGATCGCGTAGACGATCCTTCTGGCACCGTGTTCCGGCAGCGCTCCCGCAGTCGGTCACACGTTCGGTACTCGATAAATACCTTCATATCCCTTGTTCTAGCAGGCAACAGAGGTTGTAGCTCTCTCCTCGCGATTTCGGCAGCATGACGACGTGGTGTCAGAGTTTAGAGGGGAGATCCCGCAGGGCTTCATTCGCCTAAGCCGGTGCGAGTATGGTGGAATAGAAGAGGGCCTCAGTGATCTAGGGTTTAGAGGGCGCCGAGGAGGTGGTGTGGCCGGCGACTAGGGAAAGGGCCTTGCCCTAGTCGTCGACTTGGGAGGAGGCCTAGGCGGCGGCTAGAGAGGGGGCAGCAGCCGACTAGGGTTTGGAGGTGTGGGGCAAGGGGCACCCCTCCCCTCTATTTATGAGAGGGAGGAGCGGCAAGGAGAGGGAATCCTCCCCCAACACCACTTCATGTGGCCGGCGGTTCCCTCCCTCCACTTGGAAATATTGTCCCAGTTTGACTTTTTCAAACTGCCTTTTTGACTTTCAATTTAGAGTTTGATTTCTCTCTTCCAAGTGTCCAACCAAGTGACCAAGGACATAATGCAATCATTTCACTTTGTCATGACACATTCATGTACCCTTCCCTTTCCGGATTGGTGAACCTTCTAGACCCTTCTAGAACATTCCGGTGAAAACACCGGAACCATTTCCGAACTCCGAAATTGGACTTTCCTTATACGAATCTTATTCTCCGGATCATTCCGGATATCCTCGTGATATACCGGATCCCATCCGAGACTCCGAACAACATTCGGTCTTCTTACTCATATTTTATATCTACTAAACAACATCGAATCCTTAAGTGTGTCTCCCTAGGTTCGTAAATTATGCAGACATGACCGAGACTCTTCTTCGATCAATAACCAATAGAGGAATCTGAAAATTCATACGGCTCCCACATATTTCTACGATTACTTCGTGATCGAATGGACCATTTACATACGATACCAATTTTCCTTTGTCTCGCGATACTTTACTTATCCGAGGTCTGATCGTCAGTATCTCTGCATACCTAGTTCAACCTCGTTATCAATAAATACTCTTTACTCGTTCCTCTGATATATGATTTCTTGTGAGCCAGTATGCTTGCAAGCTAATTGGATGACATTCCATCGAGAGGGCCAGAGTATATCTATTCGTCATATGGATGGATAAATTCCACTTTTGATCCATGTGTCTCAACACATACTTTCTGAACACTTAATGCCACCTTTATAACCAACATGATTTCATGATCGAAGGATTTAGGTTACTATGTATCTGAAAGCTTATAGCAAACAAACTATTGCAATGACTTGATCTTTATGCTACGCTTATCTATAGGAGTATGTCCATCACACCATTCTTCCAATGATATGATCTGGTTGTTAATAACATCTCAATATTTATGATCAGAAAACCATGATCATCTATCAACCAACAAACTAGTATTACAAAAAGGCTTTACTAGGGACTCTAACTAGTTTACAAATCACACAAGTATTAATATTTCTGGTGAATACAGTTATAGCATAAATATAAACATTTATCATAAATATAAAGTATAATAATTACTACTTTTATTATTACCTTTTGGGCACATCTCCAACACTAATAAGACCGAAAACAAGTACTCTCTTCGTCTAAAAATAATGAAGATAGATTTGTCTAAAGTCACATGTATTTACACGCGTTTTAACACTTTCAGTGTGTGTAGGACATGCGAACCTAGACATATCAAATACTGTAACTTATTTTAGGATGGAGACAGTATATTAAATCTGAGCAAGGACATAAATTTGAAATAATCTGAATATCCTCTGTACGGAGTATTACTCCAGCTACATTGCCTGCAGAGAGAAAAACGTAATTGGCCGACTAGCTACGCTTACCGGCAAACCAGCTGATCCCTCCCCGGTTCCTAGTTACGGCCACTGAAAAAAAATGGCGGAGATTGCCGGCGACGAGACCCCACCGCTACCTTCGTCTTCCGGCGCCGGTGAATCCTCTCTCTACTCGTCCCCTCCTTCGCCCACCGTCCCCGCCGGCGACAAGCCGCCGCCACGAGCGACGAAGCCCGGCACGAAACGCCTCGTCCTCACCGCCTCCGTCCTTCTCTCCTTCCTCGTCGGTACTAACGCCCACCTCTCCAAGTCTACCAGAGTTTTAGGTTTTTTTCTCTTCTCCGTATAACCCTTGCGCATCTCGCTTTCTATCTCTCCATAGGACTGCCCTTCCTGCTCAAATCCACCAAGATCCACCGGTCGCCGCTGCCCTCCGATGCAATCGCCGACCTGTCCCGCCGCCTCCACTCTCATCCTCCATCGTTTCCCTGCGCTCTCCACGCGGTCTTCCTCCGCTCCGGTCCTGGCTCCTCCGTTTCCTCCCTTGCCGATCAGCTCGAGCGGGCAATCGCGACCCAACCCCACGGCCTCCCCGCGTCTTCAACTGCCGGGAACTTCTCCGTATCAGTCACCCTGCAATCGGACGGTAGTTGCTCCAGCAGCAGCACTGTTGCTTCGCCTTGGCGATGTGGGTCCGTGACCACTGCAGACTCGGTCCGCGGTGATGAGGTGTTCGATGAATTGCTGCACTCAGCATTGGGTGGTGGTGGTGGTGGCGGTGGGGATCGGATGAAGGTTTACACTGTTGTCATTGTCGAGAGCGATGATGAGAAGGGAACGAGGGTTGTGATTGGAAAGCACCGTCACGCTTGGGTGGTTGGGAAGGTTGATGAGGCTGAGGCTGTGCCACTTATTGGCAAGGTATTCATCAAGTATTTCATGAATGGCGGTATCGAGGATGGTGAGACAGGCATTGGGAAAGGAGAGTTCATGCCAGTTGGTTCAGATGGGAACGTTGTTCTTTCATTTAGTTTGTTGAATGCTGATCCGAGTGATTGGGTCTATGATTGGTAAGAACAAAAACTTGAGATATCATATGCAAATCGTTGCTTCATTATTGCTTGTGATATTCCCTTATTTATCTGCAATTCTGCATTGCTAGAAAAATTCAAAATATAACTTGTCCTGAGTTATGATAAACTCTGGGCATCTGATAGCTTCCTTATTTAGAATCAACAACATTTTCTGTCGTTGTAGTTAGCTAATTTCAAACATACAGTTTCACACCCTATTATTGCTGTTGACGTTGGATTTCTTATGGTTATGCACCCCACATGTAGGGATTTTGAAAATATTGGTGTGAGGTGTGGGCATCTGATAGCTTCCTTATTTAGAATCAACAACATTTTCTGTCGTTGTAGTTAGCTAATTTCAAAAATACAGTTTCACACCTTATTATTGCTGTTAATGTTGGATTTCTTATGGTTATGCACCCCACATGTAGGGATTTTGAAAATATTGGTGTGAGGATGTTGACTCCTGTGGCTGAGGCATTGCGACCAATTGCTGATATTAATATAGAGAGCCAGGTGCATATTTGCCTTATTTGGGCTAAACTTGGATCCTCAATCTCTCGTGAAGGTGCCAATATTAATAAGCACTGTACAACTGCTCCTTCTCTTTTCAGGTTCTGTATCACACTCCAAAGTCTTCCTATTCTCATTCTGATGATAAACTGGGTGGCAATGTCCTTAGTATGGGAGACATTCCTTTCTTTGTATGTTCCTGACTTGCTCTGGCGAAGTAATCTAGTCTTGCTCGTTGCTGCATTCTTTGGATAATTACTTGTTAGTGCCAGTATAAGTTTCAGCTACACTAATTTAATTGTTGCAATAATATTGATAGGTAAACTCAAATGAGTGGCACTTGGATACATCGCTTTCAGCTACCGGACGATCAAAAGTTCTTCAATTTGTGGTGTATGATTTTACTTTTAGATCAGACCTGCATCTTACATTTGTACACTTTGCATGACATGATATGGTTTATGTTCCTAAACATATTTAAAACATGAGTATGATTCTGTTCCCCTTTTCATGTCCCCTGCCACTCTTAATTATTACTCTATTTTCATGTGCCAAACTCCTGAGGTGATCCCATTTTTTAGCCGCCCCTTCCGGTGTGAACAGTAACCTTTGCAGAATATATCATAGTTCTTACCTGGATTTCTGATTTTCCAAGCGTACACAGACATAGGACAATATGCATAGAAGTTCTAATTACCAGGTTTACTAAATTGTACTCCTTCGGATCCAAATCAATTGACACAGCTTTGTCATCTAACTGCTTCTTAGATGCTCATCCAGCTTTTTCATCTGGAGTATGAACTTATTAGATGCTCATTTAGTCATCTAACTGCTTGTTCTTTAATAAACAGATATGTTCCATCTGCAAGGGAATGCCCTTTGTATTTGCAGCTTCCAAATGGGGAGCTTTCAAAAACTAATGCGTTTATTTCCCCAGTAAGTACATTCTACATTATTTCTGCTGTCCAATCTTACCATTTTACTTGACAGTGTTATACTGTAATTTAGATGTGGGGAGGTGTTGTTATCTGGAACCCACCAGGCTGTTCTCTTGGCCCTAAGAAGACGAGTGGGACTCAGACCAAAGTGTCATCACAGGTGTGTACAATTCACCATATTTTTTGTTTTGCCTTTTTATATGTTTGTAAGAGCATTATGTCCTGATGCATTTATATGCAACAGGAACTTATGGAGACTCTAGAAATCTTCATCGGACAGCTAAGGCAATTATTTGGTCTAAAGCCAACTTATCATGCCCAAGGCATGGATGTGGCAACTAAATTCCTAGTTAGTGAAAAGGGGTTTGCACAATGGTGAGAATATCTCCTTGCTTGTGTACTAGGATACCATGGTACATGTTCATTTTGTTATCACAAACCACAGCTTTACAAAATCTGGATGCATATTTTGTATATGTAGTCACTCAGACTAGAGAACATATTCGCTACCGTTATCATCGAAATACCATGTCCTTGTTACAACAGTTTGCAATTGCTCAAATTATCGGTACTGTAGTATGCATCAATCAAGGAGTAAATTCATCAAGTATAGAAGTTGTCACCTAAATATCAGTATCTAGGATTATGCAATCTCTCTGTATTTAGTTTGTGAAAGTCTGTCTTTTCTTTACCATATAACTTCCTGCTTCATTGACCAGCAGTTGTGAGTTTTCAAGTTCACTTAGTTTTGGTAAATTGTCAAACCTGTTGATCTCTAAGGTTCTTTACAGAAGTTACTGGTGATCTTTTGCAGGGAACTAGATTTATTGTACCGGCATCATGCATGTTCCAATCTTTTGTCATGCCTCGCCACCTTGGAGTCTCTTTCCAGTTTGGTACGTCTAAAGTTCTCAATGAGATATATAATTTAATCTTCAGAGAGATGTACACTAATGTTGTTTCTGTTGGCAGGTCCAATCGCTCCCAAGAATGATTGTTATGGACGAAATCGGGAGACAGGTTTGTTCCTCTACCACTCTTGCTAAATAGATAGCTCATGGTGCTTCCCAGCAAAAAAAAGAGAAGAAAAAGAAAGATGGCTCGTGCTTCTATGTAGCAGTGTTTTTATTTTTGGTGTAATTTTTTTGACTCTGACTAAGCAAGAGAGCATTCAGATAAACCTCCACATGCTTCACAACCCTGAACAGTCATGATGTCTGGTGTTACTTCTTACACCTTCTTGCATACAGCTACACACTTGTAAATGGTTGTCTTCTATGTCCAAGTCTTTACTTTTTATGCCTTTTGATTCTGAATAAGCAACAGAACATTCAGATAAAAGTTCGTGTGCTCATAACCTTGGATATTCATGGTGTTCGTTTTTACTTTTGATGTATGTTTACACTACACGGTTGCCTTTCATGTGTAAATCAGTCTTTACTTAGTTATTATAGTGTAAAATCACTTGATAAGTTCATCGCGAGGCCAAGTTTCTTTTAACTTCTGACAAGTAATATTTTTCCAGGTTGAGCTTTCTCTTGAAGCTGCAAGTTTAGCTCAAAGAAACGCCACTCTTGGAATAAGCGATTCTTCAGCAGGCAAGTTGAGGACACATTTTATTGCACAACAAGGTAATCATAGATTGGAAGGATTTTGTTAACATTGTGCTGTCCTGCAGTGTCTGCAATAAGAGCAAGGGCATTGGCTGAGGATGCCTTCTTCCATCCATCCATTAGTTCAATCAGCTATGCTTCAGTGGAGCACTACTTTGCGATCTACATGGTTAGTATATTCACTGAATTGCGATTGACAAGCTGCCACTTCCAAATTCTCTAGCCTGAACATAGGAAGTAAAGAGAGCATTGCTCTGTTGTCTATTCTTCAACAATGGATTTAAAACCAAGCTCATAGCATTGTAGTCTGCAGAGTAACGTCCTCTTATGTTGACATGAAAGTTGTAGACTGATAATAATTCTCATGGTGCATCTTCCTTCCATGTCATGAACCTTGCATTTTACTCATTCAACATTCCCACCTTTGAAGCGCTCGATATCACTATAGTAGTATGCTTTAACCGTGAACAGAGTTCCGTTGAAACTTGAAACCAAACTACTACCTTGTAACACCACTAGAGAGTTGCTGACACGTTTCACCTTTTGCAGCCATTCTTCGCACCGGTTTCTCTGCACGTGCTGCTGGCGGCCATCAAAGAGCTGAAGCGCTACAGGGTAGAGCGAGCAAAATACTCGGCGTTCCTCGCTTCCCAGGCGACGTCCTCCTGATCGGAATGTGAGAGACACCCCAGCATTGGTGCTCACGCTTGGTATCATGTCAGGAAGTTTGGCAGGTGATGGAAGGTAGTACTAGATGTGATGATCTGTGATGGCACGCTTGCACATCTGAGATCTGACGCTGGGTTGGTGGGCCGTCACGCTGATCCTAGGCACACACGTAGAGCCTACAAGTGTGCACGTAATGTAAATTAATTAATCTGTAGGTTGTGGTAGGTTTTGTAGCCTGAGGCGAAGGTGGCATGGAGCCCAGAAATTTGTTTGTAGAATTTGGCTCACTCACAAGAATTACACGTCAAATTTGAAGTTTGAATTGGTACTTATTGTTGTATGATGAACCAGTGTACTGTAAGTATCATTTTTTTGGTGACACTGACACCCCTCCAAGCAAGTGCTGACTGGACTGCTACTGTTTGCGTAGGCGAGATGATCGCACGCTAGTCGCAAAAGAAGATGGTACGGGTACCATTCTAGAGCGAGAGAGGCATGCCTCCAGTGTGCGGTTTTGGGTTCTCCGTGAATGCCCACGCAAAAAGGGAAAGAAAGACCCCACCCCACAGCCCAAAGCGACAAACAAGAAACAACTGCAGGTGAAAAACCGCACCTTTGGGTAGTTACCGTGCCGCGCACATAGCAGTGACAGACTCGGGTCGACGACGAACCGCGGCACCGCAGCGGTTGCGGCAAGGCACGCACGCTACTACGCTCTCTCCCCTTCGCCTTCCTCCCCCTCCCCTTCTCCCAAACCAAACCAAAACCTCTCCTTTGCTCTCTGCCTCTGTCCAAACCCAATGCGCCTGTAGCGCCGCGGCGGAAACTCCCCCCGGCACCGATCACGATGCCGTCGTCATCGCCGCCGCCGCCGCCGCGCGGGGCGACAGGCGACCTGGTGCCGCCGTGGCTGAGGGCCCTGCCGCTGGCGCCGGAGTTCCACCCCACGGAGGCCGAGTTCGCTGACCCCGTCGCCTACATCCTCAAGATCGAGCCCGCCGCGGCGCCCTACGGCATCTGCAAGGTCGTGCCGCCCTGCGCGCAGCCGCCCCGGAAGACCACCCTCGCCAACCTCGCCCGCTCCTTCGCCGCGCTCCACCCCTCCGACGACGCCACGCCACCGTCCTTCCCCGCCCGCCACCAGTACGTGGGCCTCTACGCGCGCCGCGCCCTCCCGGCGGTCCAGGCCGCCTGGCTCTCCGCGCGCCGCTACACGCTCCAGCAGTTCGAGGCCAGGGCCGCGGCCGCGCGCAGGCCGCTCCTCGCCCGCCTCGGCGTGCCCGCCTCCAGGCACGCCCACCTCTCCCCGCTCGACCACGACGCCCTCTTCTGGCGCGCCGCCGCCGCCGACCGCCCCGTCACCGTCGACTACGCCAGCGACATGCCCGGCTCCGGCTTCTCCGCCCCCTCCCCCGCCGCCGCCGCCGCGCGCCAGGTCCATCGGCCCGCGCACGTCGGCGAAACGGCCTGGAACATGCGCGCCGCCGCCAGGAGCCCCGGGTCGCTGCTCCGCTTCGCGCGCGACGAGGTGCCAGGGGTCACCACGCCCATGCTCTACGTCGGCATGCTCTTCAGCTGGTTCGCCTGGCACGTCGAGGACCACGACCTCCACAGCATCAACTACCTGCACTTCGGGGCAGCCAAGACGTGGTACGGGGTGCCGCGCGACGCAGCGCTCGCATTCGAGGACGTCGTGCGCGTCCACGGATACGGCGGGGAGGTCAACCCACTAGGTGAGCCGCGGCCACACACACCCTCTCTGTTACATGCTCCGTCTCCTCTGCTGCTCTGATTGCGGAGCGATTTTGTTGGTGCAGAGACCTTCGAGACGCTGGGGAAGAAAACAACCGTCATGTCCCCTCAAGTCTTCGTCGGCTCAGGGGTGCCCTGCTGCAGGTTGGTGCAGAATGCAGGGGAGTTTGTCGTCACTTTCCCGGGATCATATCACTCCGGTTTCAGCCATGGTGAGCACCTGCACTAGTCAACATCACTGAAGAGCAACGTTTCATATGCTGCATTGTCTGTTTTATGCACGCGTTTGCAATTTTGCATGTTTAATGCATGCCATAATGCCAAACCTTTTGTCCTGAACTATACATAATTATGTTTGCCAGCCATCTTTGCAAGTGATATCCATGCGATGCCGACCTTCTATTGAAAAAAATGGTATACCTGGAATAGAATTAAAGTTTTGTATGTATACTGTTATTCAATGTATTATAAGGTGCAATAAGAAACACATTCTAGATTTTTTGACTTTGAGTCCAGTGGACTGTAGGGCATTATGCAGAGAAATTCAAGAATGTGCTAGAAATAAAGACCATCCTGGGCTTATATTTATATTTACGTATCCCTTCCCTGTCCTGAGTTTGTTTATGCATCTTGACATGGGATCTTCATCAGTTCATCTCATCTATGCAAGATGTGTATTTGCAGTGAACACTGTGGTAGTGTGGTGCACACTACTCATGATGATCTTTGCTCCTAAACTTAAACTGTTTGTTATTTGGACATCGCTTTGCTTGCACTTGCAATAGCAATTATAACCCCATTGAGGACCTTTTCTATTTGGTCAGGTTTCAACTGTGGTGAGGCATCGAATATAGCTACTCCTGAATGGTTGACAGTAGCGAAAGAGGCAGCAATCCGGAGGGCATCAATCAACCGACCCCCTATGCTTTCGCATTATCAGCTGCTTTATGAACTTGCAGTGTCAATGTGCATCAGGTATTCGACACAACTCCCGTGCTTCATGACGCACACTTGTTCTTTTGAGATAATTTGTTATCCTGCTGCCTCCTACAAAAAATACCGATCTTGTAAGTCCTTATCACTGTCCAACTTATATTACGTTTTCACCGGAAAATAATTCGTCAGCAGGTGTGCAATGTGTAATCTCCATGTGTTAACTGAAATATGCTTCTGTGACCAGTGTTGACAATATATGGTGTTCCACTTTCAGTTTCTCTGGCCCAGGCAAGGAAGTTGTATATTTTTTTCAATTCTGTGTCTTACAGTAGTTATGACTTAATGACAATGCTTCAATTTGGTGCCTCTGTGTTCATGCATATTGGAGCTTTTTCTAACATAGCTCTTTCTGTGCTTGGAGTTGGCATCAGTTATCCAACAGAAGTTGCATGCTTCATGATTCACACTAAATAATTTGTCAGCCTCCTGCCTCCTTCAAAAGCACCACTCTCATTAGTATTTATTATTGTCCAACTTATGTGATGTTTTCACCTGAAAATAACTGGTGAACATGTGTGCAATCTGTAACTTCCATGGGTTTACTGATATATGGTTTCGTGATCAGTGTTGTCAATATTTGATGTTCCACTCTCACTTGCTTTGACCAAAGCAAGCAAGTTGTATATTTTTCACTTCTGTTTCTTTCCGTATCCATGGCTTAATTATAATGCTTTTATCTGGTAACCATATTCATGTATATATATAACTGGAGCCGTTTTAGGCTTTTAGCTTTTATTTGTTTGGAGTTGTTACCAAGTGCACCATTTTGTATATTTTTTTGACCCTGTACTTATTTTTTCCAACAATTATATTTCTAGGGATCCATCCACTGGGGCAATGGAACCACGGAGTTCTAGATTAAAAGAGAAGAAAAAGGGCGAAGGGGGGCAATTGGTCAAGAAGTTATTTGTCCAAAATGTTATTCAAGACAATGAACTCCTTAGTTGTCTTCTGAATGATGGGTCTTCTTGCATTATTCTTCCTATAAATGCTCATGATGGTCCTGTTCTTTCAGCTTTACGCTCAAGATACCAATTAAAACCTAAATCCAATTTATCAGATGACCTATGCAGTAGTGGAAAAACTCTGGAAGCCTCGAGATGCTTACCACTGAATGAAGCATTTGATAGGGATGGTGAAGTTAGAAACTGTGGTGCTTTGTCTTCATCCAAAGAAAGATCATTACCAGCCTGCTCTGGAAAGAAATACCCACCAGCAAGATATATGCATGATAGTGTAAATCTCTCTAGTTCATCTGACACATATAGTGCAGAAGGTGATGAGGCGGATATAATCAGTGCTGCTGGTCTCTTAGATCAGGGTTTATTATCCTGTGTCAGCTGTGGGATTTTAAGTTTCTCGTGCGTGGCTGTCATCAAACCAAGAGAGTGTGCATCGAACTACTTCATGTCTTCTGATTATAATCTGATTAATGATCAGCTTGTTGGACCTGGAGGGAGTCATCTGGCAAATGCAACAGGAATAGAAGGGACTAATGGTGGCATTCTACGTAAGTTACACATCTTACAATGTATACCATCATCCTTTTACCGCTGACTTATCTTACTTTTTTCGAGTTAACATGCGCTTCTTTATTGATATGGTTATGTGCTGAGTTACTGTTAGATAATTTGTAGGAAATAGTCAAAAAATATTAATGCTTTAGGATCCCTCAGAACGTAGCCTGTTCAGAATTCTTTTAAATGCAGATTTGTCCCTCTGATTTTATTTTCTCAGAAACAAAAAAACCCGCAGCTAATAAAATAGAACATTAGCCTTGAAACTTTATTCTCCGACTATGCTACACTGCAAATTTCACCCCTAGGTATTTTTTCTATTTTTTAGAGGGATTATCCAAGTACTGACTTTACTGTTTGTTGCCTCAGAAATTGGGCGATCTAAATTTTTATTTAGATCATTTTTGGATTATTGTTTTCTTGTTTGAAGTTGTTTCGCCAGTGTCTTTCTTATGGTGGAAGTCAATAAGTAATGATACCCATGTCTTATTTTGTTGCTCATCAATATTAGTTGCTCTTCATGCATCGTACGACTTATGGACCATCACGTTAATTCCAAACAGAGGACGGCCACTCTAGATCCTTGTAGAGACAAACATGCACGGATGTAACTTGGGTCGCTCTAGTGGGATTTCTAGTTCATTGTCTTGCCGAAGTGGATTTCATACTAGTTTCTTTTGGCTTATAGCATCAATCATGTTATCTGATGCAATCTTTATATTCCTAATCAACATGCAGGGCCCTGTTTTGAACCATATGGCAATGAAATACTTTGTGATGCTGAACCTGTCAATAAAAATTCTGCTCTTGGTTCCAATGAAGATATTCATAACAAAAAGCTTAAGGTCTCTCATGAATCCATGGAATTATCAGGGCAGATGACTGAGCCACAACACAATGGCTCAAGTAATATCTGTTTTGATGAAACGAAGATTTCCTCAAGTAGCGATAAATGCCAACAAAGGCCATCATCCCAGAGCTCTCAGTGTATTTCAAATGGACCAAGAGGTGTTCGCACAAGAAACAAATATAAACTTAAGCTGGCACTGTCTGAAGGTTTTCAGCTAAGGGATAATCGTTTGACAATGGAACAGAAGGTTCTACCTGAACCGTCAAGCTCAGAAAAGATTCTGAAGGAGGAGCCGCTTGATGCCAGCGGCACAGATTATGATGGTAGATGTAACAGCACTGCAATCGTTATGGATGACCCTAGAAGCTCTGCTGCTACAGTGAACAACTTAAATAAATCAATTGTGAAGTTTGATAAGGATTCATCAAGAATGCATGTATTTTGTCTTGAGCATGCTGTCGAGGTTGAGAAGCAGCTCCGAGCAATTGGTGGTGCCAAAGTTATTCTTTTATGTCGTCCAGGTAGGTCATCAAGCTGCTTGCTCATCGTGATCGAATGCAGTGCACCTTCTTAAATCTAGTATTTTTGAATTTGCTGCATGCACTCTAGCGTTGCATGTATCCAGTATGAGTGAGCAATGGCCCATTCTGATTGTACTTGAATATGTTAATGCATGAGCCATTCAAGACATGTTACTAGGTTGCCCCTTTTTTTTTTGTTCAATAGCACATTATACCAACTTTGGTAATGTCACAAGTAAATATAGACCTTCTGTACTTGAGGTGTTCATAATACTGAATTCTCGACACTGCTTTCTAGGTTCTGAAAGCATAACTGACTTGTTTGTTATGGTTTCTACAGAATATCTCAAGATAGAAGCAGAAGCAAGGTCGTTAGCTGCAGAAATGGAAGTCGAGTATGACTGGAAGGACATCCATTTCAGGGAAGCCAAGATGGAGGACAGGCAGATGATACAAGAACTCCTGCAGGATGAGGAATCAATACCGACAAACAGCGATTGGGCTGTGAAACTGGGAACTAATCTCTACTACAGTGCAAATCTGGCCAAATCTCCTTCACATAACAAAGAAATACCATACAACAGGGTCATCTATAAGGCATTTGGCTACAATTCTCCTAGCAACTCACCAGAAGAGCTGAACAATTGCGAGAGGAGTCAAGGCAGGCAGAAGAAAATAGTCATTGCTGGCCGGTGGTGTGGGAAAGTATGGATGTCAGACCAGGTCCATCCGATCCTAGCTCAGAGAACTGAAGGCAGTGAACTGGAAGAGACTGACGATTCTAGTGGAGTGGGAGCCTCAAGAAGAAATAGTAGAATCCTAGCTCAGAGAAGTGAAGGCAGTGAACTGGAGGAGACTGACGATTCTAGTGGAGTGGAAGCCTCAAGAAGAAACAGTAGAATCCTAGCTCAGAGAAGTGAAGGCAGTGAACTGGAAGAGACTGACGATTCTAGTGGAGTGGAAGCCTCAAGAATAAACAGTAGCACTGCAACAGCTGTACTGAAATCAGGCAAGAAAAGGGTGAGCGTGAAACTGGAGGAAACAAGCACCAAGAGGCCCAAACTGACCGAGGAGTACAGCTCCAAAGCATTAAAAAGTGCTGCTGAAGTTTCCTCCTCACCAACTGGAGCGGTTCACCGTGCTAGCTCTAGGAATGCAAAGAGAGCAAACAGGGTAAAATTGGATATAACAGAAGAAGACGATGATCCTGCTAGCTGTCCAAAGTCAAAGGCTACTTCCCATCATTTGCGAACAAGACCGCCACAGAAGACTGAAGTCGAAGTGAAGAAGGAAATGAAGATAAGCAGAGGAGACAAGACGACGGCTCTAACTGTTCCAAAGGATGAAGAAGAGCACCCACACGCCGCCAATGGTTCTCCTCCAGTGAGCTCTGACACCAAGTGGGATTTCTATCCGCGCAAGCACAGAACCAGAACAGAAGCAAAGATCCAACTGAAGAAAGTTACAGCAGCAGAGATGAAGATGACTGCGAGAGATCCGTTGCACGTGGAAGAGTACGCATGCAGCATCGAGGGCTGTTCGATGATCTTCGACACGAGAAATGAGCTGTCCCTGCACGAGCGCGACATCTGCCCAGTCAAGGGCTGTGGGAAGAAGTTTGTCACGCACAAGTACCTGCTGCAGCACGGCAAGGTTCACACGGACCACCGTCCTCTGAAATGCCCGTGGGAGGGCTGCGGCATGGCGTTCAAGTGGAGCTGGGCAAGGACAGAGCATCTCAGGGTGCATACGGGCGACAGGCCCTATGTCTGCCAGGAGCCAGAGTGTGCGCAGACGTTCAGGTTCGTGTCGGATTTCAGCCGTCACAAACGCAGCACAGGCCATTCGCCCAAGGGGCAGAGAACGAAGGCATGATCGGCCAATGCAGGAGCAAGTTATTATGATGGTTTTACCAGAAGCAATAGGGGTAAGTTGTATATTCCTCACCAGCACCCGGAGCCCATGGTAGTCTGCTCGCGGTTTCGTTAGGATAGCACCTTAGTGTATCGTTTTTTACTGAATTCCATTGGCTAGCACCGCAATCGGTGTGCTTGCTATGTCTATAATTCCGTTTATGGGTCATTTCCATGATTGAAAATTTACCTAGTTTAGTACTGATTTTATTTTATGTCTGATGTATTGACATTATGACTTGATTGAACGCACGGTTTGTCGGTTTGAATACCATATTCAGTCTGATCTTACCTTCTTTGCTTGTTATAATTCGTCTTGATAATTCGATGATACTCTTGTTGTGAGCTAGCCAGAGACGCCACGGTGGTGCGCAGTAACAAGGCACATGTCCGTTCCGTTGGCTGTCGTGTATCTGTTTGTGCCGTTGGCTTGCCCAGCTTGTGGTGGTGGGATGTTGTATCAGTTGGTGCTATCAGGCTTGGGTTGTGAGGCGACGGAACAGAAATAGCTGCCAGGTGCGTCAGGCACAGGCAGGATGCCTGAAAGTGATCGGGAAAGGGCATACACAACTGAGTCCTGACCTAGATCGTTTTTATTTCCGTCCTTCAGATTAAGTTAACGTGAACCTCATATCACTAGTTGCATTTACATATACGTCTGTACAAATAAAGTCAAATACATGCACCGAGTGAGGTAGTATAGAAGTTTTGGTGTCTGAAAGCTGTTGCTGTCTTGGTTAACTATGCAGTACATAGTAGCGAATTTTCCTGCGAGAGTTCGTTTGGGAGCCATCATTTTGTGTTGAAATCATGACTTCAGTCGAGATTCCATATAAAACATGCTTGGCTGTCACAAAATTGGAGCCGTCGTTCCAATTGGAAATTCTAGAATTGGAACCATCATTTCAATTGAAAATTCTAAAAAAATATGTATGGTATGTGAAGTCAATTATTCATGTTCCCAACCGAGTCATTTGTCTAAAACTTATTTCACTTCATAATTCCTTGCGGCAACCAAACTTGATTCTTAGATTGGAATTTCAAATTGGATAGATGAAATGATGACAACAATGTCATTTCATTTCATTTCTGCCAAAATGAAAAGAAACGATGGCTTGCAAATGAGTCCTATATATATAGGACGCGCCTAACTCTCGGTTGATTGAGAGTTACCTTAGCTCTCGATCGATGGAGTATAACCTGTTTTGTTTGCTGGGCTTTGACATTCCACGTACATAAGTAAAAACCCAATAACAAGCACATAACGAAACAACTATAAAAGCCCGAATACGAATTAAATATTAATTTGAAAAAAGTAAAAGTTAAATGCGAAAAATCCAAAAATGAATTAAATTTTAAATTTTAAATTATGCACAGTTACATACTGATGTGCAATTGCGCTCATATGTGCAATCACGTGCATACCTGCAATTACGTGCAATGTGTACAATTGCATCTGAAAAAGTCCATAAGTACAATTACACATTGGGATTTCTATATATGTATGCAATTGCACGTCCATGTGCGCACACGAACATAGAAAACCGAAACTCTATTTTATGATTATTTCATTAGAAAAATGTGCAATTACACTTGCAAGTATGCGATTGCACATGGATATGTAATATAGCGAAAACTACAAAAAAAAAAAGAACATAAAATGATTTCTATATGTTTTTCCACAAACTTTTTGCGGCTTCTTCGTGTTGTATAAAAAATATAAATAAGAGACAAGCCAACACAAGCCGTCCAAAAAGATAAACAAAAAGAGAAATATATATACACGCCTAACAAACGCAGCCATAGAAAATCCTTCGGTTCAATGCCTACTGCCTAGTAGCAGCACAGGCACAGAAGATCCCAACTGGTTAGAATCAATCCTACCCATGCGTAAGGCTGAACGGGCCGATCCATATATGAAAGAAAAAACAAAAGCCGAGCGGATCGATCGAGAGCTATGCAAAATCTCGGGTGATCGAGGGTTAGCAAAAGCGATATATATATTCATCCTCATTTTGCAAAGACCAAAAGGAGATCGAAACTCGCCAAATTAGGCATATAAACCCTCTAATGAGATGCATTCGCGTGGCTCCTATGCTAATACCGCCGCAGATCACTCTACCCCGCCGAGCCGACGTCCGGCCACCGGTGCAATCAATACAGTAGCCGATCATCTCGGCCTTCTCAACGCCATTAACGCCGTGCTTGATCCTCTCGGCCGACTCAACGGCCACCCCCAAACACAACAGCACTAGCATCCATAAAATTGCTCACCTAGCTATGATCAGCAGGCTATCGTTCATGTACGGCGGTGATCCAATCCAATCCGACGACGTGCGAATGGATGAATCATGCCTGCACCTCGGCCACGAACAGCGACTGATCCTCCGTCTCTGAATCTGCCCCATGAAATCCTGAATCTCTGTGGCTGCCCAATACCATACCGGCAGGCAGCTTGCTTATTGATCAAGCTGCACTGCAGCCATCCCGAGCAGAATCTGACACAGCGCCTATGAGCTTTCCGTTACCGCCATTAAAACCACCTCGTGCCGTTACCGCCGCAAAGCCAATCGCAGCAGTACGTACTGTTCTCCTCTTCCTCCACACTCCTCTGTGCGCTCGATTGGTCACGCACGTACGATCCCACCTATAAATACGCCCCCTCCCTTCCACTCCACCATCATCGACCTCACACTCCAAGCAGCAGCTGCCTGCCTGGGTGATCTGATCAGTGCTGCAGTACTACGACACACTACGCCTCGCTAGCTCGCGTGGTACTAGCAGGTACTGGTCGGTCGAACACCATGGGCCAGCTCAGCAAGAAGCTTCTCCTGTTGGTGGCCATGGTCGCCGCGGTGCTGGCGGTGGCTGAGCTCTGCGGCGCCATCCCGCTGGAGGACAAGGACCTGGAGTCGGAGGAGGCCCTGTGGGACCTGTACGAGCGGTGGCAGACCGCGCACCGCGTCCCGCGCCACCACGCCGAGAAGCACCGGCGGTTTGGAACTTTCAAGTCCAACGTCCGCTTCATCCACTCACACAACAAGCGCGGCGACCGCCCCTACCGCCTCCGCCTCAACCGCTTCGGCGACATGAGCCGCGACGAGTTCCGCGCCACCTTCGCCGGGTCCCGCATCAACGACCTCCGACGCGACGGCCCTGTCGCCCCCGCCATCCCGGGGTTCATGTACGGTGACGTCAACGCCGACGACCTGCCGCAGTCCGTCGACTGGCGGCAGAAGGGCGCGGTCACCGGCGTCAAGGACCAGGGCAAGTGCGGCAGCTGCTGGGCCTTCTCCACCGTCGTGTCCGTGGAGGGCATCAACGCCATCCGGACCGGCAAGTTGGTGTCCCTGTCGGAGCAGGAGCTCATCGACTGCGACACGGCGGACAACAACGGGTGCGAGGGCGGCCTCATGGACAACGCCTTCGAGTACATCAAGAATAACGGCGGGCTCGTCACCGAGGACGCCTACCCGTACCGCGCCGCCAACGGCACCTGCGACGCCGTCAAGGCGAAGAAGTCCCCCGTTCTGGTGCGCATCGACGGCCACCAGGACGTGCCGGCCAACAGCGAGGAGGGGCTTGCCAAGGCCGTGGCCAACCAGCCCGTGTCCGTCGCCATCGATGCCAGCGGCCAGGCGTTCCAGTTCTACTCGGAGGGAGTGTTCACCGGCGACTGCGGGACTGAGCTGGACCATGGCGTGGCCGTGGTCGGGTACGGAGTGGAGGACGACGGCACGGCGTACTGGACGGTGAAGAACTCGTGGGGGCCGGCGTGGGGAGAGAAGGGGTATATCAGGATGCAGAAGGATGGAGGCTCCGACGGTGGGCTCTGCGGCATCGCCATGGAGGCTTCCTACCCCGTCAAGACCCAGAGCAAGCCCAGGCCCACGCCCACGCCCAGGCGCGCGCTCGGGCAAAAGGAGTCCCAGTGACGATCCAAACCAAGGTCGATGTATGTACTACCTGAATTACTATCTCATTCCTAGCTTTATTTTAGGGTCAAATAAATTTATATTAAGTAGTTCTGCGTGCACGCAGCAAAAGATTAGGCGTGTGTACGTCGGACGAGGTCGATGTCTATCTTTGGATTTCTGAATGTAAAGTAAAATGTCATGTAATGTACTGCCGGTAATGTATGAAATCTTGATAATTGGCTTTTGTTATTGAAATGATGTCATTTACAGTTTCATTTTAAGAGAAGTTTTCCTGAAAGGCGCTTCACATAGACGAACAGTCTCCTATTACCAACATAGGTAGAGCTGGACCATGTACTTATGGATATTTGATGATGCTGAATAGAAATCTAAATTTGCTATGGTAAGCGGTGAAGATGTTTTTTTTTTCAACCCTTCAGATTAAGTTAATGTGAACCTCATATTACTCATTGCATATACATACACGTCTGTACAAAGTCAAATACAATGCACCGAGTGGAGAAGATAGCATAAAACTACCAATTTACATGTCAATTTTCCCATCAAAAGAAAAAAAATAGCACAATGGCCGCTCCACCTGTCAGCTCTATTAAAAAACCCAGATGCTAAAAAACATCCGGATGCTGGCTGGTGGACCGAGCACTCGCTTTTGGACCGTCCATCGCGCACGAATCTGAAAGCATCGCCGACCGAAACCACCCCGGGGAGCCGTTGCGCGCTTGGCGTCATTTCCGTCGTTCCCCATTTTCAGCGAGGGATTCGACAACGACAACAGGGGAGGAGAGAGGCCGCGCCCGCATCTCAAGATGGCGGAGGGAGGGGGGCGGCGACGTGCTCTGGCGAGAGTAGCGTCTCGACGAGATCTGCGGAGGGGCGACCATCTCGCCGGTGGAGGCGTCGGCGAAGGGAGGATCTAGTGGAGCTCGTCGGCGCCCCGAGCACCGCGCGTCGAGCACCCGCGCATCGAAGCACCACGCATCTAGCACGGTGAGATAGACGATCTCGTCGGGGCGAGCTCGTCGGTGGGGGAGGTATCGTGGTGGTCGTCGGCGGATCGGAAGGGACTCGCATCGTGCACCGCGCATCGAGCACTTTGCATCGAGCACGGTGAGAGAGACGAGCTCGTCGGTAGAGGCGTCGGGGGAGGAGGAGTCGGTGGAGCTCGTCGGCGAATCTGGGGGAGGGCCTCGCATCGTGTACATCGTATCAAGCACCTACATCGAGTCTGGGAGGTTCCGCCTCGAGGTAATCCATGCATTTTCCCCCAATTTTGATTTGCACGAACCCATGTCATGTTATCCTATCGATTCATGTCTCATAGGTAAACCAGCACTCGGTCCGTATGATGATGATGGATTCAAACTCGTGTAGGGAAATAAGAAAGCTCACTGCATGGATTCAAACTCGTGCAGGGGAATTAGCAAGTCCGATGAAATCTTTATCACTCACTGCATGTATGACGAGTGTCGGGTTTTTTCCTGTGTTTTTGTAGTAGGGGGAATTAGTAAGGGGCATGGTAATTTGTATGGATTACCTCGAGGCGGAACCTCCCAGACTTGATGTAGGTGTTTGATACGATGGAAATTAGAAAGCTCACTGCATGGATTCAAACTTGTGTAGGGGAATTAGCAAGTCCGGTGAAAACTTTATCACTCACTACATGTATGACGAGTGTCGGGGTTTTTTCCTGTGTTTTTGCAGTAGGGGAAATTAGCAAGGGTAGGGTAATTTTTCCTGGGTTTTTTCCTGTGTTTTCCTCGCTCTCGCGAGGTATCTAGAAGCAGTAGCACACAGTATAGTATAGCCGAAGAAGCGATCACTGTCTACCTGCACCTGTAGTCAAAACAGGTGTCGACAGACGACAGTAGAGTAACAGTAGGTTGTTTTCTAGAGACTAAAAAACTAGTGTTCATCGCAAGATTTCTGGCTTTTTTTTTTTGGTTTTTCTGAATATTACTTAACTTTTACACAACCAGATTTTTAAGTGCTTTTCTCTGTTTTTTGCTGTTTGCAATATGATCAAGTTTTTATCCCATAGTTCATCATTTCTTCTTCTTTTTTGGAATCTAATTAACCAAGTTGAAATTCAACTTAGTTGGGGTCTTAGGGAACAACTAAGTTGGTTCATACAAATAAGTAAGTTGGGTCATAGAAATAACTAAGTTGGTTTCTGTAGAGAACTAAGTTGATTTTCTTTGAAAAGAGAACTAAATTGTTTTTTTTTTGGAGAGAACTAAATTGGTCTTTGGAGAGAAGTTGTTTTCTGGAGAGAACTAAGTTGATTTTTGGAGAGAACTAAGTTGTTTTCTGAAGAGAACTAAGTTATTTCTTTTTGGAATCTAATTAATCAAGTTGAAATCCAACTAAGTTGGGTCCTAGAAATAACTAAAAGTTGGTTTCATATAAATAAGTAACCCGAGTCCTAGAAATAACTAAGTTGGTTTTCTGGAATCTAACTAAGTTAACTTAGTTTGGAACACTAAGTTGGTTGTTTTTCTTTCTCGAATCTAACTAAGTTAACTTAGTTGCTTTGCTGCAGAATACTTAGTTGTTTCTAGGAAATAACTAAGTTGATATTTTGATGGACATACCATATTTTTTGCTTTTCCCCTACAGAAAAAGTCGAAGTCATAAAATGATGAAAGATATTGTCAAGCGCGCCCGCCTGCGTTTACCAGCTGCACAAACTGGACAGCAGGTAAACGTCCTCTTTTTTCCTCAGATACAGCTGATTTTTTTGTTCGAGTGCTAACTGTTGTTTTTTGGTGGGGGTAACTTTATGTAGTCATCTTCAGGAAAAAATCCTACAATTACGGATACAACTGCTGCGCAACATGCGCTGCCAGCAGCAAGACCTGGCCGCATACGACGAACCACGGTGCGCCTTTTATTTTTTCCTTTTTATGTTATATTTTTTTCACGCAATAAAACAGGAACCAACTTAGTTATCTTATGCACACGACCTCTTTTTTTGTTACTGATAGGAAGGAATCGCGCTTCTCCGGCCAGGTTGTTCAAACTGAACCAACTGCTAGTTCAAGATCAGAAAGATCTGATAGAAGATTGGGGATGGGGAGGCATGCTTAAGGTGCAGGAAAAAGAGATGCCTGTAGACCTTAGTATGTGGGTCTTATCATGTTTTGACCCTATACGGAGCGGGATTGTTATACCAGGAAGGGGGAGTATCCCGGTCAATGCAGACAGCTACACCAAAGTGTTCGGGATAAAGAACGAGGGGAGACCTGTTAGATATGAAATGGAAACAGAGGCAATTGAGTTCTTTAATAAAGAGTACAACATAGAGAGTGGCACAGCACCCGAGTGGGCCGATTGGTGCGCGGTGATAAAAGGAATGGAAGGGGTTGCGGACATGAAGTTTCTGCGCGCATATTTTGCTGGCGTAATCAGCTGCTTTGTGAGCCCTACAACAGCATCAAGCATTAGCCCCAGGTGTTACCAAACATTAGTGGACCTTAACTAGTTCCGGCGGACAAACTTCTCCCAATTCACCATTGATCAAATAATCACATAAGTAAAGAAAATGGGAGTAAAGAAGAAATCCGTATGTTGATGTCTTCACCATCTCGTGGTAATTTTGCATGGAGACACCGTCTTTTTTGAACACTAAAATAACATTATTCGGCAGGATGTAATATCATTTTTCTAACTTACTTTTTTTGTCCTTTTTTTCCAATGCAGATCCTTTATCTTGATTCCCTGGATGTTGACGAGGTTGTGGAGTTCGAAGAAGTCTGTCCAATACGGGCTGCAGCATGGAATGACAAACTCATACAGGTTGTTATGCGGAAGGATGCAAAAGGGGATGTGGAGTTTGGAAAGTTGAAAGTAAGCACTTTTTGCCCATACAAAAAAAACTTAAAAGCCTAATGTATTTTTGATTTTACTCCATATGTATACATTTTTTTAAGACGACTTTTTCTATTTTTAACAACATACAGCTCAAAGAATCTGTCGGGGCTTATATAAGAGATAGTCTTTTTGTGGGCATGACAAGAACCGAAGAATTCGTGTCTGCAAAGCTGACACGGAGCTTTTCAAACGAGGTATAATTCTCCACGGAGCTTTTCAAACGAGGTATAATTATTTTTTCTAGGGTGGCTGCTGGATGTTACTAAGTTGTTACCTCTGTATACTTTAAGTATATATTTTTAAACACTTTTAAGTTTTGAAGCCAACTTAGTCATCTACAGTAGCCAACTCAGTAAATTTCGGCCAGCCAACTTTTGCTTCATTTAAGTCTGTCTCATTAAGTTTGTTCATTATCCAGGCTAAGTTGACTTCATAATTAAAGCTAAGTTGACTTCATATTACACCTAAGTTGGCTCATTAATATATGAAATAATTTGAGGTCATAACTTGATTTCATACTATAGCTAAGTTGAGTTCATATTGGAGCTAAGTTGATTTTCATAATACATCTAAGTTGGTTCAATAATATGAACTAATATGAAACTAATTAGTTAGCTAAGTTGATTTTGCATATCACATGCTAAGTTGATTTTCCTACTTTGTAAAAGTGAGTAGAAAAGGAACAAAACCAGTAGGAAAAGCAACTTAGCTTATTTTTTTGGAACCAACTTGGTTACAGGGGGTGGGGCCACTTATTTTGGAATCAACTTAGTCTTATTTGAATCAACTTAGTTATATTTGTGGGACCAACTTAGTCTAAGTTGGTCATACTATAAGACTAAGTTGAGTTCATAATACAGCTAAGTTGATTTCATAATACAGCTAAGTAGGAAAAGCAACTTAGCTTATTTTTTGGAATCAACTTAGTTATATTTTGTGGGACCAACTTAGTCTTATTTTGGAATCAAGTTAGTTATAGGGGGTGGGACCAACTTAGTCTTAGTTTGAATCAACTTAGCTATATGGGTGGGACCAACTTAGTCTTAGTTTTGGGACCAACTTTTTTTCCTAAGTTGGCAAAAATGAATTTAACTAAGTTGGCTGCTGGAGTTCTACTAATTTCTCTCTATACCTTTTTTTGATTTATGCAGAGAAAAAGGAAATTTGCCATCTACGTGGGCGAGCTATGCACATACATATCCAACAGGATCAGGACATTTGTCAAGGCTATTGGGAATATATACAATGAAGAAAGGTCTAGCTATGTTGAGGGGAGAAGAAAGAAGCAAAGGACTGATGGAGAATTCAACAACGAAGAAGATGACATCGACCTTGATGATGGTTCTGATGGTGATGACGATAGTGAAGATGAGGATGAGGAAGATGGCGACAGCAAGGAAGATGAAGATGGAGCTAACAGAGATGCAAACAATGGGAATGGAGGAGGGGGAGAAGATGTACACGAGGAAGATCCTGGGTGCAATTTGACCAAGATGCCAAGAAGATCATCTAGACTGACACCAAAGGAAAACTGAGATTGCCCAGCCAGCAACCTCAGGGAGAGGGGCACTAACTTAGAAAATTAGGATGGTGATTGTGGGAGCAAGCTCGATGACTTCTCAGTGCAGGGCTTGATTCAAAGAATAAGAAGGAAAGCGGAGGAAGAACAGGCAGAAAGGTTACATGCAGGGCAAGGCCATCAGACAGAAGACCAAAACTCATTTTCAGAGTTAATAGGAATGGTTGCAGCATAAACAAGGAAAAACGTTGGCCGCCTGCACATTGAAGCTCCTGTGTTTGATGATGATGATGGCAAGAGTGACGCCAATGCTGTCTTACATTTGGTGGTAGACAGAGAGCTGAGGGCACGCACTGCAAATGTCCCTATGGTAGATATGATTGGAAGCGAAGACGCAATACACAAGCTAACAGTAGAGTGCTTCAACCTTCAGAAACTGGATATAAGAGATGACCGGCAGGCACATGGGACTAGGAGACAGAAGATGGCAGCACAATATGGCCGCCAAGAAGGGGATCCAACAAACGCATTACCAGTAACTAAAACACCAAAGGCAAAGCCCAAAACAGTAGTTACTGCTGCTGCCGTGGTCCAAGCCACCCAGCCGAGTACGCCTAGCCCACAGATACTGCAGCAGCCAGTGAAGGGATTTCCACTTCACAGGGAGCACCTATGGTCATACCAAAATGTCCTCGCCCCCCTCCAAAAACTGGCAGCACACAGCTGAAGGTGACCGCAACTATACCGCTACGTCGCGCAAGTACAAAAACTACAGGAATATGCAGCACACACAACACAAAAACGAGTGATGCATGTCCACTACCACCAGTGCCAAAGTTCGCACCACCAGATAAAAAACATCTTGGCAAGATAGAGTGGTTCAAGCATGTGATCCACCATCTTTCGACCTGGTTTTTGACAGCCCAGAGGAGGAAGAAAACAAGTGCATAATTCCAGGCCATTCAACTTCAGCAAGCGTAACACCGGTCAACATGAACGATGAAAGGCTAAACGATGATTGGGCGTGGGATGAGGAAACAATGAGAGAAGCATGTGCCGCATCTGACAAGGTGGAAAAAGAAAGGGCTTCTACGAATGATTCCCCTAAGGCTGCAGTTGTTGAGAAAATACAGAGCGGTTTCCAGACGCCAGCAAGGGTGGGTAGTGTCATTGTATTGGACCTTGATTCTTCTGGAAGCACAACTGCAGGAGATCGCCCACAGGTACAAGAAAGAAGAATCATTAGACAGGCTCCTGCAGTGAAGTCACCCTACTTTGCATATGTCGATCAAAGGGTGTACACATGTTCAGCTGATGTGAAAGAGCTGTACACCACAGTTACTGCACATGAAAAAAGAACCAAAAGGGGCCAAGACATCGACAATACACCAATAGTTGTATCATATGAAAAGTATTTCGTTACACTCAGAGATCTTGAAAACTCCATGATGCCCTGCGGACATTTGTCGAATACTGTAATGGAACTCGGAATAGAGTCCATAATGTTACGAAAACTTAAGAAGATTGTCATGACTCTGAGGGTTACAGTAATGACCCACTTTAAAAACAGCACATTTTCCTAGCATGGTATCATTCACCATTTTTTTGGTTTCTGTTTTTTTTCATGTTGCATCTAATGCCTCTCTCCTGTGTTTTTTAGAGTCTACTTAAAAATCTGGAATGCAACAAGAGAGAGAGCTGAAAAAGCACTTCGGCAAAGTCACTACCCATCTCGACACGAAAGATAGTGTAAGTTATTTCTTCAAACTTCCAAGTTGGCCACACCCTATAACTAAGTTGATTCAAACTAAGAATAAGTTGGTCCCACAAATATAACTAAGTTGACCCCAAACTTAGTCTAAGTTGGTCCCACCCCTATATAACTAAGTTGATTCCAAATAAGATTAAGTTGGTCCCACAAATATAACTAAGTTGATTCCAAAATAAGACTAAGTTTGGACCACCCCCCTTTAACCAAGTTGGTTCCAAAAATATAAGACTAAGTTGGTCCCACCCCCTGTAACCAAGTTGGTTCCAAATTAGACTAAGTTGGTCCCACCCGTATAGCCAAGTTGATTCAAACTAAGACTAAGTTGCTTTTTTCCTACTGGTTTTGTTCCTTTTTCTACTCACTTTTTTTATTCGTTTTTCACACCCTAACACCTTCCCTCCAAAAAAACACACCATAAACTTTTTGGTTTGTTTTTTGAAAACACGGGTTATGATGCCCGTGCTCGAGAACTTGGCACCAGGCGAGCGCGACCACGTCAATCATTACTGGTTGTTTGTCATCAACATAAGGGATAAAAGGTTCGAAGTTCTTGATTCGATCAGGTCATTATCGGACAAGAAGTTCAATGATATTGTCGACGAATTAGTTGCTCCCATCAAGATCTTATGGGAAGAAAACTATGCAAATTCAGCGGTGCAGATCAGAGATTACAAAGTTGAAGACATCAACCCTCCAAAGCAGTAGACAACGTGAGTATATCCAAAACACATGATGTTTTCCAGGACGACAAGTTGCTCTTTTTTCACGTACTATCTAATGACTGTGATTTTTTACTACTAAAATCATGCAGCTATGATTGCGGTGTATGCACTTTGTTCAATGCTGAACATTGGAACGGGAGGAGCTTACCGGTGTATGGACCAAGGGATTTGACAAACATAAGAAAAGTGCAGACCCACACATGGGTTACCTCGCCGAAAAACAACAGCAACTGGAAAACCATACTCAAGAAATAAGGTAAAACACTATGCAAAACTGGGGGTTATATAGATGGATGCACTCTTTTGTATCGTGGGACAGATGACATATATGACTACACACTCCAGGAACCAAATCTGGTTATATGAAAACAGTAGCCCAAATATGGTTATATGTTTTTTAGGAACAAACTTGGTCACCTCCAGGGAACCAACTTGGTTATGTTCAGGAACCAAGTTAGTTATTTATAGAAACGAAGTTGGCTACCTCCAGGAACCAACTTAGGTATATATGTCTTCTAATATATTTATGCAAAACTGGATTGCAAAACTAGGAACCAACTTGGTTCTGTTCAGGTACCAAGTTAGTTATTTACAGAAACCAAGTTGGCTACCTCCAGCCTCTAGGAACCAACTTAGGTATATATGTCTTCTAATATATTTATGCAAAACTGGGTTACATACAAATGGGTTATAAACAGGAACAAACTTTTGGTTATATAAATGTGAACTCAACTTTGTTCTGAACAAGGAACCCAACTTACATATAACAAAACTTACACCCTTTTGGTCAGGACACAAACCACATAAAAATCCGCTACTTATGGCCCAACCCAGAAGTACACGTAGCAGCGTTATGTCCAGGCTCAGAATACAAACCCCATAGGTTGATTTTTTTAGCTTCCAACTCAATGCCAGATGGTATCCTTCCTTTCTTCCGCCCTTTAGTGTTAGACCTGGGAGGGTTTAGTGTTACAAAATGTTCTCTATTCGGCTCAACCACACCACCTGAGTGCTGAATAGGAGACGCACCCCCCGATGTTGTTTGTCTGACACGGTCTAGTTGTCGAGCAGCAGCGGGGCCAGGTTGCGTTGCAGGTGGTGGATGAGGTGTTTCATGCATCACCCCCCGCACACTTGTTGATGTTTGTTGTGCTGTAAATGAAGGTGGCGGCGGGGCTGGCATAGGGCCTGAATTACCACGATTGACGAGGTTTAATCTCATCAATGCCCATTGTTATGGACTTGGGTTTTGGAGAAGATGGGGATGCTGGAGATCGTGGCACGGTTAACAGACAAGCAACCAGGGGACACGAGATTTACCCAGGTTCAGTCCCCCGGAGGGAAAACCCTACTCCTGCTTGTCTGCTCTTGATTACGGCGGAACCGAAGGTTACAGGGTGCGCAGATTCGATCTGGCGTGGAGGTGCGTGCGAAAGTATGAGTCGACAGATCTAGGACGTTCCCTCCTGGCCTTTATATAGACTTAGGCAGGTCCCGGGCATAGTCCTAGTCGGTTACAAGTTCTAGGGTTTTGCCCCTTTGAATTTCCTATCTGTGCTAGTCTTGCTCTCCAAGGATCCGAAAGCGTCATGGGCCTTGGCCACCCGAAAATCTTCATGGGCCAGCGTATATCTGCTGTGGGCCTTCCTTGGGCTGGACCAGGTATGCTGAAGTCACGTACCCGTAGGATATAACCATGTCAGTAGCCCCCGAGTGATCAGTCGAATCGTAGATTCGGCTGAGGACTCTTCCATCTTTCGGGTGCAACTATGTATTAATAATATAAGTGTATAGGGGTTGTTGATGCGTATGCCTGACTCACCCGACGGATCAGGGTCAGTTAACTGTCTTAGGACGAAACAACACGATCTTCTTCAAGTTCGAGTCCCTCAACTCGAACCTGGAACATATGCTGGGGTAATTCGACTCAAGCCGCGGAGGACTTACAAGAGTGGAATTCCAGTGATTTTAATTAACGTACCCAACGCGTCCGTCGGGATTTTTCATCACGCTTGTTGACATGGATTTGTACTAGCAGAGCGTAGTCATGTACGTTGCCAGGCCGTTAGATGATATCTGCAGGTCTTATCTTTGTGTCGCAGACACAACATCCGAATGTTCGTCACCGCAGAGGTGTTTCGGGTGGCCGAGGAGATCGTTGCTCACTCAGCGTTTTGTTGGGGCATAGATGCCAAAAAGTTTTTGTGTGTTGATCCGAAAGATCACAGTCGAAGAGTTCATAGAGTGCGCGACCAGCGCTCCCTATGGGAGTAGCCCCCGAGTGTCTGTTCGAGTCGTGGACTCGAGCAGAGACTTTAGTTCAAGCATTTATTCGGTTGTTAGGTCCGCAGGACTCAAAAAATTTCGGATGATTAAATCCATCCTCCCTATGGGAGTAGCCCCCGAGTCCGTAGTGGAGTCGCAGACTCGACGTAGGACTCGAAGAAATATTTTGTCGTTATTCATCTTCCGGGTGCGTGGTCAGCGCTCCTGATAGGAGTAGCCCCCGAGTATTTAGTCGAATCAAAGATTCGAGTGAGTACTCTGAGCTCTTAGCCGTGGAGCCGAAGAATCGTCATTGGTGCTAGTATAGCTTTTGATGACATCAGTGCTGACGATCGATGATCTCAAGCATTTGCTACGCCAGAGATGACTTGACTGGATGAACATGGGTCCCACTTGCTGACTTTGAATTGACCGGTCACGCAGGGCGTGGAGATAATTATGGCGTCTCCTCGATTTCCGTGCGTAGTGGACGGCGTGGTAACGACAGTTCGTTGTGGTGTTGACACGTGTACGGCCAGATCTGCCGTTGGCGTTAGGTCTTCTGGATGAACGGCTGCCATGCGTCGTCTTCGCTGTTATAATCATTGAGGGGAACCGTGGTTTGTTTCCACCGCACCAGTTCTTGTGTTTCACTGCCTCCTTGCGCTCGAGCGATTCTTGCTTCGCTCTGGGATTTCCTTCCACATTTTCGTCGTCCTTTGTACGTTTTCACCGCCGGCGCCGCCGTAGCGCTATGGGGAAACCAATGAAGTCTTCATCTGCGGTTGGGACCAGCGCCGCCGGAGGAAAGAAGGGCGCCGCCGCTGCTCGCGTCACCGATGGTGGCTGGCGGCGATCAGAGATGCGGGAGAGCGATCTCCGCAAGCTGCGCGAGCGGGGCTTGATCCCGGAGGATAGGGAGGCCGTTAAACTCCCCGGCAATGAGGTAATCCCCCGTCCCCCATCTGGGTACCGGGTTATGTTTCTCGCCTTCGTTATGCGAGGGTTTTCGTATCCAGTCCATGACTTCCTTCGTGGACTGCTCTTCTTCTATGGGGTTCAGCTGCATCATCTGTCTCCCAATTCTCTTCTCCACATTGCTTGTTTTATCACTTTTTGCGAGTGCTGGCTTGGCATTGAGCCGCACTTTGGCCTCTTCCGGAAGCTCTATTCCGTGAAGAGGCAATCTGGTTCGGATGGTGTGTATCCCATTGGGGGTTTCATCATCTCTCTTAGTCCCAATCTGCTCTTCTTTTCCTTTTCCATGTCCGAATCTGTCCAGTACTGGCGGAGGCGATGGTTTTATATCCGCGACTCCGTAGTGCCCAGGAAAGATTTTGGTCTTGTTCCCTTTGACCCCTCCCAAATGATTGAGAAGAAAAGGTCTTGGAAAAACCAAATCTTAGACGGTGAGGTGGCAGAGATAGAGGCCCTGTACCGTTGGGTGGAGGATCTCCAACTGATTCCTGAGAAGGAGGTGAATGGTGTGGACATCATCCGGACGTTTCTTGAGCGTCGGGTGCAGCCTCTCCAAGCGAGGGCGCACCCGATGTTTCTTTATTCTAGGCGCCGTGATCCGACTAGGGTTTCGAGTGAGAAAATCTCCGAGGGGGATCTTGACTAGGCTCTTCGCGCGCTGTTGAAGTTCAAGGCCGACGAAGAAATCCCGGGGAAGTCGCTGACTCCTCCCTTTTCTTCGACGTTGGTCGTACCGAAGGTGTAGATTTGCGCACGTAGTGCTCCCCCCCTTTTTTTGTCGGCTCTGTATTTGTTTCCTTTGTTTGCTAACAAAGTTCCTTCTGATTTTGTAGAGCTTCAAGGTGCCGGGGATGGTACCACCATTGCCCTAAAGGTATCCGAATGCCCCGGATAATGAAGTGGTTGATTCCGTGTCCGAGCTACCGTCAGCGCGATCTCCAGCGGAGGATGCCGACGAGTCGAGTGAGGACCATTCGCGCAAGCGATCACGGAGCTCCAGCGAGTCTTCGGATGCCTCGACTCCTCCGACTCCTAGAAACCCTCTGGGCCTTGAGCGTCATGATGATGGTCATGGAGGCTCTTCCTCTCCTATTCCTGCCATTCCTGTGCGGGCTGCAGCGCCGCACCCGCCAGCAAAGCGGAAGAAGGAAGAAAAGAAGGAGGAGAAGAAGGAAGAGAAGAAAGAGGCTCGTAAGTTTTCTTGTTATACTGGTGTCCGTGTTCCTTCGTGATTTTTGCACTTGTGCTGAGTGGTTTGTATGCAGGCAATCCTCCCATGATTCCTCCAGTGATGGTGAACGGGAGATGATGGGGGAGTCGAAAATTGCGTCTCCTCCACCTCAAACGGTGGCGACTTCAGGTGACGCGCCTCCGGATCCTCCATTGCAGGAGGTGCAGGTGGTTGCGCCTCAGAATTTCGCAGGCGGTCCTTCGGGGTCGTCATCAGAGCATGTAAGTTTTTCCGGCCTCATGGGGGGAGCCCCCGAGTGTCTTCGTGTGCGAATCTTGTTTTTACTCCTTTGTGTTGGGCGTAGCCCCCAAGCCCTTTTCTTACTGACATTTCTTTTTCTGCAGCCTTTTGTGCAAGAGGCCAAGCGGCTTGTGCAAGAGCGCCTGGTGCTGGAGGCGAACCTTCGACGGCTTCAAGGTATCTATCTGACTTTTCTCTTATGTATCCTGGTTTAGTTCTTTGACACTTGTTTGTTTTGAATGCAGAGGAGCATAACAAGTCTCTCCGTGAGGTTGACGCTCTCAAGAAGAGCCTTGGTCAATCGGAGCAGAAGGCCGGAGCCGCCGTTGGTGCAAAAGAACGCCTTGAGCTAGAGCTGACTAAGGCAGCCGAAGCGAAAGAGCGTCTGCAGCAGGAAGCCGCAGATCGTGAGGAGCAGCTGGCCACGGTTGCGGCTGTCCGTGAAAAAGAGGTGGCGACGAAGCTCATGGCTGCTGCCAAGGCTATTTCGGGTGAGTACTAGTTTTGTACTTTTTCTTTTCCTTCGGGTCTTCTTTTATGTCGCTTTTCTTCATGTCTTTCTTCTTTTTGTCTCAGATGCCGCAGGCATCGAGTTCGACCGCGGTGCTCTGAAGCACGGTAGTGCTCTAGATGATGCCACTGCGGCGGTCGAAGACCGCTGCAGCACCGTCGTCAACTCCCTTGCCAAGGCGAAAGAGGTCCTTGGGCGCTTCTACAAGGAGCTTGTCCCGAAGGGCGCAACCCTTGACGATGTGGATGCTCTAGCGGAGGCTGTGTCAGCCGAAGCGCCTGCGGTGTACAAACGCAAGCAGAAGGGCATCGGCGCGTCCGTCGGGCTGGCGATGGCCATGGCGGCTGGAGCGGAGCTGGATCTGCCCCAGATCACTTCTCGGATGCCGACGGCTGCGGATGGATCCGAGGTAGCCTTTGCTGCCTATTCTGCTCGCTGCAGGCGATATGGGCCCAAGCTCATTGATTTACTGTCTGAGTATGCGCTGCGGCAGCAAGGTGGGGCCAAAGCTAGGCAGTCTGGTTCCGAAGCGACTCAGGCTCCTGCATCTTAGGCGTAGTAAATGTAGGCTAGTTTGTAGTTTGTTTGTGTTGTAAATATCTTGAAGAACACCATCCTTGTGCCACATAGTGGCTTCAATGAATTTCTCTGAGTTGTGCTCCATCCTTGGCTGAATGTTTGTGTTCCTTTCTTTTGCTGCCGCTCTAGGTTCCTTCGGGTGCTGACCCTGTTGACGCCCCATCCGCAACGCCGTTGCGCCCATCCTTGGATGATTCCTCGCAGCTTACTTTCCTTCGGGATCGTGTGCGCAGTCTGGAGAGGGAGTTGCTCGGGCTACGCGGTCATGCCGACGTTTGGAAATCCAAGGCAGATCGTGGCGCAGCCAGAGAGGAGTACTTGATGGCGGAGTTGGTCCGTCTGTCCGAGCAGCTGCAATGTAAGTTGTTCTTTGGTCGAGCTGTAGCTCTGGTCTTCGGGTGAGCCTGTTGGCCTTACTCTTATTTTGTCCGATTGCTGCAGGTGCAAATCTTGCTCCGAGGGAAGAAAAAGAGCGTGTCGCTGTTCGGGTCAATTGCTTGACTCAACAGGACATGGAGGCCGGCGGCTTCTTTTGGATGGATCGTGATCGCGCCATAGCCCTGGCGACGGTGCAGGATCGTGTTCATCAAGTTTCGCGGGTGCTCCGCCAAGTACAGACATCGCTTTCCTCGGTGCTGTACGTCATGTTCCCTTTGGATGCCGCGCCAATAAACCTTGCGGGTCATCTGTCGAAATTTCGGAACGTAAGCAATGTCAAGGAGTTGGTGCGTCAACAGCTTGTCGCAGGAGTGAAGGCTGCGTTGTCCCTTGTGAGGCTGCACCGGCCTGATGTGGATTTGGCTGCCGTGGCTGCTGGGCCACCTCTTCGCCCTGATGGTAGCGAGTGGGACATGCGTCCGCATTACGCGGCTGTGAGGCAGTATGCCGAACAGATTGTAGATTTGTTTGAGCAGCGTGCCCAGGTTATTCTTCAACATAGGTAGTACCTGTAAAAAGAGAGAGATGTAAAATTTGTATATTTCGGCTGGGCATGTTGTGCCCTTTGTTGTAAAGGTTTGTTTGTATGTGAGCACGCAGTGCTTCAATTGGATACGTGTCCTTTTCTTTTGCCTGACGTTGTCAGCTACTCAGGTGTACACGTTTGGCCCTCAGTCAATGAAATCGTGAGGTGGGGGGAGCCCCCGAGTGCGTTTGTAGCATATAGTATAATTGCAGATAATAGTCATACGAAGTTTTGGGGCGAGACACTTAGCTTTATTTATATCGTAATGGAGGAGATACATTGTTCGGCTGAGTAGCCTGCTTGGCTGGAAGCCTTATTGAAAGTAAAAGAAGGGGGTAGGTTACTACGGATAGAACCGTCGCAGGTGCGAGATATTCCATGGGTTGGAGTATGCGACTCCAGACTCCACATGCTTGAGGCGATAGGCGCCACCTGGGATGACTTCGGTGATGACGTAGGGTCCTTCCCATGGCGACTCGAATTTATCCGGTCGCTTTTGCTTGAGTCGCAAGACGAGGTCTCCTTCGACGAAGGACCTTGAGTGCAGCCGGCGGCTGTGGTAGTTGCGGAGACTCTGCTGGTACACCGCTGATCGAGCTGCTGCTATATCCCGTGCTTCGTCGAGTGTATCGACAGCGTCTTCGAGTGCAGCCATGGATTCAACCTCAGTGTAGGCAACGACCCATGGGGCCTGGTGGCGTACTTCGGCTGGTAGCACGGCTTCGGCTCCGTGTACCATGAAGAACGGTGTGTAGCCGGTGGAGCTGTTTGGCGTAGTTCGTAAGCTCTACAGGACGGAGGGTAGCTCCTTCGTCTAATTTCCAGCTTTGTGTTCGAGTGAGCTCATCAGGCGCTTCTTGATGCCGGCTCCGATTAGGCCGTTGGCCTTTTCCACTTGTCCGTTCGTTTGCGGGTGTGCCACTGAGGCATATGTGATGTTGATCCCAAGGCCTTCGTAGAAGTCCTGGAATTCTTCGTAGATGAAGTTCGATCCGTTGTCGGTGATGATGCTGTGTGGTACGCCGAACCTGTAGACAATGGACTCGAAGAACTTGACGGCAGTTTTGCCTTTCTGGTTGGTGACCGGCATGGCCTCGGTCCACTTGGTGAATTTGTCGACCGCAACCAGGAGGAAGACGTGTCCTCCTTTCGAGGATTTTGGCAGTTTACCGATCATGTCGAGGCCCCATTGAGCGAAAGGCCAAGCTATAGGTATAGGTCTGAGCTCGGACCCAGGTGCGTGCGGTTTGTCGGCGAACCGTTGACATCCGTTGCATCTTCGGACGATGTCCTTTGCGTCGCTCATGGCCGTCGACCAGTAGAATCCTGCTCGTAGAGCTTTAGCGACAAGGGAGCGGCTGCCTGCGTGGTGGCCGCAGATGCCTTCGTGGATGTCTTGGAGTATGGCCTTGCCGTCGTCGATGGTGACGCACCGTTGAAGTATACCCGTGATGCTGCGTTTGTATAGCTCGCCGTTGATGACGGTGAAGGCTTTTGACCGACGAGATATGCGCCGGGCGTCTGTTGGGCTGTCAGGCAATTCTCCAGCTATCAAGAACTGGAGGTATGGTCGTGTCCAAGCTTCTTCGACTGCCATGACCTGCATCAGGTTGACCATAGCGACCTCTGTGTCCAGTTTCTCGGGTCCTTCATGTCCTTCGGGTAGCGTAGCCCCCGAGTGTTCTGATTCTTCGGGTGATCCCTTGGGGAATTTACGCTTGATGGATGGCACGCAGATTTGTTCGAGGAACACACCTGGTGGCACCTTTGCGCAGGTGGAGCCGATGTTGGCGAGTCTATCGGCTTCCTCGTTGCTCTCTCTTCCAACGTGCCGAAGTTCGCAGCCGTCGAATTCTCCTTCGAGTGCGTTGTAGAGCGCGCGATACGCGGTCATGTTTTCGGCGTGTGCGTCACACTCATTCATCGTCTGCTGGACGATGAGGTTGGAGTCACCGTAGATGACCAGGCGCATTGCGCCGCATATCTTTGCCATCCTCATGCCATGGATGAGGGCTTCGTATTCGGCTTCGTTGTTGGAGGCCCTGAATTTCATCCGAAGGACGTACTTCATCTTGTCACCCTGCGGGGAGGTCAGTATGACCCCTGCCCCTGCTCCGGCTTCGCGCTTGGAGCCATCGAAATGCATTGTCCAAGACTGCGACATGTCTGGGGTGTCTGGCAGCTGTAGTTCCATCCAGTGCACCAGGAAGTCCGGAAGGACTTGAGATTTGATTGCGTGTCGCTTCTCGTAGACGATGTCCAAGGGTGATAGTTCGATGCCCCACAGGGCCACCCGTCCTGTGGCCTCTGGATTATTCAGGATGCTGTTCAGGGGTGCTTCATTGACGACCATCACCTGGTGCTCCTGGAAGTAATGGCTCAACCGTCGAGCCGTCATGAACACGCCGTAGGCTAGCTTCTGGTAGTGAGGGTACCTCTGCTTTGTTGGTGTCAGTACCTCGCTGAGGTAGTAAATTGGGCGCTGGACCCCGTGGGTCTTGCCTTCTTTGGGTCGTTCGACCACGAGTACGGTGCTGACCACCTGATGTGTGGCTGCTATGTACAGCAGCAAGGGCTCGCGCTCCTTTGGCGTGACCAAAACGGGCGAGGTGGAGAGGATCCGCTTGAGGCTTTCGAATGCGTCGTTGGCTTCTGGTGTCCACTCGAACATGTCTGCTTTACGCAGCAGCTGATAGAATGGTAGGGCCTTCTCGCCCATACGGCTGATGAACCTGCTTAGCGCCGCTACTCGTCCTGCGAGCTGCTGGACGCCCTTGAGGTTTTTCGGCTTCTCCATCATCATGATGGCTTTGATTTTCTTCGCGTTCGCCTCGATCCCTCGTTGAGAGATGAAGTACCCAAGAAGCTGACCTGATGGGACGCCGAAGGCGCACTTTTCGGGATTGAGCTTGATCCTGTAGCGATCGAGGTTGTCGAACGTCTCGCGGAGATCGTCGATAAGTGTCCTTGCCTCTCTGGTTTTTATTACTATGTCGTCGACATAAACTTGGACATTGCGACCAATCTGGTCCTTGAGGCAGGCCTGCATGCATCGCTGGTACGTGGCACCCGCGTTCTTTATCCCGAAGGGCATTGTGTTGTAACAGAATACCCCGAACGGTGTGATAAACGCCGTTTTCTCCTGATCTTCGACCTTGAGCCGAATCTGGTTATAGCCTGAGTAGGCATCGAGGAAGGAGAGTTTCTCGCAACCTGCAGTCGAATCGATTATCTGGTCGATCCGTGGAAGAGGGAAGTGGTCCTTTGGGCAATGCTTATTTAGTGACGTGAAGTCCACACACATCCGCAGGATGTCCGTGTCCTTCTTCGGGACCATCACCGTGTTTGCAAGCCACTCGCTTTCTTTGATTTCCCTGATGAAGTCTACAGCGAGCAGTCTATTGATTTCTTTGCCGATAGCTTCGGCTCGTGGCTCCGACAGTCTTCGGATGGACTGCTTGACTGGCTTGGTGTCTGGAAAGACATTGAGTGCGTGCTCGGCGAATTCCCTGGGAACTCCTGGCATGTCCGCAGGACACCAGGCAAAGATTTCCCAGCGCTCACGGAGGAATTCGACGAGCGCGCCTTCCTATGCGGTGCTGAGGTCATTGGCTATCAAGGCCGTCTTGGAGGAATCCGTCGGATGGACCTGTACTTTTTTGGTGTTGACGGTGGAGTCGAAGGACATGTCAGGTGCGTTCTGCCTTGTGACTAGGGGTAGCCCATTGTCCGTCACCTCGCGGAGCCTTACCAGCTCATCTTGCATGCCGAAAGACTGGGAGATTTTGTTGAAATTCCTGTCGCATTGGTCCGATCGGGTGAAGCTCCCATGGACTGTGATGACGCCCCTTGGTCCTGGCATCTTGAGTAGTAGGTATGCGTAGTGTGGGACGGCCAGGAACCTTGCGAATGCTACACGCCCCAGGATGGCGTGGTATTGTGACGGCCAGTCCACCACTTTGAATTCGAGTCGCTCCTGCCGAAAGTTGTCTGGCTTCCCAAAGATGACGACGAGTCCTATTTTGCCCAGGGGGAATATGCCCTTTCCTGGTACAATGTCGTGGAACGTTGTGTCTGATTGCTCCAGGCTGCATTGCGGGATCCGCATAGCTGCCAGGGTGCTTGCGAACATTAGGTTGATGCCGCTGCCACCGTCCATGAAGACGCGACTCATCTCGAAGCCTCCGATCTGCGCCTCCAGCACCAGGGCAGCATGACCTGGGCGAGGGATCTGGCAAGGGTGATCCGCGCGAGTGAACGTGGTGCAGGACTCCGATCCGCTGAGGAACTCAGGGATTGCAGGTGGAGTTGCCACGACCAAGTTGATTTGTCGGGTGATTTTCTTCTGCATCCTGTTTGTGGGGCGTCCCTTCTGGATCATATTTAATGCTCCCTTTGGTGGGGGGTATACGACCCCGGCGTTGTTTTGCGCTGGTGCGACTGGTTGGTTTGGGCCTCCAATAGGTGGCGGAGGAGGAGCTCCGTGTGCTATTTCTCCTTGCGCGGGTGCGTTTCCGAACGCAGGGATTGGGGCTTGTTGCCTCATCTGCGCCATGCTTTCACTGAGTTTCTGGAACTCGTGGCAGTCCTTGAGCATGTGACTGGCTTTCTTTTTGCCATCTTGCTTGTCGATGTAGAAGTGGATAGTGCATGGACCTGAAAGTTTTTCGAATGCTGAGGGTCCGTTGTCGCGATCGCAGCGTTGCCACGATTGTGATGATCGTCCGCTGTCTCGGAGATTTCCTCCGCGGTAACCTCCGCTGTTGCGGCTGTTGTCGTTGCGGCGGTCGGCGTAGCCAGCCGCGACCATGTCGGGTCCGTCGCGGTCTTCGTAGACACGTGATCTCCTCTTGCTGCGGCGTTCTCGCCTTCGGCCGTAGTCATCTTCTTCATCTGATTGCGCTCGCTGGATGCAATCTTCGTCGTCTGCCCAACTGTTGGAAATTTCCATGAGGTGGTCGAGTGTCTTGGGCTTGACACGCCCAAGTTCTTCCTTGAAATCTTGGCGCTTGACGCCGTCTCTGAAGGCGTCGATGGCCCTCTCCTCGGAGATATGCGTTGTGGAGTTCTTGGTGGTAGACCAACGTAATATGTATGAGCGAATAGATTCCCCCGTTCTCAGAGTGCAGGCTCGCAACTCTTCGATTGAGGCAGGCCGCTTGCTGGTACCCTTGAAATTTCGGATGAAGCTATAAGCTAGCTCCTCCCAACTTCGGATGGATCCTGATGATAGGCTGCTGACCCAGACCCGCGCCGCGCCTGTCAGCTGCAGCTGGAGGCATTGCATGACGGTTTCTTTGTTACCGCCGTGCAGTTTGACGGATGACAGATGATCGCTGAGCCAAGATTTTGGATCTTGCGTTCCATTGAACTTCGGAGTATCCGAAGGAAGCTTGAAATTGCGTGGCATATTTGTTCGCTGAACAGATCTGCTGAAGCATCGAGCTCCACAGAGTTCTCCTTTGTCTTCATCCATCTCGGACTCGGACGAGCATGCGCGTTTGGCTCGCGCTTTGTCGATTTTGCGCTGTGTAAGAGCGTCTCTGGCGTCGTAGTCGCGTTTATGGAGATGCGAGATCTTCTTCCTTCGAGGAAGGTCGTGCTCCTCTTCCTCTTCGGATGAAGGGGTGGGGATACGGTCGCGCCTGACTGGAGCTTTCTTCTTCGGCTCCGCAGGAGCGTCTTCGTGGAGCGCGGCTCCAACGAGTCCGAGTCCGATGAGTGAGGACTTATGCATGGCTCTTTTCGGGTCCCCCTCTGGAGGTTGGTGGGCCGCGAGATACGCAGTGGCTGCCAGGATCGCAGCCTGCGGTGTCTTCGGGATGATGTTGCTGTCAGCATCCATATCCATGAACGACGTGTGGAGAGTTCGGGTCACATCACGGCGTTCCTTGGGATCCATGTTCTCCACCCGTGAGCGATGCTTGTTTCCCTGATTTCCGTTCGTGCTAGAGCCGGGTGCCATGGCGGAGAGCGCAGCTCGTCGCGCGCTGGACTCAGAGGCTGCTTGCTTGCGTTTATCGAGCGTCTCCTGCATCTTGACTTGCTTCTTGTGCTCCTCGATGAGGAGGTAGTGGTATGCCATCAGTAGGTCGCGTGGTGAATCCACAGGCAGGGCCATGTCGCCTGCGATGGCACGACGTGCCTGTACCCATCCTTCTTTGCTAAGTTGGATGACGTGGCCGTTTTTCTCCCCTTCGGGTGGGGGGGATTGGCTTCTTCTGTTCCCGCCGTTTCCGTCCTGCGGGTTGGGGTTCGTGTTGGGTGGCGGGTTGGGCGTTTGTTGATCCTGGATGACCGCGACGCATAGGTAGCGCTCATAGATCGGTTCGCTGCTGCCGCAACTTTCGGGTCCGGAACCGTAGGTCCCTTCATCCGAAGGTGGATTGCACAGATCGGAGTTGCAGCTGCTGCTGCTGTAGAACTCATCTGTCGATGGTGACGTGCGTAGCACGGGGTGTGGAGCCCACGAGGCGGGCCTGATTGATGGCACGGGCACCCGCTCAGGAAGGCGGAGGGTGCCAGTTTGTCCCACCTGGAAGCAGAAGCTCCCGAAAAAAATCTCGAGTCCGTCGCCTACGGGCTCGAAATCCTTCATGGTGGCCGGTGAGTGGGCGGTGAAGTCGAAAGTCCCGAAGAGGAGGTGATTCTCCGTCGCCGCGGAGTTGTAGATCGATCGGTTTGGGACCGTCACGATCGCACAATCAGCAGCCCCGATTCCCACAGACGGCGCCAAATGACGAGGTTTAATCTCATCAATGCCCATTGTTATGGACTTGGGTTTTGGAGAAGATGGGGATGCTGGAGATCGTGGCACGGTTAACAGACAAGCAACCAGGGGACACAAGATTTACCCAGGTTCAGGCCCCCGGAGGGAAAACCCTACTCCTGCTTGTCTTCTCTTGATTACGGCGGAACCGAAGGTTACAGGGTGCGCAGATTCGATCTGGCGTGGAGGTGCGTGCGAAAGTATGAGTCGACAGATCTAGGACGTGCCCTCCTGGCCTTTATATAGACTTAGGCAGGTCCCGGGCATAGTCCTAGTCGGTTACAAGTTCTAGGGTTTTGCCCCTTTGAATTTCCTATCTGTGCTAGTCTTGCTCTCCAAGGATCTGAAAGCGTCATGGGCCTTGGCCACCCGAAAATCTTCATGGGCCAACGTATATCTGTTGTGGGCCTTCCTTGGGCTGGACCAGGTATGCTGAAGTCACGTACCCGTAGGGTATAACCATGTCAACGATGACTGCCGGGAGGTTTCGGCCGCGGCCCTGTTGGCAAGGGCCCTGCTGCCGTTGATTGTTGCACGTTAGGAGCTGAAGAAACGGGGCGATGCACATTAGGGGTTGCTGTTTGTTGCGGTGCATTAGGAGTTGTTGTTTGTTGTGATGTGCTGGGAGTTGCAGTGTCATGCAGCGCATTAGGGGCGCTGTTTGTGTGGGCTGGTTTCTTCTTTTTGCGAACTTTGTTCAACTGCGCAAACTCAGATTTCATCTCCCTGATGTGCCTACGAGCAATAGCTTCTGCCTGATCTGATTCACTAAGAATTTTTGCCATTTGCACAAACGATCTAGACAAATTTGCAAACCTTAGCTTCTGCCGAGACTGTTCAGGCATCACATCATCTTGTACCTGCTCAGCAGGCAGCACCACATCCTCAACTGCTCGCTGAGTCCACCGTTTAAGAATGAACCTTTCCGGTAGTGCATCAATACATACATGTGTGAACACTTTCAACACATGGCAGCAAAGGATACCATCACGCTGGTACTTGCAACAATCGTAGTTGAAATGCCCAGCATTTGCATTAACCATGTAGGTCCTAGAGCCATAAGGGTAGCACTTGACATTGTTAGGAACCAACAAGTACATGTTCTGCCCTTGTGCTTTCACATTGTAGCGCCCAATAAGCTCGAATTCCACCATGAACCTCAAGTAGATGTCCCTTGTGTAAACAGCTAGTGCATGCTTCTCTATTGGGAATGGGGACCATGGCCTCACCTCAAGCTCATCCGTCCGGTAATCATTGCAGCCCTCTCTGCCCAAAATCTTGGATTGAATCTTCTAATACTGCCTTACAAAGTGCTTGATAGAGTTCTGGGGATTGATGTACCTTTTTAGGACAGCATTGAATCCCTCACTCCTTTGAGTTGACTGCAAGAAAGGGAAGAAGCATTCCCTGAAATAACATGGAATCCATGTATGAGCATATTTTTTAACCAAACAAAATTTTCATTCCCGGAAAATCCCCACTTCACAACCATTGTTGCCCAAGTTGCTTCGAACTCTTCAACAGTCATGCTCTCATCAATGCACTCATTGAACTCCTCAGCTAGACCAGGATGACGCCCAAGGAAGGACCCTAGCTTCTCGTTGGCTTTTTTAATCACGTGCCAACGACAATTTCTGTGCACACTATCGGGGAAAATAGCTTTAATTGCATTCTTCATAGCCCAGTCCTGGTCTGTGATTATGTTGGTGGGCTGCTTCCCATGCATTGCTTCGAGGAACTGTCTAAAAAGCCACTTAAAGCTGTCCTCTTTCTCATCTCTGAGAAAACCACAACCCAGCAAAAAAGACTACCCATGCCTATTTATGCCAATAAACGGCGCAAAAGGCATGTTGAAACGATTTGTACAGAAAGTTGTGTCAAACGACACACAATCGTGATATGCTTCCACATAAGCTTTTCTTGCCAAACCATCAACCCAGAATATATCTTCAACTCTATTCTCTAAATCAAAGGAAAATTTGTAGTAGAATTCAAGGTCTTTTGCCTGTAGCTCTTTGAAGTGCTCAAGTGTTTCACCAATGTCGAACTCTTTGTTTTCACTCCTGAATTCAGACCGCAAGTTTGATATTGTCTTGGGTCCATATGGTACAAAATCATCCTCGCCATAAAATTCAGACATGACCTCCATCATGCGACCTGCACATTAGAAAAACAACTTAGGAGGATGCCCTGAAACAACTTAACATAATAGCAGTAGCAAGTTAGCTAACATTCAGAAAATCCAACTTAGTAATAGTCAGACGTCACAAACCTGTTTCCAAGTTGCAATTATGCAGACACTTCAGGAACTCTTTCTCGTCACGGGGGATACCCCTATGCGATCTCAAGTACTTCACAAGCGATGGACTTTCTATCAAAGGATTATTGTGTTCAGCGATGAAGTAGGTCACCTGCCACTTGTTATAAATGAGTTTGACGAACATTCTAGCTGGGCAATTTGTTTGTTTGATACTTTCCCTCTTGCGCTTAACCCCAAATTTGCTGCTACTTTTTTTGATGAATCACTCTTCCGAGCTTCAACATTGCCATCATCAAGCTGAACAGGGCTGATATCTTCTACAATAGTCATTCTCTCCTGTTGCTCCCCCTCCTCCTCCTCCTCCTCTGTTTTAGGCCTACGAAACTTGTTGCACACAAACTGTTGTTTAACGATCTGATATGTGTTTCTCCCTTCTGAGATGTGTGAGCTTTGATAAAAAAATCCAGCTTGAGAGCATAAGCATTATAATGTGCTTTTGCACTCGAAATTGTGTCAAACCTCATCGCTAGGAAAGGCTCCTGCGGACTGGATGCAACTTCCTCGTTCATGCCAGCTCCATCAACATCACCTTCCCCCAAGTTAGGGTAGGTGGTCGAATCCGTAGGAATAGTAGACGCGGGAATACCATGGTCACCAGCAGGGGAAAACTCTCTGTTATGTTGAGGGCCCTACCACTTTGTTCATCAGACTGACTGCCAAGAGTCGCTGCCCTCTCATCAACCGCTGGATCCAGAGATTCTCCAACAAACTCTATTGGACCTGCCTGAGTGAAGTATAACGGCTCCATATCAGGAACATCACCATCTTCCGTAGGGGGGCATTAAGATCGAAAGTTGACATCTGATACAAATAAAACGCGACGGTTAGGATTTTCTTTTGTTGCCTCTGTAATCTGTTCTTTTTTTCTACATGCACATCCATGCTATTTATTTTTTCTGGATACTTTACTGATTTTGGTTCATGTTTCATAACTAACTTGGTTCTTTTTTATAACTAAGTTGGTCCCTTCTACATAACTAACCTGGTTCATTTTTTCTTACCAGATTATTGCACAGGAGAGAGGATGGTGTGTGGAGGCAAAGAAAATCAAATATGCAAAAATCCAGAAGGAGCTACCAAAAGGATGAAAAAGTCAAAAATGACAAAACCTAATCAGCAAGTTGAAAAATTCACATGAACCCCACAAAAAAAACTTTTTTTGTTGCACACTGTTAGAAAGCTTCTTTTCTGCTGTTCACTTTTGGTGTCCTTTTTCTGCCCCAGGCATGATCTGGGGGATCTGGGGGATGGCTGTGCTTTTTTTTGTGGATGATGTTCTTGAATTTGTGTTTGATTAGTGTGCAGGATTTTGTGTTGGATACTTTTCTGAGATAATGGGATGGGGAGATGGAGAGGGGGAGATTTTTACCTTTTTTCAGAGCTAGAGGAGTTGCATCTGGGGGGATTTCTTCTGTCTCTCTGTCCTCTCTTTTTTCAGAGCTAGAGGAGTTGCATCTAGGGGGATGGACAACTGGGAGGAGATCTGGGTTCTTTTACTTGCAAGAAAAGAAGATGGAGACGATGGGTAACCTGGGTGTGACAGGGGGGTGTTGTGGTGTTTTTGTCGTTCACCTGGTTGTGATGGGGCTGGCTGTGACGGGGGGCGCAAGGTGGGACGGGGGGTGGGATTTTTCGGGCGAGTGCTGCCTAGTACAGACGGGCATCCGGATGCCGGCTAGCGTAGTCCATTAAAAAATGGTAAAAATATCAAAATAAAAAGGAAAAAGTGGTACCCATCTCCCCCATCCTTGGATATATGGCGGCGACAGAGACGACGACGATGGCGGCGCTGGCGGCGGTCTTCCTCTCCTTCGTGCTCTGCTTCTACACCTTCCTCTGCGCCAAGCGCTCTAGGGGAGGCACGCCGCCATCACCGGGAAGCGGCGTGGTCGCGCACCTGCGCTTCCTGCTCTGTAGCAGGGACGAGCGGACCCGGCGTCGGCAGCGACGGCTCCACCGTGTGGTACTATGACGGGCCCCTGGACAACGCGTCCATGGCGTCACTGTCGCGCAGGGAAGTGACAAAAGGGAACACCGTGCACTACGCGGTCTGCATCACAGAGCTGCCCACCGGCGAGGCGGCGCGTGTGTTGCTGCGCTCCACCTGCTCGCTCTTCCGGTGCCCGGCCGTCGACGCGCCGCCTCTTCCGCCCACGAGAGGTAGGGAAGAGAGGGGAGGCGACGGCTGGAGGGGGGTCACCGGAGTGCGGTGGAGGCCATGTGAGAGAGGAAGGGTAGGGCGGCCGTGTCCATGGGAGAGAGGGAGGGGAGGGTGGCAACTGACATGGGAGAGAGGGAGTAGAGGGCGGCGGCGACAGAGGCAGTGCCTCACGATGGGGATGGGGGAGATGGGTCAATGGTGTCCCACTTCTTTTCTTTGATATTTTGACTATTTTTTAAGGGGGGTGAAGGGGCCGTAGTGTAAAACATATTTTTTGAGTTTTTTAATTCAACTGACAAGTGGATCCCATGCCACATCATCAATTTAGCCTTAACAAATGGACCCACCTGACACGAATTAGTGCATTTTGCAACAACTCGTTTCCAATCTGATAGTTTTTTGCGATTTAAAGGTCGACTGGTATTATTTGAGAAAATTGACATGTAAATTGGTAGTTTTATGCTAACAACTCCACCGAATGAGGTAGTACTCCTTCTGATTCATAATAAGTGTCGTTAGTTTTGGTCGCTGGATCAACATATGTCTCTTGGTTAACGATGCATATATACTAGTGTTTTTTTAGAGGAACCATGTATTTTATTTAATCTGGAAAAATCAAGTTACAATAAACAACACACATAGAAATTAAAAAAATCAGGATAAAATGATTATATTTCAAATCATATGATGTTTTGGCAGGCTAAAATAGGCTATCAAAACATCTTATAAATTGAAACCGTGGGTATATAGAAGGGAATTTTCCTAATACTCCCTCCGTTCTAAATAGAATATCGCATCTAAATATACATGTATGTGTTTCAATATTTATACATATATATAAATTTGGGCAAATTTGCGAGAACAGGGGAGTAATATATATTAATCCTCATTGTGCAAAGACTCAAAAAGAGATCCAAACTTGCCACATTAGGCATATAAAACCTCTACCCCACCGAGCCGACGTTCGGCGGCGGTGCATTTAATACAGTAGTCGGTCATCTTGGCCTTCTAGGCCCTGATGGTTTTAGCAACGGTGGTGGTGGCGCGGGGGGGGGGGGGGGGGGGGGAGGGGGTGGCAGTAGGTGCGTCTGCCACAGGGAATGGCTGTGGCGTCTTACTCTTCTGCTGAAGATGGCCGACCTGGCTGGTTGTGATGTTTCATCCCACATCTAGCACCGACGGCGAGTTGCGGAGGCGTGACTGCCTTGAAAACCGTGCTGTGACCCCGACCATGGTGAGCGATAGCGGCGTCTTCACGTCGTTATCTTGTTGAAGGCATCACTGCTACAACTACCTTCTACTTACTCGTTCTGCTCTGGGAAACCCTAGGCCCGGGTTTTCTGTATCATAATGATGGCGGTGCTTTGGGCGTCACTCTGCCTCCTGGGGGCATTGTTTTTGGATCAGATATTGGATGGTGGAGGTAAGAGGTGGGGCGAAGTACATCTACCTCGTCAATAATGGCGAGCCTCGGCGGCATGGTGCAACGGCATCTCGGTGTTGGACGTGCCACGATGGACTCACGTAGGGAGGAGGCGATGTCTGGTGCAGTGGTGTCATCGATGGCAGACATTATTAGGTTACAAACCTTTTTTCGAACCTCGGCAATGCCTTTGGTTGATAAAGTCGAAAAAGAGGTGGACAATGTGATGACCCAAATAATAGGAACGTTTATAGGACTAATTTGTGATGAGTGTTTTTGCATAGTATGCATTTTCAAAAGCATGAAAATTTTAAAACTCTATTATAAAGAGTTACAAGTGATTGAGATTGAACTCTACTGTTGAAGTTTGACTTAGGTCAACACTAGGATTTGAATTCAATTTTCAAAGTGAACTTGCCAAACATTAGGAATTTAAAATGACTTTGCATAATACATTGAGTTGAGCACTCAAACCACACAACACCTAGATCAATGTGACTATTGATTTAAAAATTTAGGTTTGAATAATTCGAACTTAAATTCATATATTCACAAGTAAATTAAATAATTCACAACAATATAAAGTAAATAAGACAATGTTATGAAAGGAACCTTTATTGATATCAATATTGAGAAGATTCTTTACAAAAGAACATTACAGAGAAGTAAACCTATTACAAACTACAAAAATAAAAATAAAGGGAAAAACCTAAACCAAAACCCTATACTACACTATTATCCATTTTGCTCTTCTTGTTTTTCTAGCCCATCTTGACCTACAAAACAAATAAATACAAAAACAAACCAAGTTTGGTTTTAGAAATGTTAGATCCACCAAGTGGTGAATCCATTTGATGTAGAATCTATTGGGAAAGGTCCAAGAACTTGTCCTAAACCTCACCAGTTTGAGGTTTTTAGCAAAGAAACAAAGCAACAACAATGGACCTTATTCCAAAAGTACCATGAGAGAAACACTAGGGAAGTAAATACATTAGGAGTACTAGTCCACAGTAGCTGAGACAAAACACAAGCCAATAGCCAAGACTAGCTAAGTAGATAACCATATGACAGTAGAGCAACACATTTACAAGATCAAAGTACCAGGTCACACTGAAGGATCACAAAAACAACAGCAACAGTAGGCAGAACCATTTAAGTCAATAGCTAGCCAGCAAGGAAGCAACCATATTAACCATGAAAATAAGTTAATACAAATCACCAGCAGTTTAAGTAATGAAGCAAGGGAATAATAGTAAGAATAAACTAACATAATAGAAATGACAGCAAGTAAGAAACACACCTCAAACTTAGGATTCTTTTGTAAGAATCAAATGCAGCTAATAAACATTTGCAGTTCATCAAGCTACATAAGAAAATTGTTAGAAAATCATATGAGCAACAAATTCAAGATCACTATTAGTACTAAGAACAATACTAAATTCTCAACTTAAAAGCAAATGTTTTTCCTAATCTGCCAAGGTAAAATTACCAAAATTCCCCTTAACCGTCATGCCACATTTAGCATATGACATAGGCTGATTAGGGCATTAGAAGTTAAGCTAGAGAGGTGGTATAAGTAACTTACTCACTGCATGCAAACAGTGAGGTGTCAACACTAGGTGAATCCAAGAGTACTATAATAGCACCCTAGACCCAACCCCAGAGCTCACAGTCCTCAAAGCACAACTCATTAAAACACTCTCATGACAGGGATTGAGAGAGAGAAAACAACTTTCCACACTCACTGAGAGAGAGAGACCTAGAGAGCAGAAAGGAGCAAGAACTTGAGCAAGGAGATGGAAGAACTACATCAGATCTTTCTCAAGCCCACTTTTGAGTCTTCAAAGCTTTTATAGCTAAACTTTAGCATAAGATTAGGCAGAGAGAGTAGTAATTAAGGTAGCACCTCGACTAGCTAGGGCTAGCATATGTGCATCTCCATTGTTGGAGGACACCACAAATCATGCCACTAAACTAGTTTGGCACAATCTAGTACATATTAGGAAACAACTTAAGAACTTAAGCTTTACATCTACATTTCCTTCCCTTGATAGGATCATATGATCACTTAAGGAAGAAAAGGTAGAGGAAGATAAGAAGCTCTAAATATATTAAACCTACATAAAGAAGTAAACCACATCTAATCAACACACTTACATTAAGACTGAACCAAAGGTTCAAAAGTAGCAAGTAAACAACAACAAGATTACTTAATGAAAACACATATAAGATTACAAGCTTGGATGAGTATCACAACCAGAGATACTATAAGTAACCAACTAGAAAAATATATTAAGGAAACACAACTTAACCTAAATAATCTACTTGAGTTGTGGATTTTGACCACTCTAGTAACTACTCCCTCCGTTTCAAATTATAAGAAGTTCTAGCTTTTGTGAAACAAATGTATCTAGACATATTTTAGTGTGTAGGTTCGGAGTGAACCACACACTAAAAGGTGTCTAGATACATTCAGTTCACAAAATCTAAAACATCTTATATTGTGAAATGGAGGGAGTAGAACCAAATTACATGCTTAAGATACCAAGCAACATTGAAAATAACATTAGAAGTATCAGAATAGTAGCTAACTAACAATAAATAGGCAAGCATATGCAGTATTCAACATATACATGTGTGTACCGGTACTTAATTAAGCTTGGAGGTAACCTAGATAGCATACTTAACCCTAAGCCAGTACAAGATCATCACTATAGAACTAGGAAAGACCTAAGAGAGTGTTAACTTTAACTGAAGCGAGTGTCACATACACTAAAATTCAGTAAAGTACATAGACCATTTACTTAGAAGTAGTAATCATGTCGAGTAATAGGAACCTAACTAACTACCTAGAGCACTCTAGAATGATCTAGAACATTCTAGAAGACATAGAACAAACCATGACTAATAGCTAGTACAGTAGAAACCCTAGAACATGTAGACTAGAAGTAGAAATAGTTGTATAAAGGGAAGATGTGTAGTAGAGAGAGGAAGGGGAGAAGAATACCTATGTGAATCACATTGGAGCTTAGATCACCGGAGCCGGAAAGGAATATGACAAACCCATGCGGCACATGGAGCGCCCTGTGATGGGGTACCTCGACCTGCGCCAGCCCATGTGGTGGAGAAAACCAAAAAGGCGCATAACACCGTCTCCATAGCGTGGGAGCACCGAAGGAGCGCTAGAGCAGGCGACACCATGAAGCCGAAACCCTAGGGTTAAGGTTGCACGAGACCATGAGAAGTAGAGCTAGCCAAATGTGAGCGGTGGGAAGGTAGAGCATAGAACACTGTCTTGATTATGAGCCATGGTGGTGACAAAAGTAGACGGGAACGACCAGAATCGACAACGCGACACCGACGTGCATTCGCTAGAGAGAGGGCACACGTGAGGCAGAGTGCGAGCGCGTGAGGGTGAGTAACATAGGTGAGCGGATTAGGTTCGATCCAAATGTTTCGGCTGGTTTTGACCGTTTGGTCTGACCAGTGGGGCCATGGGCAATTTAGTAATTTCACATTTGTTTATAAGGCCCGTTTAAACAAAAATGACCCTAGGAATTTTCTAAAAATAAATTAAAAATAGTTCAATTAGGGAAAAATGCTAGGATTCTAAATCCTATTTTTCTGGAATTACCAAAAATATTTTTGATAGGATAAAAATTCCAAGTGAGTTGTTTGAATTAATTAAATACCTGAAAAATGAGTAAATATACTAAAAATGCTTATATGCTAAATAATATTCCTAAAAATGAGGAAATATTATTTGTAACCCAAAAAACTCACAAACTTAAATTTGAAGAAAATTTATATAATAGAGATATATGAAAATTCTAAAGTGAAATTCAAATTAAACCCTAAAAGGGAAATTCATCTAAAATCACAAGAATTCAAAACAAGGGGATTTTAAAACAATTGAGTGAACACATTGTATAGCATAAATAGTTGCATCAAAGCATATTGGTTTTTCAAAGCGTTGTCTTTATCGAATAACGATTGCTTTTTATAGAACCCGATGTCATGGGTTAACTCGAACCTTCAGACTACATTATCTCACAGTTACCAAGCAAGTTCAACCTTTCATAGAATTGGCAAATTCAAGCTTGCACTTGAAAGTTATATATACTTAGCAAATACTTTTTCAAAAGTATAACACATATTCCTACAAAAGCAAATATTGTTTTTTAATGAAATCAATGAATAGAAGGTAAATGAAAACCACAATGAGAGATGTTGTTGGAATAGATTCCATTGTACCAAGAGAATTTAGGAGTAAAAAAATGTAGTTAGCTATTTCAAGGCACCGTACAAACCGTGTTGGCCAAAAATCTTGGAATGGGACGAACAAGTCAGAAGTTTGCTTTGTTCCGTGCAACTTCAGATGAATAAGTTGGATGTATTGCCAGAGGAATTACAATGGGTGGAAAGGAGGTAATTCCATAATGTCCATCTTGTTATGCAAGATGACAACTTTAGTATCTTCTAAAGGATATCATTTCATCAATGGTCGTTGATCGGGTTCAGTGCAAATGAGGGGATATGGAATTAGGTAGAGCTCGAGATGACTTGGAGAAACTTGTTAACATGCCACACACATAAAGAAGTGTGTTACAACAATAAGGTCAGAGACGTTTGTGGGAAAAGTAGCGTACCTATCGAGAGTGTATAAAACGTGTCGTGATACTCCTTATCCGAGAAACAGATTGCGAGTGCATCGTGGAAAGGAAGTTAAGAAAGTTATAACAAACCGTGAAAACTATCATACATAGTTTTTCTAGATTAAACTTTGAAAAGAAACCAGTTTGAAAACCAAAAAGGAAACCTGGATGCTTGAATCCATGGTTGCACAACCAATTATAGAACTTACTGAGTACGCTCGTACTCAAATTATCTTCTTAAATCCTTGCTAGACTATGAGCATATCGAGACAAAGGAAAGCCTTATTCACTATGAAGATGAAGAGGTCTATTACGAGGAACCGGATCTTTCAAGAGACATTGAAAGAGTAGAATATAGTATAGAATGTGGAGCAGAACCAGAAGACATGGAAACAAAACAATAGTCTTTAGAATAGTAGCCAAGCAACATATACTTTCTTAAATAAGTTGCTGAGCTCTAGTGGCATTCAATCTAGTGATGCCATTGCTACTCAAGTTAGTTAGTTTTAATTTTAATTTTTGAAAAAGTCCTCAATAGACCGATGAGGATTTTGAAACATTTGTATAATTTTGTTTGAATATAATGAACATGTAAAGTTGAGGATCAAAAATGTTTTTGTTGTACCACTCTAAGGGATGTGATATTTGCGAGATGGTATTTCGTGAATATTATATCAATGACTTGCGCACTACATCATGTAGTGGATGGGTCACCGGTGACAATCTATAAGGAAAACCGCCTGAAAACCATATAACTCAAACACACCACATCGGCCCTAGTGACCAAAGCCGGCATCTAAACACCTCAACACAACACGGTGGAGGAGAACATACGGAGCCACGGTGCAACATCCACGCCGACCCGAGGCCGTACCCAGACGAGCCATCGACCAAATTGCCCAAGCAACCAAAGACGTCACTCTTAACACCTCAAACACAACACATCCGCAGAGATAAACTAGATCCGCCACTCTGACATCCACGTTGGCTGCAGGGATGCGCACCGCCTAGCCGAAGACGAAGAAACGCCAACGCTGACCAGATGGAAATAGCTAGTAGACTCCAACACAAGAAATGAAGGGATGATGCATCCAAGGAGGGATCAGCGACCAAGAGTGCCACCATCAACCAAAGTTGGTGCAGGGTTTTCACCTAGAGATCACCAATCCCAATGCCGCGTCTGCCTGTCCATCATAGTCGAGGCTTCCCAGCAACTCACCTCTGCCAACCACCAAACTCACTCCACTAATCCCTCCAACCAGCGAAACATCCAAGGCGAGGCCTCAAGAGGGAAATGATGCAAGAGCCTTGCCCTCGCCCAATCCTGTGTGGAATTTGGGATATTTCCTGGAGAACCCAAGTAGAGTAGCGAGATCACCGCCACAAAGATGCCTTCAAGAAGTATGTGGTGCCATCGGCGGTCCCGACAGGCATCCAAGACAAGACTTTCACCCGTTGCTGATCCGCAAGCCACATACCCACCCCCTCGAGGACCGGCCATCCCACCGTCACAAACACACGCAGACCACCAGCCTAACGCGCCTGACAATCAGAGGCCATGATGCAGCTCAGTAGTAGAGCTTCGTTGCGAGACCCCAAGAAGAAGGTATGATGAGCACGACAGTAAGTTTTTCCTCAGTTATGAAACAAGGTTATCAAACCAGTAGGAGCAAGGAAACAACTCCAAGGTGTTGCTAGCAACTTGGAATCCTGCACAACACAAACTCAAGACTTTGCCCCAACTTAAAGTGAGGTTGTCAATCTCACAGGTTTGCTTAAAACAAAGGATTAAACATATGGTGTGGAAGGTAATCGTTGCTTGCAGAAAGTAAACAGTAACAGTAGATGATGTATCAATGGTAAAGATTGGACCGGGGTCCACAGTTCACTAGAGGTGTTCTCCTTAAGATAAATAACATAACATGCTGGGTAAACAAATTACAGCGGGGTAATTGACAGGACTAAGCAAGGCATAACAATGCAATACTAGACATTCATGATCCTATGAGATTTGATTGGGCATTACAACAATATACATATACCGCCATCCAACTGCATCTATGACTAGTAATCCACCTTCAGGTTATCATCCGAACCCCCTCCAGTATTAAGTTGCAAGGAACGGATAACTGCATTAAGCAATGTGTGTAAAGTAAACAATATAATTGTTCCATGAACAAAAGATTGTTGTTTTCTCCCTAGTAGCAATAGCACATCTACAACCTTAGAGATTTATGTCACTTCCCCAGATTCAATAGAGGCATGAACCCACTATCGAGCATAAATACTCCCTCTTTGGAGTAACTAGCATCTACTTGGCCAAGATAGCTACTAGAAGCGGAGAGCATGCAAGATCTCAAACAACACAAACATGATAGAATCAACAATCAATACAACATGATAGAATCAATAATCAATCTGACATAGTAATCTCAATATCCATCGAATCCCCGCAAACACAACACGCATGATTACAAATAGATGATCTTGATCATGAACGGAGGTCACAAGATCTAAACATGATAGCACAAAGGAGGAGAAACATCCATCTAGCTACTGTATGGACCCAAGTCCAAGGGTGAACTACTCATGCATCACACCGGAGGCTGTCATGGTGATTAAGAAGGCCTCCGGGATGATATCTCCCCTCCGGCAGGGTGCCGGGAAGAGCTTCAAATCCCCCGAATCTAGGGACGATGGTGGCGGCGGCTACAGACTATTTCGTGGAGATAGGCGAAGAGGCAAGGCAGGAGGGCGGCCAGGGGGCCTACACCCTGTCCAGGCGTGGCCCAGGGTGGCCCGCGCGTGGGGGGGGGGGTACGGCCACCCTGTGCTCCCCTCCGGTCACCCTTCGGTCTCTGTGTTCTCCTCGGTGAAATAGTGACTTTGGCTTTTGTCCCGTCCAATTCCGAGAATATTTCTTTTCTAGATTTTCTGAGACCAAAAACAGCAGAAAACAAGCAACTAGCACTGTGGCATATTCTCAATAGGTTAGTCCCAAAAATGTATAAAAATACCTCAAAGTGTAGACAAAACATAACACAGTTGATACAAAACAAGCATGGAGCATCAAAAATTATAGATACATTTACGACGTATCAAGCATCCCCAAGCTTAACTCCTTCTCGTCCTCGAAGTTCTGGGAAAGTTTCCAAAAAGCTTTGGGAACAAAGTTGAACTTCAGCACTGCTTATCACCCTCAGTCGCAAGGACAAGTGGAGAGGATCAATCAGATTCTGGAGGATATGCTTAGAGCTTGCGTCATCTCTTTTGGCATGAAGTGGGAGGAATGCCTCCCATATGCTGAGTTCTCCTACAACAACAGCTTCCAGAAGAGTCTGAAGATGGCACCATTTGAGGCCCTCTATGGTCGCAAGTGCAGAACTCCGATTGATTGGTCAGGTGCAGGAGAAAGAATCTGGTTCGGCCCTGACATTGTAACTCAAGCAGAGGAGAAGGTGCATATCATTCTGGAGAACCTGAAGATTGCTCAAAGTCGTCAGAAGAGCAACTATGACAGGAAGCACACAGATATGGTGTATGCCCCGGGTGATCTCGTCTACCTTCGTGTCACTCCAATGAGAGGAACACACCGCTTCGGTATCAAAGGAAAGTTGGCTCCTAGATACATCGGTCCTTTCAAGATACGTGGTAGAAGAGGAGAAGTTGCTTATGCCCTGGAGCTCCCGGAAAAACTCAAAGTCCATGATGTTTTCCACATCTCTCAGCTCAAGAAGTGCTTCAAAGATCCCGGCAGGACCATGGATCATGAGCTAATCGATCTCCAAGAAGACTTGTCTTATCAAGAACACCCCACCAAAATCCTTGAGACCGCAGAAAGAAGGACTCGCAACAAGTCCATCAAGTTCTGCAAGGTGCAGTGGTCACACCATTCTGTTGATGAAGCCACATGGGAGCGTGAAGATGAACTCTGTGCCAACCATCCTTCTCTCTTTGTGTCTTCTTTTTCTTCCTAGAATCTCGGGGCGAGATTCCTGTTTAGTGGGGGAGAGTTGTAGCATCCCAGTTGTCTAACACCTGTAATGCTCCTTGTTATAATAATAAAAAGGGCCACTTCCAACATATAATTGTTGCATCATCACCATGTCATGCTCATGTCATCATGCCACCTTGCATTTGAGCATCATACAAAACCTGTTCTTGTTTGGCTCTTATCTCATGTGCACTATTAATTGTATTTGCCTCTTGATATTGTATTTGGCTCTTGATATATTGTTAAATGCCCAAGTTGAGTTGGGGGCATATCTCTTTTGAACTCCACCACTTTTCTTTCACCACCTTATAATTCCACCATCCAACTAATATGAGCTTGGCATTTTATTTGAGTTATCTCTAGCTCATGTTGGTTGGTTGGATTCCACCCATAATCTTTTGCTTGGCCTTTGCCCACCTTTCGGGAATGCAAGGAATAATGCCACATGGATTAATGTTGTTTTCACAATATAACTACATGGCAATTATTGTTTGCATGGGCCATGCAAGTGCCACCTTTTTCTTGTCTTTGGAATGTTATTTGGTTTTGCTTGCATGGATCATTTCTCCTTTGTTTAAATCTTGTTTTGGCTTGTAGTTTCTTCACATCCTCTACCTCTCCAAACCCCCTATAGCTAAACCTTAATCCCCATACCCCATGCATGCACATGTGATCATGTGGCATGCACAAACCTAAATCCCACCTTCCTCTCTCTACCTCTCTTCTTTTGTTCTTGCTTGGTCTTTAATTGGCGCATGCATGATTCAAAGAATACTATCCATCTCTCCCTCTCTCTCTCTCTTTTCCTTGTCTTGATCTTGTGTGAACTTGTCTAGAGCATGCATGAGCAAGTCAAGTACCTCTTGTCCCTCTCATCTTATCTTAGTCTTAAACCCTCTAATCTCCAAAACCCTAATCTACCATACCCCCCTCTAAGCAAAAACCCTAAACCTACCCATGCCCCTAATCATCCTAGCTAAAAACCTAAACCACACCTATTCTAATCACTACCCAAAGTACCCCTCTCCCTCTCCTCTCTAGCTAACCCACCCCTAAACATAATCTAGCATGTCCACATGGTCACCACGCCCTAGCTACCCCCACCCAAACAACCCCAACTCGAGCTCCTCCCTCCCCTCTTATCTCTCTGCCCAGCTGCCCCACACCGAGCTCCTCGACCTGGCCAGCTGCAGCCCCCACCTGCCAGCCTCCCCTCCCTAGCTAGACCTGCCCAGCCCGTGCCTGCCCTACCCTGGCCCCATGCCATGCACGTGAGGAGGAAAAAGGTGGCACCGAGGTCACCTTCCCCTCCCCCACGCAAGCCACACCGCCCCGTCCTTATCTACCCCAGCCCCCCCTCTCTCTGCTCTCTAGATCTGGCCGAGGCGCCTGGCTCTCCTCTCCTCCCTCTCCAACACGCCCCCAGCTCCCTCTCGCCGGCCACCGCAAGCACCACGTCTACCCCCCTGCCCCTCGTCGATCCGGCTCACTAGCACGTCCTGGGGGAGCTCGAGGACACTGGGAGTACCCTCCTGCTTCACCTGGACCGCGCCAACGAGGAGGAGAAGGCCTGAACCGTCGCTGCACGCCGGGACGCCCACCGGAAACCCTAGCTCGCTGGGCCTCTGCTTCACCGACGACCTGCTGCTCGCCGACCCGATCCAACTCCACCATCAACCTCTAGGTGAGCCCCGATACCCCCTAGACACGGTCCGCTTCGCCGCCGTCGCCGGTGCTCGCCGGGCAATTCGTCGAACGGCCTCTGTGCGCCGGCGTCGTGGTCGTTTCTGCTCGCTCCCAGTCGCGAACACCCTATCTAGCATGCTCCCACCTAACCGTCACCTACCCCAAACCTACCGCAGTGGCTCAGGCCCTCTGCGCGAGCCAGCGATCGAGAGATCGATCCCCCACCGCGCCGCGCGCGTCGCGCGAGCGACTGTCGCGTGCCCCGTCAGGTTCAGAGGAAGAAGTACAGTACGCGCGTGGTCGTTTTGCACCTACACCCCTCACCTTTTGTCGCGCCAACCCGCGGTCCAGCCTGGCCCACTGTCGGTGTCTTTGGCGCTTTTGCAAAAAGGCTCCCAGGTTATCTGAGAAGCAACCCGCGGCCCCCCTCCTTCTCAGACTCTGGCGTGTGGGTCAGTAAGCGCCTGGCCCCACATGTCTGTGACCAGGGCTAGAATAGGCTGGGTATAAAAAGCTTCCAGAGTCTGTTTTAAAATTCAAATCTTGTTTAAATTATCTCAAATCCCAATATATTTCAGTCATAAATAAATTTTCCAATATTAATCCAAACAATACAAATGATATATGTTTTGAGTTCAGAAAAATGAGAGGATTTCAAATATGCCATTCAATTTGCCTTTTGCACATTTAAAATTCCAAGTTGAATTAAATTACCACAATTGCCACTAGAACTTAAATAATTAATAACTTTTATTTTATAATTCCAAATTTAACAAATGATATGTATAAAATGTTCAGCTCGACGAGACCTTTCTGTTTATGCTATCCATGACTTCAATTGCAGCATGCATCATATGAATATATAGCAAACAGCAACTGTTATGACAACAAAACGTGATCCAAAACCCCATTAAAATGTTAATACTTGTCTTCCACACCTCACCATGCCATGCTACCTTATTGCCATGTTAATTGTGCATCATTCATCATGGCATGATTGTTTGCTTGACGCATCTTATTCATATGCTTGTGCTCTATATTCATGTTGGCCTTGTTTGTTTGGTTTTTCTCGGATAGACACTGAGCAGGGGTTATATCAAGAGAACCAGGAGCACTACCCAGATCCGTCCCTCGCTTCAACTGAGTTGCCAGGCAAGCACTTCCACATGCTTGCATACATACATTACCTATTGCCTCTATCTTATTCTTGCATCATTGAGTCGCGATTGCATTAAATGGAATCCCAAGTATGCATAGCCTTTACTTTTAAACCCCACCAAGCTTGTTCCTCCATCCCATGAGCCATTACTATAGGAGTTGTCTGAGCCATGCGAGTCGTAGAACAGCATGTGTAGGGTTTGTGAGTGTCTGATGGATAACGAGGTACCTAAACAACTTAACCTGAGTAGTGATGGGATAACTAATGAAAGTGGCACCGGTGAGCAACATCTGCTATTTGGTTTTTCCTGCTCACTTGTGTCCCGTAAGACCCCGAGTACTTGATTCCTGTTCCTTGATTTATCGCGCTATCCACATCCGGGAGGTATATGGGACCCCCCTGAGCCAGAGCTTGATTCCGTCTTATTTCTTGGGGCCACAAACTAGTTTGAGGTTTTATTTACTATCCTGTACTTATGCCATGCTACTTCTGTATTTACTTTTGTGCGAGGAGCACACTGTACTGTTTAGGTAAGCGTAATGTTTTCGCGGTATCGACAGTCCCCGATTGGGGATCTGCTGTCGTTTACAGCCATTGTCGCAAACCTCGGGTCCGTCTCGAAGTCAGCTAACTTTGTTGCGGGTGTACTCCAAGGGGTGGCCCCCTGAAATATTTCTGAATCCTGTGATTGTTCAGTCGTGAAAGCCTCGTTGGGTTTTGATTTGGTTTTTCCGAGGTTGATCGAGCGTGTGTTGCTATTGGTGCACCCCGGCCGGGTAAAACTTTCTGAAAGCCGTGTCCGCGGTTATGGACGACTCGGAGCACAGTTTCTCGATCATAGACAAGCATAACTAAAGTACCACTTTAACCTGACTAAGTAAATTGACTAGTAAATAGTGCAATACTCATGGAATGGTTAATAAAATTGCCAACGGATGGGGGGTTGTTCGTCCGCTTCCTCGTTGGTAAGTGAAGAGGAGGATGGATCTGATGCAATTACTATTATAACTGTTGTCCTTAATTCACGGACATCCGTCTATCATTGGTTAGGCGGATGGTTAGCGTTTATCTGTAGAACTGCTAGGGTTTATCTTTCGCTGCAATTGTGTCACCCCAGGTTGTGTCCCCTTTAGAGGCATTAAGTCTTGCTGAGTACCCTTAGGGTCTCACACGATAAATTATTGGTTCAGATGAACAGGTACCCCCGCAGGACGGATACTGGGTGGAAGAAGCCGATGATGTGGGCAACGATCGTTCGGTGTAGAGATTCCGGGAACGGGGATCCATGAGATCTGTGGTTGGGATGTGCTTACTTCTATGGCATCTTATGCCGATTTGCTTCTTATCCGTACTCGGATTTTGTTTGCCGCTTCCGCATGATACTCTGATGTGTGTTGTATGAGGAAGTATCCTAAAATATTAGATCTATCTAGGTCATTTGAATCTTGCTTTATGGCGTTGCTATAATTTTCTTTCTTTCTAGATGGTATGGCTCTGATGTACTCTTGTATGGTGGCTTGCATACATACCCACTTGTGTATGTAGTTGATCCCTTCGCCTGCCGATTACGCCGCCCGTACAGGTCCCGTTGAGATGGTAGTGGTTGGGACGGCCGAAAGGTCTACCCGTGAGTGGCTTTTGGGGCCCCACCGTACTATTTCAACCACTACCGCTCATCCAGGCTTGTATCTAGGAGCGTAATTCACCGAGGTAGTTACAATTGGTATCAGAGCCATCCCGACCTTCAGGGTTTCAGCCAAACGGTCGTTGTCAGTCTAGCAAATATTTTGGTAGTTATGTATACTAGGGAAAAACAAAACGCGAGAGTAGGACTGCTTCCACTTTTCTTCTTACCCTCCCACCCACCCTTTTCTGGTAAGGAAGTGCAACGTTTTCAATCCTCTTCTCAAAGTTCAAACTAGGATTCACGTGTTCTGGGTTTCCGTAGTACCATAGGTTGTGTGTGTGTGTATGTGTGAAATCCCTTGTCTATCTGTTGCATCCAAGTTGTTATCTTATCTGCCTTTGGTTATCAACTGTTGGTACATTCCATACCGACAGGCTTTGGCAAACCGACGCAATCTATCTTCCTCTTTGTATCCGACGCTATCTTGTTTGGGTTGTTCGTTCCGTAGTTAACCATCTTAGGTTTCGTCGTGAGAAGAAGGGGTTAGGATATGTGTTCCACTTGTTCATGTGCGGAGTAATGATTTGAGTGCGGGATGGAGTCGCGACCATACCACTACTCTTATCATTCGCTTTTGTATATTGAATCGGTAGAGTCACTAATCTTGATTCGTTAAGTAATTTTGCGCATCTATTGGTATTTTAATGCCGAAATTTGTGGAAAAAATTTCTTTGATATATTTGTGTACCACACTCCTTTTCAGTCGTGTGCGATATGCTTAATATCTTCTAGGTGCTTTGAACTTTGTTGATATTTTAATATCATCTCAGTAAATTGTATCCTTTAATCTTGGTTAATTCCATCTTGGTACTATTTTGGATTATTATCATCTTCCATTATAGTACTGACTTGAGTTTATATCAATGACAGGATGGCTCCACCACGTCGTACCGAAGAGGACATACCTCCGGAACTGGGCTCCGCGCTGTCAAACATAGCTAATGCTTTGGCAGCAATGCAAGAGAACCAGCAGCGCTTTGAGGAGAGTGTCAGAAGAAACGAGTTTGCTCCACTTCCTCCACCTCCCAGGCGTGGAGACATCAAGAGCTTCCTCAAGTTCAACCCTCGTCAGTTTGATGTTTCTGAACGACCTCTGGACGCAGATGATTGGCTGCGTGAGATCTCAAGGTTGCTCGAGACTGCTGATGTTCCGGAGCAGGAGTGGGTCAAGTGTGCTACTCACCTTCTCAAGGGAGATGCAGCTCTCTGGTGGGAGAACTACTTGAAGGCAAGCTGCACTGGGTTCCATCCTACTTGGGAGAGGTTCACTGCAGCTTTCAAAGAGCAGTTTCTGTCAGAGATTGTAATGGAAAGGATGAAGGAGGCTTTTCTCAACCTGAAGCAAGGAAATGATAACGTCAACACCTACATCAGGAACTTCATGAATCTCTCTCGTTATGGTGGTGATGAGGTATCTGATGACAAGAAGAAGCAGAAGAGGTTCAGGCAAGGGCACAATGCATCGATCAAGTATGCGATTACTCATGCAAGGCCGGCATCTTTCCTGGAACTACAGCACACAGCCCTGCAAGAGGAGGCAAGCAGGCAAGTGTTTGAGGAGTCCAAGAAACACAACAGAGATGCATCAAACTCTGCAGTTATGGCAACTCCTTCTAAGCGGCGTGTCTGGGTTCCTAACACCCCACCATCGCTCCCGGCTCCACCAAGACCTGCAAGTTACGCGCCAAGGCCACCAAACTTCACCACTGCGGCTCCCAGGGGCTACAACCACCACTACCCTGGAGCGCCTGGCGGAGTCCCTGGCTACTCTGCTCCACGTCCAGCTGGTGCCTGCTTCGTGTGTGGAGATCCTGGACATCAAAACTGGAACTGTACGATGAAGAACAAAGCTCTCCCTCCACCCCCGCCAAGATCTGCAACAAGCTCTCCTTCGGTTCGTGCACCACCACCTCGGGCTCTCAACATCAACACCAAGCCCGGGTCTGCGGTTGTTCGTGCCAACTGCGTCAACGCCTCTCAAGCTGAGCTCGCACCTGGAGTTGTGATGGGTATGCTTTTCGTTAACTCAGTCCCTGCACGAGTTCTCTTTGATTCTGGTGCATCGCATTATTTTGTTTCGATGAAGTTTGCAAGTGAGAATGGGTTAGCGTCAGATCCTCTTCCCAAGCGGTTAATGGTTCTTTCTCCTGGAGAAAATATGGTAGCATCTAAAATCAGTCATGGCAATCAAGTTGAGATTGGTGGCTCTTCATTCTTGGCTTCTTTAATTGTTCTGGGCAATTCTGACATTGATGTCATCTTGGGCATGGATTGGTTAACGGCAAATGCAGCTGTGATTGATTGTGCTGAACGCTCAGTGTCTCTGAAGATTCCTGAAGGCCATATAGTCTTTTCTCCAAGTCTGACTCCTGCTGTCCAGCTCTTCTCCTTGGCAGCTCTGAATAATGATGCTATGGAAGCTATTCAGAGTGTACCAGTGGTCTGTGAGTTCCCAGATGTCTTTCCTGAAGAGTTGCCGGGTATGCCTCCGGATCGCGAGGTTGAATTCGTGATTGAGCTTGAACCTGGAACGGCTCCTATCTCCAAGCGGCCATATAAAATGGGTCCTTCTGAGCTGGCTGAACTCAAACGACAACTTGATGAACAAGAGAAGTTGGGTTTCATTCAACACAACACTTCTTCTTGGGGTAGCCCAACAATCTTTGTGAAGAAGCGTGACAGAACCGATAGGCTATGTGTTGATTACCGGGCTCTCAATGCTAAAACCATCAAGAACAAATATCCTCTCCCACGGATAAATGATCTTTTTGATCAGCTGGCAGGAGCTGTGGTGTTCTCTAAGCTGGACTTGAGAAGTGGTTATCACCAAATCAAGATTCGCAAAGAAGATGTGCCAAAAACAGCTTTCACCACCCGCTATGGCCTGTATGAGTACACGGTCATGTCTTTCGGTCTCACCAACGCACCTGCTACCTTCTCGAGGCTGATGAACTCCGTTTTCATGGAGTACCTTGATAAGTTCGTCGTGGTCTATCTGGATGACATTCTGGTCTATTCTAAGTCCAAGGAAGAGCATGAAGAACACCTGCGGTGTGTCCTAAACAAGCTTCGTGAGAACCGCTTGTATGCAAAGTTCTCAAAGTGTGAGTTTTGGCTGCCTGAAGTAACCTATCTTGGCCATGTCATCTCTGCCAAGGGCATTGCAGTCAACCCGGAAACTGTGAAGACAATTGTTGAATGGCTTCCACCTGCTAATGTCAAAGAAGTGCGGAGTTTTCTTGGTTTGGCTAGCTATTGTCGTCGCTTTGTTCAGAACTTCTCGAAGATAGAGAAGCCTCTTACCGATCTCCTCAAGAAAGGCAAGAAATACCTGTGGACTCCTGCTTGTCAAGCAAGTTTTGAGACACTCAAAGAGAAGCTCACTTCCACGCCAGTCTTGGTTCCTCCGGATACCTCTAAGCCTTTCCAGATATTTTGTGACGCCTCTTTACAAGGATTGGGTGCGGTCCTGATGCAAGAGAAACAGGTGGTTGCTTATGCCTCTCGTCAGTTGAAGACGCATGAGATCAACTATCCCACACATGACCTCGAGCTAGCAGCAGTTGTCTTTGCTTTGAAGCTATGGAGGCACTACTTGCTTGGTAACCGTTGTGAGATCTTCTCTGACCACAAGAGTTTGAAGTATATCTTCACTCAGCCTGATCTCAACCTTCGGCAGAGGAGATGGATTGAAGCAATCAATGACTTTGATGTGACCATCAACTACACTCCAGGCAAAGCAAACGTCATGGCAGATGCGCTTAGCCGCAAAGCTTATGTCAACAACCTCATGATGGAAGAACAGCAACCTCTCTTGTGCGAGGAATTCCGTCAGCTCAACCTGGAAATTGTGGAACAAGGGCATCTCCTGAACCTTCTGGCTACTCCTCTCTTGGAAGAAAAGATTCGCTCTCGTCAGCTTGGTGATCCGCACACCAAAAAGCTCATCTCTAAGCTTGACCTTCCGAAGTATGAGTCCTTCCACGTTGATGATCAAGGCACGCTCTTCTTTGAACACCGGATGTTTGTTCCAAACTACCCGGGTCTGAGAGACCAAGTTCTTAAGGAGGCGCATGATTCGGTTCTTTCTATCCATCCTGGCAGCACAAAGATGTACATGGACTTGAAAACACAATACTGGTGGCCTGGGTTGAAACGGTATTGTGCCAAGTATGTCTCAGAATGTGATGTCTGCCGCAGAGTGAAGGCTGTCCATCAGAAACCTTTTGGTCTTCTACAACCATTGAAACCTCCGGAATGGAAATGGGAGAAAGTAGAGATGGACTTCATCACTGGCTTTCCAAGGTCGCAGAAGGGCAACAATGCAATTTTTGTTGTCATCGACAAGCTTTCTAAAGTGGCTCATTTCTTCCCAGTCAAAGAAACAATTTCTGGAATTCAGTTGGCTGAGCTCTATATCAACAGAATTGTCTCTTTGTATGGGGTTCCACTTGAAATCAGTTCAGACCGTGGGAGCATCTTCACCTCAAAGTTCTGGGAAAGTTTCCAAAAAGCTTTGGGAACAAAGTTGAACTTCAGCACTGCTTATCACCCTCAGTCGCAAGGACAAGTGGAGAGGATCAATCAGATTCTGGAGGATATGCTTAGAGCTTGCGTCATCTCTTTTGGCATGAAGTGGGAGGAATGCCTCCCATATGCTGAGTTCTCCTACAACAACAGCTTCCAGAAGAGTCTGAAGATGGCACCATTTGAGGCCCTCTATGGTCGCAAGTGCAGAACTCCGATTGATTGGTCAGGTGCAGGAGAAAGAATCTGGTTCGGCCCTGACATTGTAACTCAAGCAGAGGAGAAGGTGCATATCATTCTGGAGAACCTGAAGATTGCTCAAAGTCGTCAGAAGATCAACTATGACAGGAAGCACACAGATATGGTGTATGCCCCGGGTGATCTCGTCTACCTTCGTGTCACTCCAATGAGAGGAACACACCGCTTCGGTATCAAAGGAAAGTTGGCTCCTAGATACATCGGTCCTTTCAAGATACGTGGTAGAAGAGGAGAAGTTGCTTATGCCCTGGAGCTCCCGGAAAAACTCAAAGTCCATGATGTTTTCCACATCTCTCAGCTCAAGAAGTGCTTCAAAGATCCCGGCAGGACCATGGATCATGAGCTAATCGATCTCCAAGAAGACTTGTCTTATCAAGAACACCCCACCAAAATCCTTGAGACCGCAGAAAGAAGGACTCGCAACAAGTCCATCAAGTTCTGCAAGGTGCAGTGGTCACACCATTCTGTTGATGAAGCCACATGGGAGCGTGAAGATGAACTCCGTGCCAACCATCCTTCTCTCTTTGTGTCTTCTTTTTCTTCCTAGAATCTCGGGGCGAGATTCCTGTTTAGTGGGGGAGAGTTGTAGCATCCCAGTTGTCTAACACCTGTAATGCTACTTGTTATAATAATAAAAAGGGCCACTTCCAACATATAATTGTTGCATCATCACCATGTCATGCTCATGTCATCATGCCACCTTGCATTTGAGCATCATACAAAACCTGTTCTTGTTTGGCTCTTATCTCATGTGCACTATTAATTGTATTTGCCTCTTGATATTGTATTTGGCTCTTGATATATTGTTAAATGCCCAAGTTGAGTTGGGGGCATATCTCTTTTGAACTCCACCACTTTTCTTTCACCACCTTATAATTCCACCATCCAACTAATATGAGCTTGGCATTTTATTTGAGTTATCTCTAGCTCATGTTGGTTGGTTGGATTCCACCCATAATCTTTTGCTTGGCCTTTGCCCACCTTTCGGCAATGCAAGGAATAATGCCACATGGATTAATGTTGTTTTCACAATATAACTACATGGCAATTATTGTTTGCATGGGCCATGCAAGTGCCACCTTTTTCTTGTCTTTGGAATGTTATTTGGTTTTGCTTGCATGGATCATTTCTCCTTTGTTTAAATCTTGTTTTGGCTTGTAGTTTCTTCACATCCTCTACCTCTCCAAACCCCCTATAGCTAAACCTTAATCCCCATACCCCATGCATGCACATGTGATCATGTGGCATGCACAAACCTAAATCCCACCTTCCTCTCTCTACCTCTCTTCTTTTGTTCTTGCTTGGTCTTTAATTGGAGCATGCATGATTCAAAGAATACTATCCATCTCTCCCTCTCTCTCTCTTTTCCTTGTCTTGATCTTGTGTGAACTTGTCTAGAGCATGCATGATCAAGTCAAGTACCTCTTGTCCCTCTCATCTTATCTTAGTCTTAAACCCTCTAATCTCCAAAACCCTAATCTACCATACCCCCCTCTAAGCAAAAACCCTAAACCTACCCATGCCCCTAATCATCCTAGCTAAAAACCTAAACCACACCTATTCTAATCACAACCCAAAGTACCCCTCTCCCTCTCCTCTCTAGCTAACCCACCCCTAAACATAATCTAGCATGTCCACATGGTCACCACGCCCTAGCTACCCCCACCCAAACAACCCCAACTCGAGCTCCTCCCTCCCCTCTTATCTCTCTGCCCAGCTGCCCCACACCGAGCTCCTCGACCTGGCCAGCTGCAGCCCCCACCTGCCAGCCTCCCCTCCCTAGCTAGACCTGCCCAGCCCGTGCCTGCCCTGCCCTGGCCCCATGCCATGCACGTGAGGAGGAAAAAGGTGGCACCGAGGTCACCTTCCCCTCCCCCACGCAAGCCACACCGCCCCGTCCTTATCTACCCCAGCCCCCCCTCTCTCTGCTCTCTAGATCTGGCCGAGGCGCCTGGCTCTCCTCTCCTCCCTCTCCAACACGCCCCCAGCTCCCTCTCGCCGGCCACCGCAAGCACCACGTCTACCCCCCTGCCCCTCGTCGATCCGGCTCGCTAGCACGTCGTGGGGGAGCTCGAGGACACTGGGAGTACCCTCCTGCTTCACCTGGACCGCGCCAACAAGGAGGAGAAGGCCTGCACCGTCGCTGCATGCCGGGACGCCCACCGGAAACCCTAGCTCGCTGGGCCTCTGCTTCACCGACGACCTGCTGCTCGCCGACCCGATCCAACTCCACCATCAACCTCTAGGTGAGCCCCGGTACCCCCTAGACACGGTCCGCTTCGCCGCCGTCGCCGATGCTCGCCGGGCAATTCGTCGAACGGCCTCTGTGCGCCGGCGTCGTGCTCGTTTCTGCTCGCTCCCAGTCGCGAACACCCTATCTAGCATGCGCCCACCTCACCGTCACCTACCCCAAACTACCGCAGTGGCTCAGGCCCTCTGCGCGAGCCAGCGATCGAGAGATCGATCCCCCACCGCGCCGCGCGCGTCGCGCGAGCGACTGTCGCGTGCCCCGTCAGGTTCAGAGGAAGAAGTACAGTACGCGCATGGTCGTTTTGCACCTACACCCCTCACCTTTTGTCGCGCCAACCCGCGGTCCAGCCTGGCCCACTGTCGGTGTCTTTGGCGCTTTTGCAAAAAGGCTCCCAGGTTATCTGAGAAGCAACCCGCGGTCCCCCTCCTTCTCAGACTCTGGCGTGTGGGTCAGTAAGCGCCTGGCCCCACATGTCTGTGACCAGGGCTAGAATAGTCTGGGTATAAAAAGCTTCCAGAGTCTGTTTTAAAATTCAAATCTTGTTTAAATTATCTCAAATCCCAATATATTTTAGTCATAAATAAATTTTCCAATATTAATCCAAACAATACAAATGATATATGTTTTGAGTTCAGAAAAATGAGAGGATTTCAAATATGCCATTCAATTTGCCTTTTGCACATTTAAAATTCCAAGTTGAATTAAATTACCACAATTGCCACTAGAACTTAAATAATTAATAACTTTTATTTTATAATTCCAAATTTAACAAATGATATGTCTAAAATGTTCAGCTCGACGAGACCTTTCTGTTTATGCTATCCATGACTTCAATTGCAGCATGCATCATATGAATATATAGCAAACAGCAACTGTTATGACAACAAAACGTGATCCAAAACCCCATTAAAATGTTAATACTTGTCTTCCACACCTCACCATGCCATGCTACCTTATTGCCATGTTAATTGTGCATCATTCATCATGGCATGATTGTTTGCTTGACGCATCTTATTCATATGCTTGTGCTCTATATTCATGTTGGCCTTGTTTGTTTGGTTTTTCTCGGATAGACACTGAGCAGGGGTTATATCAAGAGAACCAGGAGCACTACCCAGATCCGTCCCTCGCTTCAACTGAGTTGCCAGGCAAGCACTTCCACATGCTTGCATACATACAGTACCTATTGCTTCTATCTTATTCTTGCATCATTGAGTCGCGATTGCATTAAATGGAATCCCAAGTATGCATAGCCTTTACTTTTAAACCCCACCAAGCTTGTTCCTCCATCCCATGAGCCATTACTATAGGAGTTGTCTGAGCCATGCGAGTCGTAGAACAGCATGTGTAGGGTTTGTGAGTGTCTGATGGATAACGAGGTACCTAAACAACTTAACCTGAGTAGTGATGGGATAACTAATGAAAGTGGCACCGGTGAGCAACATCTGCTATTTGGTTTTTCCTGCTCACTTGTGTCCCGTAAGACCCCGAGTACTTGATTCCTGTTCCTTGATTTATCGCGCTATCCACATCCGGGAGGTATATGGGACCCCCCTGAGCCAGAGCTTGATTCCGTCTTATTTCTTGGGGCCACAAACTAGTTTGAGGTTTTATTTACTATCATGTACTTATGCCATGCTACTTCTGTATTTACTTTTGTGCGAGGAGCACACTGTACTGTTTAGGTAAGCGTAATGTTTTTGCGGTATCGACAGTCCCCGATTGGGGATCTGCTGTCGTTTACAGCCATTGTCGCAAACCTCGGGTCCGTCTTGAAGTCAGCTAACTTCGTTGCGGGTGTACTCCAAGGGGTGGCCCCCTGAAATATTTTCTGAATCCTGTGATTGTTCAGTCGTGAAAGCCTCGTTGGGTTTTGATTTGGTTTTTCCGAGGTTGATCGAGCGTGTGTTGCTATTGGTGCACCCCGGCCGGGTGAAACTTTCTGAAAGCCGTGTCCGCGGTTATGGACGACTCGGAGCACAGTTTCTCGATCATAGACAAGCATAACTAAAGTACCGCTTTAACCTGACTAAGTAAATTGACTAGTAAATAGTGCAATACTCATGGAATGGTTAATAAAATTGCCAACGGATGGGGGGTTGTTCGTCCGCTTCCTCGTTGGTAAGCGAGGAGGAGGATGGATCTGATGCAATTACTATTATAACTGTTGTCCTTAATTCACGGACATCCGTCTATCATTGGTTAGGCGGATGATTAGCGTTTATCTGTAGAACTGCTAGGGTTTATCTTTCGCTGCAATTGCGTCACCCCAGGTTGTGTCCCCTTTAGAGGCATTAAGTCTTGCTGAGTACCCTTAGGGTCTCACACGATAAATTATTGGTTCAGATGAACAGGTACCCCCGCAGGACGGATACTGGGTGGAAGAAGCCGATGATGTGGGCAACGATCGTTCGGTGTAGAGATTCCGGGAACGGGGATCCGTGAGATCTGTGGTTGGGATGTGCTTACTTCTATGGCATCTTATGCCGATTTGCTTCTTATCCGTACTCGGATTTTGTTTTCCGCTTCCGCATGATACTCTGATGTGTGTTGTATGAGGAAGTATCCTAAAATATTAGATCTATCTAGGTCATTTGAATCTTGCCGTATGGCGTTGCTATATTTTTCTTTCTTTCTAGATGGTATGGCTCTGATGTACTCTTGTATGGTGGCTTGCATACATACCCACTTGTGTATGTAGTTGATCCCTTCGCCTGCCGATTACGCCGCCCGTACAGGTCCCGTTGAGATGGTAGTGGTTGGGACGGCCGAAAGGTCTACCCGTGAGTGGCTTTTGGGGCCCCACCGTACTATTTCAACCACTACCGCTCATCCAGGCTTGTATCTAGGAGCGTAATTCACCGAGGTAGTTACAGGTTTTTACTGAGGATGCTTCACAGATTGCTCACTATGGTTATGCTGTAAGTTTCCACCATGATTAGGCATGGCTTAGGCTAGCGGCCCAGAAGTTTCTCTAACACATATACATAACTCCATGGACTTACAAGCTCCTATTTTATTTCACACCGCCGACACCCGCAAACAAAAGATCATGATATCAACTGGGTAATATGTACAGGTGTTGAAAGCATTCCCCATGACAGCACGGTTCTGCTAATTCCCAACTTATAAGTGCAAGCATATACAACATAGATGACACAATGGTTCAAGTTTATTAGGGGCAGGAAAAATAAAGTGTGCCATCAAGTTTGTGAGAGCTTTAATCACTAATTTTCACATAACGAGTTTAATTTGGAAGATAGATAAAACAAGAATATACTTTAAATGGTGTAACACACCATGCATAGGAATTTATAGTGGGCACTTTGGAATAACTTGGTTTCTTGGAAGTTGGATGCATAAGTAGAGCTTACTCAATACAAGTGGAGGCTAGCAAAAGACTAGGAGCGAACAACTAAGAGAGAAATAATGGCCATAATCATGTAAAGCTACAAAAAATTATCAATTAAAGCATAAAGTGGTACCACAAGTCAAAAAATAAATGATCATAGAGGCTAAGGTGACTAGTTCATAGTCATAACATGGTGTGACATGTTCCAAGTCAACCCAAACAAAGCATCAAAGGAGAATACCATAATACTATGCTTTTGTATGCTAAAACAACGCATGATTCTTGCAAGGCACATTAAGCAATCTCAATTGTTTGGAACAAGTCATGCTACAGAAATAATCACTAAGCATAAGGTCAAAAAAACATCTAGCATGGCATGATAAAGTCTAAGTCATTGTTAAAGCAAGCTCCCTTTATACCACTATAAGCAAGAAACTTTCTACTCGTTTCCAATACCAATCAACTTATTTGAAACATCACAGCGAAAACGGAGGTCCAACTACTTTATTCAAGCAAACTAAGCAAACGAAAACTAAGACGCTCCAAAAACAACACAACAGTGCATGAAACAATAAAAAACGAAGTGTCTAGAAAGACCTGAGATTTTTATTGATAAAGAAGAGGATGCCTTGGGCATCCCCAAGCTTTGACGCTTGTACCTCTTGAATGTTTCTTGGGGTGACACGGAGTGGCATCCCAAGCTTGAGATTTTGTCCATTCTTCATCTCACTACATCATTCTTTCCCTACACTTAAAAATTTCCTTCATACAAAAATTCGCACAATCTTCATTAGCAACATTAGTGCATTCAAAAGTAATAAACCTTTGGGTTTAGTTTCAAAATAGCAAAACTTTCATTAAAGACACAAGCTACTATAGCAATTCCCTCAAAAATCTCAATTTACCAAAGAGAACCCAAAAAGAAATCGATAAAGAGGCAAATACAAATAATGACAGAAATCTGTCAAAACAGACCACTAGGTAAAAACCATTTTTTCGAAGTCCTTATGTTGCTCAAACCAAAAAGTATTGAACTAACAAAAGTTAGCTAACAACCTGGGGGATTTATTCAGAAAATTACAGCTCAATCCGACATACAGAGATTTTTTACGAATTTTTACAGTAAAGCACAAAAATCTATTTCGGGACAGCACTTCCCCAAATCTTACTTCCCGCTCATTAGAGGTTATTCTTGGCACAAAAATAAAATAAAAAGGATAAGGAGAGGTTATTACAGAATTAATAACTTCTAAGACTCAAGAAACTATTGGGTTATCTTCCAAGAAGTACTTTTCTTTAACGCCTTTAAGTTAGACACAAGAAGCAAGAATCAAGTATTTTCAAATGAAGAAGCATTAACATATTTCTTGCCCCTACTTCTTACCTTTACGCTTATCTTTAGGGAATGTATGATTGCTTATTGGAGAAGCAAAATGCATAATTCTTTTTCCCACATCTATTATTGCTCCAAGGAGTTTCAGTAGGGATCTTCCAAGTGTAATTTGCCTTTTTCCTACATATTCAATAACAAGATAATCAGTAGACACCACTTTCCCTGAGATCTTTGCAAACACTCCTTCAACTATTCAAATGGGTAATATAGTTGCATTATTGGTAAGAGATATTTCTTCTTATCCTTCAGAAAGACCCCAAAGATTCAAAGACTCATTGATATCCTTAGGCATAAGACAAAATTCGGACATGATATCACAACGAGCATCAAAAGTTTCATTGTTTATAACAACTTTTATTGTAGGAAACCATTTTGAAGGCTCAGAATTTATTGGAACATAATCATGGTGTTCTCTAAGCATGTTATAGCAATATTTCAAACTAGCTGTACTATTCTTAAGAGTGTTCAACCTAGCATAGATGTTTATAAAGAAAGAATCAGACTTGCTAGGCAAATTATAAATTGTAATCAACTTATTTATGGCATCCAAAGCTTCATCCTCATTACATTGGAAAAAATCTTTTCCTGCTACAACATCCAAAGCATATCTGTAACAAAGAGCAAAACCATGGTAGAAACTGCTAAGAACCAAGCCTAGTGTGGCATCCCGCAAAACCACTACTAGAAAATCGCGTTGAATTTGTGCATTGCATCGTCATCATCATGCATTGTTTGCATAAAACTATTTTCGCAAGCCCGTTTTGTTTTCTAAAACGCCCCGTCTTTTATTCAAACGCCAAAACCGGGTCCCCGGAATATTTTGTTTTGGCCGCTATCGGTTTGCAGACGGCCCGTTTAAAACAAACAACGTTTTAATTATTTTAGCGGGGCAGTCGAACGGGCCGATTGACCCGAACGACCGCCCCATAAACTAAATCGGTCCAAACCTGCCGCCCTTCTAATCCTATTCTCACCCACTATTCTACCCATCCCCATCCCTCCACCTCACTCCCTCCAATACCATCCTGCCACCTCACCCTCCCCAAAACCCCCCACCACTCCCTGCACGCCACGTCACTCCCTCACCCCCACTCTCTCCCTTCCCTCTCTCTCCCTCTCAGGCACACTACACACGCACACCACGCGCACCCCACACCCAGCACACTCCTCCGCCCCTGGCCGCTGGGCCCGACCCCCTCTCCCGTGTGGCCCTGCCCCCGGCCCCGCCTGCCACAGCCGAGCCAACCCCCCTGGGCCCCCGCGGGACCCACCACCCCCACCTGCCGCTCCACTGTTTCTCTTCCCTCCCCAACCCCTCTCTCCCCGCGCGCCTGCGACCCGGCCCTCTCTAGCCTCGCCGCCCCTCTGCCCACCTTCCAGCGTCGCCGGCGCCTCTCCCTCGGGGCCCCGCCGCCGGCGAGCGCGCCCTCCGCCTCCTCTGCTCCACCGTCGCCCCGTCACCGCTCGGTCCACCCCGCCTCCGCTCACCTCGCTCCGCCCGCGCGCCGCTCACCTCGCTCGCCGCCTCAGGCCGCCTCCATCCTCCTCCCTCGCCTCGCGGACGCGCGCCCCGCCTGCTCGCCGTCCCACCGGAGCCGCCGCCACGCCTCCGCGGCCACGACGCTCTCCGCCGCCTGCTCCTCTCTCCCCGCGCCCCCCAGCAGCCACCAGCTCCGGCCCTCCTCCTCGCCGCTGCGCGCATCTGCCGCCGCGCCTCCGGCCTCCGCCCTCCGAGCGCGCCGCGTCGCCTGCCGCCCCAAGCTCCTTCCCCGCAGGAGTTCCGCCCTCACCGTTCCCGCAGGAGCTCCGGCCTCCGCCGCGCCCGTCGCTCGCCGGCCGTCTCCTCTCCGCCGCCTCTCCCCGGCTCTGCGTCCCCGCTGCGGGGCTCGACGGCGCGCGACCCCGCCGGGCCTCCCCCGTCCTCCGCGTCCGCGACTCCCCTCCGTCTACCGGCGTCCGCGCGACCTCGACGGCGGCAGCGCCGCTCCGGCCGCCTCCGGCGGCCACGCCCGCCTGACCGGCTCCGCCCCGCACGCTCCCCGCCAGCGCGAGCTCCGGCGACCTCCCCCAGCGACCACCGTCCCCGCAGCGCGTTTCTCTGCCTCCACCGTGCCCGTTTCGGTGCAGTACCAAGTTGGTACTAAGCTGTGGGGTGTGGAGACGACAAAGCCGCAAACCCCCGTGGACCGACATCGAGAACCGAGCCCGACACCAACAATCAAGCCCCGAAGCCCAAGTTCCCATCGATGACCAAGCCGGACCCTCGAGGCCTTCCACACAGAGCGGCGATGCATGATCTGGAGGAGGCCGACACGATCCAAGATCCCCGACTCGAAGATTCCCGAAACCCGCCAAGATCGTCACCGAACGCGAAGTCCTTCTTCCGGATATGACGAGTACCCCTTCGAGGACGCCGAGATCTACAACGGAACCGAGACGCCAAGACCTTCGTAACGCCATGACCGACAACAAGACCCGAAGACCCTGAACCCCAGATCTGGACCCTGAACGGAACCGTCGAACCCTGGACCCTGTCGAACCCCGAACCCCGGAACCCCGAGAGCGTCGAGAACCCTAATGTGTGAACCCCTTCCCGGAACCCTATTTTTTTATAACATAACAACTTGTTGCATATTTAATTGTCATCTCGCATGCATATCTGTGGTTTGGGGGCCTTATGCCGATTCACCTAATGATTAAATATGGGGCCCATATGCGGGCAAATCCAGCCTTATATTGGCCTCATTTAAACATGTGTAGCGAACCGGTTCCATCTGTTGCATTGCTAAACAACATTTAATTTGCGGGGCTATCTAAGCAACTTGAACCACCTAATTGATTGTCGGGACCCCGGTTCCGCTTAATATTGACCTAATCGCACCGCACCTTGTCATGCCATGCATCATACATGCATCATGCCGATCTTCTGCCGTTGTCTTAAATATTGCATCCGGTGTTTCTTCTAGTGATTGGTTCTTCGCGGATAAGGCCGTTGAGTTGATGTGAGCTTCGCCCCGATCTTCGGGGAAAACCTTCGACAATGTTTTCAGGCGAGCATCTCCCTCTTTCTACCTATCTTACTTTTATAGTATTTACTTCCCTCCTGTTGATCTATTGCTATCTGTGTTGCGATGCTCTAGATTCCGTACCCTTGATATCCCTTGCAACCATATATTGCCTTGGACACACCCTATTGCCTGTTGTTTGGTAGCTAGTTGGTCTTGCGCGTCGCCGTCGCTTGCTATATTGCTGTTGCGTGTCGTCAGGTGCCACAGTTGCTGATGTATTGCCACATGTTGATGTTGGAGATGATGCTAGTTTTACTTATCGCACACTTTAATTTCTGTTTAACAGCTAAAATTGAATAAGCAGAGGCATCGGTGGGTGATAGATAATATTTGGTTTCCGAACGCCCACTTGTGTCCCGTAAGACCCCGAGTACTTGATTCCTGTTCCTTGATTTATCGCGCTATCCACATCCGGGAGGTATATGGGACCCCCCTCAGCCAGAGCTTGATTCCGTCTTATTTCTTGGGGCCACAAAGTAGTTTGGGGCTTTATTACTATCCTGTACTTATGCCATGTTTTACTGCTTTATTTACGATTGTGCGAGGTACTGCACACTGTACTGTTTAGGATCGGGACACGATTCCGCGGTGTCGACAAGCCCCGTTTGGGGTTCCCAGTCGTTCACAGCCGTCTACCCAGTACCTTGAGGCCGTCTCGGAGCTTGCTTACTCCGTTGCGGGATCTGCTTAAGGGGTGGCCCCCTGAAATATTTCTGAATCTTGTGATTGCTTTGTCGTGAAAGCCTCGTTGGGTTTTGATTTGGTTTTTCCGAGGTTGATCGAGTGTGTGTTGCTATTGGTGCACCCCGGCCGGGTAAAACTTTCTGAAAGCCGTGTCCGCGGATATGGACGACTTGGAGCACAGTTTCTCGATCATAGACAAGCATAACTAAAGTTTACTGTTATAAATTGACTTGTATCTGATATGACTAGTAATCAGCTTCAACTCCAACGGAATGGCTAACTAAACCTGCCAACAATTGCTTGCTTGTGTGGTCGCTTGCGGCCATTGTACCTGACTAGTAAATATTGCAACTACAACGGAATGGCTGAATAAAAGTATCAACAACTGCTGGGTTTTGGGTTTATCTCATGCTATCTGTATCTGATTAGTAAATTGTTGCAACTACAACGGAATGGTTAACTAAAAGTGCCCACTGCTTATTTTATCAGGATGATTATCTATACTTGACTAGTAATCGCTGCAACGATAACCGAATAATAAAACTGCCAACTGTGTGAGTTCCTCGGTTGACTTCCTCGTTTGGTCTCGAGGGGGAAACACCAGGATGGGTTTGTTTGGTGTTAGTTTCAGGTTGGATCCGGTTAGGCCATTCTCACCCCTCTCTGATCACCGCCAGTTGTATCGAGTCTCTATAGGTTGTTTAGTGCCTGCTGCCGCTGCCGCTCAGTCCACCATACCTATGTAGGCGAGGACCGCCGAATTCTAGCCTCGCCGTGTACTGGCCTCAGTACTGACGCTCCTTCTTTGTTTTCTGCTTTGCCCTTTGTCGGCACCCCTTTTGTTCAAGCAGGTTTTGAGATCGACGTCGTTAGCAGGGTTACCCTTCCGGCTTGGCCTGGGCAGGGTTATGGACGCCATTGTTATTCTTCAGGGCTCTTAGCCCCATTTGCATCTTGTCCGTAGTCGGACGCTTCGTCTTTTCAAGGTGATTTGGATCTTTGTATATTATCTCTGTATTCTTGACTCTTTGAGTCGCTGCTATATATATCTGTTCTGTGGGTCCCATCGAGGACTGTTGTGTAATGTTATTACTTCGTTTTCCACCCGCACGAAAGTGCCTGGTGGGCACCTTTGAATCGTTTCTATGCGGGTTTGGTGAATTTTGCCCAAATTTGCATAGGTCCGATTCTGAGGGTGTTACAGAGTGGTATCAGAGCTCAGCAGTTACGATACCCCACAAGTCCAGCCTGTAGGATAACCTAGCTAACGGCCGAAGTAGAGTGTCAAAACTATTTTTGAAAATCGGTTGAATAGTTCTGATTAGGTCTGATTTTACTCCTTACCCCTCTGCTATTCTCTTCTTACCTCGACGTGTTTTGAATCCCCTCTCGTCTCTTTCTTCGAGTCCAGGATTTCTCGTGGTTGGGTTTTCTGTCGTACCTTTAGGGTTTCGCCTCTCCCTTTTGTAACGGAGGTGCTACGATCATCAATCTGCAACTTGTCTGTTGTACCCTTCCTCCAATCTTTTGTTCTTGAGCTCCTTATCCATATGTGTTCCTTGCTGGATATCAGTGTCGTTGAAAAACATATGAGAAGGACGAGCGTTGGTGAAATGGGAGTATACCTTGAGCATGTGTTGTTCATGCCAATGGAACCATCGCGAAACCTAATCAGTGTGTCTTCCATACGATTTCTGCTGGCAGCACCCCTTTGTTCCGGATACCACCTATGAAGACCTTCAGTCTAAATCTCGAGAGTTGAGTGACCTGATTCTTCTACCCATGTATAGAGTTGATAGTTTGTGTACGGGATGGACTGATCACCCTACCCGACTCTTACTGTTCGCTCTGTACATCGAACTGGTGGATCAATGTAACTTCTCCCTCTTCTAATGGAAGTTAGAGGTGGCCTTGCCGTTTGATGCCTCTGTCTTCGACCGTTGTTTCTCCGGAGTGTTCTCTCGACGATCAAGAACAACGACCCTTTGTTGGCGGTGTCGCCGATTTCCAGATGAAGAAGGAACCCTCGTTAGTGGTGTCGCGAGGATCTACACGAAGCGAGAAGACGCAGAACGCCGACCCTTCCTTCCGGTACCATGAGGCGGATCTCGAGGGCGAGATCCATTGTTAGTGGTGTCGAATTGTGGCATCCCGCAAAACCACTACTAGAAAATCGCGTTGAATTTGTGCATTGCATCGTCATCATCATGCATTGTTTGCATAAAACTATTTTCGCAAGCCCGTTTTGTTTTCTAAAACGCCCCGTCTTTTATTCAAACGCCAAAACCGGGTCCCCGGAATATTTTGTTTTGGCCGCTATCGGTTTGCAGACGGCCCGTTTAAAACAAACAACGTTTTAATTATTTTAGCGGGGCAGTCGAACGGGCCGATTGACCCGAACGACCGCCCCATAAACTAAATCGGTCCAAACCTGCCGCCCTTCTAATCCTATTCTCACCCACTATTCTACCCATCCCCATCCCTCCACCTCACTCCCTCCAATACCATCCTGCCACCTCACCCTCCCCAAAACCCCCACCACTCCCTGCACGCCACGTCACTCCCTCACCCCCACTCTCTCCTTCCCTCTCTCTCCCTCTCAGGCACACTACACACGCACACCACGCGCACCCCACACCCAGCACACTCCTCCGCCCCTGGCCGCTGGGCCCGACCCCCTCTCCCGTGTGGCCCTGCCCCCGGCCCCGCCTGCCACAGCCGAGCCAACCCCCCTGGGCCCCCGCGGGACCCACCACCCCCACCTGCCGCTCCACTGTTTCTCTTCCCTCCCCAACCCCTCTCTCCCCGCGCGCCTGCGACCCGGCCCTCTCTAGCCTCGCCGCCCCTCTGCCCACCTTCCAGCGTCGCCGGCGCCTCTCCCTCGGGGCCCCGCCGCCGGCGAGCGCGCCCTCCGCCTCCTCTGCTCCACCGTCGCCCCGTCACCGCTCGGTCCACCCCGCCTCCGCTCACCTCGCTCCGCCCGCGCGCCGCTCACCTCGCTCGCCGCCTCAGGCCGCCTCCATCCTCCTCCCTCGCCTCGCGGACGCGCGCCCCGCCTGCTCGCCGTCCCACCGGAGCCGCCGCCACGCCTCCGCGGCCACGACGCTCTCCGCCGCCTGCTCCTCTCTCCCCGCGCCCCCCAGCAGCCACCAGCTCCGGCCCTCCTCCTCGCCGCTGCGCGCATCTGCCGCCGCGCCTCCGGCCTCCGCCCTCCGAGCGCGCCGCGTCGCCTGCCGCCCCAAGCTCCTTCCCCGCAGGAGTTCCGCCCTCACCGTTCCCGCAGGAGCTCCGGCCTCCGCCGCGCCCGTCGCTCGCCGGCCGTCTCCTCTCCGCCGCCTCTCCCCGGCTCTGCGTCCCCGCTGCGGGGCTCGACGGCGCGCGACCCCGCCGGGCCTCCCCCGTCCTCCGCGTCCGCGACTCCCCTCCGTCTACCGGCGTCCGCGCGACCTCGACGGCGGCAGCGCCGCTCCGGCCGCCTCCGGCGGCCACGCCCGCCTGACCGGCTCCGCCCCGCACGCTCCCCGCCAGCGCGAGCTCCGGCGACCTCCCCCAGCGACCACCGTCCCCGCAGCGCGTTTCTCTGCCTCCACCGTGCCCGTTTCGGTGCAGTACCAAGTTGGTACTAAGCTGTGGGGTGTGGAGACGACAAAGCCGCAAACCCCCGTGGACCGACATCGAGAACCGAGCCCGACACCAACAATCAAGCCCCGAAGCCCAAGTTCCCATCGATGACCAAGCCGGACCCTCGAGGCCTTCCACACAGAGCGGCGATGCATGATCTGGAGGAGGCCGACACGATCCAAGATCCCCGACTCGAAGATTCCCGAAACCCGCCAAGATCGTCACCGAACGCGAAGTCCTTCTTCCGGATACGACGAGTACCCCTTCGAGGACGCCGAGATCTACAACGGAACCGAGACGCCAAGACCTTCGTAACGCCATGACCGACAACAAGACCCGAAGACCCTGAACCCCAGATCTGGACCCTGAACGGAACCGTCGAACCCTGGACCCTGTCGAACCCCGAACCCCGGAACCCCGAGAGCGTCGAGAACCCTAATGTGTGAACCCCTTCCCGGAACCCTATTTTTTTTATAACATAACAACTTGTTGCATATTTAATTGTCATCTCGCATGCATATCTGTGGTTTGGGGGCCTTATGCCGATTCACCTAATGATTAAATATGGGGCCCATATGCGGGCAAATCCAGCCTTATATTGGCCTCATTTAAACATGTGTAGCGAACCGGTTCCATCTGTTGCATTGCTAAACAACATTTAATTTGCGGGGCTATCTAAGCAACTTGAACCACCTAATTGATTGTCGGGACCCCGGTTCCGCTTAATATTGACCTAATCGCACCGCACCTTGTCATGCCATGCATCATACATGCATCATGCCGATCTTCTGCCGTTGTCTTAAATATTGCATCCGGTGTTTCTTCTAGTGATTGGTTCTTCGCGGATAAGGCCGTTGAGTTGATGTGAGCTTCGCCCCGATCTTCGGGGAAAACCTTCGACAATGTTTTCAGGCGAGCATCTCCCTCTTTCTACCTATCTTACTTTTATAGTATTTACTTCCCTCCTGTTGATCTATTGCTATCTGTGTTGCGATGCTCTAGATTCCGTACCCTTGATATCCCTTGCAACCATATATTGCCTTGGACACACCCTATTGCCTGTTGTTTGGTAGCTAGTTGGTCTTGCGCGTCGCCGTCGCTTGCTATATTGCTGTTGCGTGTCGTCAGGTGCCACAGTTGCTGATGTATTGCCACATGTTGATGTTGGAGATGATGCTAGTTTTACTTATCGCACACTTTAATTTCTGTTTAACAGCTAAAATTGAATAAGCAGAGGCATCGGTGGGTGATAGATAATATTTGGTTTCCGAACGCCCACTTGTGTCCCGTAAGACCCCGAGTACTTGATTCCTGTTCCTTGATTTATCGCGCTATCCACATCCGGGAGGTATATGGGACCCCCCTCAGCCAGAGCTTGATTCCGTCTTATTTCTTGGGGCCACAAAGTAGTTTGGGGCTTTATTACTATCCTGTACTTATGCCATGTTTTACTGCTTTATTTACGATTGTGCGAGGTACTGCACACTGTACTGTTTAGGATCGGGACACGATTCCGCGGTGTCGACAAGCCCCGTTTGGGGTTCCCAGTCGTTCACAGCCGTCTACCCAGTACCTTGAGGCCGTCTCGGAGCTTGCTTACTCCGTTGCGGGATCTGCTTAAGGGGTGGCCCCCTGAAATATTTCTGAATCTTGTGATTGCTTTGTCGTGAAAGCCTCGTTGGGTTTTGATTTGGTTTTTCCGAGGTTGATCGAGTGTGTGTTGCTATTGGTGCACCCCGGCCGGGTAAAACTTTCTGAAAGCCGTGTCCGCGGATATGGACGACTTGGAGCACAGTTTCTCGATCATAGACAAGCATAACTAAAGTTTACTGTTATAAATTGACTTGTATCTGATATGACTAGTAATCAGCTTCAACTCCAACGGAATGGCTAACTAAACCTGCCAACAATTGCTTGCTTGTGTGGTCGCTTGCGGCCATTGTACCTGACTAGTAAATATTGCAACTACAACGGAATGGCTGAATAAAAGTATCAACAACTGCTGGGTTTTGGGTTTATCTCATGCTATCTGTATCTGATTAGTAAATTGTTGCAACTACAACGGAATGGTTAACTAAAAGTGCCCACTGCTTATTTTATCAGGATGATTATCTATACTTGACTAGTAATCGCTGCAACGATAACCGAATAATAAAACTGCCAACTGTGTGAGTTCCTCGGTTGACTTCCTCGTTTGGTCTCGAGGGGGAAACACCAGGATGGGTTTGTTTGGTGTTAGTTTCAGGTTGGATCCGGTTAGGCCATTCTCACCCCTCTCTGATCACCGCCAGTTGTATCGAGTCTCTATAGGTTGTTTAGTGCCTGCTGCCGCTGCCGCTCAGTCCACCATACCTATGTAGGCGAGGACCGCCGAATTCTAGCCTCGCCGTGTACTGGCCTCAGTACTGACGCTCCTTCTTTGTTTTCTGCTTTGCCCTTTGTCGGCACCCCTTTTGTTCAAGCAGGTTTTGAGATCGACGTCGTTAGCAGGGTTACCCTTCCGGCTTGGCCTGGGCAGGGTTATGGACGCCATTGTTATTCTTCAGGGCTCTTAGCCCCATTTGCATCTTGTCCGTAGTCGGACGCTTCGTCTTTTCAAGGTGATTTGGATCTTTGTATATTATCTCTGTATTCTTGACTCTTTGAGTCGCTGCTATATATATCTGTTCTGTGGGTCCCATCGAGGACTGTTGTGTAATGTTATTACTTCGTTTTCCACCCGCACGAAAGTGCCTGGTGGGCACCTTTGAATCGTTTCTATGCGGGTTTGGTGAATTTTGCCCAAATTTGCATAGGTCCGATTCTGAGGGTGTTACACCTAGAGTCATTTTAGGCTCAGTTTTTCCATGTGAATCAGAAATTCTAGACCAGGCTTCTTTGAAACTCTCTTCACTTCCTTGTTTGAAAGTAAAGATCATTTCCATAGGTGACTCAGTGATTGGAATAACACTAGACATGGTAGCAATTAAAGTAGGAACTAATTTTTTTGTGTTTTATAAGAAAAAGAAAACCAAACGAAACTATTTTTTTTGGATTTTTGATAAAAAGAAGCAAGCAAAACAAAGCAAAGCAAAAGAAACTAAGCAAAACAAAAATAAAGTAAAGATAATAGTTGTGAAAGACTCCCCTTGTGAATCCGTCCTTAACTCCCCGACAACGGCGCCAGAAAATATCTTACTGGGGCTCAGTAGTAGAGCTTCATTGGGAGACCCCAAGAGGAAGGTATGATGAGCATGGCAGCAAGTTTTCCCTCAGTTATGAAACCAAGGTTATCGAACCAGTAGAAGCAAGGAAACAACTCCAAGGTGTTGCTAGCAACTTGGAATCCTGCACAACACAAACTCAAGACTTTGCCCCAACTTATAGTGAGGTTGTTAATCTCACTGGTTTGCTGAAAACAAAGGATTAAACGTATGGTGTGGAAGGTAACGGTTGCTTGCAGAAAGTAAACAGTAACAGTAGATGATGTAACAATGGTAAAGATTGGACCGGGGTCCACAATTCACTAGAGGTGTTCTCCTTAAGATAAATAACATAACATGCTGGGTAAACAAATTACATCGGGGTAATTAACAGGACTGAGCAAGACATAACAATGCAATACTAGACATTCATGATCCTATGAGATTTGATTGTGCATTACAACAATATACATAGACCACCATTCAACTGCATCTATGACTAGTAATCCACCTTCAGGTTATCATCCGAACCTCCTCCAGTATTAAGTTGCAAGCAACGGATAACTGCATTAAGCAATGTGTGTAAAATAAACAATACAATTATTCCATGAACAAAATATTGTTGTTTTCTCCCTAGTAGCAACAACACATCTACAACCTTAGAGATTTATGTCACTTCCCCAGATTCAATAGAGGCATGAACCCACTATCGAGCATAAATACTCCCTCTTGGAGTCACTAGAATCTACTTGGCCAAGATAGCTACAAGAAACAGAGAGCATGCAAGATCTCAAACAACACAGATATGATAGAATCAACAATCAATAAGACATGATAAAATCAATAATCAATCTGACATAGTAATCTCAATATCCATCGGATCCCCGCAAACACAACATGCATAATTCAAATAGATGATCTTGATCATGAACGGAGCTCACAAGATCTAAACATAATAGCACAAAGGAGGAGAAACATCCATCTAGCTACTGTAGGGACCCATAGTCCAAGGGTGAAGTACTCATGCATCATACCGAAGGCTGGCATGGTGATGAAGAAGGCCTCCGGGATGATCTCTCCCCTCCGGCAGGGTGCCGGGAAGAGCTCCAGATCCCCCCGATCTAGGGACGATGGTGGCGGCGGCTACGGACTGTTTCGGGGAGATCTGATCGGGTCCTTAGGGATTTGGCATCGGGGGGTTTATATAGACAAAGAGGCGAGGCGGGAGGGCGGCCAGGGGGCCCGCACCCTTCCCAGGCGCGGCCCAGGGTAGGCCCGCGCGTGGGGGGGGGGGATGCGGCCACCCTGTGGCTCTCCTATGGTCGCCCTTCGGTCTCTGTGTTCTCCTCGATGAAATATTGACTTTGGCTTTTGTCCCGTCCAATTTCGAGAATATTTCCTTACTAGCATTTCTGAAACAAAAAACAGCAGAAAACAGACAACTAGCACCGCGACATATTGTTAATAGGTTAGTTTCAGAAAATGTATAAAAACACCTCAAAGTGTAGACAAAGAATAGCAACGTTGATATTAAACAAGCACGAAACATCAAAAATTATAGATACGTTTACGACGTATCAGGCCATAGATAAAACTAGGCACTTGGGCCTAGATCCGCCTCCCTTAGAGCCACCTCCTAGCTCGAAAAGATGAAGAAGACCACCATTCGAGGACGTCGCCCGACATCCGGGCACCACACACGATCGAAGACCGACAAACGCCCTCCAGTCTCAAACGACAACAACCACGAAGCCCATGAAATAGTGTAGCTGGTCCCAATGTCCTCGCGCTGCCACGCCTAGGCTCCCTGTCAGCACAACAAAAGCGCAGTCGTCCGGATCATCACCGTTGTTCGCGACATAGTCACAGAAGCGACCGGAGCAAACCTGTCTAGCCGCCTCCGTGCTTAGAACCAAAGCACACAACCACCACCTTCCTCCACCAACCCACACGAGAAAGGCCACCACGTCACGATGGAGTAGAGTTGCAGCCTGTTGGAGGAAGCCCCCACGACGCAGTAGCCGACGCCCATCCGAGCACAGCCACATCCATGCTCGAAGTGCCCCACGAACCGCCTCAAATCTAGGCGCGAAAACCCAGGTCCATGGTTGTGGGCGCACTGGCCGACCTCCCATGACGCTAGAAGGGCACGCCGCCTCCCCGGTGCAATGCCACCGCCCGGCCGGTGAGGCCCGCGCAACGCCCTGCACGAGCTCCCGCGAGACTTAGGAACATACGTGGAGGGGAAGACCTCCCCGACGCCTACCACACGGGCTTCACCCGGTGGTGCGTGCCGGCGCCAGGAAGGGGGAGGGGGTGGCGAGGAGGGGGCCGGGACTGGCGGCCTGTGTTAGCTGCCTGGTGTGGTACAACGTGGGGGCAGCTCGATGGGGCCCTCAAAGGTAAGTTGTAGGCTACGGATCTTGCCCTGAAGTGGTATCAACGATGATGACTCCTTCTATAGAGTGTGAATGAGGTGTTCGCTAAGAGTCTGCTAGACCAGATGAGCGCTTCAGTTTGTCCAGAGGGTGTTTCAGGTATGCGATGTTTCCGTTTTCTAGTTGATAGGTGGCTTTCGCGTTTTCAATGCATAAGGCTCTGCTGACATGATCTTCACCTATTATCGGGTTTCTAGGTGTTGTATAGAGGCTTCAGGCTTTGTATGCGGTCTTTGTTAAATAAAATTAATGAAGCATAGTATATCTTTACGATGAAGAGGCCGGGTCTCATCCTCCATTTGAGAAAAGAATGTCGGCCTTCTCAACGCCATTAACACCACGGCCGCCCCAAACACAACGGCACAACTACGTACTACTAGTATCAAGCATCACCACACAACCAACTGTACTACTAGTACAGTAGTAGTAGTATCTACCAGTTCTATATACAGCGTAGCAATTAGTAGCATCCATAAAATTGCTCACCTACCTACGATCAGCAGGCTATCATCCATGTACGGCGGTGATCCAATCCAATCCGACGACGTGCGAATGAATGAATCATGCCTGCATCTCGGCCACGAACAGCACACGACCTTCCCTCAATCTGCCCCTGGAAATCCTGAATCTCTGTTGCTGCCCAATACCATGCCGGCAACTTGCTTATCGATCAAGCTGCACTGCAGCCATCCCGAGCTAGCAGAATCTGACACAGCGCCTCTGAGCTTTCTGTTACCGCCATTAAAACCTCCTCGACCTCGTGCCGTTACCGCCGCAAAGCCAATCGGAGCAGTACGTACGTACGTACTGTTCTACTCCTCTTCCTCCACACTCCTCCTCGGTGCTCGATCGGTCTCACACCACGTACGATCCCCACCTATAAATACGCGCCCTCCCTTCTCCTCCACCATCATCGATCTCACACTCCGAGCAGCAGCTGCCTGGGTGATCTGATCAGTGCTGCTGCAGTACTACGACACACTACGCCTCGCTAGCTCGTGGTACTAGCCGGTACTGGTTCGGTCGAATACCATGGGGCAGCTCAGCAAGAAGCTTCTCGTGTCGGTGGCCATGGTCGTCGCGGTGCTAGCGGTGGCGGAGCTGTGCGGCGCGATACCGCTGGAGGACAAGGACCTGGAGTCGGAGGAGGCCCTGTGGGACCTGTACGAGCGGTGGCAGGCCGCGCACCGCGTCCTGCGCCACCACGCCGAGAAGCACCGGCGGTTTGGAACTTTCAAGTCCAACGTCCGCTTCATCCACTCCCACAACAAGCGCGGCGACCACCCCTACCGCCTCCGCCTCAACCGCTTCGGCGACATGAGCCGCGACGAGTTTCGCGCCACCTTCGCCGGGTCCCGCATCAACGACCTCCGACGCGACCTCCCCGAAGCGCCGGCCATCCCGGGGTTCATGTACGCCGGCGTGAACGTGGCCGACCTCCCCAAGTCCGTCGACTGGCGGCAGAAGGGCGCCGTCACGGGGGTCAAGGACCAGGGCAAGTGCGGCAGCTGCTGGGCCTTCTCCACCGTCGTGTCGGTGGAGGGCATCAACGCTATCCGGACCGGCAAGCTGGTGTCCCTGTCGGAGCAGGAGCTCATCGACTGCGACACGGCGGACAACAACGGGTGCGAGGGCGGCCTCATGGACAACGCCTTCGAATACATCAAGAATAACGGCGGGCTCGTCACCGAGGACGCCTACCCGTACCACGCCGCCAACGGCACCTGCGACGCCGTCAAGGCGAAGAAGTCCCCCGTTCTGGTGCGCATCGACGGCCACCAGGACGTGCCGGCCAACAGCGAGGAGGGGCTTGCCAAGGCCGTGGCGAACCAGCCCGTGTCCGTCGCCATCGATGCTAGCGGCCAGGCGTTCCAGTTCTACTCCGAGGGGGTGTTCACCGGCGACTGCGGGACCGAGCTGGACCACGGCGTGGCCGTGGTCGGGTACGGCGTGGACGACGAAGGCACCGCGTACTGGACGGTGAAGAACTCGTGGGGGCCGGCGTGGGGAGAGAAAGGGTATATCAGGATGCAGAAGGATGGAGGCTCCGACGGTGGGCTCTGCGGCATCGCCATGGAGGCGTCCTACCCCGTCAAGACCCAGAGCAAACCCAAGCCCACGCCCAGGCGCGCGCTCGGAACAAGGGAGTCCCAGTGACGATCCAAAGCAGCAAGGTCGATGTATGTACTACCTGAATTACTACTATATCTCATTCCTAGCTAAGCTATATTAGGGTCAAATAAATTTATATTAAGTAGTTCTACCTACGTGCATGCACGCAGCAAAAAATTAGTCGTGTGTACCTTGGACGAGGTCGATCGATATCTATCTTGATAATTGGCTTTTGTTATTGAAATGATGTCATTTACAGTTTCATTTTAAGAGAAGTTTTCCTGAAAGGCGCTTCACATAGACGAACAGTCTCCTATTACCAACATAGGTAGAGCTGGACCATGTACTTATGGATATGGGGGGCGCTAGGCGTCCCCCGGGGGATTTGATCTTCCGATCCCCTGGATTCATAACCGTACGATTAAGTAGTTTTGGACCATCCGATACAACTCGCTCAGTCAACGCGTAGCTGAAAAATCATACTGCTGCGTCTCCCTCGTCTGTACATCTCTCTCTCTCCTGCAACTGCCCGCAGGCTTCCGCTTCGCCGCCGCTAGAAAAGACACAGCCTGAGCAAAAAGCTCCCAACCCCCATCGCTCCTCCGTGAGCCCCTCACCGGAGAATAAGCAGTCGCAGCTTCGCATGTCGTGGCTCGTAGCATCGCGGTGGCCGGTCGTACTACTGATGGCTCCGCTTGCAGCAGAGCCTGTCCTACGGAGCTACGCCGGCCGCCCATCGTAGCAAAGGCGGCTAACTCCTGCATTGGACACTGTTGTAGCAAACAACCGCCACCGTGATAGCAAGACCATGACGCCGTGGCAGCAAACCGCCGCCGCCGTGGTAGCAAACCCTCGCCGTCGGGCGCAGTGGTAGCAAGACCATGACGCCGTGGCAGCAAACCCCCACCGTCGGGCGCCGTGGTAGCAAGACCATGACGCGAGCGCCGTGATAGCAAATCCCCGCCGCCGTGGTAGCAAAACCATGATGCCGTGGTAGCAAATCCCTGCCGCCGTGGTAGCAAAACCATGATGCCATGGTAGCAAATCCCCGCCGCCGTGGTAGCAAAACCATGATGCCGTGGTAGCAAATCCCCGCCGCCGTGGTAGCAAAACCATGATGCCGTGGTAGCAAATCCCCGCCGCCGTGGTAGCAAAACCATGATGCCGTGGTAGCAAAACCATGATGCCGTGGTAGCAAATCCCCGCCGCCGGGCGCTGTGGTAGCAAGACCATGATGTGGCCGCCTTGGTAGCGAATCCTCGCCTCCGTGGTAGCAAACCGCCGCCGCCGTGGTAGCAAACCGCTGTCGTCGCGGTAGCAAGCGTCGTCGCCCCTTGTAGGAAGCGTCGTCGCTCTTGTAGCAGGAGCAACCTCCGCCGCTTGTAGCATCGGGGACGAGGAGTTGCTCCTACATCCAACAACCATGGTCACCGTCGAGTAAAAATAGAGGGCCGAGGGAGAAAAGAACGACGAGGTGCGGGAGGCCGGCGACAGGGCGGCGCGTGGCGGCACAGGAAGGATATGAGGCGCCGGTGAGAGCCTCGGTTGAGTAAGGAACGAGGCTCAGCCTGCGGTAGGGCGGACGGGGTGTGGCCGCCGCCGGCAGGGAGCCTGGGTCGCCGTGAGAGAAACCTGTGGAGATCAGTGGGTGGGGGTGGGGTGGAGCAGGATGGCCATGGAAAAGCGATGGGGAAGAGAAGGAAGAAAGAACGTGGGCGGCGCAGAGAGATGCAGTACGGAAGGGACAGGAATACGTACATGGTTGGGCTTCTTGCTAGGACACGCGTCGCTCGCGCGAGCCGGGGGACGCGCCGCGTGCGATCCCCCGGATGATACCTATCATTTTCCTATGGATATTTGATGATGCTGAATAGAAATCTAAATTTGCTATGGTAAGCGGTGAAGATGTTTTTTTTCAACCCTTCAGATTAAGTTAATGTGAACCTCATATTACTCATTGCATATACATTACATACACGTTTGTACAAAGTCAAATACAATGCACCGAGTAGAGTTGATAGCATAAAACTACCAATTTACATGTCAATTTTTCCATCAAAAGAAAAAAAATAGCACAATGGCTGCTCCACCTGTCAGCTCTATTAAAAAAATAGTCAAAATATCAAAAGAAAAAGAAAAAAAGTGGGACACCGACGATGATCGTGGTCGCGGCCACGATGATGGCGGCGCTGGTGGCGGTCTTCCTCTCCTTCGTGCTCTGCTTCTACACCTTCCTCTGCGCCAAGCGCTCCAGGGGAGGCGCGCCGCCGTCGTCGGGAAGCGGCGTGGTCGCGCACCGGCGGTTCCTGCTCTGCAGCAGGGATGGGCATGCTGGCTTCGGCAGAGATGGCTCCGCCGTGTGGTACTACGACGGGGGCCTGGACGACGCGTTCATGGCGTCGCTGTTGTGCAGGGAAGTGATGAAAGGGAACGTCGTGCACTACACGGTCTGCATCACAAAGCTGGCCACCGGCAAGGCGACGTGTGTGCTGCCGTGTTGCGGCCATGCCTTCCACGTCGCACTCCACCTGCTCGCTCTTCCGGTGCCCGGCCGTTGGCGCGCCGCCTCTTCCGCCCGCGGGAGGAAGGGAAGAGAGGGGAGACGGCGACTGGAGGGGGGTCACCGGAGTGCGGCGAAGGCCATGGGAGAGGGGGAGGGTAGGGCGGCGGTGTCCATGGGAGAGAGGGAGGAGAGGGTGGCAGCGAACATGGGAGAGAGGGAGTGGAGGGCGGCGGCGACGGAGGCAGTGCCCCACGACGGGGATTGGGGAGATGGGTCAATGCTGCCCCACTTTTCTTCTTTGATATTTTGACTATTTTTAAGGGTGGTGAAGGGGCCATCGTGTAAAACATATTTTTTGATTTTTTTTAATTCGGCTGACAAGTGGGTTCCACGCCACATCATCAATTTAGCCTTAACAAATGGACCCACCTGACACGAATCAGTGCATTTTGCAACAACTCGTTTACAAAATGGTAGTTTTTTGCGATTCGAAGGTCGACTAGTATTATTTAAAAATTGACATGTAAATTGGTAGTTTTATGCTAACGACTCCACCGAATGAGGTAGTATTCCTTCTGATCCATAATAAGTGTCGTTAGTTTTGATCGCTGGATCAACGTAAGTCTCTTGGTTAACGATGCAAATATACTACTCCCTCCGATCCATATTAGTTGACTCCAATTTGGATGTATCTATCACAAAAACTTGTCTAGATACATTCAAATTGGAGTCAACTAATATGGGTCGGAGGGAGTAGTATTTTTTTTGAGAGGAACCATGTATTTTCTTTAATCTGAAATCAAGTTACAATAAGCAACACATATAGAAACTAAAAAACAAATTAGGATAAAATGATTATATTTCAAATCATATGATGTTTTGATAGGCTAAAATAGGCTATCGAAACATCTTATAAAGTGAAACTGTGGGTACATAGAAGGGAATTTTCCTAATACTCCCTCCATTCTAAATAGAACATCGCAAATTTATCTAATTATACATGTATGTGTTTCAGTATTTATACATATAAATTTGGACAAATTTACGAGAACAGGGGAGTAATATATATTCATCCTTATTTTGAAAAGACTCAAAAAGAGATCGAAACTTGCCAAATTAGGCATATAAAACCTCTACCCCACCGAGCCGACGTCCGGGCGGTGCAATTAATACAGTAGCCGATCATCTTGGCCTTCTAGACCTAGATGGGTTCAGCAACGATGGTGGTGGCGCATGGGGCAGTAGGCAGGTCCAATCTAGGCCTCAATGGGTTCAGGGGCCGTAACCTTCACCACACCGTTCCTACAACACCTCGTCGTGGAGGTGATCTGGATTCATCCTCGTAACACGAGGAAGCCTTGGGCGTCTGCCACAAGGGAATGGATATGGCGGCTTATTCATCTGTTGAAGATGGTTGACCTGGCTGGTTGTGATGTTTCATCCCACATCTAGCACCGATGGCGAGTTGTGGAGGCGTGACTGCCGTGAAAACCGTGCTATGACCCTGACCATGGCGAGCGATAGCGGCGTCTTCACGTTGTTATCTTGTTGAAGGTATCACCGCTGTAGCTACCTTCTACTTACTCGTGCTGTTCTGGGAAACCCTAGACCCGGGTTTTCTGTATCAAAATGATGGCGGTGCTTTGGGCGTCACTCTGCCTCCTGGGGGCATTGTTTTTGGATCAACTATTGGATGGTGGAGGTAAGAGGTGGGGCAAAGTACATCTACCTCGTCAATAATGGCGAGCCTCGGCGGCATGGCGCAACAGCGTCTCGGTGTTGGACGTGCCACGATGGACTCGCGTAGGGAGGATGCGATGTCTGGTGCAGTGGTGTCATCGATGGCAGACATGATTAGGCTACAAACCTTTTTTTTTGAACCTCGGCAATGCCTTTGGTTGATAAAGTCGAAAAAGAGGTGGACAATGTGATAACCCAAAGAAAAGGAACGTTTAGAGGACTAATTTGTGATGAGTGTTTTTGCATAGTATGCATTTGGAAAAGCATGAAAATTTTAAAACTCTGTTATAAAGAGTTACAAGTGATTGAGATTGAACTCTACTGTTGAAGTTTGACTTAGGTCAACACTAGAATTTGAATTCATATTTCAAAGTGAACTTGCCAAAAATTAGGAATTTAAAATGACTTTGCATAATACATTGAGTTGAGCACTCAAAACCACACAACACCTAGATCAATGTGACTATTGATTTGAAAATTGAGGTTTGAATAATTCAAACTTAAATTCATATAATCACAAGTACATTAAAATAATTCACAACAATATAAAGTAAATGAGACAATGTTATGAAAGGAATCTTTATTGATATCAATATTGAGAAGATTCTTTACAAAAGAACATTACATAGAAGTAAACCTATTACAAACTACAAAAATAAAGGGAAAAACCAAAACCAAAACCATCTACTACACTGTTATCCATTTTGCTTTTCTTGTTTTTCAAGCCCATCTTGGCCTACAAAACAAATAAATACCAAAACAAACCAAGTTTGGTTTTAGAAATGTTAGATCCACCAAGTGGTGAATCCATTTGATGTAGAATCCATTGGGAAAGGTCCAAGAACTTGTCCTAAACCTCACCGGTTTGAGGTTTTTAGCAAAAGAAACAAAGCAACAACAATGGACCTTATTCCAAAAGTACCACGAGAGAAACACTAGGGAAGTAAATACATTAGGAGCAGTAGTTCACAGTAGCTGAGACAAAACACAAGCCAATAGCCAAGACTAGATAAGTAGATAACCATATGACAGTAGAGCAACACATTTACAAGATCAAAGTACCACTTCACACTGAAGGATCACAGAAACAACAGCAGCAGTAGGCATAACATTTAAGCCAATAGCTAGCCAGCAAGGAAGCGGCCATATTAACCATGAAAACAAGTTAATAAAAATCACCAGCAGTTTAAGTAATGAAGCAAGGGAATAATAGTAAGAACAAACTAACATAATAGAAATGACAGCAAGTAAGAAACACACCTCAAACTTAGGATTCTTTTAAAATAATCAAATGCAACTAATGAACATTTGCAGTTCATCAAGCTACATAAGAAAATTGTTAGAAAATCATATGAGAAACAAATTCAAGATCACTACAAGTACTAAGAACAATACTAAATTCTCAACTTAAAAGCAAATGTTTTTCCTAATCTGCCAAGGGTAAAATTACCAAAATGCCCCTTAACCGACTTGCCACATTTAGCATATGAGATAGGATGATTAGGACATTATAATTTAAGATAGAGAGGTGGTATAAGTAACTTACTCACTGTATGCAAACAGTGAGGTGTCAACACTAGGTGAATCCAAGAGTACTATAATAACACCCTAGACCCAACCCCAAAGCTCACAGTCCTCAAAGCACATCTCATAAAAACACTCTCAGGACAGGGGTTGAGAGAGACAAAACAGCTTTCCACACTCACTGAGAGAGAGAGATCTAGAGAGCATAAATGATCAAGAACATGAGCAAGTAGATGGACGAACTGCATCAGATCTTTCTCAAGCCCACTTTTGAGTCTTCAAAGCTTTTATAGCTAAACTTTAGAATAAGATTAGGCAGAGAGAGTAGTAATTAAGGTAGCACCTCGACTAGCTAGGGCTAGCATATGTGCATCTCCATTGTTGGAGGACACCACAAATCATGCCACTAAACTAGTTTGGCACAACCTAGTACATATTAAGGAAACAACTTAAGAACTTAAGCTTTATATCTACATTTCCTTCCCTTGATAGGATCATATGATCACTTAATTAAGAAAATCTAGAGGAAGAGAAGAAGCTCTGAATATATTAAACCTACGTAAAGAAGTAAACCACATCTAATCAACACACTTACATTAAGACTGAACCAAATGTTCAAAAGTAGAAAGTAAACATAACAAGATTACTTAATGGAAACACATATAATATTACAATCTTGGATGAGTATCACAACCAGAGATACTATAAGTAACCAACTAGAAAAAGATATTAAGGAAACACAACTTAACCTAAAGAATCTACTTGAGTTGTGGATTTTTACCACTCTAGTAACCACTCCCCCCGTTTCAAATTATAAGATGTTGTAGCTTTTGTGAAACAAATGTATCTAGACATATTTTAGTGTGTAGGTTCAAAGTGAACCACACACTAAAAGGTGTCTAGATACATTCAGTTCACAAAATCTAAAACATCTTATATTATGAAATGGAGGGAGTAGAACCAAATTACATGCTTAAGATACCAAGCAACATTGACAATAACATTAGAAGTATCAAGATAGTAGCTAACTAACAGTAAATAGGCAAGCATATGCAGTATTCAACATATACATGTGTGTACCAGTACTTAATTAAGCTTGGAAGTAACCTAGATAGCATACTTAACCCTAAGCCAGTACAAGATCATCACTATAGAACCAGAAAAGACCTAATAGAGTGTTAACTTTAACTGAAGCAAGTGTCACATACACTAAAATTTAGTAAAGTACATAGACCATTTACTTAGAAGTAGTAATCATGTCAAGTAATAGGAACCTAACTAACTACCTAGAGCACTCTAGAATAATCTAGAACATTCTAGAAGACCTAGAACAAACCATGACTAAGAGCTAGTATAGTAGAAACCCTAGAACATGTAGACTAGCAGTAGGAATAGTTGTAGAAAGGGAAGATGTGTAGTAGAGAGAGGAAGGGGAGAAGAATACCTATGTGAATCACATGGGTGCTTAGATCATCGGAGCCGGAGAGGAATATGATGAACCCAGGCGGCACATGGAGCGCCCAGTGATGGGGTACCTCGACCTGCGCCAGCCCAGTCGTGTGGTGGAGAAAACCACAAAGGCGCACAGCACCATCACCATGGCGTGGGAGCACTGAAGGAGCGCTAGAGTAGGCGACACCATGAAGAAGAAACCCTAGGGTTCATGTTGCACGAGACCGTGAGAGTAGAGCTAGCCAAATCTGAGCGGTGGGAAGGTAGATCATAGAACACTGGCTCGATTATGATCCATGGCGGCGACAAAAGCAGCTAGGAACGACCAGAATCGACAACGTGACAACAACGTGTAGTCACCATAGAGAGGGCACACATGAGGCAGAGTGCGAGCACGTGAGGGTGAGGAACATAGGTGAGCAGATTAGGTTCGGTCGAAATGTTTCGGCTGGTTTTAACCTTTTGGTCTGACCAGTGGGGCTAGGGGCAATTTAGTAATTTCACATTTATTTATAAGGCCCGTTTAAACAAAAATGACCCTAGGAATTTTCTAAAAATAAATTAAAAATAGTTCAAATAGGGAAAAATTCTAGGATTCTAAATCCTATTTTTCTGGAATTACAAAAAATATTTTTGATAGGATAAAAATTCCAAGTGAGTTGTTTGAATTAATTAAATACCTTAAAAATGAGTAAATATACTAAAAAATGCTTATAATCTAAATAATATTCCTAAAAATGAGGAAATATTATTTGTAACCCAAAACTCACAAACTTGAATTTTATAAAAATATATAATAGAGATATATGAAAATTCTAAAGTGAAATTCAAATTAAAACCCAAAAGGGAAATTCATTTAAAATCACAACAATTCAAAACAAGGGGATTTTAAAGCAATTGAGTGTACACATTGTATAGCATAAATAGTTGCATCAAAGCATATTGGTTTTTCAAAGTGTTGTCTTTATCGGATAATGATTGCTTTTTATAAAACCCGAGGTCAAGGGTTAACTCGAACCTTCAGACTGCATTATCTCACAGTTATCAGGCAAGTTCAACCTTTCATAGAATTGGCAAATTCAAGCTTGCACAACTCTTGAAAGTTATATATACTTAGCTAATACTTTTCCAAAAGTACCACACATATGTAGGGATTCGTAGCATGGAAAACAAAAATTTTCTATCGCATACAAACAAACAAGCCAAGATCTATCTACTAGATTGTAGCAACGAGTCGATGGAATAACTTACCCTCGAAGATTCCAAAGTGTTTAACGAGAGCGGATTCTCGTGGGTGATGTAGTCGTACTCTTTCCGATCTCAAGATCGCGTAGACGATCCTTCCGGCGCTGCGTTCCGGCAGCGCTCCCGCAGTCGGTCACACGTTCGGTACTCGACGAAGACCTTCCTCTCCCTTGTTCCAGCAGGCAGCAGAGGTTGTAGCACTCTCCTCGCGATTCCGGCAGCACAACGGCGTGGTACCGGAAGTAGAGGGGAGATCCCGCAGGGCTTCGCCTTAAGCCGGAGCGAGTATGGTGGAGTATGAGAGAGTACTATTAGTGGTCTAGGGATTAGACACACCAATTAGAAGGCTCTAAACCGAAGTCTAGGGAAATTAGAAGCTCTAAACCAAAACGGCTCTAAACCGGAGATTAGAGGATAGGAACTTGTGTGTCTAGAGGAGGAGGCCCTGCCCCTCCTTTTATAGGTGGGAGGGGCGGCCAAGGGGAGGGGAGTCCCTCCCCAAGTCGGCCTTGGTTGGCGCGCCGGCTTGGAGGGACTCCTCCCCCAAGTCGGTTCCAACCACCTCTTGCTTGTTTCCCACAGTTTCTTGTTTTAGCCGTTTGACTTTCAAACTGGACATTTGACTTTTCTGTTTTAGGATTCAATTTAATCCTTTATTTGGAACAGCAAGAACACTTAGTACATGATGCAATCATTCCAATATGTAATGACACATTCATGTACCCCTCCCCCCCCCCCCCCCGGAGTGCCGGACATTCCGGAACCTTCTAGAATGTTCCCGATGGAAACACCGGAATCATTCCCCAACTCCGAAACGGGACTTTCCTTATATGAATTTTATTCTCCGGACCATTCCGGATCTCCTCGTGATATCCCAGATCCCATCCGAGACTCCGAACAACATTCGGTCTCTTTCTCATCATACCATAACTACTCAAACAACGTCGAATCCTTAAGTGTGTCTCCCTACGGTTCGTGAATTATGCGGACATGATCGAGACACTTCTCCGAACAATAACCAATAGAGGAATCTGGAAATTCATATGGCTCCCACATATTTCTACGATTACTTTGCGATCGAATGAACCACTTACATACGATACCAATTTCCCTTTGTCTCACGATAGTTTACTTGGTTTTGATCGTCGGTATCTCTGCATACCTAGTTCAACCTCGTTACCGATAAGTACTCTTTTCTCGTTCCCGTGATATGTGATCCCTTGTGAGCCAGTCACATGCTTGCAAGCTAATTGGATGACATTACACCGAGAGGGCCCAGAGTATATCTATCCGTCATATGGATGGACAAATCCCACTCTTGATCCATGTGTTTCAACCAATACTTTCCGAATACTCAATGCCACCTTTATAGCCACCCAGTTACGGTGTGGTGTTTGATGTCATCAAAGCATCCATCCGGTAAAGGTGATATGCATGATCTCATGGTCGAAGGAATTAGGTTACTATGTATCAGAAAGCATATAGCAATTGAACTATTTAAAATGACTTGATCTTTATGCTACGCTTATCTATAGGAGTATGTCCATCACATTATTCTCCTAATGATATGACCCTGTTGTTAATAACATCTCTATGTTCATGATCAGGAAACCATGATCATATATTAACCAACAAGCTAGTTTAACAAGAGGCTTTACTAGGGACTCTTATTTTAGTTTACAAATCACACAAGTATTAATGTTTCCGGTTAATACAATTATAGCATGGTATGTAAACATTTATCATAAGTGTGAAGATATGATAATAACCACTTTATTATTGCTCTTGGGCATATCTCCAACAGTCTCCCACTTGCACTAGAGTCAATAATCTAGTTTCAAACCTTTGTGTATATAACACCTATGGCTTTCCGGTGTTGTATGTACACGATTTCTAGTGGTCAACTGATCTCCGGATCTGACACTTCCAGGTCCGTGTGTAATTGCATGTCTTTGCGTCTCTACGCATCACTCATTCTCTAATGAGATGGATTTGTATAAATTTGGTCTTTCGGTGTGACCTTTAGCTCTTTGGGGTTAAAACATGTTGATAATATTGTCGCACAATATATCTTCATAGTATTATCCCTCTATGAACTACACCTAGTTTGATAACAAACTACTTGACCCAAATGCCCTCTTTAGCTGCTATAATAGCAGTCATATACTTAGCCTTTTTGTTGTAGTATCTGTCACAATGTCTTAACTTTGGAACTCATCCAAATCCATTATGGAACTTACTTTCCATTATATTGTGCCACCCTTAGTTTAGATTGAGATAAACTTAATTTGTACTTTGTGACAAAACTAGTATCAATGTAGTACTTTTACAATGAACTAATCATCTATTTGTCACTTCTACAAATATTATACTCTTAGTTCTTCCAAAAGATCATAAGAATATCCTTACTATTGTCCAATGATCATCTTATGAATCATTCTGGTATATGCTCACAATATTTAGAGCATAGGACATATCTGGATTTGTACATATCACAGTATGATTGATATAAACACTCTTTGTGATTTCATACATCAAGTATCAATCTATACTTGAATCTTTGTTTCATTTACCAAATGTCAATACACTTGAATATATCATCAATATTGAACTCATTCAATCCTTTCTGTGCGACAAGAAACTTTCTTGTAGTTTCTATATTGAACTCATTCAATATCTTGTCTATGTACTTCTGGCATAACCATTTTAGCGTCTATTCATGCCAAATATTTGGGTTTTGCCTAAGTCTTTCATCGAGATGAAATTCTTAATATGTGTTAATAAAAGATACATCATTTCCAATCAACAATATGTCTTCCACATAACGTATTAGAAACATGTCTCAGCGCTCCCACTTAATTTCTTGCAAATGCAAGCATCTTCATTGTCTCTGATGAAATTAAACTCTTTTAACAGTTTCATCATAGTGAAGATTCCAACTCCGCGATGCTTACTTCAACCATTGAAGTTTGCATATGCTTTTAGCATCTTTTGAATTAACAAAACCCTATGGACCATGTTACTCACATGTCCTAGGTAACAATTCTATTAGAAGAACTTGTTTTGTTTATTCAACTACCATATAACAAAAATTTATATGTAGTGGTTGCTACATTAATCCGTCTAGACTAAATATCGCTATGAAAAATCAAATCTTATCATAGTCAACCTTTGAACATTGTTGTGACCTTTTTCCCAACATGTCGACTATTTCATAGATGTGCAACATCCATGTCTATTTATTTATAGATCCAAACACAACTGTAAGGTCTTACACCTTTCTCGAGGGTCCTTCAAGTTCAAAACTTGATTTATCGTGTATGGAACTATCACGGAATTTATGGCTTCAAGCCATTTGACGGAGTCAGGGCCCATCATCGCTTCTTTGCATGTAGTCGGATCATTATTGTCAAATAATGATTTAACTCTCAAATCTTGGTATTTGATTGTTTACCCGACCTACTTGTTTCAATAGAAACTTTGACTATTGTAACCACAACCTTTGAGGCACGTGAGCCATGAGCATTGTTGCTGCCTCCGGAACACTTTTCGGCGCTGCGCAACTCTGCACATATAGCTAAGGTTCTTTTAACCTTATCAAAGTTCTATTGTCCTCCCACTTAACTTTTCACGAAAAATTCCTTCTCAAAGAAACTTGACATTCTAAGCGACAAACACTTTTGTCTCCTGGTGTTATGGAGGATTACTTAACAGTTATTCGAAATAACATACAAAGACAGGTTCATCCGACTTTGGTTGCAAACATCTTTCTTATGCATAGCATACCAATGTTTAAGAAAGGACTACTTGGGTTTAATCCCAAACCATAACTTTATATGGTGTCATTTCAGCGGATTATGATGAAGCTCTTTTCAGTGGAAAAACGGTAATCTCTAAAGCTTTTAATCTTTAAAATACAATGGCAGTTTTATGAATTACACCTTCGATCTTACCATGTCAAACAAGGTTTTATTACATATCTCGAACGCTCCATACTCTTATGGTGTTTCGGGAAAATGCAAATCCATGGAACGATTCCTTAAATCTTAGGTATTATGCTAAACTTGTAACTCAAATATCTTCCTTTATGATCTTATCATAAACTATTTATATTCTTGTTACAATGATTTTGCACTTCATGTTGAAAGTCTTTGAACTTTTCAAATATTTCACACTTCATCCTTATTAAGTAAATATTCATATATTCACTCAAATTTTCGGAGAAAGCATATGAAGTTGAAATCCATCGCTCTTGACTACACATAATGGACTTCGTACAACAATATGTACAAGTTCCAATAGGCTAGTCATTCGTTCCCTTTTGGCCTATGAACGAAGTTTTAATTATCTCTAGGAAAGTTTCACCAGCGTCATTTGATCAAAATCAAAAGACTCCAAAATTCCATACACATGGAGTTTCTTCATGTTTTCTTTCCAATACAATTTAAACGGCGATGTCACTTCCTAAGTGATCTTTCAATCAATTTTTCTTTCGACATTTTTAGCACTAGTTTTATGGATGTGATTTCTCCAACGAGATTTGTGAATCATCCATCTTTTATGGATTACGACAATTATTTGAACAACCCTTTTTGTTCTCATAATACCTGATAAAACAAATCTTGAAGGCAAACTTTGATGTTTAATGAGCAACACAATAACCCTTTATTTGTTCTCGATGAACATCATCACATATTCTTTTGCTAGTTACTTAGGCCATTGTAGTTCATGAATTGTGTTGTTTCGTATGACGATTCACACCAACAAATTCAGTATCAAATACTTAAGAACCACATTGCTTAACAAGCAAAGAATATAGCCATAACATGTATATCATCTATATACTTAAACTGAACAATTCTAGTCTTTTCTTTTCTGCCATATATTTATGAGATTCTCTTTCAGTATTTCCTTTTCTGTTTGAAAGAACCTATCAATATCAATAGTGGAGTCATACATATGACACATAGTCCAAAGCGTGTATAATTAAATACCAATGTCTTTGGACTTGCACTTTGAAGTAGATCACCATCATCAAATGGTTGGTGTTCTTTCAAATTCCTTTCTTTAGTAATCTCTTGGTGTAGTAAACATTTTACCTACATCAAACATTCACCTTTATCATGGAATTATCCAAGATCAAGCTACTTTTAGCTTGTAATGGTGAATCGCGAGTATAATGTTGCTCTCCAAAACCCTTTTGTAGGATTAGGACAACTAGTGTCTCCAACCTTTTGCAAATTCTCATGAAATATGAGAACATGACTTTTGCCATATTATACTCTATCATGTTGCAACCAAAACTTTGTTTCAGATATCACAATATCTTCCACACATCATGGTTTCTGAAACAACTCTTTCAGATCCTAGATAACCTTGATATTAAGACAATCCTTTGAATATCAAGAATCATGGAGACAAACATGATACTTATACACTAACACTTGGAATTGTCACTCTTGTTTTAATACCAATTATTAAACTTCATGGAGTAACCGGAACTTACTGAAAGTTTGCAATAGGACTTTTAAACTTTAGATTAACACTTCAAAACAATACGATACCAGTTCGTAAAGTAACTAACCAGAATTCTATGGTTCTATCATCTCAATTATAACTAAGCGTAAGGTGGTAAACGGATGCCAATGACTACAACAACTATGCAAATTCACTTTGATTTAGTTTATGATAAATTGAGTTCTAATTAATAATTAAATTAATCTAGGTGAACTCCCACTCAAAACAATATCCCTCACATTGTTTTAGTGATCACACGAACCAAATCCACCACATCAAAACCGATCATCACGAGAGTTGACATAGCTTCAATGGCGAACAATCAACATGTTCATCATATCTCCTATATGACTCATGCTTTACCTTTCGGTGATCCGTGTTCCTGAGACCATGTATGTACATGCTAGGCTCGTCAAGATCATACCTTAGCTTCCGCATGAGCAAATCTGTCTTGCCCACGTTGTATACACTTGCGGAATCTAACACACCCGATCATCACGTGGTGCTTCGAAACAACAAGCTTTAGCAACGGTGCCAACTAAGGGTGAACACTTTATGACTTGAAATTCATGTGCATGAGGGATCATCTTATAATGCTACCGTCGTCTACTAAGCAATACAAGATGCATAAAGGATTAACATCACATGCAATTCATAATATGTGATATGATATGGCCTTTCTTCTTGTGCTTCCGATCTCCATCTTCAAGCACGAACATGATCTCCATCATCACCGGCATTGCATCAAGGTCAATGACGCTGCTCCATGGTTGTCGTCCACCGGCTTCAACTATTACAACTACTTTGAATAGACACGCGGGTCTTAACAGAAATTAAAGACAACCATATGGCTCCTGCCGGTTGCCGACTTACAATAAGGAACATTGCATACATCATATATAATCACAATCATGGCCATATCACATCACTGCACACCCCTGCAAAACAAAGTTAGACGCCTATACTTTCTTTGCATATTTTACGTGGTTTGGGGCTTTCAATAAGTGTCGTTCTAACTTACGAACAAGAACCACAACATTGATACTAGTATTGTTAATCACCCGTTGTAAATTGGATCTTAACTATGCTAGGAGAAACAGGCACCCGCAAAGCCACTTATGCAATACAAGTTGCATGTCAAGCGTGGAGCAAGTCTCATGAACGATGTCATGTAAGGTTAGCCCGGGCCGCTTCATCCCAACATACCACAAGATGCAAAGTACACAAGAAGCAATCGACAATAAAAGCATCAACGCCCACAATGACCATTGTGTTCTACTCGTGCAACAGATCTACATATAGACACGGCTCTGATACCACTGTAGGGATTCGTAGCATGGAAAACAAAAATTTTCTATCGCATACAAACAAACAAGCCAAGATCTATCTACTAGATTGTAGCAACGAGTCGATGGAATAACTTACCCTCGAAGATTCCAAAGTGTTTAACGAGAGCGGATTCTCGTGGGTGATGTAGTCGTACTCTTTCCGATCTCAAGATCGCGTAGACGATCCTTCCGGCGCTGCGTTCCGGCAGCGCTCCCGCAGTCGGTCACACGTTCGGTACTCGACGAAGACCTTCCTCTCCCTTGTTCCAGCAGGCAGCGGAGGTTGTAGCACTCTCCTCGCGATTCCGGCAGCACAACGGCGTGGTACCGGAAGTAGAGGGGAGATCCCGCAGGGCTTCGCCTTAAGCCAGAGCGAGTATGGTGGAGTATGAGAGAGTACTATTAGTGGTCTAGGGATTAGACACACCAATTAGAAGGCTCTAAACCGAAGGCTAGGGAAATTAGAAGCTCTAAACCAAAACGGCTCTAAACCGGAGATTAGAGGATAGGAACTTGTGTGTCTAGAGGAGGAGGCCCTGCCCCTCCTTTTATAGGTGGGAGGGGCGGCCAAGGGGAGGGGAGTCCCTCCCCAAGTCGGCCTTGGTTGGCGCGCCGGCTTGGAGGGACTCCTCCCCCAAGTCGGTTCCAACCACCTCTTGCTTGTTTCCCACAGTTTCTTGTTTTAGCCGTTTGACTTTCAAACTGGACATTTGACTTTTCTGTTTTAGGATTCAATTTAATCCTTTATTTGGAACAGCAAGAACACTTAGTACATGATGCAATCATTCCAATATGTAATGACACATTCATGTACCCCTCCCCCCCCCCCCCCCCGGAGTGCCGGACATTCCGGAACCTTCTAGAATGTTCCCGATGGAAACACCGGAATCATTCCCCAACTCCGAAACGGGACTTTCCTTATATGAATTTTATTCTCCGGACCATTCCGGATCTCCTCGTGATATCCCGGATCCCATCCGAGACTCCGAACAACATTCGGTCTCTTTCTCATCATACCATAACTACTCAAACAACGTCGAATCCTTAAGTGTGTCTCCCTACGGTTCGTGAATTATGCGGACATGATCGAGACACTTCTCCGAACAATAACCAATAGAGGAATCTGGAAATTCATATGGCTCCCACATATTTCTACGATTACTTTGCGATCGAATGAACCACTTACATACGATACCAATTTCCCTTTGTCTCACGATAGTTTACTTATCCGAGGTTTTGATCGTCGGTATCTCTGCATACCTAGTTCAACCTCGTTACCGATAAGTACTCTTTTCTCGTTCCCGTGATATGTGATCCCTTGTGAGCCAGTCACATGCTTGCAAGCTAATTGGATGACATTACACCGAGAGGGCCCAGAGTATATCTATCCGTCATATGGATGGACAAATCCCACTCTTGATCCATGTGTTTCAACCAATACTTTCCGAATACTCAATGCCACCTTTATAGCCACCCAGTTACGGTGTGGTGTTTGATGTCATCAAAGCATCCATCCGGTAAAGGTGATATGCATGATCTCATGGTCGAAGGAATTAGGTTGCTATGTATCAGAAAGCATATAGCAATTGAACTATTTAAAATGACTTGATCTTTATGCTACGCTTATCTATAGGAGTATGTCCATCACATCATTCTCCTAATGATATGACCCTGTTGTTAATAACATCTCTATGTTCATAATCAGGAAACCATGATCATATATTAACCAACAAGCTAGTTTAACAAGAGGCTTTACTAGGGACTCTTATTTTAGTTTACAAATCACACAAGTATTAATGTTTCCGGTTAATACAATTATAGCATGGTATGTAAACATTTATCATAAGTGTGAAGATATGATAATAACCACTTTATTATTGCCTCTTGGGCATATCTCCAACAACATATTCCTACAAAAGCAAATATTGTTTTTTGAATGAAATCAATGAATAGAAGGTAAATGAAAACTACAATGAGAGATGTTGTCGGAATAGATTCCATTGTACCAAGAGAATTAGGAGTAAAAACAAATGTAGTTAGCTATTTCAAGGCACCGTACAAACCGCGTTGGCCAAAAATATTGGAATGAGACGAATGAGTCAGAAGTTTGCTTCGTTCCATGCAACTTCAAATGACTAAGTTAGATGTATTGCCAGAGGAATTACAGTTGGTGGAAAGGAGGAAATTCCATAATGTCCATCTTGCGCTGCAAGATGAAAACTTTAGTATCTCCTGAAGGATATCATTTCATCAACGGTCGTTGATCGGGTTCAGTGCAAAGGAGGGGATATGGAATTAGGTAGAGCTCGAGATGACTTGGAGAAACTTGGTAACATGCCACACACATAAAGAAGTGTGTTACAACAATAAGGTCAGAGATGTTTGCGGAAAAAATAGCACACCTATCGAGAGTGTATAAAACATGTCATGATACTCCTTATCCGAGGAACGGATTGTGAGTGCATCGTGGAAAGGAAGTTAAGAAAGTTATAACAAACCGTGAAAACTAAGAGACATAATTTTTCTAGATTAAAAGTAATCTTTGAAAAGAAACCAGTTTGAAAACCAAAAAGGAAACCTGGATGCTTGAATCCATGGTTGCAGAACCAACTATAGAACTTACTGAGTACGCTCGTACTTAAATTATCTTCTTAAATCCTTGCTAGACTATGAGCATATCGAGACAGAGGAAAACATTATTCAATGTGATGACGAAGAGGTCTATTACGAGGAACCAGATCTTTCAAAAGACATTGAAATAGTAGACTACAGTATAGAATGTGGAACAGAACCGGAAGACATGGAAACAAAACAATAGTCTTTAGAATAGTATAGATGAGCCGAGCAACATAGACTTTCTTAAATAAGTTGCTGAGCTCTAGTGGCATTCCATCTAGTGATGCCATTGCTACTCAAGTTAGTTAGTTTGAATTTAAATATTCGAAAAAGTCCTCAATAGACCGATGAGGATTTTGAAACATTTGTATAATTTTGTTTGAATATAATGAACATGTAAAGATGAGGATCAACAATGTTTTTGTTGTACCACTTTAACGAATGTGATATTTGCGAAAGGGTACTTCGTGAATATTATGTCAATGACTTGCGCACTACATCATGTAGTGGTGTGATGGGTCACTAGAGACAATCTATAAGGAAAACTGCTTGAAAACCATACAACTCAAACACACCACATCGGCCCCACGGCCGCACCCCACACGAGTCGACGACCACGTCGCCCTAGTGACCAAAGCCGACATCTAAACACCTCAACACAACACGGTGGAGGAGAACATACGGAGCCACGGTGCAACATCCACGCCGACCCGAGGCCACACCCAGACGAGCCATTGGCCAAATCTCCCAAGCAACCAAAGTCATCACCCTGAACACCTCAAACACAATACATCGGTAGCGATAAACTAGATCCGCCACTCGGACATCCACGTTGGCTTCAGGGATGCGCACCGCCTAGCCGAAGACAAAGAAACGCCAACGCTGCCCGGATGGAAATAGCTAGGAGACTCCGACACAAGAAGTGAAGGGATGATGCCTCCAAGGAGGGAGCAGCGACCAAGAGTACCACCATCAACCAAAGTCGGTGCATGGTTTCCACCTGGAGATCACCAATCCCGATATCACGTCTGCCCGTCCATTGTAGTCGAGGCTTCCTAGCAACTCACCTCTGCCAACCACCAAACTCACTCCACTAATCCCTCCAACCAGGGGAACATCCAAGGCGAGGCCTCAAGAGGGAAACGACTCAAGAGCCTCGCCCTCGCCCAATCCTGTGTGGAATTTGGGATATTTCCTGGAGAACCCAAGCAGAGTAGCGAGGGCACCGCCACAAAGATGCCTTCAAGAAGGATGTGGCGCCATCGGCGGTCCCGACATGCATCCAAGATAAGGCTTTCACTCGTCGTTGATCCGCAAGCCACGTACCCACCCCCTCGAGGACCGGCCATCCCACCGTCACCAACACGCGCAGCCCACCAGCCTAACGTGACAGTGTGGGATTATCTAGATGGGAAAGGCGGACTTTGAGGAGTGTTGTTATAGCCCAACCATGGATTAGAGTGTCCAACCGGAGAGTAGTTTAGGATAGTATCATGAAGAGAATATATTTATATGAGAGTGTTTACTAGTGAAAGTATGATCCCTACGCCCGTGTTTCTAAACATTGAAACACCGTTCACAACTAGATCTGTTATATGTTTGCTTCCTTCTATCTTTATTTCAGTTTGCCTTTAGTCTATCCCACGTGAACAACAAGTCAGGAGCTCTTTTCTGGCATCGTTATCACTTGTTTTTCACTATCTCTTCGCCAAACTAGTGCACCTATACACCTGACAAGTGTATTGGGTGTGTTGGGGACATAAGAGACTTCTTGTATCTTGATTGCGGGGTTGCTTGAGAGGGATACCTTTGACCACTTTCTCACCGAGTTCGATAAACCTTGGATAATCCACTTAAGCGATACTTGCTGCTATTCTACAAACATTTGCACTTGGAGGCCTAACAACTGTCTACAAGAATAGAAGTGCGTAGACATCAGGTAGCTCGATTGGGCCCTCAAAGGCAAGTTGTACGCTACGGATCATGTCCTGAAGTGGTATCAACGACGATGACTCCTTTTGTAGCGTGTGTATGAGGTGTTCGCTAAGAGTCTGCTAGACCGGATGAGCGCTTCCGTTTGTCTAGAGGGTGTTTCGGGTATGCAATGTTTCCGTTTTCTAGTTGATAGGTGGCTTTCGTGTTTTCAATGCATAAGGCTCTGCTGACATGATCTTCACCTATTATCGGGTTTCTAGGTGTTGTATAGTGGCTTCAGGCTTTTGATGTACGCGGTCTTTGTTAAATAAAATTAATGAAGCATAGTACTCCGTGAGAAAAGAATGTCGGCCTTCTCAACCGCCATTAACACCACGGCCGCTCCGAACACAACGGCACAACTACGTACTACGTGATCAAGCATCACCACACCACTAGCTAACTGTACTACTAGTACAGTAGTATCTACCAGTTCTATATACAGCGTAGCAATTAGTAGCATCCATAAAATTGCTCACCTAGCTACGATCATTCATGTACGGCGGTGATTCAGTCCAATCCAACGACGTGCGAATGAATGAATCATGCCTGCATCTCGGCCACGAACAGCACTTGATCTTCCCTCAATCTGCCCCTGGAAATCCTGAATCTCTGTTGCTGCCCAATACCATGCCGGCAACTTGCTTATCGATCAAGCTGCACTGCAGCCATCCCGAGCTAGCAGAATCTGACACAGCGCCTCTGAGCTTTCTGTTACCGCCATTAAAACCTCCTCGACCTCGTGCCGTTACCGCCGCAAAGCCAATCGGAGCAGTACGTACGTACTGTTCTCCTTCTCTTCCTCCACACTCCTCCTCGGTGCTCGATCGGTCTCACACACGTACGATCCCCACCTATAAATACGCCCCCTCCCTTCTCCTCCACCTATAAAATTTCTTAAAGATATTATCTTGAGATATGGTTATCCACATAGTGTTATTACTGACAATGGTACGAACTTTGCTGAAGGAGCCTTCGCTAGATTCTGTCAAGAAAAGCACATAAGACTAGATGTCGTCTCGGTGGCTCACCCAGCATCTAATGGGCAAGTAGAAAGATCTAATGGACTAGTACTGTCCGGAATAAAACCACGACTCGTCGAACCACTGCAAAGATCGGCAGGGTGTTGGATTGAGGAACTACCAGCAGTACTATGGAGTCTCAGAACTATCCCAAACAGATCAACAGGGTATACACCATTTTTTCTAGTATATGGGGCAGAAGCTGTGCTTACAGCCGACATAATACATGACTCGCCAAGGGTTACCCAGTATACAACCGCTGAGATAAATGAAATAGCTCGGCAAGATGATGTCGATCTGCTAGAGGAAGCCAGGGAGTTGGCACTATCAAGATCAGCTATTTATCAGCAGGACTTGTGGCGATATCACAGCAAGAAAGTAAATCCAAGAGTGTTTAAAGAAAGAGATTTGGTTCTTAGGTTAGTGCAACGTACGGCCGACATGCACAAACTATGGCCCCTGTGGAAAGGACCGTTCATCGTGAGCAAAGCATTGCACAATGATGCGTACTGCCTAATTGATGCTCAGTCACCAGAAAAGAACAAGGCAGACAAAGCCGGCGAAGAATCGAAAAGACCATGGAATGTAGCTTTACTTCGTCCATTTTACTCATAAAAGTCATCTACGACACGTTGTAAAGAAACGCTCCAGGACAAAGTATCAACTATGTATCAAACCTCGGCACCTTGAGCAGTGGCTCGGGGACTGCCTTATGTTGTTTTTAAGTTTGGATTATGTATTAAACCTCGGCACCTTGAGCAGTGGCTCGGGGACTGCCTTATGTTGTTTTTGAGTTTGGGTTATGTATTAAACCTCGGCACCTTGAGCAGTGGCTCGGGGACTGCCTTATGTTGTTTTTGAATTTGGGTTATGTATTAAACCTCGGCACCTTGAACACTGGCTCGGGGGACTGCCTTATGTTGTTTTTGAGTTTGAGTTATGTATCAAACCTCGGCACCTTGAGCAGTGGCTCGGGGACTGTCCTATATTGTTTCTGAGTTTGGGGTATGTATTAAACCTCGGCACCTTGAGCAGTGGCTTCGAGATTGACAACTTCATCAGGGTCGGGCAATATTATTTTGTTCTCCCCAGATAAAATTCAAGAACACAATGGTTGAAGTGTCAAATTCATCAGGGTCAGGCAATATTAGACGCCGGGCTACCGTACAACAAAGGCAAAACACACAATCCGAACTTAAGAAATTAAAGGCCACCAAAACAAAGATTTAAACAAACATGATTAGTTTAAACAGAATAATAAAGATCACAAACATGTGTGCCTCAGCGGCCAAAAGCAAAAAAGGTTCATACCACACAGAAAGTCGGACAAGTATCTGACACACATCATACACCCGACATACCGGGGATAAGAAACGACTTAGAGTTTTTTAAGGGGCAGCAACTTGATCAGGAGCTGGGCGCTCCGAGGTAGACGGCACCTCGGCCGAAGTTGCTTCGCCCTCCATAGAACCAGGAGCGACTTCGGGGGAAGCTCGGGGCTGTTGAGAAGCATCAGCTTGAGCTGTGGAATGCCCAGTACCTTTGGAGGAGGATCGCGTGTCGCCATTGCCATCCGAGCTCGAGCTGGAATCACCAGAAGTATCCGAGTCGCCATCAGCCTCGTTTGGGTTGGCTGAATCATTCTCAGAGGCATCTTCAACTTCGACCTCATCTGCCGGGTTAGGAAGGAAACTCGACCCTTCAATCCAGTTATGCACGTCCGCATACCGAACGAGCTGGAAGGCACGAGCTTGTCAGAGAGCGACGAATTCTGGATCCTCAACCCAACGGGATCCAGTGCGTAAATTTATTAGGGTATCGATGGAAATATCCTCGTACCATGACATAACGACCGTGAGTGCCATATCAGCACCAGCTCGTCCAGCGGATTCCCTCCAAAGATTCAACTGGTTCTGGGATGCCATCAATCTTTCCACCAGTATCTTGAGTTCATCAATATCAGGAGTCCCGGAAGTATTCGGCTAGAGAACATGGTAGGCCCGAATGGCTGCTTGCACCAAGTCCCTGCCCATAATCTTCATCGGACCGACGGCAGCGCCAACGGCAACCAAGAAATCTTCCATCGAGTATTCTGGGCTCGCATTGGCAGGAACACCTCGGCACACACGAGCATTAATCACCACTTTAGAGCTCACGGGCTTAGCTTCTAGAAAATGGTCTGCGCAAAACAAAAGTGCGTCGGTCAACAGTAAAAAGGGGAAAAAGATAACTCGGCCACAGTCAGAGGCTTACGATGAATATAGCTTAGCATTATCTGAAGATCTTTATCCCAGTCACCCTTGGTTTTCTCAAAGCGAGTGATCTCCTTGCTCATCCCCCGGGTCTTCAGTTCGGCAGCCTCGAGGAGCTCTTTATTTTTCTGCAATTGCAGAGCTAGACGATTCTTCTCCTCGGAGAACTCTTGGTCAACCTTTTCCAACTCAGATTTCTGAGAAAGCTTGAGGGACTCCACCTCGGCGCGCAAGCGAGTTATCTCGTCATCTTTATCTTTCACCTGCGCCGAGTGAAAAATGCAGCATCATATCATATCAGGCATGGGTATGCATTCTTGGTGTGACGCTGCAAAAGTTTGTAACTCGGCTATACCGAAGCCAAAAGGGTTAAAAGAAACCTTGTGCACATTTCAAATTGATATATGTAAAAGAAAGAAGAGTAACTAACCTTCCAAGGCCTTGACCTTTTTCTCAAGACGGATATTAAGATTGTTGATATTACCTATTCACCAGCAAAATGAGTTAGCACCTCACATCCAAAACAATAAGAACTTTAGGGATAATGCGAAAGTCTGTTAACTTACCAGCTTTCTTCGCCACGGGAATGACCCTCTCATACTTATCTTGCAATTTTTTATGCGCAAAGAGCAGCCTTTGGAATTCGGCGGTTCGTCGGTCATGCGCAACCTAAGCAACAAAACAAATAGCAATAAGATATTCGAAGCTCGGACAGATCCGAGTCAAGCAAAACTTAACTCGGATCTAGGTGGCTGGATATTCGAAACTAAGACAGATCTGAGTTAAGCAAAACTTAACTCGGATCTAGGTGGCTGTATATTCGAAACTACGACAGATCCGAGTCAAGCAAAACTTAACTCGGATCTAGGTGGCTGGATATTCGAAACTAAAACAGATCCGAGTCAATCAAAACTTAACTCGGATCTAGGTGGCTGGATATTCGAAAATAAGACAGATCCGAGTCAAGCAAAATTTAACTCGGATCTAGGTGGAGGGATATTCAAACACTAAGACAAAACTGAACCAGGCAAAGCCTAATAAAACTTCCAAACGAATAACAAATTATTCGATTGGAAGCTTCGGGGACTAGAGTATATACAATATCATTCGAATGATTAATCAAACCTCGATAAAAACAATTACCTCATTCATCTTGTCGCTGTCAAGAACGATCTTGGCAGCCAGATGTAAGCGGCTGCTGATGTCGGAGAGTTGAAAGGGCTGGCTGTTTGGATTGCCCTCGAGCTGATCAGCAGCATTCCAATTGTTGGCATACTCAACCAACGAGCCAAGGCTGTTCCCACTCTCTGTACGAGTCAGGACTTTACCTCGGACGTGTTGTGTAGCCACCGCCGCCGCGGGACTCTTGTGAAGAGCGAGCTGTGTATCAGCAGCCAGGGTAACAACACTCTTGGTAGAAGAAACCCCCTTGCACAGCGCATCATCAGTTGTGGGATGAGAAGATCTGGCAGGTCCTTTCTGAGATGAGGAAGGTTTGGTGACAACGACCTTTCTTGCCTTAGAAGAGGCGTCGGCAGGAGCCGTTACCTCGGCACTTGGAATGGCATCTTTGGGGGCCGGAGGGATTACGGTTTCTGAGGGCGTCGAGATATTGGTATCCTCGGCTAGATTTGGAGTCGCAGTAAAGATTGTGGGGGTCAAAGGGATCTCAGGGGAAACTTCGGGATTCACGAAGGAGACAGCAGGCTCAGTGGAAATATCTATGGGCCGAGTTGTATCGGCATCAACAGGAGGGACCTCGGGCGCATCCTGGTGAGATGACATCTGATTCGGAGCTGGAGGAGAGTCAACACGAGCAGGACTGGGAACTCTAGTGTCCTCAGGAGGCGGGGGAGAAGGCGGCCGAGTCGTGTGACTCGTCATGCTAGGACCACTAGGCTTAACAGAAAGAGGAGCCCTGCAAAGGCAAGAAAGATTAGGTCAAAAAGCAGAAAGAGAGAAACAAGAAATACAAATAGAAACCAACTTACCCAGTAACCCCGGGCATAGTTTTACGCTTAGGAGGGTGCGGGGCTGACTTCTTCATCCGTTTCTTATGAACGGCTTCCAAGGCACCAGCTGGAGCACTAGGTTTCCCCGAGGTAACAGGAGGTCGGGAGGCGAGAGGCTCGGCGTTGTGAACCTGACCGGCCGGATTAGCTGAGAAAGTAGAAGCCGGAAATGCATAAGAAATTGGCATTGCAGCAACTACCTCAAGAACTTGGACCTCATCCGAATCACCTTCCTCCTCATGGGCCGGGGTCTTGCCACGAGCACGAGCCGGAGCAAGGTTCGACTTGGGAACGAACTCCTCCGAGTCCGGCTCCCCGCTGTCCAGAGTGTTTCGATTCACGGGCCACGGGAGAGACAAAACCTTGGCATCCTCGATCTTCTGCTCCTCGAACCTCTGTAGGAAAAGAAAGAGAGAAATTAACAAGGCAAATCATAGATGCGATTAAAAGTCAAAACACAACCGCGAGAACTTACTCTGGGAGGGGGATGATCGCGGGTGAACGGCTTCAATCCACAGGCCCAGTCCTCCGGCATCTCCGTCTTGAAGATAGCCCAGACGTGCTTGAAGATAAGATAATTATCGAGCTCCACCGTGGAGACTCGATTGGGATCAAGGGGACCGCTCATATAGCAGAGCTTGTGTGTGCGTTTCTGGAATGGGCAGATTCGGCTGCTGACGAAACTGGTCATCAGATCCTCGCCGGGTAGCCCGGAGCGAATCAGTTCCTTCAGCCGAATCTCGAAGGCCTCGGCCAGAGCATGACTTTTCTTCGGATTATAAGTCCAATTCTTCTTGGAGGGGGGGCCAATGGGAAAGTCAGGGAGCCCAATCTTGTCCTCCTTCCCAGAATTCTTGACATAAAAGAACGATTTGTGCCATTTCTTGCACGACTCTAGGCCAGCAACGCGAGGGAACTCGGACTTCCTCCGAGGTGTGATTGAAGCAGCTCCGCACTAGGTGAGCAGTTTCTCAGAAGGTTGAAGGGATTTGTCTGGGGCAACATTGGAACGAATCTGAAAGTACTTCTACCAAACATGCACAGACGGCCATAGGCCGAAGTATCCTTCTGAAGCAGAGATAAATGCGGAAAGAGAAGCAATGGCATTAGCCGGAAGATGATGCGGCTGCAGGCCAAAGTAATCAAGGAACTCCCTAGCAAAATCGCTAAGGGGGAGGCCAAACCCGCGAGCGAAGTGTGACATAAAGATGACGTACTCGCCCTCGTTGCGAACGGGAGAAGATTCGCTGCCGGGTAAGCGACAGGCTACCTCGGCAGGAATCCGGCGAGTACGGATTAGCCACTCAACCTCTCGGCGGGTGATGGAAGAGCCCTGCCAGGAGCCCCGCTCGGGCCCAAACGCTGCATCGTCGTCCTCAATAAGCGCACCGCTAACGGAGCTCGACATGGGGTCGCCGGAGGAATCTACAGAGGATAAACTAGCGGCGGAGCGAAGAATAGAACTGCAAGGCCCCGTCGTGACCCTACGCGAAAACGGCGGCGGAGCAAAGAGGAAACCGCCGCGGGAAATCTAGAGAGAAGCAGATGCGCCTAGAGGATAAACAAGGCAATAAGATCGGATAAACTCACCGGCGACGGCGCCGGAGCAAGTATGTGGGGACAAGGTCGACGGAGCAGAGCGATGGGAGGCTCGCCGTAGAAGATTCCGATGGGCGCACGGCGGTGGGAGCACGAACAGGCAAAAAAGTCAGAGGAGGAAGAAGGGCAACGATAAGCGGAGGAGAAGAGTAAATCCCCTGGCCCCGTGCCCCTCTTTATAACCGCGCGGCCTGCGTGGTAGTGGGATCGTGCGTGCGAAGGTTACTTGTGTAGATCGTGTGTGCGGCTACAACCGCACGCTGCTGAGTGGAGCCACACCAACGACCACACGATGCAAGAAAGGATCACGATCCCTGACGGAAACGGTGCACGAGGCGTTGCAGCGCCGACGCGACAGGCGCAGTAATTACTGTAGCATGTCAATGTGCACTGTAGAGGAACAAAAAACTAGAGAAACAATGATGAGTGTGACACGTAGGACGAGGCGTACGCGAGAAGATACGCAGATACCTCGGACGAAGGAAAAGTAACTCGGAAACAAAGAGAAATGAATATTGTGAAACTGATACGGCCCGGCCAAGGTTATAGGCAGGACCATACCAGCTTCGGGGACTAATGTTGGGGGGGTAACCCCGGATAGGTCAAGGACGGGGAAAGACAAAAGGAAGCTCCCCGTCCAGTTTCCGAGTTACAATCTAAATCCACCAAATCCTGTAAAGGTCGGCTGAGGTAAGCAAGAGCCAGACCCTTATGAGAAAAGCAAGGCGTTACCCGACCGACATACTGTGTAAGTCGGCCGGGTCAGCCCGGATAATCTGAATGCAGGTGAAGGCCAAGCCAAGTTAAGCGAGGCAGGGCCGAGTGATATGAAGCTTGCAGGAGAAGGAGATGCCTATAGTCAAACCCTAGTCACGGGCTAGGAAGAATCTGAGCAGAGCCAAGCACAAAGGACAAGGCGCAGAGTGACAGAAGGGCAGAAGGAGGTCACGGAGGTGACAGTCCTGAAGCCCGAGGCGTGCAGGTGGGGTCCTCTGGAACCTTGCCGTCGTTAGAAGGGCGACACGGAAAGGAGGCCACCGAGTTACTATATTGGGACAAGCATATTCTCCGAATATGCTTGCCACATCAGCCCTAGAGGAGTCCAGGGCTCCCCTTTATAAGGAGAGGCTTGGACTCTGAGAAGGGCATCGACTCATTTGGTACCGTTAGGCTGGTAAAGTTCTTCGTCCCCACTTGTATACAGCTCAAGGAGCACTTGTAGCCCAAGAAAGGAGAAATAAAGATCTTTACGTTAGTCTTCTGTGTGTAGAATCAACTACATATTCCCTCCCCAGATCCCTCTAGCATCCATTGGCCCCATAATTTAGCCTACCCATGGCATCTGCCGTGCCACCACCACGACAGGGATCCAGCCGTCGGACCTGGGCCCGCATAGCATCGAGCAGCTCGCCATTTTCGTGGCGTTCTGCGAGTGCTATTTGGGATGCAGACCCTACTTCCCCCTGTGGCAAGATCTATTCCATGGGAGGATTAGTCGCGAAGAATCAGGCGGCCCGATGCTGGCTGCGGGTGGCCTGACGTTTCAGCTGAAGTCGAAGGCGTCGTTCTTCGACCTGATGCTGCCAGCCAAGGCGGCAAACGAGTGGAAGAAATCCTGGTTCTACGTCACCAAGACGACTCCAGACGGCGAGGTGGCGCTTCCAAGATACTCCGCCAACCGACCCGAACCGCGTCGGCTCCAGGTTGGCAAGCTCCCGCTAGATCAGCGGATGGTTGTCGATGAAATGTTGCAAACCATCCGCGGCCTGAAGAAGAAGGGCCTCCAAACCATCAATCTTTACAACTGCTGGCTCGGGCCTTTGGCCCGCCGCGACCATTATATGTACGAGTACGCGAGTAGGGATGACCCGACAAAATCCTGCCTCGTCGAGTGGAAGCTCGAGGACTACATCCTAGCTCTGAAGAAGATCACCCAGGCGGCGTACCTGGACACGAAGGCCGGGGTCGCCCCCTATACTGCAAGGCGCCCAGCTCCGACGGTAAGTCGCCATTTTCGTCACCATTCGCAGTCGTAGATGATGCAGTCGCGGTTATGCTGACGTTGTTTCATTTTTATTGTAGCTGTTCCAAGTGGTGGAAGGATGGCTCCCACCCGCAGACGACGAAAACTCGAGCTCGTCCGTTCAGGACGGGAGCGAGTCGCCACCCACCAAAGGCGACGTCGGGAGTGACGCGGGTGATGACGATGATGATGACGATGAACCCGTGGAAGACGCCGCCTCGATGGTTCACAAAACTCGCGGGCAACATCAGCGCGAGCTTGAGGCAAGTAGGAGCCTCGAACGTCACGATGACGATGACAACGAGCTCCCCGAGCACCCCTCGCGTCGTGAGGCTCCTACGCCGTCGAAGAAGAAGAATAAGGAAGTGAAGGCTCCGCCAAGGAGGAATACGAAGTCGGCGAAGCAGGCGTCTCCGCCTCGTTCGGCGACTAGTTTCGACGCCACCAGCTCGGCTAAGGGTGAAGCGACGCATACGACAGCAGCACCGGACGCCGCCGCCCTCCTGGATGAGGTACCTCTGGCCTCGCTTCCACCCCCATTCACCCCAGTCTCTGGGTTGGGGGCTACTCCAGCCGCAGCAGCTTCGCCTCCCAGGGGAGCTCATGCAGACGTCACCACGGAGGCTCCTGTCGCGGCCTCGTCTCCGAAGAGGCCTTCCGTGTCTTGGGCACATGATGTGTTCGAGATGGGCCTTAGTCGGAAACTGGGCCCCGAGCTGGAGAAGCCGGCCAGCATCCGCACGGGACTGCGGTTCATACCAGTCGCCAAGTAAGTCTTGTTCGTCTGCTTGCCTTCCGTTGTAATCGAACAATTTTGCTCATATCGTTATTTCACAGGACTGGAGTTAAAAAGATCGGCCACCCTTCAGTGGCCAAGGTTCCGCCAGTCGTCGCTGAGGAGGACCCCTCGCGGAAGAGGGCGAAGGGCGACGATGTCGTCATGGTCTCTGACGACACGGCAGTTGCTCCGAGCGATCCTCCGACTGCGGCGGAGGTGGCTTCGAAGAACAAGGAGGCTGTTTCCTCGCCCGGGGTGACCGAGCTGACTCCTAGTGGCGCTGGGGCATCCGCTGCGACCTTCCCCTGTTTCATGGCCAAAGCAGCCACAACGAGTGGCGCACTGCCAACGAGCCAAGCGCCTGGGGTCTTCGAGACGGAGGTCGAGCAGCGTCGTGGACACACTCCAGCTCTGCTTGCGTCTGTGGATGCGCTACAGCTCCACGGCATGCTGGGCGCAGCCATCCAGGTATGTCTAGTCCCCGAGGATCGGGCCACTGAATTCCAGTGGTCGGATTCTTTTAGTGTTTTTGTAGCGTACAGTCCCCGAGTGCCTAGTCGCTGAATTTCAGCGGGTGGGCACTTAGGATTTTTGACCACTAGTCCCCAAGTGCCTAGTCACTGAATTTCAGCGGGTGGGCACTTAGGATTTTTAACCTCCATTCCCCGAGTGCCTAGTCGCTGAATTTCAGCGGGTGGGCACTTAGGATTTTATTGTTGTGATAGTTTGATTTGTTTGCAGGGCTTGCAGCGTGAATCGGCCGATCGGCTTGGTGCAAAATGTCACGTGGAGAAGGAACTTGTTGCCGTCCAAGAAACGAACAAGGGACTCCAAGCAATCGCTGCCAAGGCAGAGGAGGTCCGCCAAGGCCTTGTCTCGGCGGGTGAGATGACGGCGGCTCAATCTGCTTTGAGTACGGCTGAGAAGCGGATCACTGATCTGGAGCGCGAGCTCAAGGAAGCGAAGGCGGAGGCGAGCTCAGTGGATGGGCGAGCAAAAGCTGCTGTCACGGCTGCCGCTGAAGAGCGAAAGGTCTCTGACGCCCTCGTTGTTGGGCTGCAGAACGACTTCTCCTCGCTTCAAAGCTTCATCACGGGCCTCTGTCGTCCTTTAATTGGTAAACTTTCTGCCTCTGCCTGTAGTAGATGCATTATGAATCGTTGTTGTACTCACTGCCGACCTCTGTCCACAGGTCGGATTATCGACAGCTCGGAGGAGGCGCAGTCGTATGACGCGCGGCAGTGTGTGACCACTCTGGTCGACTCGGCCACATTGTCCGTGGCTTGCATTCGAGCATATCTTCAGGAGATATCGCCCACGGAAGTGATTCCCAGCGACCTCGTCGAAGTATGGCGGTATCTGGAGAAGGCGCCGTCAGTCGTCGAGTTCATGACGCGGTCGGCGTTCCGGCGCGGGGCGGCGACGGCTCTCAGCCTTGGGCTGGCCCACTTCCTGGAGGACTTCGATCTTGACTACGTGACGAGTGGCTACCCTCGTCGACGGGCTCGGTGGAGATCGCCGAGGTTCTGAAGCTGACGGACCGGGCCGTGGTGTACTCCGATCGCGTCTGGGCGATGGGCGACCTCCTCCCCTATCAGGAGACGACTGTCGCCCCCAACGATCCTAAGCCGCCGCATCGGGACTTCGAGGTCGAGCAGCGATTCCGTGCGGCGATGGCGGGTGAGTTGACGACATACCCATCGAACCCGTACACGCCCTTCATTCGCAACCGCAGGGGTGGCGGCGAGTCACCGTCGAAACCTGCGGAGTAGAAACATTGTGCCCTGGGGCGTTAGTAGCAATTGGTCATTGGGCCCAACTTGTGTTTTGGAACGACTTTGTTCTGCTGTAATGAAACTTCATGTTATTTTGTGAATTGTTTCATGATTTTGATTGCTGATTGGACGAGTCCCCGAGCGCGTCCGCCCTTTTTATGGGGTTTACCTCGTTTGTTATGTGTTTGTGATTTTGAATGTTTTGGTCAGTTGTTTTGCTATTGAGGTCGACTCGCCCGAGCTCGGAGAGCCAGTCATAGGGCGACTCCCGTGGGTGCTCTTTACTTGGCCGTTTTCCCTTGCGCGTACGAGGTCGGGTGGCCGAGTCCCCAAGCGTGGTACTTGGTGGTTCTAGTCGCAGCTCCGGGGTGGGTGAGGACTGAGGGCGTGAGAGTAAGCGCGTCACTCCTGCCTGATCCAAAGGATCAGTCGCATGGCGAGTCCTTGGCACGCTCTCATACTTAGCGTTTTTCCCTAGTCGCTCGTGCTCGACTGGTCGTCAGTCCCCGAGCGTGGTACTTGGCCGTTCGAGTCGCTGTGCCGAGGATGCGGAGGACCTTGGTCGTGGTGAGGAACGAGGGCAGTTGTCTTGTCTCGTTAAGCCAGTCGAGCTAGGTGACTCCAATGGGGCTCCGGGTTGGCGTTTTTCGTGGACGTTACGAGTCCTGGGGTAACCTAGTGCCCTCGGAACGCACTACTTGTCTGTGTCGGTCGCTGTACCAGATGTTGACTTCTGCGGTTAGCTTGACGATGTTATTACGAGTGCAAGTGGCACAAAGCACGGAGAGTAGACGCAATTTGCGGTAACCAATCTATTTTATTTCATAGCAGGTGGAGAGTACATGTATGGAATTCTAGGAGTAGAATTTCTGTAGGAGGTTTACATTCCACGGTCGCTTGACGTCGAGTTACCTGTCTCCTCGGACGTCGATGAGGTAGTAGGTGTCGTTGCCGAGGACTCGCCCGATGGCGAATGGTCCCTCCCAAGGGGGGATAGCTTGTGCATGCCCTTCTTGTCCTGGATGAGGCGTAGCACCAGATCGCCTTCCTAGAACGTGTGAGTCCTTACTCGCCGGATATGGTAGCGGCGGAGCCCTTGTTGGTAGATGGCGGTGCGGGAGCGAGCTAGGTCGCGTGCCTCGTCGAGTTGGTCGAATCCATCCTGGCGTGCGAGTTCGTTTGCGGCCTCCGTGTAGTTGACAACCCTAGGCGAGTCGTGCTCTAGGTCGGTGGGCATGACTGCCTCAGCGCCATACACCATGAAGAAGGGGGTGAACCCTGTCGACCTGTTGACGGAGGTGTGGATTCCCCAGATGACGGAGGGTAGCTCCTCGACCCAGCACCCGGCGGTGCACTCGAGTGGTACTTGGAGCTGTGGCTTCAGGCCATGGAGAATTCTCTGGTTGGCTCGTTCCGCCTGGCCGTTGGACTCTGGGTGAGCGACTGAGGCGAGGTCGAGTCGGATGTGATGTTCTTCGCAGAACTCGGCCATGGCTCCTTTGGCGAAGTTGGTGCCGTTGTCCGTGATGATGCTGTTTGGGAACCCGTAGCGATAGCTGAGCTCGCGTAGGAACTTGGTGGCGGTCTTCCCGTCGCATTTCCGGACTGGCTTGGCCTCCACCCATTTTGTGAATTTGTCGACTACGACCAGGAGGTGGGTGAAGCCGGAGGGGGCCTTTTTGAAAGGGCCTACCATGTCCATACCCCACACGGCGAACGGCCAAGTGATGGGGATTGTCTTGAGCACCGAGCTCGGCATGTGGGTCTGATTAGCGTACTTCTGTCACCCGGCGCACCGCTAGACAATGTCGACAGCGTCTGCGTGTGCGGTGGGCCAGTAGAAACCGTGTCCCTTAACCTTTGCGACCAGAGAGCGGGCGCCGGCGTGGTGGCCGCAGTCGCCGGAGTGGATGTCGTGGAGGATCTTGCGTCCTTCAGCGGGTTGGACGCAGCGTTGGAACACGCTGGTCATGCTGCGCTTGTGGATCTCGCCGTCGATGATGACGAAGGATTTGCAGCGGCGTGCTATCATCCGGGCGTCTGTTTCGTCTGCTGGCAAGGTGCCTCCCTCCAGGTAGGCGATGTACGGCGTAGTCCAGTCCTCTGGCTCGGCGATGAGTGCGACCAGGGCTGCCTCTGGTTGCAGCGGGACTCCGATGTCGATCTCCCTTGGGGGAGAGACGGAAGGCTTGGTGATGGTGTCGAGGAAGACGCCAGCGGGTGGTGCGAGTCGAGCCGAGCCAATACAAGAGAGTGCGTCGGCCTCCTCGTTCTTCCGCCTGTCGATCCACTCGACGGAATAGCCTGCGGAGTGTCCGCCCGGCTTGTCCACTGCTTGGCGGTATGCCGCCATGGTGGGGGAGACGGCGTCGCAGGTGCCAGCGACTTGCCCAACGATGAGGTCGGAGTAGGCGGTTGACATTCATCTCCTTGGCGGCTCGAATGCCGTGGAGTAGTGCCTCGTACTTGGCCATGTTGTTGGTGCAGGGGGTGAAGTCGAGGCAGAGGACGTAGCATAGCTTGTCGCCCTTCGGAGAGGTTAACACGATCCCCGCTCCTGCACCGTCCGCATTCTTGGAGCCGTCGAAGTGTAAACTCCAGTAGTGGAGGTATGGCAGCTTTTCTAGCTGCTAGGCCTCCTCCCAGTCGGCGATGAAGTCCGCGAGAGCATGCGACTTGATCGCTTTGCGCGGCTCGTACTTGATGTTGTGGACGCCGATTTCGACGGCCCACTTGGCGACTCGCCCGGTTGCCTCACGGTTGCGGATGATGTCCTGCAACGGTGCTGAGGAGACGATCGTTATCGGGTGCTGCTGGAAGTAGTGTGGCAGTCGCCGCTGTGCTCTGAAGACCGCGTATACCAGTTTCTGGTATTGCGGGTATCGCTGGCGCGACTCGGTGAGGATCTTGCTGATATAGTACACTGGTCGCTGCACTGGGCGCTCCTTTCCTTCCTCTGTTCGCTCGACGACCATGACGGCGCTGACGACGCGCTCGGAAGCCGCGACGTAGACCAGCATGGGTTCCTTGTCGACGGGGGCGGTGCTGTGAGTAGCACCTTCTTGAGGTCGTGGAGCGCATCGTTCGCCTCCTTGTCCCACTGGAAGGTGGGGTTCTTGCGCATCAGGCGGTATAGGGGCATCGCCTTTTCGCCCAATCGGGGGATGAAGCGACTGAGAGCCGCGACTCGCCCGGCCAGCTTCTGGACGTCGCGCAGGCACTCGGGTTTGCCGAGTTGAGTGATCGTGTCGATCTTGGTGGGATTCGCCTCGATTCCGCGCTTGGAGACGACGTATCCCAGTAGCTGCCCTGCTGGTACACCGAAGGTGCATTTGCCTGGGTTTAGCTTTATCTTGTATTTCCGCAGGTTGGCGAATGTTTCCGCCAGGTCGGCGAGTAGGTCGCCCTGGCGAGCGGACTTCACTACCACGTCGTCGATGTAGACGTGGATATTGTAGCCAATTTGGCTCGCAAGGCACTCCTGCATACACCGCTGGTAGGTCGCCCCGGCGTTCTTGAGGCCGAAGGTCATGGCAGTGCAGCAGAAGGCTCCAAATGGCGTGATGAACGCCGTCTTATCTTCGTCCTCAACGGCCATTTTGATCTGGTTGTACCCAGAGTAGGCATCAAGGAAGCATAGCGACTCCAAGCCCGCGGTGGAATCGATTATTTGGTTGATCCGCGGGAGGACGAATTGCTCCTTCGAGCAGGCGATGTTTAAGTTTGTGTAATCGATACACATCCTCCAGGTCCCATTTTTCTTCTCGACCAGGACTGGGTTTGCCAGCCACTTGGAGTATTTGATTGGCCGGATGAAGCCTGCAGCGAGTAGACGCTGCACCTCCTCGGCGATTGCTCGACGGCGCTCTTCATTGAAGGGCCACAGCGACTGCTTAACAGGTCGCACTTTGGGGTCGGCGTTGAGTTTATGCTCAGCGAGTTCCCTAGGGACACCAGGCATGTCAGAGGGCTTCCATGCGAAGATGTCCCTGTTCTCACGGAGGAACTCGATGAGCGCGCCTTCCTATGCTGGGCTCATGCCCGTCCCGATCGTCACCGTTTGGCTGGAGTCGCCTGGGACCAGCTCGACGGTGCGGGTATGCGTCGTTGCCTCGAAGGCTGAGGTGTTGCCGCCCTCCGAGTTGGGCTTCTTGAGTATAGTGGGGTCGTTGTTGTTAACCCCGCTCGCGTATTTGGCGAGCTCAGCGGCGTGGTTGGCCTCTGCCGCGATGACGGCATTGGCAAGTTCGGCTCCTTGGGCCTCGCACTCGGCGGCCATGTCGGGGTCGCCATGGATGGTGATGACGCCACGCGGTCCGGGGAGCTTCATCGCGTTGTACGCGTAGTGGGGCGCCGCCATGAACTTGGCGAACGCCTGGCGCCCCAGGACGTAGTGGTAGGGGCTGTCGAAGGGCACCAGTTCGAAGACGATATGCTCGGTGCGGAAGTTTGCCGGTGTGCCGAAGGTGACTGGCAGTGTGACCTTGCCGATCGGGTATGCCTTCCGACCGGGGATGATGCCGTGGAACATGGTGTAGGTCGTCTCGACCATCGACTGCGGGAGCCGCAGTCGCCTGAATGTGTCTAGGTACAGGATGTTGATGGAGCTACCGCCGTCCATCAATGTCTTGGGGAGCCAGTAGTCTCCCACCTTGGGCTTGACCACCAGGGCGACTCGGCCTGGGTACTCGATGCGTGGCGAGTGGTCCTGGTGGCTCCAAGTGATTGGTTGCTCCGACCAGTTGAGGAACTGGAGAACGTCCACCTGGGCCACCGCGTTGACGGTGATGGCGCGGGCGATGACCTTCTTCTCGCGCTTCGTGTTGAAGCCTGTGAAGGTGTGGAGCGAGCCGGCCACGCTGCCAAATTTTCCACCGTTTGGCGGGTTGTAGTCGGGGTCTTCCCGCGCTCGTCGTTCCTTCTCGATTTCCTTGAGAGAGTGGCAGTCGGCGGTCGTGTGCGTGGCGGGCTTTCCTTCCCTGCTGTGAAATACACAAGTGAAAGAACTATATCTTCCCATGATGTGGTTTTGGTGTTAAATGACAATCCCAACCTTGTTTTTAACTGTTCTCTTGAGTTTCAGGGGAAACGTCATTGTTGTCTCATTGTATTGTGATGGATGCTCTCTTGTGTTCCTTTGAAGACGGTGGCCTTTTTAGTCTTCTCCTAGTTTCTTTCTGGTTGATGTTTGTAGGTCACCGTACTATTAAGAGGGGGTCCATGTTGGAGGGCTGTGGGAAATCACTTGTTCTTGCACAAACCTATATGCACCGCCACAGCCATCCCATCATTCCGTGAGAGAGAGCATTTTCCTGTTCTGTTGGGGCCTTTTGAGTATCACCGGAACTTCCGGTCACAGACCGGAAGTTCCGCTCAAACCTTTTTCTGCGGGCTGTTCTGCAGTTTGTTCCGACGCTAGTTCCGCCCAAGTTCCGGTGGCAGTTCAGTAACCTTCTGTGTTGAAGTGTGCTATTTGCCGGAACTTGGCCGAAACTTGACCGGAACTTGCTCGAAACTTTTCCTGGCAAAAGTTCTTGAGCGGAACTTCCGCCTGAAGGCCGGAACTTCCGGTCAGACTCGCTTCGCGACCCAAAAGTTCCGCCCCTGTTCCGCCCCAAGTTCCGGTGAAGGCTCAGAAAGTTTCTGTTTTGAAACATGCTATTTGCCGGAACTTGATCGGAACTTGCTCGGAAGTTCACCGGAACTTCCGGTTTGCTTTGATCGGAACTTCCGGTTGCGCTTCTGGAGCGGACGTCAACGGTCTGATGACCGTTGGAGCCTGGCTCAGGCGGAACTTCCGGCCTCTCACCGGAACTTCCGGTGAGGTCGCGGGGGCTGTAACGGTTCAGTGCAAGGGGGGGCCTATTTAAGGCACCTCTCTTCTTCCTCCCATCCTCTCTCGAATTTTTCTCTCTCCTCCATTAATACCTGAGCTTCACCTCACTAGATCTCTCTCTCTAGCCACTCAAACGACCTGATCTTTTGAGAGGTGAGGGAGGATACCTAGATCTACACTTCCACCAAAGAAGAATTGATTTCCCCACCCATCCTTTGTGGATCTTGTTACTCTTGGGTTTCTTGGAACCCTAGACGGTGTAGGGCATCCCCGGAGCTGAGGCATGTGTTGTAAAGCTTCGAGGTGTCGTTGAGGGCCTCCAATTGAGTTGTGGAGCCTCCCCCTCAACCTTGGTGTAAAGGTTTCGGTTGGCGCCTTCAAGGTCACCGGTTAGTGGATTGTGAGGCCTCCTTTGTGGGGGAGCTCACGGGAGAATAAGGTGAGGCCTTTGTGGCACTCGGGTGACCTTGTGTGGCCCCGACACCTCTCCAACGTAGACGTAGCTCCTTGGGAGTGAACTACGGGAATTACATCTCCGTGTCCCCTCGCCGGTTACTTCGTTCCCTTCCTTTATTCCTTGCTATTTACTGTTTTTGTGGTTTGTGTTCACTTTCTTACATTTAGGTTGCTCACTTAGTTGCATCTCTAGATAACTTTCTTTCTCGTTGAGCCTAAAAGTGTGAAACAAATTAAAATTGGTAGACGCCTATTCAACCCCCCCCCCCTCTAGTCGTTTCAAGTCGGTACTTTCAACAAGGTTGGCTAAGGAGGGCCGTGGGGTCGAACCTTGGCTTCGCCTTGTAGTTTCCGCCGTCGCGGCGTTGCCCCCGTCGCGGCGGAAGCTCTTGGGCTCGCGCTGCGCATACCCAGCATTGGCGACGAAGTCGACTCGCCCGTCACTGCGGCGCTTGCCGGTGAGGCGAGTGTTGTTGTAGCGTAGATCGGATCGTCGTCCGTTGTCGTTGTCGCTCGTGCGGCGTTGTCCTCCCGACTCGTTGTCGGTTTCTTGGTTTGGGTCTTCCTCCGCGTATCTTTTGGCGATCTCTAGGAGATCCGGTATGTTGTCGAGTGTGCGGTATTCTCGTTTGAGCTTGGCGACCAGGGGCTCGTAGCGGCACGAGGTATTGAAGCAGTGGATTGCGGTGTCTGGGTGGATGCCGACCGCGTTGTACCACAGTTCTTGCCACCGTTGGACCCAGCTGCGGGTCGACTCGCGAGGTACCTGGACGCATCGTTCCAGGTCCTCGATGGTGGTGGCGCGGGTGTATGAACCCTCGAAGTGCCTGACGAAGGCGTCGTGTATCTCTTCCCAGGAGTCGATGCTATCCGCGAGGAGAGTGTTGATCCACTGCCTGCACGCCCCCTCCATCATCAGGGGGAGGTAGCGGGCGGCTAGTAGATCGGTGTGGCCGGCGATCCCCATTGCCATGAGGTACGTATCCAGCCACATAGAGGGATCGTACGAGGGGTCGTACTTCTCTATTTCCTTCGGCGCTTTGAAGTTCGCTGGGTATCTTTCGCCTCGGATCATCGGTCCGAAGCATCGGGACCCGAGTCGGCTTAGAGACCCCCTCGGCTCGCCGTCGCGGCGGTTGGTTAGGGTATGCCACAGGTCGTCGGGCTGGCGTGCGCGCCAGCTCTGGTTGTTGATGATGTGGGTGCGGGAGTCGACTGGCTGACCGTTGGCGGCGACGAAGTTGGTCGCCGGCCGGGGGTCGTTGGTGGAGAGTGCCGCGTTCGCGGGACGGTGTTGGAGCTGCAGTGGTTCGGGTGGCGGGCAGTTGAGGGTGTTTGCCGCCATGGGGCGGCCGCTTGAGGCCGCTCTGCTGCCCAATGAACGCGAGTACATCCGACCCTGTGAGTCGACGCCTGCGTTTTGTTGCTCGACCGCCTTTGCGAGCAAGGCCTTGACGTACTGGATCTGTAGGGCGCCGTCACCGGTGGCCGCGATGTTGTCGACTGCTGCTCGGTCCGCGACGAGGTTGTCCATCAGGGTGGAGAACAGTGGTAGGCCGTTCGCATCTCGCTCCCTGAGGAGACTACGATCCGCGGCTGGTCCCTGGGGGTGCGTGGTTGGGTGGTGGTGGGGCGCCATTCGCCGTCGACCCTGGTGGGGGCCGCGCACTTCCTCCTGGTGGCGCATTCTCGCAGATCGCGCGCTCGGCCGCGCGGGTCGGGTCGCTCTCGTCGTCGAAATTTAGGGCGCGCCCCTGGACGGTGGGGTTCAGGCGCGACCTGATTCGTTGCTGGTGGAAACGCGACAGCTCCTGCGCCGTCACCTGCTCGAGGCGAAATTTTTCGCGCTCGGCTTGTTCCTTGCGGACTGCTTCCGCCAGCTTCAGGCGGAGTTCCTCAACCTCCGTTGCCATTGCGTTGGGAGGGATCGGGGTGGAGAATGGGTCCTCCGGTGGGTCGGCGCCAGTCGCCATGTAGGTCGCGGCGTGGCGACCGGTCCTGTCGCGGAGATCGGCGGAGTTCTCTGACCCGGAGTCAAAGTCGAAGATCCCAAGGATGGAGGATCCTCGAAGTCTCCGACGTTGGAGACCTGGGCGATGGAGCCCGCGGGCGATGCGGCAACGATGGATCCGGCGAGTGACGTCGGGGTCGCCGAGTCGGCGTCTTCGTTGAGGGCCGCTTCTTCCGCGGCCGCGGTGGTTTTAGCCACGTCGCTGTGGGTTGAGTCGTACTCGGAGGCGAGGCGGTGGATTGTGCGGACCTGACTCTCAGAGAGCCGGTCGCGTGGCGGCGACTCGCGGATGCGAGCTGAGTCCTCCGAGACGATGACGTCGGTGAGGCCGACGAAGAGACTGATCGTGCCGACCGACAGGATCATGCTATGCGTGACGGGTCGCGCCGCCGGGACGTAGCTGCTCGGCAAGATTTGGAGCATCTCGCCAATCGCTATCATGCGGCCGGTGGCAATCGACTCGTTGATGGGCAGATTGGATCTCGCCGCAGAACACCGGCTAGACCGGCCAGGCCCCACGGTGGGTGCCACTGTCGTGGGAATGACCACGGCAGATGCTGCAATCGGCAGCGAGTAGTAGAACATGGGGCAAGGGCGGCCAGCCATCTGCGGTGCGAGATGAGGGCGGAGACACAAGGATTTACCCAGGTTCGGCCCCCCGGAGGGTAAAGACCTACTCCTGCTAGATTGTATTATGGTGGAAGTACAATGGGGCGAACTCGGCGGCTAGGCAGCGAGTCGCTTGGGTGTATGATGGAACATATCCTCTACACGCCCTCTAGGGAGGTTTATATAGGCTCACCCCCTAGGGTTTACAGATCTCAACCGAATCAGTTAAGGTTTCAGCAATCGTTTAACCTAATCCGACTGGGCCTATCTACGCTTCTGGGCCTTCAGCTTCCAGTCGCTTGATTGCACGCCAGGTCTTGATCCAGTCGCCGTTTGCGCAGGCCCACTCGCAGGCGCCTGGGCCAGTCAGAAACGTCCTGCTGGGTATACCCCGGTAGGCATATCCCCATCAATAACAACGCAATACTAGACAAAAAGATCCTATGCGATTCGATTGGGCAATACAACAATATACATAGACCGCCATCCAACTGCATCTATGACTAGAAGTCCACCTTCAGGTTATCATCCGAAGCCCCTCCAGTATTAAGTTGCAAGCAACAGACAACTGCTTTAAGCAAAGTGTGTAAGGTAAACAATCCACTTGTTCCATGAACAAGAGACCGTTGTTTTCTCCCTAGTGGAAACAGCACATCTACTACCGTAGAGATTTATGTCACTTCCCTTGATTAAGTAGAGGCATGAACCCACTATCGAGCATAAATACCCCCTCTTGGAGTCACTAGCAACTACTTGGCCAAGATAGCTACTAACAACGGAGAGCATGCAAGATCACAAACAACACAAACATGATAGAATCAATAAGACAAAACCATTAATCAATCTGACATAGTAATCTCAATATCCATCATATTCCCGCAAACACAACATGCATGATTACAAATAGATGAGATCTTGATCATGAACGAAGTTCACAAGATCTAGACATGAAAGCACAAGGAGGAGATACAACCATCTAGCTACTACATGGACCCATACTCCAAGGTGGAACTACTCACGCTTCATACCGGAGGCTGGGATGATGAAGAAGAAGGCCTCAGGATGACCCCCCCCCCTCCGAAAGGGTGCCGGGAAGAGCTTTAGACCCCCCGATCTAGGGATGATGGTGGCGGTGGCTACAGACGGTTTCGTGGAATATTGATCGGGTCCTTAGGGTTTAGGCATCGGGGGCTTATTATAGGCGAAGAGGCGAGGCTGGGAGGCGGCCAGGGGGCCCACACCCTAGGCCACGCCTGGGGGCGGTGGCCACCCTGTGGTGCCCCTCCGGCTCTCCTCTAGACTACGTGTTCTCCTCGGTGAAATATTGACTTTGGCTTTTGTCCTGTCTAATTCCGGGAATATTTCCTTACTAGCTTTTTTGGAACCAAAAACAACAGAAAACATGCAAATGGCACTGTGGCAACTTGTTAATAGGTTAGTACTAGAAAACATATGAAAAGCACCTCAAAGTGTGGACAAAGAAAAGCAAAGTAGATACTAAACAAGCATGGAACATCAAAAATTATAGATACGTTTCTGACGTATCAGTGGTTTATATTGGCTTTCACCAAGGTTGCACTTGATTTGGATTGTGCACCTTTAACCAGCAACTTCTCAGCAGACCTTGATTTTTTCCTATTCGCCTTGGACAAAATAGGAGTAAAACCATTTGAATCATCTTCCTCTTACCTCTAACAAATCCCCAGGCCACCAATATGATCTGTTTCTAACACCCTACTATCCAACCGCACCTGCTTATTAGAAATACTATGCCTAAGAATTTCTAAATCTTTTGTGGCATCATTTTTCAAGAGTGAAAGTATTATAATATACTCCCATCCCAAGAGCTTTAACCATAATATCATCATTGTCAAGAATAGCAAAAGAATTAGAGGAAGATAGATTTGTACCTTCTAAGTTTCTAATGCTAGCTTGTTCTCTAGATTTATCTTCAATTCTCACCTGGACATCAACTTGAGTAGCCAACCTTGAGCTTGTCCTTGAAGGCTGAGGATCTTGATGCCTTTCCAAATTTTCTTCTCCTTCTTTTCCACTGGAAGTAGCATTTTCCACCTCCTGAGTAATCATTACTTCCACTTTCGCCATTTCATGAGTAGTAAGAATTTTAGGTTGTGACCCATCCAACTGAATAACATCAGCATGCATTCTTTCATCTGGAGCACCTACAACCATCACTAACATTTTATGATAAACATACTGAGTATCATCCTCCATATCTATAGTATTGTGTGATGAAACAACAAAATTACCAGAACTATCATCAGTCCCAAAATCCACTTCCTCTTCTTACTCATTCTCTTCCTGTTCCTCAACAAGATCAAGCAAATGACCATATTCTTGCCTTGTCATGAAAGATTTATCACTGTTAGAATTGGACAAGTCCCTCACAAACTCTTGGAAACCAGGGTTAGGCTGAAGATTAAAATTGTCCTGATCATTTTGGTTCAAAGCCTGAGCCTCCCGTATTACCACATCATTTACCACAAAGGCCTCCACCATAGGAATCTCCATATTCCCAGATCCCACATTTTGAGTACTCTACAAGTGTATCACTCCTAGGTTAGTAAAACCAGACAGATTGTTTTGTCCATATCTCTGCATCTAACTACACGTCCCCTAATTGTTACCATAGAAGATTTGATTCATTGTAGTACCAAAAGAAATACTAGTACTGACAGACTGACCCCCTCATCATAATACATGGGTTCCTTATCTTTCCTCCTATTGTCATCATTTGTTATCCCTCCTCACACTCCCCTGAATATTCCTTTTGCCGATCATTGGTACAACCAAACCCATTATCAGTGTTTGTATTCCCGTTGTTTCTTTGATTCTGCCCCTCCCTCTACCTACTCTATTCCAGATTCACACGAGTATCAGGATCCCTTTTCCCATGAGCACCTTCATTATCATTAGCCACATCCGTAGCATAATGTGAAGAAGGATTGGTATTGGGCTTAAACAATTCTCTGGTATAAGTGGATTCATAGAAACCTTTCTTCAGTTCAGATTCTCTTGTATTTGGAATCAAAGTGACATCCTTACACCAAAGCTTCACTCTCACATAACCAAAGTTCCTGATTAAGTTCTTATCCAGAGCTAAAGGCTTAGCTGCTAAACTAGCAACATAAAATATGGTAGACATGTCTCTATATTTCATAGGAATGCCTCTAATCCCGACCCAAGCCTCTTCCATCAAAGCATTTGGTTCAATATCTCACCGGAAAATTTATTGATATCAAGAACAACACAAGGCTTGGTTTTCATCACAATCCCACCAAAATGTGAGAGCTCTTCAATACATTTAGCATTAGGGAATCTCATCTGAAATTCAGACTCAGTTACCATTTTAGCAAAGAACCTCCCATTCAACTTTAGAGAATCAGCCCAAACTTGGAATTCATATTCCAAATCCCTCCCATTTGCATATCCCTGAACAACTGTAATCAAGGCATAATGTAACTGGTCTTGAGGCCTAATCTCATGTTCAACAACATGAATAGAATAAAAGCCATGATCAAAATCTGAACTACCATAATAAGGAGCCGCATAGTCCCAAGGATCCCTCTTTTGACATAAACCAGTGTCATGATTTCCACCACAATTCAGGCACCCTTTATCTAGATGTTCCTTGAACTCAACTATGTCTTCGGTAATTGGAACATCAATAGGAACATTGACAACAGTCAAAGGTACAAAGGACCCTGCCTGTGTAATGTTCAGAAGCGAATTCGAAGTCCTCGCAACAATCTCAATATTACTTCTTGCATTCACGGTTGGATTGAGAGAAGTAGAGCCAACTTGAATTGAAGAACTGGTCCCCTCTATTTGCTAGATAAAGGAACTTCATGACGAATCTCAGCTGACTGATCCGACGCTGCCGAAGTATGAGGATCTGTCGCGGCTGTGAAAATCGAATTTCTAGCCCCCGCCAGTCATCTCCCTTCTGTGGCTCCAACGATCCCTGTTCAGATTCGCTGACTCTTCTCGAAGGTGTTTCTCGACCAACGCCCTTTCCCTGGCCAATCTCTCTGTCTCCCTGGTTCTATTAGATCTACGCCTTTCATCCTCTCGACGATGTTCCTCTTCTCATCAATGCTCCTCCTTAGAACTGTGCCTATCCTCACCTGCTCTGGTCGGTCATCATCTCTACATCTTGCCTCTTCCCTTCGCCATGCCTCCTCCCTTTATCGTTCCCCATTCCATCTTCTCTCATCTTCTATGCGAACTGGCCCTACTCCCAGTCTTGTTCTGGCGCCGGCATACTGTCTCGGCCTCATGAAATTATTTTTTGAGGGGGAGATCTTCTCGGGCCATCGAAATTCCCAAATCTATGATCCATGAATGACCTTGAAGCAAGCGACTTGTGCAAAGGATATAATATCTCCAGATATCACTCATATCCACTCTAATGGCATCGCCACTGTCAGGGACGAGAGGGGTGGAGTATGTGGAGAACTAACAAAGAAAATCCTACACTGTCGTCTAGGGTTTGCAATTGAAGGATAACCACCACTCCACCTAGGAACGTGACAACGAGGAGAAACATGAGATAAAAAATGTGTATCCAAACCTGGAGGTGTCTCAGATCCATCCATCCTTTCATGGGCCTGATCGAGGCGGACCACATCACACAAACACACCAAGGGCGGCGTACAACATGTCCATGGCAGTGTACCGAAAGCCAACATGCACCTACCATCCACCTATGGTCCAACATGAACCACGAAACAGGGAAACCTGATGGTGCACCCGGAGACTACGCTGGCAATCAACGGCGGTAGCGTAGAATCAAGCACTACCCCCTTCCTGTCCTCCAAAATCAGATCCGCACCCCCTGAGCGCACCACAAAACCTGCCTCTCTCCTGAGTCGAGAAGAGCGGTTCGCAGAATGGAAGATCACATGCCACCGTTGTTGCATTGACGGAGACGGCGACAAAAGTGGCAAGGGAGATAGGAAAAGTGACGATGGTTCTCCTGGAGTACCGTGCAAGGCACCGCTTCGATCAAACATCTCCTCTCATGTGCATACCATTGCCAACTTACGAAAAGCTAAACCGTGTACTTATGGTAAGTGTAGGTGTTCTAGACTTTGTAGGACCATGCCCCATCATTTTAACCATTGGATGTAGATGTCAATTCAAGTTCTAACTTGGATAGTAGAGAGTAGGATCAACTGGAAAGTTGACCATTGTTGGTAGATTGGATTGCAATGGCGGTGTTGGGCTAGGGATAGGATCTACTTGTTGGCAAGGTGAAAGCGAATCAGCATGAGGCATAACTTCCGTGTTGGACAAATAATAAATTTAACGATACATCTCAAAGATGTATGATTCATACTAAGACACCTGGAGCAAGCCCAAACTTTGTCTGCCATTTCATTAATCCTCTATTCAAAATCATCAACTATTAGCCCATCAGTAGCGGGTTGCAGCTCGACTTCCCCATCATGGGACAAGTTTGTATCCGAAAACCCACCAAGAATTAAGGAGGGGTTGCCACCTTAGCTATGGCAGGTGTTATCTAACAATGACTTTGCACCAAAGTCTCTGGACTATAAGAATTTTGCTGAATTTGCTAAAACTGAATGCATGCCGAAGGTTCAGTATTCTGTAAAGATGCAAGAATAATCACCGCTGGCCAAATCTTCTGAACCTGATGAGCAGCCAAAGGAGGTCTAGGGTAGGCTTAGAAACGGAAAACTTATTTTTCTTATGATGAAACATCCCTCCTGGGAAGAAATTTCTGAATCCAAAATTACCATTATTTTTGTTTGAAACAACAGTCCACTACTTGTCAGATTCACGTTGCCACTTAATATGTTCCCACATCCAGTTTGTACCATCGAAGCCCCACATGTGGAAATGAAATTTAAAAAGATTTGAGCTTTAAAAATGAAAGTCCACTCACTTTGAAGAAACAAAAAAGGAGAGAACTCGATCTCTAATCAAAGAGACTTTTAGTTCTCCATAGAACCCTCTAATAGCAGCTTCGAATGCAAGGCTAACAATATCTTCATCCCAACGAAAGGAGGCATGCCCAAAAGATACTACCATGATAAGATGTGCAGATCCCACGAATGGATGAACAACATATTGAAAGCAATCTCACTTCTTTGGCAAAATTAATACCAGAGAAAAATCATGGTCTAGGGTTTTTAATGCATGCACCACCATAACAGAAGGATCTATGGCATGATCATCTAGTAAACGACTATGATCAAAATCACTACTGATCACCACAAGAATATTATTATCCATAGGAACAGTGGCGGAGGTAGGATTCAATCAAAAGGGGGCCAAATGACGTATTTAGCATATAATAAGTGGGGACGATCAAGGAAATATTTACTAATTAGGCCCTCTAATCACCTCTAGAACCATAAATTTAGCTTGATACACGTTGGCATAGGGGGGGACTTGGCCCATGCTCGTCCCTGTTATCGCCATATTTTGGCCAAAGGAGGAGTTGGGCCGTAATCAAGATGGGCTTAGAAGATACGTATATTCAACGTGTTGTTAATCGGCCTTGTGCGTAGATTTGGGCTAAATTGCCCGTGTATCTTGTATCATAGTAGGTTTCGTTTCAGTTTAGGTAAAGATAGAGTTGTAGAGTTATTCCAAAGTAGGGAGTCTCCGGACTATAAATATGTACCTAAGGTTATCGCGAAAAGGAGGACAATCACGTTCACAACAAACACAATCTCGGCGCATCGCCACCCCTTGTTTCTAGGATTTTTCTCTCGGTTAAGTGCCATGCTGCCTAGATCGCATCTTGCGATCTAGGCAGTATCTACTTATGCGTTATCCGGTGTTACTCGTACTGAAGCCTTGTTGATGGCGAGTAACACTTTTATCATAGATTTGTTAGGGCTAGCATCGGTACTTTTTACTATGATTGCTTAGTTATGCTACCTCTAGCTATCTCGCCGCCTTTGCACCTTTTCCCGGGTGTGAAGGTGGCATCTTGCTTGATCTCTGCTTAGCCGATTCGATCTGTTATAGTTGTGCCTTGTTCATCAAGGTTTAGTTTAATATCTACGTGATTAGGCCTTGCAAACGGGTTGAACGATCCAGTAGTACGTAAGGACGTGGCTTATTCGTTCTAGAGAAGATTGTTCCGGTAATTGACTCTACGTTGGTTATTAGGCCTCCTCTAGGGTTGATATTCTTCATCTTTCGTATATACCAGGCTCAATTACGTGTAGGATGTTCCGGTTACGTGGTGAAAACACTAAACTGTCGTAGATCGATTTAACTTGTAGTGAATCAAGCAAAACCCCATGTTATCATAGATCTAATGCAGAACCATGGGATAATCGGCTCTGGAAGCCGATTCACAGGGAAACCTGGGAGCCGGTTACGGCTCGAATTTTACGTATACTTGTTTGCCATGCAGGAAACCAATCGGAGCAATCCATCACCTTCCTGATCAGGTATAGGTCAGGTGGCACGCCCTCGAACCAAGCCAGGACGCGTGCGTGCCGGAAGTTTTGCGGGCCGTTGCCCGAGGGACCAGGGCCCACCAGCAGTTCTGGGAGCCTCCCGGCTCTTCGTGTTGCTCGTCGCTGCCCGCCGGTGAGTTTTGACAGGCAACACATTCTGGCACGCCCGGTGGGACCTTCAACAACGTCTACATCAACATCCGACGCTGCGATGGACGACAGACCAGTCACGTACGATGAGCTGTCTGATGAGTTCAAGGCAAAATATGATGATGTCAAAGCTCTCTTCGAAGCCGATCTCATCGGCTCTTTTGAGAGGACTCGTAAGCATGGGATCAGGTGGAAAGGGTTCTCACCCGAGGGTGCTCTTGACGAGGTAGATCTGTCTGTTCCTTCAGAGGACCGCACCAGAGCTCTGCGCCAGGAAGTCAACTACATGGTGGCTCATTCTCTTCACCGCCATTCTGAGAGCTTGGTAAACGCGTTCGAGCGGGTAGCAGTTCGCGTGGTTCAGGAGATCATGAAGCATCAGTATTCTCCGTCGGGGCCCACTCTAGGAACTCACCAGGGAGAAAGACCGCTCCAGGCCAGGCCACCGCTGCCATTCACACTTGCAGCTCCAGAGCCACCGGGGGCACCAGCGTACATCGTCTACAAGGTTGGAGGCGACCCTGGCGATTGCCAATTCCTGTGTGAACCACCTAAAGAAATCCCACATGGATACGTGTGCACCTACGTGCCAGACTCCAACAGTTTGACACGCACAAACCAGATTGCAATGGCAGGGATTGCTGGGACAGGGGCTTCGGGAGCAGGTGTTTCCGGAGCAGGAATCTCTGGGATGGACGCCGATAAACAAGCGTGGCTAGCCAAGTATGCCACTGGAACAAGTCATGAGAATCTAGCCCCTACAGCTCAAACAGTGGAGCAAATCGGTACCATCCTGAGAGACCAGTTCGGCTTCGTGCCGAAGAGAAGAACAATCGGCTATTCAAAGCCGTACCCCAACGAGTTTGATCTGATTCCGCTGCCACCCAAATATAAGCTCCCTGAGTTCTCAAGGTTCAGCGGGTCAGAAGGGTCAAGCTCGATCGAGCACATAAGCCGATACCTGGCACAGCTAGGCATGATTTCGGCATCGGATCAGATGCGCGTAAGATTTTTTGCACAATCTCTGACAGGACCAGCCTTTGGGTGGTACACCTCGCTGCCACCTGATTCAATTCGCACCTGGAAGCAACTAGAAGAGCAGTTCCACATCCAGTACCATTCAGAGGCCACTGAGGCTGGCATTGCAGACCTGGCGCAAGTACGGCAGAAGCGGGGAGAAACTGTAGCCGAATACATCCAGCGCTTCAGGACCATCAAGAACCGATGTTACTCAGCTCGTTTAACTGAGAAGGAAGCAGTCGAGCAAGAAGCCAGCAGGGGCCTCCTCGTCCTCGTCCTCGTCGTCGTCATCTTCGGACCCGGCGCGGAAGTATTTCACCGGCTGGTACTCCTCGGAGGAGGTGTCCTCCTCTTCTTCCTCCTCGTCGGAGGAGTCGACGTCGTCCCAGGACATGGCGTCGTCGCTGCTGTCCGCCTCCAGTTCCCCAACGGCGAGGAACTGCAGGTCCTCCTCGCCGTCGGTCATGGACGCGTCGTCCTCCGACCAGACGGCGAAATCCCAGTCCCTTTCGTCCCACCATCGTGGGGCGAAAGTACTGTACGCCGCCGTGGGCGGGTGCTCTGGCGTCGGCTCGCGGTCGCTCATCGAGTTGGATGCGTAGGAAGACAAGCCAGAGGAAGCAGAGGAGGCCATGGCAAGAAAGAGGGTTTTTTCGGCGGAGGAAGAAGGGTTTTCTGGCTACTGGAGAAAGATGGGGACTGCGAACTGCTCAGACGGATTTAAATAAGGGGAATATTGGAGAGACGGTTCAATGCCATAGCAGTTTCCCAGATTGCACTGCCAAAATCGTCAAATCATGCAGCGCGAAGGAGTTGAGAAGACAGGGCATCATGATGAAGGGGTGGCGTGACGATCCTGTTCTGCCACGCGTTCTGTCAACGCGCAACCCGATACAAAAAAAAAGAAGAGGTGGCGAAGGAAAAATATCAGCAGAGTGGTTTTGGAATTATTATTGCCAAAACCAGGGGGGCATGTGTTATCGCCATATTTTGGCCAAAGGAGGAGTTGGGCCGTAATCAAGATGGGCTTAGAAGATACGTATATTCAACGTGTTGTTAATCGGCCTTGTGCGTAGATTTGGGCTAAATTGCTCGTGTATCTTGTATCATAGTAGGTTTCGTTTCAGTTTAGGTAAAGATAGAGTTGTAGAGTTATTCCAAAGTAGGGAGTCTCCGGACTATAAATATGTACCTAAGGTTATCGCGAAAAGGAGGACAATCACGTTCACAACAAACACAATCTCGGCGCATCGCCACCCCTTGTTTCTAGGGTTTTTCTCTCGGGTAAGTGCCATGCTGCCTTGCGATCTAGGCAGTATCTACTTATGCGTTATCCGGTGTTACTCGTACTGAAGCCTTGTTGATGGCGAGTAACACTTTTATCATAGATTTGTTAGGGCTAGCATCAGTACTTTTTACTATGATTGCTTAGTTATGCTACCTCTAACTATCTCGCCGCCTTTGCACCTTTTCCCGGGTGTGAAGGTGGCATCTTGCTTGATCTCTGCTTAGCCGATTCGATCTGTTATAGTTGTGCCTTGTTCATCAAGGTTTAGTTTAATATCTACGTGATTAGGCCTTGCAAACGGGTTGAACGATCCAGTAGTACGTAAGGACGTGGCTTATTCGTTCTAGAGAAGATTGTTCCGGTAATTGACTCTACGTTGGTTATTAGGCCTCCTCTAGGGTTGATATTCTTCATCTTTCGTATATACCAGGCTCAATTACGTGTAGGATGTTCCGGTTACGTGGTGAAAACACTAAACTGTCGTAGATCGATTTAACTTGTAGTGAATCAAGCAAAACCCCATGTTATCATAGATCTAATGCAGAACCATGGGATAATCGGCTCTGGAAGCCGATTCACAGGGAAACCTGGGAGCCGGTTACGGCTCGAATTTTACGTATACTTGTTTGCCATGCAGGAAACCAATCGGAGCAATCCATCACCTTCCTGATCAGGTATAGGTCAGGTGGCACGTCCTCGAACCAAGCCAGGACGCGTGCGTGCCGGAAGTTTTGCGGGCCGTTGCCCGAGGGACCAGGGCCCACCAGCAGTTCTGGGAGCCTCCCGGCTCTTCGTGTTGCTCGTCGCTGCCCGCCGGTGAGTTTTGACAGGCAACACATTCTTGTGTTATCGCCATATTTTGGCCAAAGGAGGAGTTGGGCCGTAATCAAGATGGGCTTAGAAGATACGTATATTCAACGTGTTGTTAATCGGCCTTGTGCGTAGATTTGGGCTAAATTGCCCGTGTATCTTGTATCATAGTAGGTTTCGTTTCAGTTTAGGTAAAGATAGAGTTGTAGAGTTATTCCAAAGTAGGGAGTCTCCGGACTATAAATATGTACCTAAGGTTATCGCGAAAAGGAGGACAATCACGTTCACAACAAACACAATCTCGGCGCATCGCCACCCCTTGTTTCTAGGGTTTTTCTCTCGGGTAAGTGCCATGCTGCCTAGATCGCATCTTGCGATCTAGGCAGTATCTACTTATGCGTTATCCGGTGTTACTCGTACTGAAGCCTTGTTGATGGCGAGTAACACTTTTATCATAGATTTGTTAGGGCTAGCATCGGTACTTTTTACTATGATTGCTTAGTTATGCTACCTCTAGCTATCTCGCCGCCTTTGCACCTTTTCCCGGGTGTGAAGGTGGCATCTTGCTTGATCTCTGCTTAGCCGATTCGATCTGTTATAGTTGTGCCTTGTTCATCAAGGTGTAGTTTAATATCTACGTGATTAGGCCTTGCAAACGGGTTGAACGATCCAGTAGTACGTAAGGACGTGGCTTATTCGTTCTAGAGAAGATTGTTCCGGTAATTGACTCTACGTTGGTTATTAGGCCTCCTCTAGGGTTGATATTCTTCATCTTTCGTATATACCAGGCTCAATTACGTGTAGGATGTTCCGGTTACGTGGTGAAAACACTAAACTGTCGTAGATTGATTTAACTTGTAGTGAATCAAGCAAAACCCCATGTTATCATAGATCTAATGCAGAACCATGGGATAATCGGCTCTGGAAGCCGATTCACAGGGAAACCTGGGAGCCGGTTACGGCTCGAATTTTACGTATACTTGTTTGCCATGCAGGAAACCAATCGGAGCAATCCATCACCTTCCTGATCAGGTATAGGTCAGGTGGCACGCCCTCGAACCAAGCCAGGACGCGTGCGTGCCGGAAGCTTTGCGGGCCGTTGCCCGAGGGACCAGGGCCCACCAGCAGTTCTGGGAGCCTCCCGGCTCTTCGTGTTGCTCGTTGCTGCCCGCCGGTGAGTTTTGACAGGCAACACATTCTGGCACGCCCGGTGGGACTCGAACCCACAATCGCTTGAATGGCGGTGAAAAGGAAGGCGCAGACAAGCATTGGGATTGCCCGTTCTTCAAATATTGCTGGGACGCGGGAATGAGCCGATTGCCTACGATCGACAACTGCCCGGAATGCGGACAGCAGCCAGAAGACACGGGGCCAGTGTCAGTGTTCAAACGCCTAGGGCCTCTCCCACCACAGAGCAGACGCTGGGGAGCATCCCGAGCACAAGGTCTCAAGGAGCCAGTGGGTGACAGAGAAGACAGGTATCACCGTCCAAGGTGGTGTCCCGACGGACTCAGGCACACCCAAAAGCGTAGAGTGCAGCGGCTACGTAATTTGGAGGAAGCCGAAGCACAGTATCTCCACGCTTTGAAGAAAGCACGGCCTGATCTGGCCGTCAAAGTGAGGCAGACTTTGGAAGCGGAAGATCACCCGAGCAGAAAGGAGTGGCGCCCCAAACCGGTGAAAGCCGATGCGAAGACATCGGCTGGCACAAACATGGTGTTCATACTTCCGTCAGAATTCTGCGCACCAAGAACCAACGAGCTACCCGTGGCACAGTTCGACTGCGGCCCACGGCCGGTTATTTTCGAGAAGCCGCGGGAGAAGGGTTACAAGCATCTTAAAGCCCTATACCTACGAGGTTACATCAATGGGCAACCTGTCACCAAGATGTTGGTGGACACCGGAGCGGCAGTCAATATCATGCCATACTCCATGCTACGGCGTTTGGGACGCTCCACCACAGATTTGATCAAAACCAACGTCACGTTAAGCGACTTCAACGGTCAGACTTCGGAAACGCAAGGCGTACTGAACGTGGATCTGACCGTGGGCAGAAAAACCATCCCCACGTCATTCTTCGTCGTGGACAGCAAAAGCACTTACACTGTCTTGCTAGGAAGGGATTGGATTCACGCTAATTGCTGCATTCCGTCCACGATGCACCAGTGCCTCATCCAGTGGGATGGAGATGAAGTGGAGGTCATCCACGCAGATGAGTCTATCGAGGTCTCCATTGCTGGCATGAACGTCTGGGAAGCAGAAGACCAAGAGCCGATCTCTGGAATCAACCTAGACGGCTGTGAACGCATCGAGGCTACAAAAAACGGGGTGAGGCTGGTCTTATCCACCGGCCTGACAGAGTAGCAGAGCCCACGACGGCGCGTGGTACGGCCGATCCCTGCGATCGGCCACAAAAAACAAAAAGCAGCAATCTTACGACAAGCAGATCGTGCAGTTGTAGCAGGGAGATTCCAAACCATGTTAAAGCCGTAAGGTGTAAACCATCCTTGACTAATGGAATAAAAAAGGGGGCCGATTCAGGCAATCGGCCCAAATTATTTTTGTTAACTTCACCTATTGTTTGCCCTGTGCTTAGCATAGATTTGGCAGGTGACGGAAAGCTAGGGTGTGGATTTACATCTGCTGATGAACTAGAAGAAGTTGACATTGGTCCTGGGGATAAGCCACGACCAACTTTTATCAGCAAAAGGTTGGATCCAAGTCTGCGGGATCCGATGATAGCCCTGTTGAAACAATATCCAGACTGCTTCGCCTGGGACTACACAGAGATGCCCGGGTTAGACAGGAGCATCATTGAGCATAGACTCCCGCTTAAAAAAGGATTTCGGCCGTTCCAGCAGCGGGCACGGCAGATGAAGGCCGAAATTCTAGAACAGGTCAAGAAGGAGGTCGAGAAAATGTTGGCAGCCGATTTAATCAGGCCTTGCAGGTATGCTGAATGGATTTCTAATATCGTACCTGTGGAGAAAAAGGATGGCCGGTGGCGTGTCGCCATAGATTTTCGGGACCTCAACAGAGCTACCCCAAAGGATGAGTATCCAATGCCGGTGGCAGAAACGTTAATCAACGCAGCGGCTGGCCATAAGATCTTGAGCTTTATGGATGGGAATGCCGGTTACAACCAAATTTTTATGGCTCCCGAAGACATACACAAGACTGCGTTCAGAGTACCAGGCTCGGTGGGGTTGTTTGAATACGTTGTCATGACGTTTGGGCTGAAAAATGCTGGTGCCACGTACCAAAGAGCCATGAACTACATTTTCCATGATCTGATCGGCAAGCTGGTGGAAATTTATATCGACGACGTAGTGGTCAAGTCTGCCTCAGAAGGAGGACACTTGGGCGATCTGCAACGCGTCCTGGACCGAACGAGAAAATTCGGACTACGGATGAACCCAAAGAAGTGCGCCTTCGGGGTAACGGCCGGTCAGTTCTTGGGTTTCTTAGTCCATGAACGCGGGATTGAGATCGGCCTGAAAAGTCAGGAGGCAGTGCGAACTATGAAGCCACCCACCACAAAGAAAGAACTGCAGTCTCTCATCGGCAAGATCAACTTCGTCAGAAGATTCATCTCTAATCTGTCAGGAAGGATAGAGCCGTTCATGGGACTAGTAAAAATAAAATCTGACGAGGAATTCTGCTGGGGCGCAGAACAGCAGCAAGCCTTTGACGAGATCAAGGAATACCTGACGACGCCGCCAGTGTTGGTTCCACCCCAGCCAGACAAACCGTTCTACATTTACCTGTCAGTAGCTGACACCTCCATCGCCTCGGTGGTAGTGCAAGTTTATGATGGGGTGGAGCGAGTCGTATTTTACATAAGCAGGAGGATGCTGGACGCAGAGACAAGGTATCCTGATATTGAGAAATTATGCCTCTGCCTGTTTTTCACCTGCACCAAGCTGCGCCACATTTTGCTATCAGCAGAGATCATCATCATATGCAAATCAGACGTCGTAAAGCACATGCTGTCGGCTCCTATGTTAAAAGGCCGACTGGGCAAATGGATGTTTGCATTATCAGAGTTTGACATCCGGTACCAACCCGCGAAAGCAGTTAAGGGACAGGCGTTGGCCGATCTTATTGCTGAAAGGATCAACACCAACATAGCGGCACTGTCCATAAGAGCGTGGGCTATGTTTTTCGACGGATCAGTTTGTGACGATGGCTGCGGCATCGGCATTTTACTCGTGTCGCCCCGGGGGGCAACATTTTCCTTCTCCATTAGATTGTCTACCTCTCGCACCAACAATGTAGCCGAGTATGAGGCGATACACAAGGGGATGGAGTTGCTCATCGACGCTGGAGCGGAAGCAGTGGAAATATTTGGAGACTCCAAACTGGTAATTTCTCAGCTCACAGAGGAATATAGGTGTGAGAGTGAATCGCTCTTCCCATTATGGATGCAATGCCGTGAGCTGATGGGACAGTTCCGATACATAAACTTCACCTGGATCCCGCGGTCGCAGAATACCGAAGCGAACGACCTTGCACGGATGGCTTCAGGCTACAAGGACGTAGCAGAGGGGGCTGATATTCAGGTGCAATTCCTGGACGCAGACGACTGGAGAGCCGATATCTTCAATTACTTGAAAGATTCGGCTCGGGGGGCACCTAAACGGATAAGATACAAGGCCATGAAGTATGTGCTCATCGGGGACGACATGTTTTACAGGACTCTTGAGGGGTTATTACTCAAATGTCTGGGAACAGCCGAGGCCAATCGGCTCCTACACGAGGTACATGAAGGCGCCTGTGGAACTCACCAATCGGCTCATAAGATGAAGTGGTTGATCAGACGATCAGGGTTTTATTGGCCTACCATGCTCGAGGACTGTTTTAAATACTATAAAGGGTGTCAAGCATGTCAGAAATTTGGAAAAATCCAGATGGTGCCCGCGTCTGCAATGAATCCCATCATCAAGCCTTGGCCATTCCGAGGTTGGGGCATGGATATGATCGGCAAGATCAATCCTCCGTCAAGCAAAGGCCACATGTGGATCTTGGCCATCACGGATTATTTCACCAAATGGGTGGAAGCCGTCCCTATGAAGTCAGTAAGTTCAAAAGATGTTGTCAATTTTGTGAAAGAGCACGTCATTCATAGGTTTGGAATTCCTCAGACTATCACAACCGATGGAGGTTCGGTTTTCACTTCTCACGAGTTCAGGGAGTTCTGTGAGGACACAGGGATTAAGCTGATTCGGTCATCTCCGTACTATGCTCAAGCAAATGGACAAGCTGAAGCATCTAACCAGAGCCTTATCAAGCTGATCAAGAGGAAAATCGATGAGCACCCTAGACGTTGGCATGAGGTTTTATCAGAAGCTTTATGGGCTTATCGCATGTCATGTCATGGAGCGATAAAAACCTCGCCATACCATCTGGTCTATGGACAAGAAGCCGTGTTGCCTTGGGAAATTACGGCTGGATCGAGACGCATCACCTTTCAGAACGATCTGACGGCTGAAGAATATGCGACTTTGATGAGTGACAGTGTTGAAGATGTGACTGAGCTTAGGCTGTGGTCGCTTGAAAAAATCAAAGAGAACAAGGCCAAAGTAGCTCGTGCATACAACAAGAAGGTGAGACCTAAGGAATTCCACGTTGGCGACCTGGTATGGGAAGCGGTGTTGCCGTTAGGGACTAAGGATGCAGCATATGGTAAATGGTCCCCAAATTGGCACGGGCCATACAGGGTCGATCAAGTTTTAAGGGGGAACGCGTACATGCTGGAAGAGCTGGACGGCGTAAAATTCCCAGTGGCGGTCAACGGTCAACATCTCAAGAGATATTTCCCAAGCATGTGGGATGAGGGACAGTAAAACATGGAGGCCGATACATGAAATCGGCCAGGTACAGAGTACGTGAGATATTGGACAGCAAAAATGTGGGGGCCGATATCAAAAATCGGCCGAATAAGAGCAAAAATATATAGCCGATGCACGGTCATCGACTTTAGAGGTCCACACACACATTACAAGCAGGTGCCAGTTTACACGTACGAGCTACTGAAGAATGCCTCGAAGGCGTGGAAGGCGTCAGCACGGATGCGATCCACCTCAGCGATCTCGGCTTCGTCATCTTCATCCTTGCCCGTCACTAGCTGCTTGCTCAGGGCGCGTATGCCTGCCAGATCGGTCTTCAGTTGAGCTTTGAGGCCTTCCGCCTCGTTTAGGGAACGGGCTATGGATTCTTCCTTGTCACGGATGAGCTGTTTAGTCACCCGGACCTTCTCCTCAAGATCTTCCAGCTCCTTTTTCAAGGATGCGAGCTCGGCGGTGCTGACGGAGGTGTCAGTTCTAGCATCCAGAGACGCCTTTTTCTCATTAAGCTGCTGACATCTTTCTGCAATATCGGCTTTCAGCGGGAGTTGGGCATGGCGCAGGTGGATCCTTTCACGGGCTAGTTTCACCCGTGGCCCGAAAAGGGACAGATTTGCAACCGACCAAAGCTTCACTTGCAAGGTGCCTGGAAGATGATCCTGAATTTCGGCAAGAACGCTCTTCACTTCTTCAGAACCCTCGATCAACTCCTCGAGCGGGGAGGACAGCAAGGTTTTAAGACGCTGGAATTGAGGTGGAGCAATCCTGGCTTGTGGTTCAGCATGGGCAACAGAGGGAGTTGGTTCGATGGATTCAGGGTCGAACGACAGCAAACCTGAAAGATCGCAACTCTGGCAGCCAGAAAAGCGTCAGTATGCGTCTAAACATACAAAGCCGGACACAAAAAGCTTAAACGTACCTCTCCTATCGAGGGGATAGCCGATGAAGAGACCATCGGTTTGTGTGTGGTTGCTGGAGGCTCGGCCAGAATGGTAGCCGTTTCATCTACACCTTCGGGGATCCCCAGATCCGGCGTTATCACGGCCCCGGCCTTCCCACTAGAAGCATCAGTTGCCTGTGTAAAAGGTAATTTACCAATGTAAAAAATGATGAACCGACAGGGAACAAGAAGTGGGGAGCTACTTGTCCAAGGCCAAATTGGCGGGCTACTAACACTGGCTGGTAGAATTCATACCCCGGTTTGATTATTCTGTTGGACATGCTCATGCCAACTGGAAGGAAGCAGGGACGAATCACGGTGGAAAAGAGCTGCCGAGTGCTAGTGTCATCGGCAAAATTGTCCAGCCTAAAGGAGAGTGGATTTTCAAAGTGTTCCGATTCCTCCATATAGGGGAGGAAGGTAGGGTTATCCAGGCCCTGGAAGAAAGTGCTGAACCACTTGGATGCTTCCTGAGGGGATAACTTGCTACCTGGCAGCCTGTATAAGGCTTGGCCATAACTAGTGCATCGGATCTGTTTCCCTTTTACATCAGGAAAGGTGCAACTCGCTAGGAGGGGGAAGTCTGGGATGTGGTTTTGAAAGTACAGCTGAGCCCATAACTGAATGAACCACCAAGGACCACCTGTTTTGATTGCTATGCCTGAGAACAGCTTAGCAGACATCAATTGGAGATATCGATAGACCTCTCCAAGGAACAGTTTGCCGATACCAAGTTGAGTACCTTTGGCCAGTTCATGGGCTAAGGAAAGATAGTTTTTGGTTGGAGCAAGGGAAGGGCCACAGAAGATGAAATGCTCTAGCCAGAAGTTGAGAAAGGCTGTGTGTTCTTTCTCAGAAACAGGGCCCTTTGTCTTCATATGGCGTTGGAGATAAGCACCCCAACTTGTACAGTCTGTTTTGGAAGACAGTTTGTAGGGGACTTTGGTCAGTTTGAAAGCAGAGGGACTGGGTGATGTAACATCCAGACCAGTGATCATCACCACGTCTAGCAATGTTGGTGACATAGGGCCATGGCCAAATATAAAGCAGTTCAGAGCGTCAGACCAGAAATAGCCGATGGTTTTGAGAAGATTCTCGTGTTTTTCAAGAGGAGACAACGATAGATGCAAGGCATCGGCTATGCCCAACGTTTCCCATTGAGATTGGTAAGCTCTAGCTACCCTACTGAACCAAGAAACCCAATGTTCAGGGGGATTAGGCCAGGCTCGCAAGCAGTCGGCCCAGGAGTTCAGATCTAGGTCTTGGCTTACAAAGGGGATCCTATTTGCTTCGCAAGAAATCAGATGGGCAGGACTAGAATCTGAACGAGGACCAAGACAGAGAGAATTTGGGAGAGAAGGATGCGGCAGTAGAATGTCTGAAACCTAGCAAAATTAATGGTGGGATAAAGGCATTAATTCAGGTGTTCGCCATTAAGTTCTAACATTGCGTTCAGACTGCGAGGGGTAGGCGTACCTTCAAACCGGAGACCTCTGGATTGGTGCTGGACGATTCTGCCATCTGGTTTGCCTGCGGAGATGGATCTATGCAGATTGAGGATTGAGGATTCTTGTTACTGTGAGCTCGATCTGGTTGGTGGGCAGTTGGGGATCTAGGTCGCCCTTTTTGAAGGAAGTCGCAGGTTACCGTTTAAAACTAAGAGGTGGCCGTTTAGGTTTGCCTAAGTATGCGACAGAGTTTGACCTTGTCAACGATTTTGGGAAAGCCGATGTGCATCGGCTCTTTGGGTGATGGTTTGGTTGACTATGAGAACGTGACAAGGTGAAAGCCGATACGTTGCTATCGGCTCCTGGAGCATCGACTTATTGTTGTTATCGACAAAATTGGGGCGGAAAGACAATCTTCGAGAAACGAATTTTTTCATTCATTCATTCAAAAGCCGATTGCTTACAAGCGGCTGATGGATTACAAAAGGAAGCATACTACTACTACTACTAATTCCTAATCTAGGCCGAGGTCGTCGTCGCTGCTGCCGCCGCCGTCTTGTTCGCTGTCATCAGCGCTGCTGCCGGCGTCGTCTTCGCTGCTGCTGCTGAAGAAGCCAGCAGGGGCCTCCTCGTCCTCGTCCTCGTCGTCGTCATCTTCGGACCCGGCGCGGAAGTATTTCACCGGCTGGTACTCCTCGGAGGAGGTGTCCTCCTCTTCTTCCTCCTCGTCGGAGGAGTCGACGCCGTCCCAGGACATGGCGTCGTCGCTGCTGTCCGCCTCCAGTTCCCCATCGGCGAGGAACTGCAGGTCCTCCTCGCCGTCGGTCATGGACGCGTCGTCCTCCGACCAGACGGCGAAATCCCAGTCCCTTTCGTCCCACCATCGTGGGGCGAAAGTACTGTACGCCGCCGTGGGCGGGTGCTCTGGCGTCGGCTCGCGGTCGCTCATCGAGTTGGATGCGTAGGAAGACAAGCCAGAGGAAGCAGAGGAGGCCATGGCAAGAAAGAGGGTTTTTTCGGCGGAGGAAGAAGGGTTTTCTGGCTACTGGAGAAAGATGGGGACTGCGAACTGCTCAGACGGATTTAAATAAGGGGAATATTGGAGAGACGGTTCAATGCCATAGCGGTTTCCCAGATTGCACTGCCAAAATCGTCAAATCATGCAGCGCGAAGGAGTTGAGAAGACAGGGCATCATGATGAAGGGGTGGCGTGACGATCCTGTTCTGCCACGCGTTCTGTCAACGCGCAACCCGATACAAAAAAAAAAAGAGGTGGCGAAGGAAAAATATCAGCAGAGTGGTTTTGGAATTATTATTGCCAAAACCAGGGGGGCATGTGTTATCGCCATATTTTGGCCAAAGGAGGAGTTGGGCCGTAATCAAGATGGGCTTAGAAGATACGTATATTCAACGTGTTGTTAATCGGCCTTGTGCGTAGATTTGGGCTAAATTGCCCGTGTATCTTGTATCATAGTAGGTTTCGTTTCAGTTTAGGTAAAGATAGAGTTGTAGAGTTATTCCAAAGTAGGGAGTCTCCGGACTATAAATATGTACCTAAGGTTATCGCGAAAAGGAGGACAATCACGTTCACAACAAACACAATCTCGGCGCATCGCCACCCCTTGTTTCTAGGGTTTTTCTCTCGGGTAAGTGCCATGCTGCCTAGATCGCATCTTGCGATCTAGGCAGTATCTACTTATGCGTTATCCGGTGTTACTCGTACTGAAGCCTTGTTGATGGCGAGTAACACTTTTATCATAGATTTGTTAGGGCTAGCATCGGTACTTTTTACTATGATTGCTTAGTTATGCTACCTCTAGCTATCTCGCCGCCTTTGCACCTTTTCCCGGGTGTGAAGGTGGCATCTTGCTTGATCTCTGCTTAGCCGATTCGATCTGTTATAGTTGTGCCTTGTTCATCAAGGTTTAGTTTAATATCTACGTGATTAGGCCTTGCAAACGGGTTGAACGATCCAGTAGTACGTAAGGACGTGGCTTATTCGTTCTAGAGAAGATTGTTCCGGTAATTGACTCTACGTTGGTTATTAGGCCTCCTCTAGGGTTGATATTCTTCATCTTTCGTATATACCAGGCTCAATTACGTGTAGGATGTTCCGGTTACGTGGTGAAAACACTAAACTGTCGTAGATCGATTTAACTTGTAGTGAATCAAGCAAAACCCCATGTTATCATAGATCTAATGCAGAACCATGGGATAATCGGCTCTGGAAGCCGATTCACAGGGAAACCTGGGAGCCAGTTACGGCTCGAATTTTACGTATACTTGTTTGCCATGCAGGAAACCAATCGGAGCAATCCATCACCTTCCTGATCAGGTATAGGTCAGGTGGCACGCCCTCGAACCAAGCCAGGACGCGTGCGTGCCGGAAGTTTTGCGGGCCGTTGCCCGAGGGACCAGGGCCCACCAGCAGTTCTGGGAGCCTCCCGGCTCTTCGTGTTGCTCGTCGCTGCCCGCCGGTGAGTTTTGACAGGCAACAGTCCCCTAGCTCCGCAACTGCATAAGAATACCATCTTGCATAAATAGTTCTACTGGAACCTTGATACGATGACATATGAGATAAATCGTAGATCCAGATTGAAGTGGTTCTCGTACCTTCATATCCCTGCCGTCAATGACCTCCCAATTGGAAGCCAATTGATGAATGCTCCTAGATCTTGGCTTTACCGTGCAAAACCTCGAATAGATGTGATCTTAACATTGATCAAGGAGGTGGGAATACAAAGCCCTACAACTCTGAGAACTAGGATCTAGGAGAACCACTAATGGAAAAGAAAGATAGAGAGAAGACGGGGTGGAAGGTTGACATCGATGGCCACAGTGAACCTAGTGGTGGTATAGGGGACCCTAGATTGCCATGGGATCGTCTAGCCAAGAAAGTTGACCGCTAGGTTTCAAGTGGTCGAGAAATGCTTGGTAGCCTTGCTCAGGCTATTCTGATTTTGATTGTGGTTATTTTGTTTAGTATACATTTTATATAGATAATACATACTTCTATAGATCTTACAAACTAGTTTTGTGACTAATTCAGTAGTCATTCCAAAATACTAGTGTCGTGGTATTGCCGACGAGTACGCCATGGAGGGGTCCTCACAGCGCTTGTTTAGAGACATGGGGGAAGGCGGACGGTTGACGGGTACGAGGTAACACAGCTTACCCAGGTTCAGATCCCGCAACGGTGGAGGAATCCTACTCCCGCTATAAATCACTATAAGGGCAATACGCCGAGTTACAGGGATTGGTTCGCTGTGCGAGTGTATGCTAATCGATACTAGGTTGTCTGAGATTGTGCCCTAAAGACTCTCATAGGCCCGACTTATATAGTCTCCAAGTCCTAGGGTTACATGCAAAGTCCTACCCGGACAGGTTACAGAGTCCTACACTGCTTACAACTAGTCTAGCGTGTCTTGCACTCCAAGACTCCGGATACGTCGGTGAATCCTCCATAGCCTTTCTTTATCAGGCATGGGTCTCCCTTCTGGATCCATCTAACTGAGCCGTCCAGCAGACCATGGGCCATACTACCAACTGTGGGTCACCCGGGTTATCCGAATAGGAGACATGCTATGAGGATATCTATATAGCATATCCCAACAACTAGTCTATTTTGGTCTCCCTACAAAAAAAGTATGATAATAAATGTCGGCTAGCTAGCGGATCTAGACTTGTGTTTTGCAAGTAAAGGCCAGTCGTCACAAAAAAATAATGATCACTACCACCGTAGATGAAGTGTCAAGTGGTATTTGATTTTTCAAATTCCCGCCTTGCGTTGTTTCTACCACTAATAGGCTTAGGTGAAGACACTTTTCTTATACAGCTAATTATTTTATGGTGTTAACTTGTTCTTATACAAATGTCAATTAACTAACTTCACTCTTCAGTTTCATATAGATAGGATATCAAGCTATTCCCATTCAAAATCCATCATAAATTTACACTCGTTGCTATTGTGACGTTTTGTAGCACTGTATAATATACTTTATAAATAAAAATGCATTACACGGTGTGACCGAAGTGTCACGACGGTAACGATATATATTAGATTAGATTTTGGTGATACCGCATAAAAATGTAGAAGCATATATATGTTGTTATAATCATGCATACATTTATTTTGGAGACATTCCAAAGTTTCCATTTATTTTGATTACAACTGTATAGGACAGGAAAGCCTTATTTTGCGTATTTTTTACTTTTCGAACCTTCGTGAACTTTAAAAGACCTAGGATTTTTTATGCGGACATTTTTATTAAGAAGATGTCCATGAGCACTTGGATTGGGATAGGGCTACATGGGGCCCAAAGTTGGGCCCATGGCATGGCTAGAAAGTCCAGTTGCTCCATGGGGCCCACTTTAGCCCTCTTGGCTCTGATAGTGTCCATGTTCACGTCGTTCTCTTCGGTTTGATCTAAAAACGACTATATATATGGTCCCTTTCATGATCTCGCAAGGAGATGGAGAAGATAGACGGAAACATACATAACCAGATACAGAAGGTAGTAGCTTTGAAGATTGGAGGGGAAAACATCGTCGAATTCATCGTCGATTGCATCTCCAACCTCTCCAACAACACCTCCATTATCTCCATCATGAAGAGAGAGCAGTCCAACCCTAGACTACGGGTTTATGGAAGTAGCTTGATCTATATCTTGTGCTATGATTGTTTTTGAACCATATGACTTGCCCTACATGATTATGGTCATATATATGTAATTCCTTTATGGTGGCTCTTGGTTTTATGAGATGATTATATGAGATTGCAAGTTTGATTATGTGTATGGTGTACCAATAGATGCATAAGTTTATCCCTCCTTGTATACATCTTCTTATCAAACTAGTATGCTAGGAATAGATGGATCAACGGGTAGTAGAAACTAGATAGTTACAGAAAATTTGGGATCTAATATGGTTTTTACCTTTCTTTATTACCTCACTAGGGAGAATGGAATGCCTTACGCTATGTTCATCTACTGATAGAAAAGATTCTCATTTGTTTGAGGTAGTATATTGTTTGTTCAACATCATGTGAAAGTATGTAAGGCTACTCTGTTATTATCTTAATTCTAGTATGAGGAGTTTTCCCTTGCTAGAGGAGTATGAGGAAGATGTGTTGCTTGGCTCAAGTTGATTGTATCAATCCAAATGGGACTAATGCCAATGATAAGGTGATGCTTACTTGTATTTTAATTTTTCTTGATGTTGCTTGATGCTTACTTGTATTTTATTTTTGTATTTAAAAACTTCTCAAAAAAATCATGGTCAAACCAAAGAAAAATAAGATGGGAATCTGTGGATCCATGGAAGCCCTTAACTTTACAACATTGTTGGAAAATTCTTCAGAATGATTAGAAATGGAAAAAACCGCGCTCCAATGAAATCCCAAACAAGAGGAAGGATCCCTCTAGCTTGGTTAGAGAGGCTTTTTTGGTGGGCATCGACGATCATGGATCTAGTAGCCCCACTCCCTCTCTCATTGGTAAATAGAGATAGACCCGATGGAAGGAAGAAAGCAAAGAGTAAGGGGTGAAGGTAGGAGGCTAGGGAAGTACAAAGAGTCATTATACACCAAGATGGAGGCGAGGAGGAAAGAAATTTCTTTACAAAGGAGGCACTTGAAGACCAAGGAATTGGAGCGGAGGAGGGAGGCTGAGGAGAAGAAGGTGGTGGTCGAAGGGAAGAGATTGGCGGGCGAGGGGAGGAGGTGGACTGTCGAGGAGAGGTTTGCTGAGATTGAGGAGATGAAGGTGGTGGCCGAGGTGATGGCCAAGAGGATAGAGAATGATCAGAGGGTCATGTTCATGGATCCAAGCGGTCTAGATGAGAAGGGCTGGACATATACAGAGCTTTGCTATGACCAAATCTTGGCGTCAAGAGGGTTCTTCCCAAACAAGTGTGGCAATGATTTGTGTTTCTATTTATGTTAATTCGTGTTACGATGAAATATTCTGATTACCGTGTATAGAAAATTTAGTTGATTCAGATCATATATGCAATGTGTAGGAGAGAAATAAGAGACAAGGAAAATGACCAAAACCTGGCAATCTAGTTTTAGGAATCCAATTATAGGAAGGCTTGCAAAGTTGATTTTTTTTTTGGATTGCTCATCCTTTTCTCACCTCTTCCTAGTTCCTATACCCGGTTTAGCAACCCAAAATATAGGACGTTTCGACCTTCTTACCGAACATGGATTCTGTCAAATATCGGAGCTAGTTGATCCAGCCAATATTTCGCGGCTACTCCGCGTGGGTACTACAATCAAAGTATCACCAATAACTGCATCTACGTCATAGCATCCATAAAATTGCACACCTACGATCATCAGGCAATCACGGCCGGCTGTGATCCAATCGTCATAGGAATGAATCATCCCCGCACGTCGGCCATGAACAGAGAATGATCCTCCGTGAATCTGCCCCTGAATCTTCCTCGCCGCCCAACGGCCCAATACCATACCAGCAGCGCGCATACGCAACTACTACTTGGCAACCATCCCGAGCAGAATCTGACACGGCTCATCCGAGCTTTCTGTTACCGCCATTTAAACCTCCTCGTGCCGTTCCCGCCGCAAAGCAGATCGTACCCTTGTCCTCCTTCTCCACACTCCTCGGTGGTCGACGATCGGTCTCACTCTCACCTCACCCCACGTACGTACGATCTCCACCTATAAATACGCCCCCTCCCTTCTCTTCCACCATCATCGATCTCACACTCCAAGCAGTAGCTGGCTTGGTGGTCAGATCAGTACTGCAGTACCACGATACTTACAATCCACTGTTACGTGGTGCTAGCAAGTACTGGTCGAACACCATGGGGCAGCTCAGCAGGAACCTTCTTGTGGCGGCGGCCATGGTGGCGGCGGTGCTGGCGGTGGCGGAGCTGTGCAGCGCCATCCCGCTGGAGGACAAGGACCTGGAGTCGGAGCAGGCGCTGTGGGACCTGTACGAGCGGTGGCAGACCGCGCACCGCGTGCCACGCCACCATGCCGAGAAGCACCGCCGCTTCGGCACCTTCAAGTCCAACGTCCGCTTCATCCACTCCCACAACAAGCGCGGCGACCGCCCCTACCGCCTCCGCCTCAACCGCTTCGGCGACATGAGCCGCGACGAGTTCCGTGCCACCTTCGCCGGATCCCGCGTCAACGACCTCCGACGCGACGGCCCTGTCGCCCCCGCCATCCCGGGGTTCATGTACGGTGACGTCAACGTCGACGACCTGCCGCAGTCCGTCGACTGGCGGCAGAAGGGCGCGGTCACCGGCGTAAAGGATCAGGGTAAGTGCGGCAGCTGCTGGGCCTTCTCTACAGTCGTGTCCGTGGAGGGCATCAACGCCATCCGGACCGGCAAGCTGGTGTCCCTGTCGGAGCAGGAGCTGATCGACTGCGACACGGCGGACAACAACGGGTGCGAGGGCGGCCTCATGGATAACGCCTTTGAGTACATCAAGAACAGCGGAGGGCTCGCCACCGAGGACGCCTACCCGTACCACGCCGCCAACGGCACCTGCGATGCCGTGAAGGCGAAGAAGTCCCCCGTTCTGGTGCGCATCGACGGCCACCAGGACGTGCCGGCCAACAGCGAGGAGGGGCTTGCCAAGGCCGTGGCGAACCAGCCCGTGTCTGTCGCCATAGAGGCCAGCGGCCAGGCTTTCCAGTTCTACTCCGAGGGGGTGTTCACCGGCGACTGCGGGACCGAGCTGGACCATGGCGTGGCTGTGGTCGGGTACGGCGTGGACGACGACGGCACCGCGTACTGGACGGTGAAGAACTCGTGGGGGCCGGCGTGGGGAGAGAAGGGGTATATCAGGATGCAGAAGGATGGAGGCTCCGACGGTGGGCTCTGCGGCATCGCCATGGAGGCTTCCTACCCCGTCAAGACCCAGAGCAAACCCAGGCCCACGCCCAGGCGCGCGCTCGGGGAAAGGGAGTCCCAGTGATGAACATGAACTGAGATCGATGTATGTGTCCGTATAATCATTCCGAAGCTGTATTAGGGTGAAATAAGTTCAAAGTAGTTCTGCGCGCACGCAGCAAAAAATTAGGCTGGGTGCTCGTGTGACGAGGTCGATCGTTATCTATTTGGGTTTCTGAATGTAATGTACACCGCTGGTAATGTATGAGAGCTTGATAATGCCTTGCGTTCCTCCCAATTCAGGTCATAATGATTCGTGTTTGTGTCAAAGATGGAGGAACTCTTCATTTTCCACCTAAAAAAAGATGAAGGAACTCTTCCAGAAGCAGCCGAAAAAACAAATTCACGACAGCTTTGACGGGCTTATCCTGACCGCCCAACTGTGCACCAAGACTAGTGCAACCTCTTTAGCACTTTCCGGAAAACACCCCAAAGCTTTATTTATTTCATTATAGTAAGACCTTTCCCCTTCACATAACAAACCCTTGTGATTTCCATATTACAGAAATTAAGGATCACGTAATAATGTTACAATGAGAAATATTTAATGCATGGAAAAATGCATACAATTCTTTTTGTCAAATTCCTGCTTACTTTTACACAAACCATTCCTGATTAAACTATTTTTGACCATTCTGGATCATAGGCCATTCTTAATAGTAACTAGAAGTTAATGAACAAAAAAGATATGAGAATAAATTGTAATATTCGCCCATGAAGAAGCCATAAGTTTTGAAAGTTCGCATGTGAACATAAACTTCCAATCTAAGAGCAACATTTAGCTCCCCATCCGCCACAGGAGTAGCACCATAGTGCCAAGAGAAACAAAGAAAGTGAACCAGGAAAAAGAAAATGGAGCACAAGGAGAGAGCAACGCCTAGGGATCTGATTTTCCAAGGAGGAGAACTGTCTAATATGGATGAAGGTCCAACAAATTGTCTCAAGAGGAGTACATAAGAAATCTTGAGATACAATACTGGCGGGACCTCAATCCTAACTTGTGGTTAGCCATCACAACCCCTTTTCGATAGTTAGTCGTTGCTTCCTTCCACAACCGACATGGGTAGTGCCTCCTCCCATGTGTGGTCACCGCCTTTTTCCTTTAATCACTTGAGATGGACAGGAGAACGATATCGCTGGCGTCAATGTCGTTCAACTCTTGCCTCCTTGTTTCCCTTTCGCCATCTCCGGCTTCGCAGCCAGCCTTGACTCTGTCTCCTACTTCGCCCGATGGCGTTGGCATGGAGGAACCAGACTGGAAGAGGCCACATGGGTGGGCCCATTGCTCTACTTGCGGAAGGGTGGAGGGTGGCCGTGTGGATGGAGAATGTTAGAAAGAGGATAAGGAGGAAATAGAATAGGTGAAGATGAATTCTTGCACTTCCATGTCTATAGAGGTGCGAAGATAGACTTGGACAAGTTGTAATTGAAAAATGTACTCTGTGAGTCTTGAAACACTAACAATCATTGGTAATACCGAGACCTCCAAACATTGGTGGAAAAATTGTGGTCTAACTACCAGGTATCTCGTTCCTCCAATAAAGTTCGGTATATGTAGATAATGTTTTGATTTTTTTTCAGGCCAGTGGAGCAGGAGATTTGGTCTATCAAAGAAATCATCAACATCTTTGGTGAAGTGTGAGGGTTGCATGTTAGTTAAAGAACAACAACAACAATTCAGGGGAGATGTCGAGGATGAGAATCCATCCTAGGATGTGAGATAGCCAAACGTCCAGTTATTTCAGAAAATAGACATATTTTTAAAAAATGAAACAAGGGGAAAATAAAAAAGGAATCTACAAGACAACAAACAGAAAAAATAATAAAAAATACCTATTTTGAAGCAATGGAAAAATCAAAATAAAAAGGTTTCTGGCACACCTAATAGGAGTACACAACAAATAGAGCATCCACCTTAAGCCTTTCTTAATGACCCGCCATCGATGTGGCTCGTCAACATGTACATTTGTTTACATTTTTTATCACTATAAGATTTCATAATTGTAATTTATAAATTAGTAGAGTAATATGAAAAATGTATACGTCCAAAATATAAAGTTCACTTACATCTACTTGAATGTTCACATATATATATGGACTAATATTCACTCATGTGTTATAAAAATATGTTCCATATATATAAACGATAGAAAATATTCATGTAAAAATAATATGATCATGGCATGAAATCATACATGTTAAAATTAATGTTTGGTATACATTAGAACACTTTTATGTATTACGACAAAATAAAAGGGACATAAAAATAGTAGATAAAGAAAAAAAAGCAAATATAAACAAAATCATAAAACAAAAAAGGTAGAAGCAACAAACAAGAAAATATAAAATACATGAAGAAAATGTACCCTTATTTTTACCCTTATTAGGGGCACATTGTAGGAATGCTTGAGTCGACGCCTTCCGTATTTTCCATTATGAGCCTAAAATAGGAATTACCTCCTCCGTTCTAAGAAGACATGTTTTATTAAAAGAAACTCAAAGAAGCATGAGAGCTTGTTTGCCTAGAAACATGAGAAGAAAACTCACCACAACATGAGTGAACGTTTCTATTTGTAAAATAAGAAGGTTTATTGAATTCATTGTGGGATTATAGTCTATTTACAAGATCTCTTCTAGAAAGTGTGGAGTGAAATTAACCCATAGATATCTACCCTATCAATACCAGCTTTCTTAGCACAAAATTGGGCCACCTCATTGGCAAGTCTTACAACAATAGAAAATTACACTTTAGTCAAAAACCCACTAAGCTCCTTAATCTCCTAGAAAATGCAAGGAATTTCTGATCTGTCACCGCTAGGTTCATCCGTCAACTTGATGACATCCTTTGCATCAGTCTTGATCTCCACTGCACTTCACTTTTGATCCATAGCTAGTTGAACCCGATCTAGGACAGCCAATGCGTCCATAATAAGTAGAATCACCACTACGTTATACCAAAACGCATGTGACAAAATGATATGATCATTATGATCTCTAACCACCAACCCGAGGGGCCCTATCGAGTATCAGCAACAAAATCTGTATGGACATTAATCTTCAAAACCCCTAATTCAGGTTTGTGCATGTGGGGTACATGAAGTACAAGTTTCAAGTAAGAAGTTGTCTCTATTACCCACCTCACTTACTACTTGATCGATCTTCCATTATTTCCATGCCAAACTATATTGTGATTGGTCCATGTTTCCCAACACATGCACAAGATATTAGATGAATCCTTACTGGAAACCCTAGTGCAATCAATCAGTTGGTAGCCCATGATATAGGATGGAGTTATGAAATTTTTATACATGCAATCTTCTTTATCTCCGACCAAAATAGCTTCACCCACGTGCATTGAAAAAAGGCATGGTAAATATATTCCTGATGTGCTCCATATGTTTTGTCATACATATGTTTTGATTCAGGACTTGTCCGCATGGGATATAACCATTGATCACTCTCCACAAAAACAAGCAAATTTTGGCTGGCACCTCCATCTTCCATAGTATTTTCCACCATTTTCAAAGTCGTTAGCTATGCTAGAAGCATGCTCCTAGATTTGTGAAGACAACTCCAATGCCTGATAGCATTCCCATTCTTATTTTAGGATCTCGTGGCCTACTAAGGAAACCATGGATGTATACATGAACAGGAGGATATAAAGTGGATGCAGAGAAGCAGAGCTAATTTGATGAAATACAGGGATTGTAACATCGACTTCATCCACAACTTTGCTTCTACTAGGTGAAAGAAAAAATCTCATTAAAAATTGAGAGATGATACATGTGACTGGATTGACGATTGGTATATTCTATTAGAGAATATAAGGAGTTATTTTGATGGGCTTTATTCTTTTGAGGTGGAGGAACCAGATCCAAAAGCTATTAATAAGGTGAAACCATTTTTTTACTAATGACATGGATGACATTTTTATTAGGTAAGAAATCAAAAAAGAATTATTCAACATAGGGATGAACCATGTTGGCGATTAACTCATAGACTATACCATAGGGATGGAACAACAACACCATTGTCTTGATTCCCAAGGTTGACAGTCTAGAGAAGGTTACACAATTTTGTCCTATTAGCTTATGTAACATGATATATAAGTCATCACCAAACTTATTGAGCAGGATTAAAAACTCTTGCCGGATATTGTATCGCCCACTGCTTTTGTTCTAGGTCATTTAATTATTGATAACTTCATGGTAGTCTATGTAAGGTCTGGACCTTTTTTATTAAATTGGACATTCATAAAGCATATGACCATGTGGAGTCACCCTTTTTGGAGAAAATATATTGTGACTTGGTATTGATAAGGGGTAGATACAACTAATTATGAGTTGCACGAGGTATTTCAAATGCCACTTTGTATCAATGAACACAATTTAGATACCATCGCACCATCTAGGGGTTGCGGGAAGGAGACCCCTTATTTGTTTATGCTTTGAATCGAGGGGTTCTCGAGCCTACTAGAGCAAGAGGAGGAAATCAACAATGTGATGGGAGTCAGAGTGTGCCATAGTGCACTAGAAGTATCTCATCTTTGTTCGTGGATTATTCTCTTATACTTATGAGGGTTGATTTACACAATGCGGTTCCTTTACTCAAGGTTTTAATAGACTATTATGCATCATCAGGGCAATTGGTTAGCGAGAAAAAGTCTAGTATCTTCTTTAGTATGTGTACTTCAGTGGAAACAAAAGAAACCATTTGTATAAAATTGAATATTCCGATTGAGGCTATCACATATAAGTACCTAGGTCTGCCACCCGTTGTTGATATTGACATGACTAATTGTTTCATGCATTTAATTGATAGAATTTGTATCAGGTTGAGAGGGTATAAGGAAAAAATGCTCTTTTATTGAAGAAGGTAAGTTCTTATGAAAGTTATTGCACAGGCTATCCCAGCATATGCTATGTTGATATCCAACCTCCCTAAACAAGTAATTAAAGGATTCACATATTATGTCCGGTTACTGGTGGCGAGATGATGATGATGACCTGAAACACATGCACTGGTTTGCTTGGTGGAAAATGTGTATTCCAAAAATGAAAGGAGGTATGGGTTTTAGAGATCTCCATCGTTTCAGGTTGGCAATGCTAGCAAAGCATGTGTGGAGACTTTTATGTGAACCATAATCAGTGTGTTCTCAAGTATTAAAGGCTAAGTATTATCCTAATGGAGATCTTCTAAATGCTAAACTTATGAAGGCATCCTCTTATACTTGGCAAAGTATATGAGACGTATTCATATCTTCAATAAAGGGTATATATGGTGCGTAGGAAGTGGAGAGGATATTAATATATGGAATAACCGATGGATCCCATCTAGCCTTTCAAGGAAACTCGTAACTCGTTGGCGTAACATTGTGTACACCAAAGTGTATGAAATAATTGATCCTACTTTCAGAACATGGGATGAAGAGCTTCTTATATCTCTCTTTAGATAGATGTTATTATAATTCGTAAGACCACCCTTGTTGTTGAGATAATGGAGGATTTTGTCTCCTGGAACAAAACATAAACCTGAATGTTCATAGTTCATTATGCTTACTATACTGATAGGATCATCGGCATGTTAGGAAACTAATTATAACAAATGGCCAAGGCACAACCTATATGAATCTTGTTTGGGCCACAGTTTGGTCTTTGAAGGTTACATCTAAAGTCAAAGTGTTCTCCTAGAGATTATTGCGTGGAACCATTCTCTGCAAATGTGTACTTGCCAATAGGAACAAAATTACAAACAACTTATGTCTAGTATGCGAGGTTTACTCTGAAGACATACTCCATGCCTTCTCTCAGTACCCTAGGGTGATGGAAATTTGGAAGGACCTTGTGATCATGGACTTGATTAATGAGACATGTACCATTGATACATAAAGGCCAATTATAATTGAAGCCCTTGGATGTGGGGATCTAGGAACTAATAGTAACGACATGCTGGTACATATGGTGGCAACATAGCCATATCACACATGATGAGAAGGTCATAACCCCGGCAATATTATCTCAACCTATTTTATCTATCACTTCAAACTACTACATGGCATGCAAAATGAACTCGGTTGTTCAGCGATAGGGATGCGAGAAACCAAAAGAAGGATACCACAAATTAAATGTGGATGCCGCCTTTTAAGCATATTCTTGTACGGGTGCTATCAGAGCTATATCCGTGATGAGAGGGGCTTGTTTATTGTAGGTGGCAACCCGGGCATTCCTTCAATTTCAGATGCTACAATGACTGAAGCTAGAGCTTTCCGTGATGGCCTCTTGTTGGCATGACAAATAGGCTGTACGAAATTGATCGTCAATAGAGGTTATAATCCACTATGGTAGATGGAGGTAATTCTTTTGGACCAACTGCGTCCATCTACGAAGAATATTTCTTTCTTTCTCAAGGTTTTTCTTATGTTATTTTCTCTTGGTCATAAGAAAAGCAATAGATAGAGTAGCTCATGCTCTAGCTTGTAACGGGAGGGACCCCAAACACTTGTCTAGTTGGAGGATCTGTCAAAATTTTATTCTTAAGCTTCTCACAAATGTAAGGTTATTTGATAATTAATAAAATCATCATTATTGTTTTTCCTTCAAGAAAGACGAAACATGGATATATGTTTGGGTAGTTACTCTACTTTTTTTCTACAATGTTTTTTTTGTTTTGGCATTGATGTCATATGAAATAACTTTTTTGTGAATAGAACCCTAGCATTAAAAGAAACATCGAACAATACAAAGCACGTCAAGAAAAATGATAAATACAACGAGATCCTTAGAAGCCCTTCCTTTTCAACCTCCAGACCGTGTCGACGGTGCACCGCCACTGCCGCTCCTCCCTAAGCCATCATGATGTTGTTGGTTGCGGACGTAAAGTCGTCAAACGTGTCAAGAAGACCACATTTGTCTCGGAGAAAAAGAAGAAAGATGAAATACCGATGAAGCTCCTTGACGATCCAAAGATCCCAATAGCCAGAAGAACCCCTTAAAGACCACACCACTCACACAAGCTTCTCAATGTCATCGTCGAGATAGGACTAAAGACCTTTTTGAAAGAGATGCCGGTGCCACCACATAAGCGTCGCTCCACCAAACATGAACGCTTCAAATAGGAAAACAGATTCTTTCCGCCGGTAGGAGCCTAGATCCATGTTGTCTCCATGGCCTAGAGGCCACAGAGGCGAGGCAGATCAACGGCTGTGCCTACGAGAGGCGACATGCCTAGCTGCCCGTGCGTGCGTGAGAGTAGGAGGGAACAGTTCGGGTTCGTGAGACATGTTTAGGTGCAACAGAGGTATGACTCCTTTTCCATTCTGGTCTCGTAATGAACTCAAGGACTTCGAGTTATAATTTTTAGTTCGGCCATTGATCTATATTTTCTCTGTTCCAAATTATTTATCATAAATTTGTCTAAATATATATGTATGCAGATGGATTTTAGTGAAATATAATTTATTTTCGTTCAAGGTATTCTATATTCCGTTTGCTAACAATAAAATTCGATTGTTCGCTCCAAAGAAAGGGAAACGAGGACACGTGGGTCCTTGCTCTACGGCATGAAGAGTCGTTGGATAATCTCGGACGTTCATGAGAACGATCTCAGCAAATCGACGGTCGTGGGAAGATTATACATGTTCCAGCAATGAGCCAAACAGTTCCGAACCCAAGGACGAGCGTGGCCCTGTCTTGTGGTACCCAAATCCATGGCGAGCTCGCCGCGATCCCCTCAGCCGCAGGCGCCGGCACAGGACGAGCTCGAGATCTCACGGCAGTCCCGTATCCTGGCGGCGGTCAGTTACCTTCTGCTTTATCACTCCTGAGTTTTTGCCTCTTGGTTGCCCTTCCTTTCGTTCTGATGCGCCGTTCATGAGCTTATTCAGCTGTCGAAGAAGGTGATAGATCTCGACGAGCTGAGGATGCTTGCGGCTCAGGGCGTCCCCGATGGCGCCGGCGTCCGGTCGACGGTGTGGAAGGTACCCAATTGGCAGGCCAGTCCTTTTGTTATTTCGAGATTTGTTCTGTAGTCTCAGCTCTTAAGCTGGAGATCTAGGATGTCCTTGAATGCGATGTCAGTGCAAAGGCGACATGCTTTTGATGTAAGCCGTCCTTCATCTAGACAGACCATTGATCTACAGTGCCGATGTTTCTGATCACTGTCACAATGTGTATGCATGTTTTTAGTCTATTTTTTCGCCTTTTGATGTCTAGGTCAAAAATCATCTGCATTTTTTGTCCCTTTGTGTTGATCCACTTGCCACTATCAGTCTTTTATGATCAATTGTCCTGATATGGTCAGTATGAGAGAAAAGATGCTGTCAAAAGTGCTGATTTTTTCCCTTTTCGGTCACAGACTCACTGTAGATGTTTTGTTTGCGCAGCTGCTACTTTGCTATTTGCCCAATGATCGTGCACTGTGGGAGCAGGAGTTGGCAAAGAAGAGATCACAATATGAAGCATTCAAAGACGAGTTCCTTAGCAATACTGTATGCTAGTTCACATTCAGATTAGACTTTCTATCTCAATATTTCCAATTTGTAGCTACACATATCACATTTGGCACCCAGTGTAGGTTTTCACTAGGAAACAGAGATCCTGAATCCTAATTCTGCTAGGTAGGTGGAAATAGCGTGATTAGAGGACCAGAAGGCCATAGCGGCGGAAATGCAGAACATGTCCAAAATGGGTCTCTTGATAGGTCGGAGATAGCCCAAGATGAGCATCCTTTGAGCATTGGGAAGACCAAAGAATGGAATCAATTCGTTGAGGTACCGGTACACTCTAGTGCCTTTGGATGTTATATTTTAGATGCGTTGCACAAATTTTTGCATACTTATGTATTCTGGTCACATATTGCAGCTAGTTTTATTTCTTGCTATTGCATTAATTGTATGCCGATGACACTGGTGGTTATGCTTACATTTTACTCTGGCATTAGCAGTGAATTAGAGCAGTTATGTTTTGACAACAAAGGTCAAGTGCAATTAGAGCAATTTAAACCACACATCTCAGTATATCTGCATTAAATTTATGCTCATTTCATTTTAATTTTTTTGTAAGAAGCTTATCGATTGACATGTTTTGAGAAATCGAATTGCAAAAAAGCCCAGTGAACTTTTTGAAGAAATTATTGTCGAACTTCAAACATTTGGATTTACCTTTTTGTTACGGAAGCACGAACATATTCCGTGTCGAGTTAGTGTACGCATGAGTCATTTCACCGCCTCTAATACTGGTATATTTTGTCTTTAAATATACTTGTATACAGAATTCAGAGATGATCGAGCAGGTTGACCGTGATGTCAAACGCACTCACCCTGACATGCATTTCTTCTGTGGAGACTCATCTTTTGCAAAGTCCAATCAGGTAAATCTCCAGTATCAAAGTCTAAACAGTGTTCCGGTCGGATACATGGCTGATTGTTTGTGATTCTGACCAGGAATCTCTGAAAAATATTTTAATAATCTTTGCCAAGCTGAATGCTGGAATAAGATATGTGCAAGGAATGAACGAAATTTTGGCGCCGCTCTTCTTTGTATTTCGGAATGATCCAGATTATAAAAATGCTGTATGGAGTAAGCAATTGTTCTACTACTTCATACTGTTTGATGTATAGCAGACTGTTCATAAAGTTCTCATTTTGTAGTCACGAGTCATGACTTTGCAACTGGATTCCTTTGCAGAACTTCGCAGAAGCCGATTCTTTCTTTTGCTTTGTGGAGTTACTTACTGGGCTTAGAGACAACTTTTGCCAGAAGCTAGACAACAGTGCTGTTGGCATTCAAGGGACACTCTCCAAATTAATGCAACTCCTAAGGAAGTATGATGGGGAGCTTCAGCACCACTTGGAAATAAAGACAGAAGTAAGTCTCTACCTAGTAAACTGCTCAATCTTTAATGCTGTATTTTAGGGTTGTCGTCCTTTGACTTGCGGTGTGAACTGGACGTTCCCGCTGTTTCACTTTCTTGCAGTAGTTCTGTTATAATGTTTGGAAGCATTATATTAGGATCTGCATAGCGCAGATCTGCCATGCCTATAGTAGTGAAGAAGTGCCTGCAGTGTCATTGACAAAAGCATGGTTTCTGCAGGTCAATCCCCAGTTCTACGCCTTCAGGTGGATAACGCTGCTGCTAACCCAGGAATTCAACTTTGCCGATACCATTCATATATGGGACACGCTGTTAAGTAACCCAGATGGTCCTCAGGTAACAGACAACACACACTCTGGTTTATTCCGCAAATGGTTCGAGTTTGATGCCTGAAGGATTGTCCTGCCGAGAAACGCAGGAAACCTTGCTGAGAATATGCTGCGCCATGCTGATCCTCGTCCGGAAACGCCTCCTTGCTGGCGATTTCACATCCAACCTCAAGCTCCTGCAGAGCTACCCACCGACGAACATCGGCCACCTCCTCTACGTCGCGAACAAGTTGCAGTGAGCAAATCCGTTCGCTTAATACCTGTAACTTGTGGCCGGGAACAAGTTGCGGTGAGTATTTCTTCGGTGGAATCTGTGACTTCAGTACGCACGATTCAGAACTGAAGTTGCAGTGGATGTTTCTTCGGTGGTATTTGTAACTTGAGATATCTATCTGCTCACGAGTCATGTTGGCGTGCGTATGTAGCAGTAACACAGTGGATATCTATCTGCTCACGAGGCCATTCCCCGTACTGTACCGCTACCATTCTCCACGGTCGAATCTATAGCAAAACACCTCAAGTCTGCAAGTGTGTATGTATGTGTATATCATACACTGTCCGGCCCAGAGGAGGACAGTGGGGAAGAAGCCTCACCGTCACCGGTGCCGAAACAAAGCCTGCTCTACCCCGCTTTGGTTTCCGAAAGGCCCACAACAGCGACGCTCCCTGATGTTTCTCGGTTGGCGCTGTGGAAACCATTCAGGTGCAAGTGCAACGCGCCCGATCCGAGGCTTTTAAGGCTTTTCGTCTTTCTGCACAGGGCAAAAGTGACTTGCTTGATACGACCTGATGAATATGATGCACGGTGGGCACAGCACGGAATGCACGGTGCACGTTTAAAGGGACCTGAACCTAAACGGAATGCACGGTGCACGCAGCACGTTTTGAGAGTGCAATCCAGCACGTGAGCTCGTGCGTGGCGTGGCAGCATGCGTGCGCGGCTCGTGGCCGTGTGAGTATTGATTTGCTGGGGGGCGTAGACGCGTAGTGGAGGGGAGAAGGATAGGTATCTACGAGCTCTCAAGAAGAGCAGGGAGGCTATTGGTGGCTGCGTCAGGTTCAGGGATTCGCGATCTCTCCCTCCCTCTCTCTCTCTCTCTCTCTGCGGCAAAATATACAGAGAGATACTACTACTACCACGAAGGGACGTACCGTGGGCGTAGCCTGTAGCTATTAGCTGAGCTATACTACTGTACTACTAGGAGTTAGCCAGCTACAGCTGCTACTGAGCTTCGTGATCGGTGGACGTCAATCCGCGCGCGCGTAGTCCCAAGTTTTGTCCACCCAACGAGGCTCCACGCGCCCAGATCAGCCTTTTTCTTTTCCGCTGCTAATGGAAAACTACTTTTATCTACCACTAGAGTTTTCTATGCGACCAACACTCTGCCGCTTGATCAAATATGAACGCACGCGGTGATCATCATACGGCAAGATTACGATTCATCGTTAATTATATAGCAAAATTACACCTAAAAGAAAAATAAAAAGGGGCAGAACTCGCTGGAGGACACCGTCGTGTCCTCAAATGGCCAAAATCAAGCTCTTGGTCGCCGCAGCGCCGCACCGTCCATCTAGTCGAGAACGATCACCTCCATCCTCCACATCGTCGATGCAGCCAGAGCCGGACGGCTTGTCCGCGATGCGCACCGTGGGGAGGGCCTCCTCCACCTCCGCGCGTTCGGCGGCATCCACCGCGGCGACGGTGACCTCCACTTCCTCACACCCGCGCCAGGCGGAGCTGCTCCATCTCCTCGTCGTCGCCTAAGAGGATGGCCAGACGGATATACAACTATATATAGGGCTAAGAGGATGGCCTAAGAGGATGGCATGTACTACCATTTTACATGTATTGTGTGATAGCCTAAGAGGATGGCATGTACCATAGGGCCCATTTGTTTGCTTACTTTGGAAATAAGAAAAAACTTGTGCATTTCCTAGAGACTTCATAAAATAGAATTTTTGCATGAATGATAATGGACATTGATAATTGGGAGTATAAAGAATATATTGATTTTATATTGCATGAATGATAATGGACATTGATAACTGTGGTAAACCACTGCTGGAACGATTAGAAAAACCAACCATACAACATGTTTCCTGCTACTCACGGAGACGACGGAAAAGACCCGGGTATGGGGTACGACAGCGTAAGCCAAAGCCGGCTAGGTTAGAGCGCCCTAGCTAGGCAAGGTAAGGTACGTGGTGACACTGCATACATCCTTTCCGGCTTTCGGGACGCGAAGCCCCGCCGCGGGGGACACGCATGGGAGATCGATCGTCCGGTCCCCGGCCTGTAGCAGCTGGGACTGGGATCTCGACACTCGGCCGGAAGCTATAGCTAGGCAGGAATACGCCCAGCGTATACTTGTCTCCCGGGGACCGATACGAGGTTCTCTCGCCGACCCGACCAAACCCTCGGTCCCCGACGCCCATGCCGCCATGCGACCTCTCTCGTCTCGCCTCGCTAGGACGTGCGTCCCATCTTGATATTGCCCGCCAAGTACCGGAGCCAGCCAGCCACAGTGCTATGACGGGTATCACCACCACCGGGCTGACCCATTTTTTCGTTCCAAATGGTTCATTTGTGTCTGGTTGGTCGGGCCGCGGTTGAGTTGGTGAGGGGTCTGGCCTGTTCGGCCATCGGCGCGATCCATTTGTCCGGCCTGGGTATGACATTTTTTTTTGTAAATTCAAACACAAACAGTTCGCGATAAAACTGGCAAAGTTCGTACTTAATTTATATTCAAAATATATAAAAAAAATTAAACTACTCCTAGCCTTAGCTACCGATCTTCGTGCGCCGGCGCCGCCTCGTCCATCTACAGGTCAAGGTCGATGTACTCCGGCGGCGTCCAGAGGTTGGACAGTGGCAGAGCTGGAGCGGGAGTGAGCGCAAGTGGATTGATCGCCCGCACAGGCCACGACGCCCAACCGTGCGGGAGGTGCGCCAGCTCCATCCCTACCTCCGACGCGATCGGAGGCGCCCATCCCGACAGCGGCGGCAATGGAGGCATCTGTGCATTCGTCTGCGCCACCATGCCGGTGAGCTGGACGACTTTCTCGAAGCCGACCCACTGGGATTCCTCCTCCCGCGCGCTGGCCGCGATGGACTGCTCAGTGAAGACGTCCTCATCGTAGCCCCGCGCCAGCACCTCGCGGGACTCCCGGGGCAGGTTAGCGGCGATGTCGTTCACCGCCTCCTGCTTGACGACGATGTCATCGTCCTCCTCCTCCTCCTCGTTGCCGTCCTCGTTGTCGAGCTCGGCGTCGGAGTGGTTGACGGTGCCCTCATCGCCCGAGTCGATGTCGGGGACGGGGTAGACCTCCCCGGCATTAGGTCGCGGCGGATGGTGGTGGCACGCCACACCTTGCCCTCCCACTCGAGGAACTGTTTTCAGTACACCTCGGATTGGTAGCCAGACTCCCACCGTTGGGCCGGTGGGAGGCTCCTGATTCGGCGGCGGATCTCCTCCTCCAGCCATTTGCCCGCCTTGGGCATAGGCGGCACCGGGACATGGTCCCGATTGAGGTGTCAGCCGGTGGGGAGGGACACGTCATTGTGCCTGATGCCCCAGCCCTCCCTCCAGCGGCGCTCGCACTCCACGATGCGGAAGTACTACCGAGCGCGGCGCTCGCACTCCCGCGGTGGTGGGTGAACCTCCACGGGGCGGCCCCGGAAATCCTCTGGCTGCGGCGGAGGCGGCAGGTGCGGTGACCCAGCATACCACTGCATGTTGTAGTACACTATAGTCGTTGACATAACACCAATGAAACACCGTTCACTAGTATTATATTCCTCAGAGTGGTACAACAGAAACACAGCAGGTCCAAGACATGACTATAGGTTACAACTCAACTCTTTACACAAGATCCAGAGAACACTCTAGGTTAAAGAGAGAGAAAGAAACTTCTTACAAAGAAGAATCAGAAATAAACAATTCAAAAACTATCATACTAATAATACTAGTATCTGAACCATTGGTTTGGCATTGCTGCTATTGCAATACACTACATAAATATGTTCTATGGCTAGAGATTATGTTCCTATCTAATCACTAACTTCGTATTCACGTAAGTTGATGTATATGTTAACTTTCTTGACTTCATTGGAGAGCTTTAGCTTTTGATGATGATTCCTGGAGCATAACTTGATATAGACGTCGGCTTGATGGCTTCAGAATCTAGCAAGTGTTAGGAAGATACGTTGAGTACGAGCGTACTCAGCAAGTTCACTAGAAAAGGAGTGTTTGATGCACTACATCTACAGCCATAGACCATAGGTCATAGGCAATGTAGGTTTTTTTGTAACATTTCTTTAAAGATTGCTTTTATTCTAAAAAACTATGTTCGTCAGCCTTCACGGATTTACCAGAACTTTCATGGAGTTTCTTTCCCGCCGCGTTCGCAGCTCCTTCCCGGAACAGGGAGTAACAAGTTACAGTTCTTACACTCTGCAGAGGTGCGTTACTTTACCCATGAGAGATCTTAGCTTTGTTGCACATCCGGGCCGCGAACCCGTTCATACTTCCTTGGTATGAGGCCCAGACTAAGATCCAAGCCAATCACTGCCCTCTCCGCGACCTCATATGTCTACGTGATCCTTCGGGGCCGGCTCACCTCCGTTAAGCCCCCTTTCGGGAAGGCTAAAACCATGATGAGTTCCCGAAGACTCTATGACCTGGAGTTTCCCTGGCAAGTGCCATATTAAATGGTCCATCCACTAAACACCATCCATAGATAATCTAGATACCAAAAGTGTGGGGCGTAAGGGTGCCCACCCATATGTTGGATCCGCACAAGGAATCACAACGTCACGTTAAGGTCGTCTTGCCTCCATACGAGAGGAAAAGGATACAGCTGACTTCTCCGTCCCATTCCAAATCTCATGGTTAACGCGTGATATACGACACAAGAATCACTAGCGACATTGGTTGTTAGGTCCTAGATAATATGTTCCTTTACCACTGGAACTTTCATAGTAGGTTATTACCTCATGGTAAATAACCTATAATCATTTATTATGAAAATAGTGTTTTCCGACCTTTTTCAAATGCAGGTGATGACAACACTGGATTTGCAAAATACTTTACAGAAAATAATCAGAGGACATGAGCAAGTGTGAACTTGCCTTTTGTGATTGCAAGCTTATGCACTCACGGTCTTCAAGACAATATAAGATCCAATATCTGAAATCAGCATCATTTGTCCGGTAAGGACTAATGTTTAAAGAAGCAAGATGCTATTATGCATAAGTAATGTGATGCAATTTCGTAAACTCAAAAGGTTTGGAAACTAGAAAGGGTTTCCTTGGAATATTTTACCCGTTTAGATTAAGTTTCACACATGTGCTTCTTATTAAGGCTTGTGAGTGTGTGTGAAACAACATGTAAGTATAATAAAGTACACACAATAATGGAATACTCTAGTCGGTAATGTATCTATAGACTATGTATATAAGGTTTGTTCATCATTTAGAGCTTTCATAAAAATGCTTATGTCTTGCTTTATAATGTTCCTTAAAAGAATAAATTTTGAAGTAAATCTTACTTAGCTAAGGAAAAGTATTTAAATTTTAAGTTAACCTTATTGGGGTTCTTTCAAGTTATAGTTTTTAAGTAAGAAAGGATTTCTTTATTTGAATAATGATATTAGTAGTATTTGAGACTTATATATCTTGGTTTGAACTTGGTTAGTTTGGTATTAAGATGCTTTATAACTTAATTATAATAGACCAAAGTTAACTTACATAATAGGGTTTTTAGCATTCTACTTAAAGTCTTGTAGACTAAAGTTAACTTTAAAACATAAGTGGATTTTAGGTGTAATGCTTATTATACTTATACCTTGTTCACTTCATAAGGTTTCTTTAAAGTTACTTAAGAATGGTATTACTTTTATTTGGTAGTGGTTTCTTTATATTATAAAGGTATAAAGGGATTTACCTCACTATAAGGCGTGGTTAAAGTTTGTGGATAAGTAAACAATATTATTTACTACTTATGAACTCACTTATAGTGTTTTGATTTCTTTATAAACTTATGGTTAAAGTAAAGGAATAGGTTTTATCTCATTACAATTATTCTTGGAGATTTTAGATTGGATAAGGATCCTTTTATAAAATAATTTACATTAATGGTTGAGAGATAATTTAATAAAATTGTATTTAAAGTGTGTTAATTCATTTTGAATGCACACTACCAATATTTAAGACTAATACTATTTATTAGACTCAATTGACTAATTTCTAGAATTATTAACAAATTTTATTTACCTTAAATGAATTATTAATTAAGGAAATAGGTTTAAATTCAAGTTATTAAAGTGTTTAACTTTTTATTTAAATAAAAAGTGGAATATTACATTTTTAACATACAGGTATTATTTTTTGTGACAATTTTGGTATATTACATTTATTTTTGTGAATTATAAATAATAAGATATGATTTTTATAATACTTATTACTTTATAGAGACTTAATAAATAATAAATATTTAATTGTGTGGAATAATAATGCATGATTATAGTTTTAAATTATAATTCTTATTTTTCTAAGATTGTTGGTATTTTATTCATATTTTTAACATTTATCATTATTAAAATATGAATTATCAAAATTTTATTACTTATAAAATCTTTATTAAATATTAATTTTTAAATGGTTAACATAATAATATTTAATAATATTTTTAGGTTATAGATTTTATTTTTCTACAAATTTTCATATATTATACACATTTTTCTGATTTATAAAACAAAAGTTATTAATGAAACAAGATTTAATCATTTTATTATATTATATTGGAATTAATATTGTTTTATCTAATTCCTAAACATAAAATACTTTTGGTACCGAAGCTAAACCTACCCTAGTCACTAACTAGTGGGCCACCTGCCACATCATCTTTTAGGTTAGTGAAAGCATTTGTTACTGGCCCTATTACTACTCATAGTCCATGACAGATGGGCCATAGGCCATGTCACATGCCACCTGGGCAAGGACCGAGTCAAACAAGTTGAATGGGTCAAAGGTGACATGGGCCTGACATCACAGTGACATCATCTGAAGATAATCTTCAGTTGTGATTAGGCTGTTTAGAACGAGGGGACGAAGGCGAGTCGAGGAGTGGCTGAGCCGCTCGTTTTTGGTCATCAGAAAGCATGGCACGACGGCGACTGGCGGCGGTTCACGCCGACGCACGATGGTGGCTCGGTACAGGAAGAGATCAAAGCAAAGGAGGGCATCAGCGTGTTCAGTATCTCACCCGGAATGCAGAGGAGCGATCGTAGAGGCGAGGTGCAGATGGAGACGACGTTGATTGGCGTTGGAGACATCGTCGGTGTCGGGGAAGACGGCTTAAATCCTGCAGCTAGGACTCTCCCTGACCAACACTCTTTGGGGAAAATGAGTGAGTCGAGCTTTGTGGTTTCTGTGGTGGCTTCAAAATGGCAAGGGAAGGCCTTAAGCGAGCTTTAGCTCGAGCTATGGCGGGTTAGGGTTTCGATCATCGAGAGAAATCAAAGAGGAAGGAAGGGATAGGGGAAAGGATGGCGTGCAGGGTTTCTCCATGCGACGCGGTGATCCTCTTATAGAGCTTATAGAGTGGTGGCGTGCATCGTGGCGTCGATTGGGCGGTCGCCGGAGTTCCACCGAGCTGCTTCCCCGGCGAAGCCTTCTATCACGAGGAGGAAGAAAGGAAAAAGAGGTCGAAGGGGTACGCGGGCCGGTCGTGGGCTAGATGGGCCGTAGTGTAACACGCGTGAGGGACAAAGAGTGAAGAGGAAATATGGGCCGTGGGCCAGATTTGATGCTTCTACTATTTTTTCCTAGTTCTATCCCTTTTCTATTATTCTGTTTTGTTTTTAGCTTTGAATTTGCACAATTGATTTGAGTTTTCTTTGTAAAATTAATTTGTTAAACAATTGCAGCAACAATGAATGTATTTAAAGTCATTTTATGAACTTTTATTATATATTGTTTAGAGTTTCTTTATTTTCTTTATATGGATACTTTTCCTATTACTATTTGTGAGGGCCTTTGATATGAATTTAATTGGGCTACATTTCATAAACTTATTATAGAATGCATCACTATTAACTAATGAGATTTTATTCTCATTAATACATAATATTAATAGCAACTTTTATATTTAGTGATCCTTCATAAGTATTTGATACATAAAGTTCTAAGTACTAATAGGGTTGGAAATTATAAATGCTTACCCTAGGGTTTTAGGGTTCTTAATACATTTATATTCTTTTGTTGATGTGAATAAAGATTAATGGCTAAACATATTGTCTTTATGTTTGTGATCATTATTCATATCACTCTTTTAAATAATAAGGTTATTTTCTAGAATGTCTTATGAGGAATAATTAATTAAGATAGTTCCTAAGAACATGTGATCATGATAGTTGGAAATGACAAAGATGTGCTTAAGTGATTTGCTATAGGAAAATATTCCTATGAAGCTTTGTGTAATTAAAATGATAGATCAATCAGATGAAATGGATATTATGTTTGGTTAAAGATTTAGGATTTAGTGTTTACCAAGAATTCCTATCTTCCATAATTCACAATCCTGGACTTCTAATTAAGGAATTCCTCTCCTAGATATATTAATTCCCTATATCCATCATCATGTGCTAACATGATGAGCTTTGCTTTACAGGATATTCTTATCCACCTTTTATTCTTCTAAACCCATTGATAAATCCAATGAGCTTTCCACTAAAGCTTTCATAATTTTCTCATATGCATACTTGGTTAAACCAACTACTCTACTGCTGGTAACCTCCAATCCAACAAGTAGTTACTTCTAACTCCCTTCATATTCTTCCATAATCATCCCACGCTAATATTACTCTAGTAGATGGATATATCAAACTACTCTCCTCAAAAGCTTACTATTCCTTAAGAAGAATAACACTTCTTCAATAACTCCATGATACTCTAGCATCATCTTGATCATACTATCTTGTCTCTACTCATCTCCAGTATCTCATACTCCAACCTCACATTATATTAATGTGACTTATCATGGCTACTTAGGATAACATATCTATACTAGAGTTCCAATCATGTTTTATCCACCAATGCCACTTATACATGATATAAGCATTCAATCTTGGTGAATAAGGCATGATCATTATAATCTTTCGATCCTTTATGGTTTAGGTTTCCAGTTGGTTATTCAAGGCTTCATCAATACAACATTACAGTTATATTATAATTATCTTCTATTTAGCTCTATTGGATTAAGAGATATAATTCATTGACTATACCTACTTGATCCAATAGGACTACTCCTGGTAACTATCTTCATTATTCATCCTGGAAATCCTCTTTGTTACCACATATATCTTTATTTCAAATAACCCTGCTATCCATTCAGGAGTGAGTTAACTCCATTAATTATCCTATAGATGATATCTAAGGCTAGCATTACTATTTACCTCTTCTTACTTACTTCTCTAAAGGATTTAAAGTGAATGTTATGATAAGAACATGAGTTGATAGACCAATAGTTAATAATCTAAGAATTGGTGAATCAATAGTTGATTACTCAATATTGATGAACAACAGATGTTGAGATAGGATTCCATAAGGATTGATATGGAAAGAAGGATATGTGGTGAATGGTCTTGAATTGCTTTCCTTCCTATTTAATACAACTAAAGAGTTAGGGTTAAGTATTACCATGATGTTCATGGTATAAATAGTTGAGATTTAAGAGTTAGTTGTTACATTCCTATTACTTAAGTTATATATAACTTGGTATTCATGAGTTGTTGTAATGAATATTATAATATGATCACCTAAGGATCAAATATAATCCATTAAGTAATGAATTGGGGTTTAACTTTTATTACATTTGATCTACCCTTAGATCAAACCTCCCTTACCCAAAATAAGGTTTTAGCAAAGGTCATATTGAAACTTATCGAAGTCAACTTGATGATCTACTTCAATTCCTTCAAGTTGAGAGAAGCTTCAAACACTTTGACAGGTTTTTATTTAAAAGCGCGAAAATTATTCGGATTTTCTATGCATGAATGCAATGCACACATCGGTGTTTAGCTTATTTCTAAGATCTAATGCTGGGATGTTACAGCAGGGATGTGTCGTGGAGGAAGACCGGTAGCCAGGAGTGTTGGCTGCTAGAGCCAGACGCCTCATAGCCGTGCTTGCTCCTCCCCTTCTTTAGCCACGATGGCGTCTTTATCTTTGGTGGTGGCGGTGGCTAGGGTTTGCGATGGCGAGAGGTGAGGAAGGGTGACACCGACGACGCAGGGTTAAATAGCCCAGCCGCCCGTGAACACGCGCAGCTTCCCGCTCCTTCACCAACAATGCCGGCACGGGAACACATGCGGCGCCCAGTGGGTCAGCGCACCGTCTTGTCGCCATTGATGGTGTAGGCTGCCGCTGATCAGCCTTCCATGCAGCGCCTCTGAATCGCTGCCACAGTTGCGTATGAATTGGTGCCACTGACCACGTCTAAATCAATGCCGCTGTTAAGCGTTGGTTGACAGGTGGGCCAGTGGACGAGTGCGCGCGCGTCTGTGCCGACGCAACCATTGCCCAGATTAGATGCACGGATGGGTCGAGCCAGACGCATTTGTCCGGATGGGTCGGCCCGCTGGGGCACCGAGCACGCCCCGCGTGTCCGTGCGGACATGTTTGGACATGCTCGGACGTGATGCGTCGGCCCGATGGAGATGCCCTAAGCGCTCAGAGACAATGGTGTGTTTGATTGCTCGTAGGGTTTTTTCTCACCGGTGCAACTCGCACGAGCGGGACGACTGTACGCGAAGATCATGATTTGGATCAAAAAAATTCAGTTATTTGCTTGTGCATATGGACACTTTCGAGAGTTGGACAGAAATAAGGCCCGTCGTTAGGCCAGGGAGAAACAAAGCCATGTGTGTTTGGTTTAATCGTGATGGTGTGGTCTGCTAAACTCTTTTCCAGATAGTGAGCTAACCACACATCAAGCCTAAAACCTGAACAAGCATTGACAACCACATCATAGTTAGACATTGCTCTATATATAGCAGCACGACAGAATATTGTAGCAAGTTAAGCACGACTAGAAGACATAATTCACAGCAAGCACAACACAAAATTATTACACTAGTAGCGTGAACATTCTACTCATCTATCATCGCAAGGGATGGATCATGACAAGGACACTTTTTGATCACTTTACACATGCTATAGTCAAAGATGGTTACCTTAAACATGTCACCCTTCGGCATCTTGAAGCTCAGGAAGTACCCGATCTTGAACTGAGAAGCCAGCACATCCCTGGTCAAGGGAAACCCTGCCGCTAACATCCCTGAGCTTCTTCACCATCCAGATGCATCCAATGTTGGTCTTGAGCACGATCTTTCTCGGCATAGTGCTGAGGAAATGCCTGAAGCCATTAGGAATTTGCAGTAGGTCCAACCCAGGTGCCAAGATGACCTTGGTGAAAAGGACCTACCTAATCGTGAAAGTGCCAACCTTTATAGGCCTGCCCTTTGGCCTCTTGGCGCCACTACTCTCACCAGCATCGCTCGCCCTCTTGGAGGCTCTGCCCTCACCAGCATCCCTCGAGCATACTCCTCCATTGTTGGAGAGAGCACCTCCCATCAGCAACTTCGAGCATTGAAAAAAGAATCAACCCATGTCAGCACATACATTGTGGTGATCATAAATAAACGGACAAGGTGGTTAGCACAAATGAACTATCAACTTGACCTCATATGCAATGGTATAGATGCAAAGGGATTCTCCTCATGACCAACACAAATGAACAACCAATTTGGTCCACACACAAGTTTGGACATGAAAAGGATCACTTTGCATTTCATTATGCGAATTTGTAATCATCGGCTAGAGCAAGCAAAACACAATGACCTAACCTGATCTAAGAACTTTCGAGCTTCAAAATAACTAGCACACAAATGGTAGAGCTGGTGCTACGGGAACCCGGAGGAGGTGCACAACCAATTTTGTTGTGCATACCATGGGGTTCCAATAGCATCAGTTCTATGATCACGTTGTAATAAGTATCTTCATAAGCTGGGTGACATATGTGAGCCTCATATATGGTGTCCACACAAAGGCCGGAGAAAGAACTTTGTACTACCTAGGACAATGCACAACATGATTTGTTATGAACAATTCAAAAAAAGTACAGATTCACTCCCGGGTCACATTAGGTGAGAGTTTGAATCATTGGCCAAAACAAAAATCGAAACACAAAGTACTGCCTCATATTTCATAGCACTTACAACACAAAGCGATGATCCTACCGAACCAAGTTCCATCAACTTGAATAGATGGCAGAACAAGGTTCAAAAGGATCATCCCTTCCATTTTGTTGTGGTGCATATTTAATCATCAGTACTCACAAAGGTGTAAAACAAATTTTTGTACCTTATACTAGGCATTGTGTGTCCAAGATCAATCATAACAGGCATGCTATGATGCAGTCCATTGGGATCTTGGCCACAAAACGCGAACTAATCATTGGCTTAGAAAAACATGAACAGTGCAAAAATCTCCAATTTTTTACCACATGGAAACACTAAACAAAGATATGACTAAATGTAGCCACTTACAAGCAAAGATGGGACCAAGATTGCGGCATATCTAGTGCTTACAATGGCACCACATGCAATATAAGAGAAGCAAAGACCCTAATCTATCAAATCGATATAGAATGGGTGTGCATGTCAATGATACGCGCATAACTAGACGCAAACATATAGATCTGCGATGCTAAGGCATAGAGAGGGGGTTCGAGGCCTTACCGCCATTGTTGTAGGGTGGGAGCTTCAGGTAGATCGACGAAGAAGCAGTACGTGTCACAGTCCTTGATCTCCTATAGCCAGGTGAAGCGCTATGCTCGCCCTTGATCTACTATCGTGTGATGCCCTTGTGGTGGTCGTCGATCTACCGGCGGTAGAGGAACCACCGATGATAAGACGGGAGAAGAATGAGCGGTTATGAATAGAGAGAGTATGACTAATGAGCGCTCGGTGAGGGGGTTTCTAGCGTGCCTTCGCAATGCATCGCGAGCCCCCCTCTGAGCCGCGTGCTGACCTTTAGTTCGCCGGGGCCTGTTACCGCAAAACCGCCAAAATCGACGTTTTAGTGGATCAACTTTTGGTCTGCTATAAATCCCGTGTCGGTGCAAAGAAATCACGCAAACCAGCAACACAAACAAACAAGCTTATTTGTTGACATGCAGCCCGGCAGACACGCCCTTTGGTTACAGACGAAACACGCGCGCGCGCGTTAGATTGACAAAAACCGGCAACAGTGGCGATGGCTGCGCACAGTGCGTTGCGCACGCACGCACGTACGGTGCGGCGACCGCTAGATTGTCCTACGCGCCCCCCGTCGCCAGAGATGGTCCTCCATTAGATTAGCCTGACGGGATCGGCGTCTCGGGTCAAGATCGATCAGCGCGCGGGTGGATCGATTCGGTGAATGAACGACAGCCATTCGCAATCATGCGTCCATCCATCCATCCATCGGCAACAGTGGCACAGCACGATGCCGGGCTGCCGGAGACCATATATTGATGATGCATGTAAACATCTACTGCTACTACTTGACACTCCAAGGTTTATTGCCAGGTTAACCTGCACTGCACGTACGGCCGGCATCCCCAAGTGGAGAATCCCCTCCGCTGGTTGGTTAATCGCGTCGTCGTCGCTTTGCAGCTTTCGCAGATGCTCTCGAGTAGCTTTCAGCTCGATCTCAGCCCAGCCCAGGGATTGTCTTCCGATCAGCTCCCGGTCTCTCAGTTTCACACACGCGAACATGCCGGGATATATGGAGTCCTGGTAGCAATCAAAATTGAACAGCATATTATAATTTGTTGGTAACTGGATTTTTTTTGTCTCTGTAAAAAAAAGTGAAGAAAAAAAAAGATCCTTGTCTCTAGCTCCTGTGTCCTGCATGCACATATGTCCTGTCAGAGCGAGCCACTTGCATGCCCCGATCGACGGAATGACTGAAATATTTCCACCCGGCCAGCCGCTTCGCTAGTCGCTAGTTTTGTGGGGGATCCGATCGAGCTGCACCAGAAATGGCCCGCCGATTTTTTGCCCGATTTAGCTACTGTTGGCCGGCCGGCCGGGGCAGCCGCTGGCTGATGCATGAGTGCTAGCCTGGTACAGTGCGAACGCTGCGGCTCGCAGGCGCATCGTTCATTTCGCTCACATGGGAGTACTACACTGGAGCGACACACACTTGCCGCTGCCACGGACGCAACGGACGCACGTACACCACCACGCACCATCGCTCTCGCTCGCTGCATGCGTCTGCGTGCATGGGGTGGCAGCAGATGACGCAGACGCAGGCGCAGAGGAGGCAGCAGGCGCAGGCGCAGGCGCATGCACTGCTCGCAATTGTGACGCCTAGGGCCCGCCGCGCTACCCACTTCAGTTGTGTCATCGATCTCGCCTAGTCTTCTCAACCTGCATGCCCCCGCCATCTTCTTCTGCACAACTACTACACTTGTTCAGGACAAAAGATTTATGCTGTAATCATTCACTACGTTGCTACTCCCTCTGTTTCAAATTACTCCGCCGGCGCGTTTATGTAGGTGAACTAGTACTTCCTTATTTTTCATTCAAAAAAATCCTCGAATTTTTGAAATAGATAGTATGAAATATGTACTACGTATACCAAAAATTCTAAGAATTTTTTGATGAAAAATGAGAGAATACTAGGCCACCTAGGTAAGTGTGCGCACGGAGTAATTTGAAACAGAGGGAGTACTATTAATTCTCCTTTTTCCAATATATATGCTCCAGGCCGGATCGATCGTATGATCTGTGCCCTCATCGATCCTTCTGACGGTATCTTGAACAGATTTTAGAGCAGAACTGGAGAATGCTCAACCGAATTTCCTGGTTAACGTATGGCATTATGAGCTAAGTCCAATAGTGATCATCTATATTCGGAGGAAGCATTATTTAGCTAGTCTCTAGTGGCCTATAGCCACTGAGGTTTTGATTCAAGGTGTCTATGGGACTGGAACTTTTGACGGTGTCATACCCCTGGCACAAAGGATAATGATGGGGTGGTACTTGACATTTTATGTGATGTTATGTTGCTACAGTATATGTATATGAAATGTATGTACCATGTGTGAGTAATGAAAAAAAAGAACTCTAACTTCATTTAACCGAATAATTGAGTAGCATTAGAAACATAAAAGTTGAACTATAGCAATCTCATCTCTTCTTGTCTTTTTTTTTGTCATAGCAAATGAGAAAAGATTAAAGAAAACGAGTTTTCTGACTTAATGTGTGTTAGGAGATCCTAGTCTTCTCTATATTTTTCGTACGGAATATGTTTTTATATTTTTTTCACTTCTTCTTTTAGAAACATGCATGAAGTGCAATAGTGCACCGTACACTTGCACAATTGCTCACACAATGCCTACTGATGAAAATTGGAGTCACGGGGTTTTTATTTTCTACTGATGTCATATTTTTGTATGTCCACTTTGAGAAGACTATGATTTCAAACATTAGCAAGTGATAATTAGCAGAATTGAATGTACCGATGTAAATGTAATCATCTGGCCATCTGAATTGCAAAAACATCTACCATTGCACTAGATCGACAATGTGTGTTACTTTGTGTCTATTCCAGGCTCGCACGGAGTCGCCCACGGACGCACCTCTCGACCAAACGCACACACACAGGCACACAACGGCACTGCATGGCGGCAGCCCTAGCGAGCCAGCGACCGGCGAGCAGTGGAGCAGGAGATCGACGGCGTCATCAGTTTGTGCGGCGGCCAGGTATTCTTCTAGTTTGAACAGCCACAGTGCATAGCAGACTAGGCCATTCGCCAATTAGCCATTAGAGGTTAGCAGAGTAGCAGATGCAGATACAATTAGTATAAAAATTAGGGGAGATAATTGCAGATACAATTGTAGAAATTGTGTAAGAGTAGCATATCAGGAGATTAGCTTCTAATTTTAAGCATAGATGCAAACAGATTACTTTATAATTACTGAAATTCTCCCTTTTTTTATGTGATGTAGATAAAGAAGAAGAGTGATAATACTCTCTACTGTACATATTAATGGAGTCAACTTTATCTAGATACAAATGAATCTAGTCTAAATACTTAAATACATACTACCTTCATTTTAAAATATAAGATGTTTTAGGTTTGTAAAGAATATGTATCTAGACTTCGTTTAGTGTGTAGATTCACTCTAAATCTGAGCAAACCTGCGTACTAAAAGAAGTCTACACATATTTGTTTTATAAAGCTAAAGCATCTTATATTTTAAAACAGGGGGAGTACATATGAATTTAGATAAAATTGAGGTCATCAATATGGATTGGAGGGTAGCATTTTTGCATTGTGGGAAAAAATTATTATGGAATTATGGTCTTATCCCTTCAGGATTGTCACTTGATTTTGAAAACTTCTTATTGTTGTGCTTTTTTGCAACTCTTATCAATTGCTATACCCCAGTTAATATATTTAGAAAAAAAAATACCTAGCAACTAAAACCTGGCGCCGCCACTGAACTTAGCTAGCCTCTTTTTTTTTAAACGGGAGCAAAAGCTTTGCCCCAATCTATTAATTAAGAAGAGAGTTTCCCGCTTAATAGAAGGAAAACCATGCAAAAAAGGTTACAACAAAAACACAAACGAACACCTCCCACACATCCAACCATCAAACTCTTTCAACCTATTACAACCTTTGAACTCATGGATCACCATACCGCAAATACCACATAGAACGGACATAACAACATGAATTTGGACCATCCATCAAGCAGCTATATGAGCTTTCCTTGCGATGCCTCTCTTCTTTCTTAACCCCCCCCCCCCCCCCCCCCCCGAGAGACTTCTCCACCTTCCTGATCATGCCCGCCGAAGCTTCTCCTGCCAAGACGCAAGCAATATCTTTGCCATATCCAGAGTAAGTTGCCTCGAAACTGACGAGTAATTCTCCTCCTTGCTGATCGCTGAGATGGGCTTCGAAGAACTCGGGGTGCGGGCGCTCCAGAAGTTCCGAGAGTTGGTCCAAATCACGCTCAAAGATGAGCTCTCCTCCAGTTTCCAACTAATATAACTTGCTATACTTCAAGTCCATCTATAAGAATATAGGATGAGTAAGTTAGTAGAGTGATCAAGTGTGTAAAATTCTATATAAGTTTTTGCAAGAAATTTTGGGGGACATGAATTTTCATGAAAGAATCTAAGTGGTAAGAACGAGAATAGGTTTTCATAAATACTCACTTCTTTTATTTTGAAACTAAGTTTTTGATTCAAGCGTTCATTCTAATAGGGTCCCCTATGGTCAGGATGGCTCTGATACTAACTTGTCAACACCCAGATTTTTAATCCCAGATGCCTGTTATGCCATACATTGCAATCCCAGGATTGCCATTTTGCGAGACATAACAGATTGGTACCATAGTTCACCATCCATTACAAACCATAATAAAGGTCTTACAAATAAAGGATCTCATGATCCAGTCTTAATACAATCAACACAGGGGAATAATTTAATAACGGTAGCATGGGCGAAGCTCCATCTTCAGGGTCACAGGCAATGCTGGCGATGAGAGATGATCCTAGTTGTCGTAGACTTCCTGCTGTCCATCATCCTGGTAGTCCTCCTCATAGTCTGGCCATGGGAATAGCCATAGACAAAGCCATGAGTACTCTTTAAGTACTCGCAAACTATCACTAACAAGTAAAGAGCTTTCAAGTAGGAATACTAAGTTCTAGGTTGTTTTGCAAAAAGCCAGATTTATCTCTAACTGAGTTTAGAAGCAAAGAAAACTAGTTTAAGGTTTTATAACACCTAAGTGGGAACTTAGCTTTCACTTTCACAACCCTGTTGTGGTTAAGTCAAAGTCATAAATCATTTCACAAGTCATTTTGAAAACATCTGACGACGAAACAGTATGACCACTCCAACTGTCTATAACCGAGGACGCGGCTATTCGAATAGTTTGATACTCTCCAGAGGTGGTACACTTTCACCACAATATTCGATACATCCGTCAGGAACAATCCTGAATCACCATACTCAATATGCGGATAATCAATCCTAACCTTTCAATTACACACCCTAGTATAGGCACCTCTCCTATGAGTTTGGCCTCCCAACCATGACCATCTGTCATCTTGGGAACTGCACAGGTGGACAATCATCACGAGGTAGCCTCAGCTCAAACCTCGGCCACAAGGGAACCCATACTAAGATATATAAACTTCCAGTCAAGACCTACCCAAATTCGGGTATTATGGTTGTACGGTAAACATTGAAATGGTATCGCATCCGAACACAACCATCAGTTTTATAAAGGGCTAAGGCTCATGCCTCAACATTTTCATCATCAAAATCATCGGGTGTTTATAACACATGTCAAAACATTTCATTAGAATGACTCATCATTCTAAGGTTTTCATAATCATTTTCACCAAGTATTCCCATCTAAAGTGATCAAATTTTATGCTTAGCACTAGCCACTAAGGTTGGGGGTAATCACTAATGAGGGGTGAATTATCTAAAGCTAATCTCATGCCTCAGTATGACATCTAATTCTATCTAACTTAGGCCAAGTTTTATGCTCTTTATGCTACCTATAATAACCTTCCAAAACTTTACAAGTCACTAAGTAAACATAAATAAAGAGCTTTGATAAAGAAATAAAAGAATAAAGCTTGCAAGTAAAATTGGGATTTGGTATACTCAAGGTGGTCTAATCAAAGCATGTCTAATGCATTGCATAAGTTATCTAGCTTGCAAAGTTGCAAGTGTTAGCTTCCTAAGATGGCTTGCATTAGATAGCTTGCCTTGAGTAGTGTAGTGGTTGAAGTTTTCCTCTACTTCTTCCTCGTAGTAGTCTCCTTCCTCTTCGTATCCTTGGTCAGTACTAGCGTCTATAAATAAATACGAAGTACACAATCACCAAACAATACCTAACTACTTCTATTTGGCACACAAATGGTTTACACTAGATGATCTAGCATCATCACACTCATCACAAGGATTAAAGCAATAGTCTTATTTATTTTATTTTAGAAAAGTAATTTCTACTCATTGAAAAACTACTTAAGATTTAATATTCTCCAATTAAAATATGGGATCATGTTGACACATGTCATCACCACATATTTCAATACTTGGGAATGTGATTTAAAGTGATGTCACAATTTAATAAGGTTTAACCTTTTTATTTTAATTAATTAGAGTGACTAGAAATGCCTATGGGGCATTCTTTTATTACTTGTCCATTATTACTGCAAGTAAAGCTAGATATTTTTATATATTCAGAAAGGTCTGGTCAAATGTGATTTTTGAGAGTTGGAATCAACTCAAAAGCATTTATGGTTGAATTTTGAAAAATGTTTGAATGCAGAAAAGTCTCTGCCTTGTTATTTTTACTATAGGTGATCTATAATTTAAAATGGTTTGAATCCAATGGGCTTGGATTAAGAATTTCCATATATTTCTAACAAAATTGGTTTCATGCAATTTTGTTCCGTGAATCTCTCTGAATTGATTTTTGAATCAACAGACAGAACTAGGGTTTGAACTAATTGGAAAAATCTAAATTCAAACTAACTAGGTCGCGCGGAAATTCTAACTGGGCCGGCCCACTACGCACAACGCGCGCGGGGGCTGGTTAAGTGGTGTCCCCACTCGTCAGTGAGACAGAGTGTGGCAAAGGTGTACGGGGTGATTACAACCGTAGGATTAGACTAAGGATCAATGGCTCACGGCCGTCGTCCTCGTCGGAACAGAACACAATGGGGGCTAACCCTAGCGCGGCCAGTGGGGGTCTAGGGCGGCTCATCGAGGCTCAGGCGATGGTCGGCGATGGGGACGAATGCCGAAGTCGACGACGGCGGTTCTCCTGGTACTAGCGGCTCCTCCTAGGGTGCCCGCAATCAACGACGCCCTTCTCCTCCAGCAGCAGCAGGCTCCTGCGAAATTCCGGCGAGAGAGAGCTCGCCTTGCTCCAAGAAGAGGTGGGAAGGATCAGTGAGAGGTGGGGAGTGAACTGGTGTGAAGAAAACGAGCGGGGAAGGCCTCCTTTTAGAGGCGAGCGAGATAGGCCGAGCGGCATGGGCAGTGCTCGTCGGGGTCGGCGTTACAGCGAGCTACGGGCATGGGTGAGGCTAGGGGATGGTGCGTGGTCTCCTGGTGGTGCTCAACGACTTGATGGCGCGGCAAGGGGCGGTGCGGTTCGGTCGGGAACATGCGATGCTCTGAGCGGTACCGATGGCAAACTCCCCGGCGTGCGGAGACTACGGGGCACGGGCGATGAAACAAACATGTCTGGTGGTCTCCTAGGACGATGGTGATTGTGTAGACGGGCGGTGAAGGCTCAAGGTGGTCGGGTTGAGTGGGAACGGCGCGTGCACTGCGGTGCGCGTCGGCATGGTCGACAGCGGCGCGAGAACGGTGTTTCCGGTGGTTCATGTCTCTGTCGTCGATCAAGGGCTGGTCTAGAGGGGACAGTGAGGCACGTGCGGGATGATAGACAAGGTTGGCGAGGCTGGCTACGCTTGTAGCTTGCTGTTGATGGTGGGGGTGGCAAGTGTGCTCGGCCATGGTGGCCATTGATGGCATGGTCGAGTACACAGTGGGATAGAGCTGCTTAGGCAAGTTTAATGACCTACTGGGAGTATGGTGAGAGCTAGAGAGGGAACAAGTTTGGCAAGAACACTTCTCACAATAGTGTTTGTTATTTTATTTGGTTTGTGCTCAGAAGGTGATTGATGAAATGGCCGAAAGAAATTCATATTTTAATTTTTGGATGAAACTTGGTGGGTGCAATGGTAACATACTAGGTAGTCTCTGGTTTTTTGGATAGGTCAAGGTGCACTGGTTTGGTTGGGTTTTGAGAAATGGTGATCTTACCATAAGAACTAGATTCAATTTTGAATTGTCCTTTGAATAGGGTTGCCAAATGTTTCTGTGGGTTTGCAAGGTGGGCTTGGGTTCACTTTTACTTGGTATAGTAAGGGGTGAAAAGAATTGGATTTGTTTATGTTAGAAATCTTAGACTAGAAACACTCAAAGTGGTCTAGTGAAGAAGATTGGCAAAAATGACCATTTGCTTATTTAGTCTGTTTTTGAATTTCTATTGATTTGATTCTGCTTGGAAATGATTTAGATGATGTTGTTTTCATCTTTAAAGCAATCCTTGCTATTCATAACAATCACACAAGTCCATACAAGCATTCATGCATTCATCACATACACATATGCATTCATATGGATTTAATTAACACAAGTTTTTGTTAACCCTAAATTAGGGTGATTAGAACTTGATAACCTTGATTAATATTTTTGGGATGTTACAAGGCCCGTCCTTGTAGCACGGGCGGAGACTCCAAGTCTGCAGCGACCGATGACTGTGCCGGGGGATGAGAAGAGGAGCCGAGAACCGGGACCGACGTTGCTACCGGCGGCTTGTCGCGAGTGGTCGCAGTCCCTCCGCAAGGGAGAGCGCGAGGCCGAGCTATTCAACCTTGGATGACCAGGGCAGACCTGCGGCGAGCGAGGGCCTCCGCAGCAAGCGCGTCGACGTGAACATGGGCGGCGCTAGGCGGTGCTGGCGAGGCCGCTGCCAGGAGCTCGGAAGGACGCGAGCAACGATCTGCAATAGGCGGCGGCAGGCCTACATCCATCACGACTGCAAGCAACAGGGGTCGGAACGGGAGCTGGCGGCCTTGGCGAAGCTCTAGGATGTAGAGGAACAAGGCCATTGGCGGAGCTCGGGGAAGCACGATCCGGACGATGAAACTTCGGGTCGATGAAGGAAACACGATGGATGGCGAGGTCAGGGAAGTAGATCCCGGTCGGATCTCGAGGTGGATGGAGAGAGGACACCAAGGGGAGATCGGATCTTGTCGTGGCTCTGGCAGAGATGGTTGGAAGGTGGAGATCAGGGCGGCGGTGGAACGCCGTCCTCCGTCGTCCCCAAGGTCGCGAACTTAGATAGCCTATGAGATTATGGTGAACAAAAACCATTATTAAAGCATGAACACGGATAAAATAAGATTAGTGGTTTGCTACGTTAGACCACATATGGTCAATCATTCTGAAGTTGATGGGTAGCCTGATTATGAATTTTGTTATGTACATAAAGAAACTATTGTAAAGTTGGTTGTCCGACCTCAAAACATGTCCTCGAATTCCTACCCGTGGTCAAAGATTTTGTCATCACGCTCATCCTCAACAGTCATATTGTGCATGATCATGCATATATTCATCAACTCCCACGTCCTCTCGGTGCTTCTATAAGGAATGGTGCTCTAGAGGCACCATTTCTAAGGTGTATATATAAAAATCCACCACCGGCTGCGCCGCCCTTGGCCTATAAAAAGCTGCCATGGCCTCCCATTTCTCCACCACACCACCTCCCCCTTTCGTCTTCCTCCCGAGCTGTGGATCTTGGTTTCGAGCTCGTAGCCATTGATCTCTGGCGAGGAATTGCTTCCAAGGGAGAGACTATTGTACTACTTCAACCCTCCTTGAGCATCAGGGCATCGGCGTGGAGCTCCTCGGCATCTTGCTCGGCCTCGGCGACGCCGAGATACCCCTCCCCTACCATGCACCCGAGCCGCCACCATCATCTGACCTCGTCGTCGACGACCCCTGGGTGAGGCTCTCCCCTCCCTTTTGTTCCCATCCCTCAGATCGGCCAGGAATGCCCGAGATCCTCTGTTGACCATGCCCATGTGCATTCAACCGTCCCATGTCATCACCCAGTCACTGCCCACGTCAGTGTTAATCAGTCGGTCGTGTCAGTATCGCGTGACCACCCACGTAAGTGCCACGTTGTCTCCCACACCAGCGTCGCGTGGCCCAATCAAAGGCAGACCGGTCAACCCCCCTGTCACACCTCTGCCGCGGCGGGATTTTGGAACTTTTCTCTTGCGGCACGAACTTGACAAAAATTTATTTTTCTGTCTTTAAATTTTCATATCTTGTATAATTTTGATCCAAATTCAAAAATTCTTTTTTTGCATTGAATTAATATGATGAAATGCAACAATTTAGGCACTATAGAATCCACTTCACACCACTTTAAAATGGATAACAAATTCAAACTTCATTTCAATCTCGTTTTAGCCATATCTTTTGATCCCTCACTCTTATTTGTCCCATTCCTTCGCCAAATTGCTCGGAGTCGCGCCATCTACCATAATATCGATAAATAAATCCAATTATAATATTTTAATTCATTTTTGGTTCTTATCTTTGAACTTGGAGTTTATTCAATTGTTTTTGTTCATGCTCTTAGATTTTGGGGAATTGAGCAAGGGTACTACTACTACTAATACTAATACTACTACCTACTACTACCACTACTACCACTACTATTACCACTACTACTAGTAGTAGTAGTACTACTACTTCAACAACGAACTATTATCTCGTCGACCAAAAGGCAAGTTGCACTATCATGTCTTTGTCTACTTATTTTTGTTATGCTTTTTTGTTTATAAAGGATAGGGATGAATGCGATAGATATATTTCGGTATACCATAGTATAATAAGTCATAGGATTTGTCACCCCTCTTTGGCACCCTAGGTAAAATAGTGGTAGAGTAAATTCTAGCAAATCTTTGACATTGTAGTTATGCTTAGCCATGTGATATGAAAATCTGTTGGGGGCTTGGGGGGGGGGGGGGGGGGGGGGGGGGGGGGTGTCGAATCAAGAATATTTTTATGAAATGATGAGGTTTATGAAAGTGTTTACTAAATAAAAATAAAAACATTTTCTCCTAGGAAGAATGGTATTGTTGGGTCAACACGTGTGGAGTTTCTACTCAAATTGGTGGATGGACTACCGTCTAAGGACCCCTAAAAGAACATGGTTTAGCTCAATCAGTTATTTAATTCTGGCACATTTCATATGGGCTCTGGCTTGGTTGACTAGCTTGTGGAAACCTACTTTGGGACCGTCACTTGTTTGGAACTTTGTTTCTATTTTGGAGCGAATGCCTGGAAATAAATAGTTAGCCACTTGGGAGATATACCCTAGAGGAAAATAATAAATTAATTTTATTATCATATCTCCATTAGTACATAATAGTTTCATACTATGCTATAAATGTATCAAGTGAAAACATTGATAGAGGTGTGGTTTGTAAACAAACCAAGTCCCTAGTTGACTCTCTTTGTACTAGTTTTTTGGACTACTGATGATCGAGGTATCCCGATTATGGACTTATTTTAACGTGAACTGACAACAAGGTTGCTTCATTATGAATGATGTAAAGGACATTACCCACTATAATTAACACAATCAAGTCACATGGTTCATCATTGCAATACTTAGAAGCATACTTTCGTTATCCTTTAACCGTGAGATCATATTAATCACTATCACCCGAGACTGCTTTTGACTGCGTCAAACGTCATAAACATAACTGGTTGACAATAACAGTGTATGTTGGGTATTCCAGAGGGGATAGGTTGGGCCTATTTATAAAGACAGGGATTTGTTCATCCACGTGACGGGAAGATACACACGAATGACTCGGTGAGATTATATTCATAATGTTGCAACATGTGACTAGGTCACGGGGATGGAATATCACGGGAACAAGTAAAACAATGATTGGCAGTAACAAGATTATTGAACAAGGTATATGATACTGATGACCAGATCGTGAACAGGTCAGTATTGAATTAACAAAGAGAATTAGACTCGAGGTTTCACGGTTCAAATGACATAAAACATCATGGAATGCGCAAGGGTCATTATGGGCATCTCGATCCCGCTATTGATCATTGATCCGAGAGAGGTATCGATCATGTCTGTGATTTTCCCGGACCATTGGGGTAACACTCTTAAGGGTATGATGATGCTTGGAGATCATGATGGAAATATTGGAATCAATATGATGAAAGAGAAGAGAAAACCGGAAATGTTCACTGAGAGAACCGAAATCGTTCCAGGAGGATACGAAGTCGTTTGGAGTGAACCAAAAGGTGTTTCGGGTCAAAGAGGATTTTATAATATGTATTTATATATTAATCAATGGAATTAATATTAAATATATAATTAAAATCTAATTTGAAAGGGTAAGTTCCGTATTGGGCCGAATCGTCGAAGGGAAAAGGGCCCATGTGGGAAAATAGCCAAGGGAGGCCATGCCTAGCCGCCGCCATGGGCCGCAGGGTGGGGCCCACCCCACACCCGACCGACAATGGGCTGGCCTGTGGGTGGGAGCCCACCCGGCCTTCGGCTGTCCCTCCTCCCCTATGGCGCCGCCCACCTCCTCCTCCTTTAGTCACCCTAGGACTTGGATGGGCGGGGGTGCCATCCCTTCTCCCATATAAAGAGGGGCATATAGGGAGGGAGAGATACAACAACTGAGATATTCTCTAGGCATTTCCTTAGAGAAAATTCCCCATCTCTCTCCCTCATGTGTGGTTCCCAATGTTTGGAACTGCACACGGGGGTAAAGATCGATCTCTCGTCATTGTGGCACTAGCACGGTTCCTAGAAGGAGTTTTATATGCAAGAGTCGACGCCACTGCGGCACGCCATTGGGCTACAGGGATTCCAGCCAGAAGATCTAATTTCGCACTCTCGGCAGGGATCAGAGAACCAGAGGTTGTCATCGTACATTGTATGTGTGAAACCACGGGGGTGCTTCCACTAGTGGCACCCAGACTGTCGTTGCAAGGACCGGGCTATCGTCCAAGGACCAAGAGGTGATGTGCAAGGAGCTTTGTGACCTTGAGGTCGTCTACGAGTATGACTACATCATACATGTTCCCCCTCAGAATGTTAACCGCTTTCGATCTACAAGGATGTGTTACCAAAACTCCTTTATTACAACATTACTCCTAGATAGATCTTTGGCATCGGTGTGTTCTGTGGTAGGAATATTTTTGTTTTCTGCTGCGAACCCCTTCAGATATGGGCGGAACTGAGTTACCAAAACTCCTTTATTACAACATTACTCCTAGATAGATATGGGTAGGAATTGTCCATTGGCAAAGCTTGGGCCATGTGTTGGCTTCAAGGTTGAAAGAAGAAGAATAAAGAAAAGAAGATCAAGAGTGTCTTGAATAAGAAGATGGAGTTCCTCATGTGTATCTTCAAGACATCATTCTAGTGAAGTTAGAAGAAATGAAGGGCAATCTCAAGATGTGCCATCTCTAGTAGATCTCATGCTTGAAGCTTGACATCCTCGGTGATCATGGATTGATGAATACAAGTTCAAGGAAGAGGTATCCCTATGGTGTATGGGGGAGCAATTTGCAATTCTTCATCAAGCAAGAGCAATCAAGAAAGGTGTTCCATATTGAGGAGGACAAGATGGTCTACATAAAGCTCAACTGGATTCCTCAAGGCAAATATATGATCTTGATAGGGTTTCTCTTTTGCCGGTCTTATGTTATTAGTTGGGAGACTAGGTTTAGGATACTTAGTCGTACTATCAAGAGGGGATATCGGGTGGGTGACTCGATCACATCTTTTAGAGAGATCTCAAATCTTTGCATTCTTACATCATATTTATTGGTTGTTTTTGGATCTTGTCCTTTTGAGAATCGAGAGCTTGTGGTTATCTTCATAACAAGCTCTAGTTTATTAGAAACGGATTTTCCTTGCATATCTTATTGCATTTTTTTATCTTGTGGGTTTTCTGGATCCACACCGGGGGAGGTATCTCACATATATATACTTGATATTTTCTCCCTTGATTCTACTCGTCGCTATATTTCCAACAAAATTGGTTTCATCTCTTTTGAAGTTCAGAGTCGAAAGTTATGGGAGTTTTGGTTCTGAAATTTCCATGGGCTGAAGTTCCAGCGTGCCACATGTACTACTGCGAGGGTATTTTTGTAGCCGGTAGTACCGAGGGATGTACCAGGATACTTCCTCTTAGCTTGGTTTTGGTTGGGTAAACTCTAAGTATGGAGAGTGCTATCTGACGGAACCTTGACGAATGTTTGCCAAAAGTACTGGCCCCACTCAGTGGTAGTACCGATGCACCGGCTGTAGTATTGGCCATGTTCGTTTTCTCTCTTTCACATCTGAAAGGTCATGTATGCCCCCATGTGTGGTTTTGGTAGTTAATGACAATCTCTATGGACTAATGTGTAAATTGAGTTTCACTTGTAGGTTTTTCCATTGGCATCGCTTGGGCCATGTGTTGGTCTTGAAGTTGAAAGATGTAGATGTTTGAAGGTTGATCAAGACAAGTGTAAAGAGTTGCATCAAGAAGGAATGAAGAAGGGCAAGATCAAGATGCACCATTTCTAGAAGATCTCATGCTTGAAGCTTCCCATCCTTGGTGTTCATGGAGTGATGAATAAAATCTCAAAGAAGAGGTTTCCCGATAGAGTATGGGGAAGCATTTTGCAAGTATTAATCAAGCAAGAGCGAGTAAGAGAAATCAAGAAAGCTGTTCCATCTTAATAAGGACAAGACGGTCTACATCAAGCTCAAGTGGGATGCTCAAGGCAAAGATATGGTCTTGATAGGGTTTCTCTTTTGCCGGTATCGTGTTGTTAGTTGGGAGACCGGGTTTAGGGTAGATAGTCGTACTATCGAGAGGGGTTCTCAAGAGGGTGACTCGATCGCATCTTTTGAAGAGAGGTCAAACCTTTGCATACATAGCATCATATTTCTTGGTTGTTATTTGGATCTTTTCCATGAGAGGATCTAAAGCTTGTGGTTATCATCATAACAAGCTCTAGTTCATCAAATAAGGATTTCCCTTGCATATCTTATTTCGGTTTTTTATCTTGCGAATTTTCTAGCTCTACTCTTTGGGAGATATCTCACATACATATTCATGGATTCTACTCGTCGTTATCTTTCCAACAAAATTGGTTTCATCTCATTTGGAATTCGGATGTGAAAGTTATTGCAGTATTGGTTTTTGTAATTTCCCTCGGCGAAAGTTTCGGGTCGCCACCGGTAGTACCTCTAGGGCATTTTGCCGCCGGTAGTATCGGTGGAAGTTTCAGGGGTTCTTTTGCTCATCCAGATTTTAGGTCAGTACCCTCTTTATTTTGTGAGTGCTATTTTGTCGGAACTTTGGTCAAAATTTGGGGTGGTAGTACCGTCCTAGGCAGTAGTACCGGTGAACCGGGGGTAGTACCGGCCATGTTCATTTTCCTGTCTTTCGACTTGCTGTTTTCTGACTTTTGAAAGGGTGTCGACTGTAGTACCTCCCACCCAGCGGTACTACCGGCCGTGCATGAATCTAAAATTAACGGTTAGATCTAGGAGCCCTTTAAAAGGGGCTCCTCTTCCCCTTCATGGTTCACTAGCTCTTTTATTGGTTCTTGGCTTTCTCTCTCTCATCCATTGTTGACCTTGAAGAGCTTAACCTCTCCCTTTCCCCCCTATGATTATTGCATCTCTTTGAGAGATTTAAGAGAGGAGATCTAGATCTACAATCCCCCCAAACAAAATCCCTTCTTAGTGAAGCAATCCTTGGGATCTAGATCTTTGAGAGTTTTGTGTTTTCTCTTGTGTTCTTCCTCCCTTATTCCCCCAATAGCTTTGTAGCTTTGTTGGAATTTGGGAGTGAAGGACTTGCCCTTGCATTTGTTGAGTAGGTTTGGAGTTCTCCATGGAGATTAGACGAGTACAAGCTTGTGGGCTTGTTACTCTTGGGTTCTTGGAACCCTAGACGGTTGTGTGGTTGGTGTGTTGATATCTTGAGGTCTCCATTGTGGAGTGGCCTCAAGCTTGTGTCCTTTTGGAATTTTGTGGCTTTGTAGCCTTTTGTGGTTTTATTGTCCTTTTGTGGTTTTGTTGTTGGGAGCCTCCAATTGAGTTGTGGAGATAGCCCCCATCCCTGCACGAGTTTGGCGACTGCCCTCAAGTGTCCCTTAATGGATTGTAAATAGGCCTTTGTGGCAGGATCATGGGAGAATAGGGTGAGCCTGTTTTGGCATCGGTGAGTTGCGTGCCTTCACATCCGGGGTGAGGCATTGTGTGGTGTTGGGTGAGCATCGAGCCACCACACCTCGATGTGAGCCACTTTTGGTGTTCGGGGAGCATTGCGCCATCGCACCTCTCCAATGGAGACATAGCTTCTTTAGAAGTGAACTTCAGGATAAAAATCTTTGTCTCCGTATCCATCAGTTATCTATCAACCGAGCCCTTTACTTATGCATTTTACATTGTGATAGCCATTGTGTTTGAAGTATTTCAGCTTGCTATCACCTTGTTGCTTGTATTGCTTAGCGTAGGTTGTTAGTGTACTTAGGTGAAACTAGTGAAAAAGGGCATATAGTCCCGGTTTGTAAGGGCCTTTAGTCCCGGTTTTGCAACCGGGACTGCGAAATCGGGACTAAAGGCCCCTATTTCTAGTCCCGGTTTGTTACAACCCGGGACTAGAGGGCCACCGCATGGCCTTTTTTGCTGCGGGGGGGGGGGGGGGGTGAAGGACCTTTAGTCCCGGGTCGTAATACGGCCCTGGACTAAAGATTTTTTTTTCAATTTTTTTATTTTTTTCGAATTTTTGAATTGTTTGACTCGTAATCCTCTCACTTGGAACATTTTTAGCACTAAGTATATTTAATCTTAGGACAAATTACACTTGTGGTCAAACTTCCCATTCGGTCACCCATCCTAGCACTACTCCACCCTCAGCACGCTTAACTTCTTTATTCCATCCGGATGTTTTTGCGTGAAGCCCTTTTGTATCTTGTTGTCAACATTGTCATATCAATCCTATTAGCCCATATCAATATGCCATACATCTTTATTTATTGAAACTACAAACAACTATTTTAGTAAACAACAATAAATAAGTAATAATAATATTTTAATATAATGAAAGTAAAAACTAAATAAAATAATATTTTATTCATTTTTGCCATTATTCATTTAGTATGGCATAAATAATATCTTTAAATCTGTAAATCGAAATTTGATAAATAATATATTTAGTATTATCAGAAAAATGTGAGGAATCAAAATATGGAATAAAAAATTGCTAAATAATTATTATTTTTAAATAACTTTTTTCCCTTTTCAAATTTCAAAAATGTAAAAGAATTAGAAAAATATGAGGAATCCATTGTTTATAATTTTAAAAATCTAAAAATGTGAGAAATCCAAATAAGGCTGTTAAAATCAAACTCAAATTTTTTTCCACACATTTTGATAGTTTGTATATTTTTTTTCGACATCGTACACAAAAGTTATAGCAATTTTAAGTTGCCCGCGTTCACACCCCTTTAGTCCAGGACCGTATTGTAACACCCTCAGAATCGGACCTATGCAAGTTTGAGCAAAATTCGCCAAACCCGCATAGAAACGATTCAAAGGTGCCCACCAGGCACTTTCGTGCGCGTGGAAAACGAAGTAATAGCATTACACAACAGTCCTCGATGGGACCCACAGAACAGATATATATATAACAGCGACTCAAAGAGTCAAGAATACAGATATAATATACAAAGATCCAAATCACCTTGAAAACGATAGACCGTCCAGCTACGGACAAGATGCAAATGGGGCTAAGAGCCCTGAAGAATAACCAATGGCGTCCATAACCCTGCCCAGGCCAAGCCGGAAGGGTAACCCTGCTAACGACGTCGATCTCAAAACCTGTTTAAACAAAAGGGGTGCCGACAAAGGGCAAAGGAAAAAGAGGGGCGTCAGTACTGAGGCCAGTACACGGCGAGGCTAGAATTCGGCGGTCCTCGCCTACATAGGTATGGTGGACTGAAGCGGCAGCGGCAGCATGCACTAAACAACCTATAGAGACTCGATACAACTGGCGGCAATCAGAGAGGGGTAAGAAGGACCTATTCGGAACCAACCTGATACTAATACCAAACAAACCCATCCTGGCGTTTCCCCCTCGAGATCAGACGAGGAAGTCAACCGAGGAACTCACACAGTTGGCAGTTTTATTTATTCAGTTATCGTTGCAGCAATTACTAGTCAGGTATAGATAATCATCCTGATAAATTAAGAAGTGGGCACTTTTAATTAACCATTCCGTTGTAGTTGCGACACTTACTAATCAGATACAAATAGCATGAGATAACCCAAAACCCAGCAGTTGTTGGCACTTTTATTTAGCCATTCCGTTATAGTTGCAGTACTTACTAGTCAGGTACAATGGTCGCAAGCGACACGCCAAGCAAGCAATTGTGGGCAGTATTAATTAGCCATTCCATTATAGTGAAGCTGATTACTAGTCATTATAAAGTCAAATTTATAGCAATAAACTTTAGTTATGCTTGTCTATGGTCGAGATACTGTGCTCCAAGTCGTCCATAACCGCGGACACAGCTTTCAGAAAGTTTTAACCCGGCCGGGGTGCACAAATAGCAACACACACACGATCAACCTCGGAAAAACCAAAACAAAACCCAACGAGGTCTTCACGACAGAGCAATCACAAGGTTCAGAAATATTTCAGGGGGCCACCCCATTGAGTAGACCCGCAACGAAGTAAGCTAGCTCCGAGACGGACTCAAGGTCTGCGACAATGGCTGTAAACGACTGGGAACCCCAAACGGGGCTTGTCGATACCGCGAAAACATTCCGCTTCCAAAACAGTACAGTGTGCAGTACCTCGCACAATCGTAAATAAAGCAGTAAAGCATGGCATAAGTACAGGATAGTAATAAAGCCCCAAACTACTTGTGGCCCCAAGAAATAAGACGGAATCAAGCTCTGGCTAAGGGGGGGCCATACTCCCCATATGTGGATAGCGCGATAAATCAAGGAACAGGTATCAAGTACTCGGGGTCCTACGGGACACAAGTGGGCGTTCGGAAACCAAATGTTATCTATCACCCACCGATGTCTCTGCTTACTTACTTCAATTTTAGTTGTTAAACAGGAATTAAAGTGAACAATAAGTAAAACTATGATCATCTCCAACATCAACATGCGGCAATACTTCAACAACTGTGGCATTTGACGACACGCAACAGCACTTGAGCAAGCGACTACGACGCGCAAGTCCAACTATCTACCAAACAACAGGTAATAGGGTGTGTCCAAGGCAATATAGGGCTGCTCGGTATATCACAGGTACGGAATCTAAAGCATCGCAACACAGATAGCAATAGATCAACAGGAGGGAATAAAGACTATAAAAGTAAGATAGGTAGAAAGAGGGAGATGCTCGCCTGAAAACATTGTCGAGGGTTCAACCGAAGATCGGGCGAAGCTCACATCAACTCAACGGCCTTATCCGCGAAGAAGCAAAACACTAGAATGAACACCGGATGCAATATTTAATACAACGGCAGAAGAACGGCATGATGCATGTATGATGTATGGCATGGCGAAGGTGCAATGCAATTAGGTCATGTTAAGCGGAACCGGGGCCCCGACAATTAATTAAACGGTTCAAGTTATTTAGAAACCCCGCATTTTAAATGTTGTTTAGCAATACAACAGATGGAACCGGTTCGCTACACATGTTTGAATGAGGCCAATATGAGGCTAGATTTGCCCGCATATGGGCCCCATATTTAATTAAGAGGTGAATCGGCATAAGGCCCCCAAACCAATGATATGCATGCGAGAATGACAATTTAATATGCGACAAGTTGTATTATGTTATTAAATAGGGTTCGAGGAAAAAGGTTCACACATTAGGGGTTCGACGATCTTGGTCCGAGGGTTCGGGGTTCGACAGGGTCCGGGGTCCGGTCTCGGGGTTCAGGGTCCGACGGAAACGTTCTCGGCGGAAGCGTTCTCGGGTTCTGGGGTAGATCTTGGCGTTCCGAGAAGCCGGACTTGGTTCGGTGTCGGGGTTCATCGGATCTTCCGGGTCGGTGCCGTTCTTGTCGTCGCGCAGATCTTGTCGGGTCCCACGGGTCGATCTTGCCGTTACGAGGATCTTGTCGGGCTCGCGCCATCGAGGCGGTGTTAGCACTCGGGAGCGTTCTCGTGGCAATCTTGGCGTCCTGGGACGATCCTGTCGCATCCGCGGTCGTGCCGGCGGTCTTGTCGTTCGGTGAAGCACTTGTCGCATCCATGTGGGATCCTTGACGATCTGTGGCGATGATCTCAGGTTCGGGTCTCCGGGGTTCGGGGTTTCGGCGTCCGGGGCGAAGATCATGGCGGTCATCGGGTTTGGGAGGGAGAACATGGCGTCGGTGTGGCGGTCTTGTTGTTCCGTGCCGAAGTCATTGTGGTTTCCTCCTTATTCACCGGTGGCGGACTTGGGAACGGCGCCAGGGTTCGCGGGCCCGGGGTGAAGTACTTGACGCGCCAGGGTTCGGTCTCGGACTCGGGGAGAGGCGCTCGGGGTTCGCGTCGAAGGTCTTGTCGATGGATCCTCGGGTTCATGCGGCTCCTCGAGGCGAACTTGTTGCCGAAGGACGGAGGCGGAGCGCGGCTTGGTGGCGGGGCCGACGCCGGAGTTGGCGGCACGCGCGGCCGGCGAGGCGCGGCCCGCGAGCGGAGGAGGACGATGGTGGTGGGCCCGCGCGGAGGGGCGCCGGACGAGGTCGGGGACGACGCGTGCAAGGGTGGCCGACGGGGAGCCGGGGCCCTCTGGCAGCGTTGGCAGCATGCGGCCCGGAGGCGAGGGGGTCGGGGCCAGAGCACGCGGGGGCCGGGGCGGCGCGGCGAGGCGGGCCCGGGGCGAGCGGCGGCGCGGTACTGGGCCATGCGGTGACGGGGAGGCGGCTGCGCGCGGGGGCCCGCACGGAGGGGCGGCGGAAGGGAGCGGCGCCGGCGACGCGCGGCGGGAGGGCGTGCCAGGCGCGGGGCGCGGGCGACCCCGGGGTGGAACCGGAGGGGCTCGGAGGGGGGAACGGCGCCAGCGACGCGCGGCGGAGGCCGGGGACGCGGCCGGAGCGGCGGAGCTCAGGGGCGGGGCCGAGGCGGCGTCTGCAGAGGCGGCGGGGCGGAGGGTCCGGCGCAGGGCGGGGAACGGTGGAGGTGGTCGGGTGGCTCGCGAGAGCGGCGGCGGGGAGAGGAGCGAGGCCGGCCGACGAGGGCGACGGCAGGCGGCGGCGGGAGCTGCGGGGTCAGGCAGGTGCGGGGCGGGTCGTGCGCGCGAGGGGCGGAGGCGAGCATGGCGGCGAGGGGGGCCGCTGGAGGGAGAGGAGAGGCGGCGGGGCGTCGGTGGAGTGCGGGGCGTGGGGGACGGGGTGGTGAGCGAGCGGCCAGAGAGAGAGAGCGGATGGGAGGTTGGGGACGCGTCGGTGGGCGCGGGGGCAGAGGTGCCAGGGGTGGGGCCCAGGAGGCAGGTGACAGGCATGCGTGGGGTGTGCGGCTCGGGCAGGTGTGGCGTTGAGTGGTTGGTCGATCTGGGCGAGGCCCAGGGCGTGGGGCCCGGCGGTAGTGGGAGGGGGCGCCGCGCGTGGGTGTGCTTGTGGGGAGTGGGGTGGGTCCGGTTGAGGTGGAGGGCAGAGGGAGCTGGTGGAGTGGAGAGAGGGGTGGTTGAGGTGGCGTGCAGGGATAGGCTAGAGGGAAGGGGAGGGGTGAGGTGGCGGCCTCTGAGTGGTGGAAGTGATGTGGCTGGGAGGGGTGGGTAGAGTTTTAGGTGGGACTAGGAATAAGGGGTGGGCCGATCTGAATTATGGGGTGGTCGTTCGGGTCGATACGGCCCGTTCGACTGCCCCCGCTAAAATAATAAAATAATTTATTTATTTTAACGGACCGTTTGCACAACATATTTAATTAAAACAAAATATTCCGGGGACCGGGCTTTGCAGTTGAATTAAGATGGGGCGTTTGGAAAACAAATCGGGCGTTACGAAATTAGTTTTTGACAAACAACGTATGATGATGACGATGCAATGCACAAATTCAACGCGATTTTCTGGTAGTGGTTTTGCGGGATGCCACAATTCGACACCACTAACAAAGGATCTCGCCCTCGAGATCCGCCTCATGGTACCGGAAGGAAGGTCGGCGATCTGCGTCTTCTCGCTTCGTGTAGGTCCTCGCGACACCACTAACAAGAGGTCGTTGTCCGTGATCGTCGAGAGAACACTCCGGGAACAACAGGTCGAAGGTAGAGGTATCAACAAATAAAGCCACCTCTAACTTCGATGGAAAAGGGAACCGATGCATTCTCATCCACTTCAATGCGAGCAAATAGAGTGAGTAGTCGGCATGGGGGCCAATCCATCACGCACCCAACCTATTACTCTGCACAATCAGTAGATGAGCGTGCAACCATTCTCGGAAACAGACTGAAGATCTCGTCAAGCGAGGTTCGGAATAGAGGGGTGATGCAGACTCTGCATCGGATCGGGCGTAGATGATGTCGTCGCGTCGGGAACACCGGAAGGCACAAACAAGAAATAAAGAATGGTAACACCGTAGACGGATTCATCAGGCAGCTTAAACACCGGACGGTTGAACACAGTTATCAGAGGGGAAGCGAAACCCTGAAGGTACGACGGAAACCCAACCACGAGAATTCCTGGACTCGAAGAGCGAGAAGAGAGCGGATTCAAAACACGTCGAGATAAGAGAAGAATAGCAGAGGGGTAAGGAGTAAAATCAGACCTAATCAGAACTATCCAACCGATTTTGCAAAATAGTTTTGACACTCTACTTCGACCGTTAGCTAGGTTATCCTACAAGCTAGACTTGTGGGGTATCGCAACTGCTGAGCTCTGATACCACTCTGTAACACCCTCAGAATCGGACCTATGCAAGTTTGAGCAAAATTCGCCAAACCCGCATAGAAACGATTCAAAGGTGCCCACCAGGCACTTTCGTGCGGGTGGAAAACAAAGTAATAGCATTACACAACAGTCCTCGATGGGACCCACAGAACAGATATATATAACAGCGACTCAAAGAGTCAAGAATACAGATATAATATACAAAGATCCAAATCACCTTGAAAACGATAGAGCGTCCAGCTACGGACAAGATGCAAATGGGGCTAAGAGCCCTGAAGAATAACCAATGGCGTCCATAACCCTGCCCAGGCCAAGCCGGAAGGGTAACCCTGCTAACGACGTCGATCTCAAAACCTGTTTAAACAAAAGGGGTGCCGACAAAGGGCAAAGGAAAAATAGGGGCGTCAGTACTGAGGCCAGTACACGGCGAGGCTAGAATTCGGCGGTCCTCGCCTACATAGGTATGGTGGACTGAAGCGGCAGCGGCAGCATGCACTAAACAACCTATAGAGACTCGATACAACTGGCGGCAATCAGAGAGGGGTAAGAAGGACCTATTCGGAACCAACCTGATACTAATACCAAATAAACCCATCCTGGCGTTTCCCCCTCGAGATCAGACGAGGAAGTCAACCGAGGAACTCACACAGTTGGCAGTTTTATTTATTCAGTTATCGTTGCAGCAATTACTAGTCAGGTATAGATAATCATCCTGATAAATTAAGCAGTGGGCACTTTTAATTAACCATTCCGTTGTAGTTGCGACACTTACTAATCAGATACAAATAGCATGAGATAACCCAAAACCCAGCAGTTGTTGGCACTTTTATTTAGCCATTCCGTTATAGTTGCAGTACTTACTAGTCAGGTACAATGGTCGCAAGCGACACGCCAAGCAAGCAATTGTGGGCAGTATTAATTAGCCATTCCATTATAGTGAAGCTGATTACTAGTCATTATAAAGTCAAATTTATAGCAATAAACTTTAGTTATGCTTGTCTATGGTCGAGATACTGTGCTCCAAGTCGTCCATAACCGCGGACACGGCTTTCAGAAAGTTTTAACCCGGCCGGGGTGCACAAATAGCAACACACACACGATCAACCTCGGAAAAACCAAAACAAAACCCAACGAGGTCTTCACGACAGAGCAATCACAAGGTTCAGAAATATTTCAGGGGGCCACCCCATTGAGTAGACCCGCAACGAAGTAAGCTAGCTCCGAGACGGACTCAAGGTCTGCGACAATGGCTGTAAACGACTGGGAACCCCAAACGGGGCTTGTCGATACCACGAAAACATTCCGCTTCCAAAACAGTACAGTGTGCAGTACCTCGCACAATCGTAAATAAAGCAGTAAAGCATGGCATAAGTACAGGATAGTAATAAAGCCCCAAACTACTTGTGGCCCCAAGAAATAAGACGGAATCAAGCTCTGGCTAAGGGGGGCCCATACTCCCCATATGTGGATAGCGCGATAAATCAAGGAACAGGTATCAAGTACTCGGGGTCCTACGGGACACAAGTGGGCGTTCGGAAACCAAATGTTATCTATCACCCACCGATGCCTCTGCTTACTTACTTCAATTTTAGTTGTTAAATAGGAATTAAAGTGAACAATAAGTAAAACTATGATCATCTCCAACATCAACATGCGGCAATACTTCAACAACTGTGGCATTTGACGACACGCAACAGCACTTGAGCAAGCGACTACGACGCGCAAGTCCAACTATCTACCAAACAACAGGTAATAGGGTGTGTCCAAGGCAATATAGGGCTGCTCGGTATATCACAGGTACAGAATCTAAAGCATCGCAACACAGATAGCAATAGATCAACAGGAGGGAATAAAGACTATAAAAGTAAGATAGGTAGAAAGAGGGAGATGCTCGCCTGAAAACATTGTCGAGGGTTCAACCGAAGATCGGGCGAAGCTCACATCAACTCAACGGCCTTATCCGCGAAGAAGCAAAACACTAGAATGAACACCGGATGCAATATTTAATACAACGGCAGAAGAACGGCATGATGCATGTATGATGTATGGCATGGCGAAGGTGCAATGCAATTAGGTCATGTTAAGCGGAACCGGGGCCCCGACAATTAATTAAACGGTTCAAGTTATTTAGAAACCCCGCATTTTAAATGTTGTTTAGCATACAACAGATGGAACCGGTTCGCTACACATGTTTGAATGAGGCCAATATGAGGCTAGATTTGCCCGCATATGGGCCCCATATTTAATTAAGAGGTGAATCGGCATAAGGCCCCCAAACCAATGATATGCATGCGAGAATGACAATTTAATATGCGACAAGTTGTATTATGTTATTAAATAGGGTTCGAGGAAAAAGGTTCACACATTAGGGGTTCGACGATCTTGGTCCGGGGGTTCGGGGTTCGACAGGGTCCGGGGTCCGGTCTCGGGGTTCAGGGTCCGACGGAAACGTTCTCGGCGGAAGCGTTCTCGGGTTCTGGGGTAGATCTTGGCGTTCCGAGAAGCCGGACTTGGTTCGGTGTCGGGGTTCATCGGATCTTCCGGGTCGGTGCCGTTCTTGTCGTCGCGCAGATCTTGTCGGGTCCCACGGGTCGATCTTGCCGTTACGAGGATCTTGTCGGGCTCGCGCCATCGAGGCGGTGTTAGCACTCGGGAGCGTTCTCGTGGCAATCTTGGCGTCCTGGGACGATCCTGTCGCATCCGCGGTCGTGCCGGCGGTCTTGTCGTTCGGTGAAGCACTTGTCGCATCCATGTGGGATCCTTGACGATCTGTGGCGATGATCTCAGGTTCGGGTCTCCGGGGTTCGGGGTTTCGGCGTCCGGGGCGAAGATCATGGCGGTCATCGGGTTTGGGAGGGAGAACATGGCGTCGGTGTGGCGGTCTTGTTGTTCCGTGCCGAAGTCATTGTGGTTTCCTCCTTATTCACCGGTGGCGGACTTGGGAACGGCGCCAGGGTTCGCGGGGCCCGGGGTGAAGTACTTGACGCGCCAGGGTTCGGTCTCGGACTCGGGGAGAGGCGCTCGGGGTTCGCGTCGAAGGTCTTGTCGATGGATCCTCGGGTTCATGCGGCTCCTCGAGGCGAACTTGTTGCCGAAGGACGGAGGCGGAGCGCGGCTTGGTGGCGGGGCCGACGCCGGAGTTGGCGGCACGCGCGGCCGGCGAGGCGCGGCCCGCGAGCGGAGGAGGACGATGGTGGTGGGCCCGCGCGGAGGGGCGCCGGACGAGGTCGGGGACGACGCGTGCAAGGGTGGCCGACGGGGAGCCGGGGCCCTCTGGCAGCGTTGGCAGCATGCGGCCCGGAGGCGAGGGGGTCGGGGCCCAGAGCACGCGGGGGCCGGGGCGGCGCGGCGAGGCGGGCCCCCGGGGCGAGCGGCGGCGCGGTACTGGGCCATGCGGTGACGGGGAGGCGGCTGCGCGCGGGGCCCGCACGGAGGGGCGGCGGAAGGGAGCGGCGCCGGCGACGCGCGGCGGGAGGGCGTGCCAGGCGCGGGGCGCGGGCGACCCCGGGGTGGAACCGGAGGGGCTCGGAGGGGGGAACGGCGCCAGCGACGCGCGGCGGAGGCCGGGGACGCGGCCGGAGCGGCGGAGCTCAGGGGCGGGGCCGAGGCGGCGTCTGCAGAGGCGGCGGGGCGGAGGGTCCGGCGCAGGGCGGGGAACGGTGGAGGTGGTCGGGTGGCTCGCGAGAGCGGCGGCGGGGAGAGGAGCGAGGCCGGCCGACGAGGGCGACGGCAGGAGGCGGCGGGAGCTGCGGGGTCAGGCAGGTGCGGGGCGGGTCGTGCGCGCGAGGGGCGGAGGCGAGCATGGCGGCGAGGGGGGCCGCTGGAGGGAGAGGAGAGGCGGCGGGGCGTCGGTGGAGTGCGGGGCGTGGGGGACGGGGTGGGTGAGCGAGCGGCCAGAGAGAGAGAGCGGATGGGAGGTTGGGGACGCGTCGGTGGGCGCGGGGGCAGAGGTGCCAGGGGTGGGGCCCAGGAGGCAGGTGACAGGCGTGCGTGGGGTGTGCGGCTCGGGCAGGTGTGGCGTTGAGTGGTTGGTCGATCTGGGCGAGGCCCAGGGCGTGGGGCCCGGCGGCAGTGGGAGGGGGCGCCGCGCGTGGGTGTGCTTGTGGGGAGTGGGGGTGGGTCCGGTTGAGGTGGAGGGCAGAGGGAGCTGGTGGAGTGGAGAGAGGGGTGGTTGAGGTGGCGTGCAGGGATAGGCTAGAGGGAAGGGGAGGGGTGAGGTGGCGGCCTCTGAGTGGTGGAAGTGATGTGGCTGGGAGGGGTGGGTAGAGTTTTAGGTGGGACTAGGAATAAGGGGTGGGCCGATCTGAATTATGGGGGTGGTCGTTCGGGTCGATACGGCCCGTTCGACTGCCCCCGCTAAAATAATAAAATAATTTATTTATTTTAACGGACCGTTTGCACAACATATTTAATTAAAACAAAATATTCCGGGGACCGGGCTTTGCAGTTGAATTAAGATGGGGCGTTTGGAAAACAAATCGGGCGTTACGAAATTAGTTTTTGACAAACAACGTATGATGATGACGATGCAATGCACAAATTCAACGCGATTTTCTGGTAGTGGTTTTGCGGGATGCCACAATTCGACACCACTAACAAAGGATCTCGCCCTCGAGATCCGCCTCATGGTACCGGAAGGAAGGTCGGCGATCTGCGTCTTCTCGCTTCGTGTAGGTCCTCGCGACACCACTAACAAGAGGTCGTTGTCCGTGATCGTCGAGAGAACACTCCGGGAACAACAGGTCGAAGGTAGAGGTATCAACAAATAAAGCCACCTCTAACTTCGATGGAAAAGGGAACCGATGCATTCTCATCCACTTCAATGCGAGCAAATAGAGTGAGTAGTCGGCATGGGGGCCAATCCATCACGCACCCAACCTATTACTCTGCACAATCAGTAGATGAGCGTGCAACCATTCTCGGAAACAGACTGAAGATCTCGTCAAGCGAGGTTCGGAATAGAGGGGTGATGCAGACTCTGCATCGGATCGGGCGTAGATGATGTCGTCGCGTCGGGAACACCGGAAGGCACAAACAAGAAATAAAGAATGGTAACACCGTAGACGGATTCATCAGGCAGCTTAAACACCGGACGGTTGAACACCGTTATCAGAGGGGAAGCGAAACCCTGAAGGTACGATGGAAACCCAACCACGAGAATTCCTGGACTCGAAGAGCGAGAAGAGAGCGGATTCAAAACACGTCGAGATAAGAGAAGAATAGCAGAGGGGTAAGGAGTAAAATCAGACCTAATCAGAACTATCCAACCGATTTTGCAAAATAGTTTTGACACTCTACTTCGGCCGTTAGCTAGGTTATCCTACAAGCTGGACTTGTGGGGTATCGCAACTGCTGAGCTCTGATACCACTCTGTAACACCCTCAGAATCGGACCTATGCAAGTTTGAGCAAAATTCGCCAAACCCGCATAGAAACGATTCAAAGGTGCCCACCAGGCACTTTCGTGCGGGTGGAAAACAAAGTAATAGCATTACACAACAGTCCTCGATGGGACCCACAGAACAGATATATATAACAGCGACTCAAAGAGTCAAGAATACAGATATAATATACAAAGATCCAAATCACCTTGAAAACGATAGAGCGTCCAGCTACGGACAAGATGCAAATGGGGCTAAGAGCCCTGAAGAATAACCAATGGCGTCCATAACCCTGCCCAGGCCAAGCCGGAAGGGTAACCCTGCTAACGACGTCGATCTCAAAACCTGTTTAAACAAAAGGGGTGCCGACAAAGGGCAAAGGAAAAATAGGGGCGTCAGTACTGAGGCCAGTACACGGCGAGGCTAGAATTCGGCGGTCCTCGCCTACATAGGTATGGTGGACTGAAGCGGCAGCGGCAGCATGCACTAAACAACCTATAGAGACTCGATACAACTGGCGGCAATCAGAGAGGGGTAAGAAGGACCTATTCGGAACCAACCTGATACTAATACCAAATAAACCCATCCTGGCGTTTCCCCCTCGAGATCAGACGAGGAAGTCAACCGAGGAACTCACACAGTTGGACAAGGGTAAAGAATCACCAATTTCTATTGGTAGTTCCTTGGGTGATTTTGACAAACAAAATCTTAGTATTTTCAACTAATAAGGAAAACCTTATTTTGAGCAAAGCAAGCCTCAGCTACACTTAGACAAATGCATATAAATGTTAGATAACACTATTGTACCATAGTATCACTTGCCAATACAATTCAAATGTATTGACCCTTGTGGCTGTAACTTACTATGTTGTAGGTTTGTTTGATGTTAGTGAAGTGTGTTGATTAGGATTACAAGTCTACAACCAACATGATTGCCTGTGGCATATGAAGATGAAGGACTCCATGCTATATAGTTATATCTGCTGCATTGTAATGAGATAGCCAAATGAGCTATGTAAGATGTAATGTATTATTTTATTCCTGGTTATAAGTTGTAATATTACCTTTGTTCCTTGATATTAAATCTTAAACTGTGGATGCTAGCTATTGATCCAGGGACTAGCATTGTAAACACAGGGATCTCTACCTTATTAGATTGGGACCTCTACATATACTATATACCATGATCAGTAAACTTGATCATCACACAACACATGATCTAGTCTTAGAGGCTAGACTAGGAACATCTTGGTGTGTTCATATTTACTACGCCTGTATATGATGTTTCCTTAGATTATCATAATCAAGGTTCATGTCAATTCTAGCATAGTTCGGTGAAATTATATATTGAACATGAGATTATGTAATCATTATTATTGACCCTAAAGCATTAGTCCCAGTAGGAAGGTGGGAAGGTGGTGAACATAGTGACATTCATCCTAACATTCCGCAAGGTTGAGAATTGGGCTAGAGCGAGTAGAGGCGTCACATCTAAGGAGTAATGCAGCAATAGAGTTAATCGGAGTCGATGGAGAAGGTCCAAGGATCAACAAACTCGCTAGAGCCAGAGCAATTGATAAGGAACAATTACTGCACTGTCCCAACACGCTTCCTCGACTTTCGCATGTGCGCTTCTAAGGTAAAGTTCTATGACCATCTTCCTCGGATAGTTCTTGTGTGTCTCGCTGAAGTCTAGCGGCAGGAAATTTTATTTTCCGACATGGATCTGCATCACCCAACAACTCCATGTTCTTGAATGGTGCCAAAAAATCGTCGAATGAGTTTGGAACTCTTCAAATGCCTCTCCATATCCTTACTATATGTTGTTAGATTGACCTATCCTCCTGTACGAACCCAACGTTTCGACGAACCCTTGCTAGCGCCCTGATCGGGGGTGCCCAACCACTTCATGGTTGGTGGGCCCCTATGGCAGCGCAATATAAAGAAAGGGTAGGGGCGGGGCACTGACTACGAGATTGGTCGCACCGCCGCTCCCATCACCCACATCCCTACCGATCTAGGGTTACCTGCGCTAGCCACGGGAAGCACTGCCGCCGCTATTTCTTAGGCCCTCTAGCCTCTCTCTCGTCGTCGATCAAGATGGCTAACAGCTCATCGAGATCCAGCACTGGAGAAGGTAACCTTCTCCCTCTCTAGGTCTCTAGCAAGACCCAAAACCCTAACCATGCCTCTATCGAACCGATCTAGATCAAGTCGATCCTATCAATCGTATCGGAGAAAGGTGCTCTGTAGATCGTTTCCGTGCAGACAGGCAAAAGCAAAGAAAAGAAAGTAAACCCTAACCCTACACAGTGCACCGTCGCGAGGCCACGTTGTTCCTCTCGATCTACATGGGTATCCATTTGGAAACATTTAGAAGAAGAACCAACCCTATCGGGGGCAAAGAAAAGCAAATAAATCCGCCCCAAATCCCCACAGAAAAGCCTCCCCGATTCGCCAAATCAAACGGAAAAATTGCACCGGCCATCGCCGGCAAAGGGTCTGCCTCCACCTCGACCACTTGACGGCAGCGCACCCACCCTCGGGTGGATGCGCGTGTCGCACGGAGCCAAGGGGGTGTCGCCGTTTGCCTTCGTCTTATCTCTGCCGTTTTCGCGAGTGTGGAGTGATGACCCACAAGTATAGAAGACCGCAACAGTCTTCGAGGGTAGTATAACCCAAATTATTGATTCGACACTAGGGGAGCCAAAGAATATTTATAAGCCTTAACAACTGAGTTGTCAATTAAATTGCACCTGGAAATAGTCTTGCTCAAAGTAGTTTATCAGTAGCAACAGTTTTGTAGTAGCAATAGTAAAGTAATAGCAGCAGTAAAACAAAGGAAGTAGTAACAATAGTAGCAAATAGTAGGATATGAGTGCGATAGGCATAGGGATGGATGGGTGTTGCATGGACGAGACTATTCATGTAACTTCAAGATCTAGGGCATTTGTAGATAAATAAGATAAAGCATCCAAGTACAAAACATTGATAGGCATGTGCTCCATGTATAGTCATATGTGCTCGCAATGAGAACTTGCACAACATCTTTCGTCCAGCCAGCCCGTTGCAGCGGGTCCTCAAGGGAATCTACTGGCAATTAAGGTACTCCTTTTAATAGAGTGCCGGAGCAAAGCATTAACACTCTGTGAACACATGTGATCCTCATATCACAGTCATCCCCTCCGGATGTCCCAATTTTTGTCACTTCGAGGCCTTTGGTTCCGGAATGGTATGCGTACACAACTTGCAGATAAGTGATACGTCGAAAACATATCTATAATTTTTATGTTCCATGCCTGTTAAGTATCTACTTTGATTTGCTTTGTCTACACTTTGAGGTATTTTTATATGTTTTCTGGGACTAACCTATTAACAAGATGCCACAGTGCTAGTTGTCTGTTTTCTTCTATTTTTGGTTCGATAAAAGGCAGAAAATAAATATTCTCGGAATTGGGCAGGACAAAAGCCAAAGTCAATATTTTACCGTGGGGAACACAGAGCCAGAAGACGAGATGGAGAAGGTCCTCGAGGGGGGCGACACCCCTGGCCGTGCGACTAGTCCTGGCCCACGCCTGGGGGGCTTGCAGCCGCCTCGGGCACCCCCTCGGCCTCCCTCTTCGCCTATAAGAAGCCCCTGATACCATAACCCTAAGTACCCCATCATACTTTCACGAAACAGTCAGTAGCCGTCGACACCATCTTCCCTAGATCGGGGGGATCTGAAGCTCTTCCCGGCATCCTGGCGGAGGGGAGATCATCCCGGAGGCCTTCTTCATCACCATGCCAGTCTACGGTATGATGCGTGAGTAGTTCCACCTTGGACTACAGGTCCATGTAGTATCTAGATGGTTGTTTCTCCTGCTTTGTGCTACCATGTTTAGATATTGTGAGCTCCATTCATGATCAAGATCATCTATTTGTAATCATGCATGTTGTGTTTGCGGGGATCCGATGGATATTGAGATTACTATGTCAGATTGTTTAATGGTTCTATCTTATTGATTATATCATGTTTGTGTTGTTTGTGATCTTGCATGCTCTCCATTTCTAGTAGCTATCTTGGCCAAGTAGATGCTAGTGACTCCAAGAGGGAGTATTAATGCTCGATAGTGGGTTCATTCCTCTATTTAATCTGGGGAAGTGACAGAAATCTCTAAGGTTGTAGATGTGTTGTTGCTACTAGGGAGAAAACAACGATCTCTTGTTCATGGAACAAGTGGATTGTTTACCTTACACACTTTGCTTAAAGCAGTTATCCGATGCTTGCAACGTAATACTGGAGAGGGTTCGGATGATAACCTGAAGGTGAATTACTAGTCATAGATGCAATTGGATGGCGGTCTATGTATATTGTTGTATTTGTTGGAGATATGCCCTAGAGGCAATAATAAATGTAGTTATTATTATATCTTTGTGTTTATGATAAATGTTTACATTCATGCTATAATAGTATTAACAAGGAAACATTGATACTTGTGTGATTTGTAAACTTAATTTGAAGTCCCTAGTATAGACTCTATACTTCACTAGCTTGTTGGTTGATAAATGATTGTGGTTTCCCTATCATGAACATTGAGATGTTATCAACAACAAGATCATATCGTTAGGAGAATGATATGGTGGACATACTCCTATAGATAAGCGTAGCATAAAGATCAAGTCATTTCAATAGTTCAATTGCTATATGCTTTCTGATACATAGTAACCTAATTCCTTCGACCATGAGATCATGCATATCACCTTTACCGGATGGATGCTTTGATGACATCAAACACCACACCGTAACTGGGTGGTTATAAAGGTGGCATTGAGTGTTCGGAAAGTATTGGTTGAGACACATGGATCAAGAGTGGGATTTGTCCATCCATATGACGGATAGATATACTCTGGGCCCTCTCGGTGGAATGTCATCCAATTAGCTTGCAAGCATGTGACTGGCTTACAAGGGATCACATATCACGGGAACGAGAAAAGAGTACTTATTAGTAACGAGGTTGAACTAGGTATGCAGAGATACCGACGATCATAACCTCGGATAAGTAACATATCGTGAGACAAAGGGAAATTGGTATCGTATGTAAGTGGTTCATTCGATCGCAAAGTAATCGTAGAAATATGTGGGAGCCATATGAATTTCCAGATTCCTCTATTGGTTATTGTTCGGAGAAGTGTCTCGATCATGTCCGCATAATTCACGAACCGTAGGGAGACACACTTAAGGATTCGACGTTGTTTGAGTAGTTATGGTATTATGAGAAAGAGACCGAATGTTGTTCGGAGTCTCGGATGGGATCCGGGATATCACGAGGTGATCCGGAATGGTCCGGAGAATAAGATTCACATAAGTAAAGTCCCATTTCGGAGTTGCGGAATGATTCCGGTGTTTTCATCGGGAATGTTCTAGAAGGTTCCGGAATGTCCGGCACTCCAGGGGGGAGGGGTACATGAATGTGTCATTACATATTGTAATTATTGCATCATGTACTAAGTGTTCTTGCTGTCCCAAATAATGGATTAAATTGAATCCTAAAACAGAAAAGTCAAATGTCCAGTTTGAAAGTCAAACGGCTAAAACAAGAAACTGTGGGAAACAAGCAAGAGGAGTTGGAACCGACTTGAGGGAGGAGTCTCCTCCCCAAGCCGGCGCGCCACCCAAGGCCGACTTGGGGAGGGACTCCCCTCCCCTTGGCCGCACCCTCCACCCATAAAAGGAGGGGCAGGGCTCCCCTCCTAGTACACACAAGTTCCTATCTTCTACCTCCGGTTTAGAGCCGTTTTGGTTTAGAGCTTCTAATTGCTTTAGCCTTCGGTTTAGAGCCTTCTAATTGGTTTAGAGCCTTCTAATTGGTGTGTCTAATTACTAGACCACTAATAGCCTCTCTCATACTCCGCCATACTCGCTCCGGCTTAAGGCGAAGCCCTGCGGGATTTCCCCTCTACTTCCGGTACCACGCCGTTGTGCTGCCGGAATCGCGAGGAGAGTGCTACAACCTCCGCTGCCTGCTGGAACAAGGGAGAGGAAGGTCTTCGTCGAATACCGAACGTGTGACCGACTGCGGGAGCGCTGCCGGAACGCAGCGCCGGAAGGATCGTCTACACGATCTTGAGATCGGGAAGAGTACGACTATATCACCCACGAGAATCCGCTCTCGTTAAACGCTTTGGAATCTTCGAGGGTAAGTTATTCCATCGACTCATTGCTACAATCTAGTAGATAGATCTTGGCTTGTTTGTTTGTATGCGATAGAAATTTTTTGTTTTCCATGCTACGAACCCCTACAGTGGTATCAGAGTCATGTCTATATGTAGATCTGTTGCACGAGTAGAACACAATGGTCATTGTGGGCGTTGATGCTTTTATTGTCGATTGCTTCTTGTGTACTTTGCATCTTGCGGTATGTTGGGATGAAGCGTCCCCGGCTAACCTTATATGACATCGTTCATGAGACTTGCTCCACGCTTGACATGCAACTTGTATTGCATAAGTGGCTTTGCGGGTGCCTGTTTCTCCTAGCATAGTTAAGATCCAATTTACAACGGGTGATTAACAATACTAGTATCAATGTTGTGGTTCTTGTTCGTAAGTTAGAACGACACTTATTGAAAGCCCCAAACCACGTAAAATATGCAAAGAAAGTAGAGGCGTCTAACTTTGTTTTGCAGGGGTGTGCAGTGATGTGATATGGCCATGATTGTGATTATATTTGATGTATGCAATGTTCCTTATTGTAAGTCGGCAACCGGCAGGAGCCATATGGTTGTCTTTAATTTATGTTAAGACCCGCGTGTCTATTCAAAGTAGTTGTAATAGTTGAAGCCGGTGGACGACAACCATGGAGTAGCGTCATTGACCTTGATGCAATGCCGGTGATGATGGAGATCATGTTCGTGCTTGAAGATGGAGATCGAAGCACAAAGAAGAAAGGCCATATCATATCACATATATATTGAATTGCATGTGATGTTAATCCTTTATGCATCTTGTATTGCTTAGTAGACGATGGTAGCATTATAAGATGATCCCTCATGCACATGAATCTCAAGTCATAAATTGTTCACCCTTAGTTAGCACCGTTGCTAAAGCTTGTTGTTTCGAAGCACCACGTGATGATCGGGTGTGTTAGATTCCGCAAGTGTATACAACGTGAGCAAGCCAGATTTGCCAATGCGGAAACTAAGGTTTGATCTTGACGAGCCTAGCATGTTGTAACACCCTCTGAATCGGACCTATGCAAGTTTGAGCAAAATTCGCCAAACCCGCATAGAAACGATTCAAAGGTGCCCACCAGGCACTTTCGTGCAGGTGGAATACGAAGTAATAACATTACACAACAGTCCTCGATGGGACCCACAGAACAGATATATATAACAGCGACTCAAAGAGTCAAGAATACAGATATAATATACAAAGATCCAAATCACCTTGAAACGATAGAGCGTCCAGCTACGGACAAGATGCAAATGGGGCTAAGAGCCCTGAAAAATAACCAATGGCGTCCATAACCCTGCCCAGGCCAAGCCGGAAGGGTAACCCGGCTAACGGCGTCGATCTCAAAACCTGCTTAACAAAAGGGGTGCCGACAAAGGGCAAAGGAAAAAGAAGGAGCGTTAGTACTGAGGCCAGTACACGGCGAGGCTAGAATTCGGCGGTCCTCGCCTACATAGGTATGGTGGACTGAAGCGGCAGCGGCAGCAAGCACTAAACAACCTATAGAGACTCGATACACTGGCGTCAAACAGAGAGGGGTAAGAAGGACCTATTCGGAACCAACCTGATTCTATCATCAAACAAACCCATCCTGGCGTTTCCCCCTCGAAACCAAACGAGGAAGTCAACCGAGGAACTCACACAGTTGTCAGTTTTATTTATTCGGTTTTCGTTGCAGCAATTACTAGTCAGGTTTAGATAATCGTCCTGTTAAAATAAGCAGTGGGCACTTTTAGTTAATCATTCCGTTGTAGTTGCAACAATTACTAATCAGATGCAGATAGCATGATATAAACCCAAAACCCAGCAGTTGATGGTACTTTTATTCAGCCATTCCGTTGTAGTTGCAATACTTACTAGTCAGGTACAATAGTCGCAAGCGACAATCCAAACAAGCAATTGTGGGCAGTATTAATTAGCCATTCCGTTATAGTGAATCTGATTACTAGTCATTATAAAGTCAAATTTATAGCAATAAACTTTAGTTATGCTTGTCTATGATCGAGATACTGTGCTCCAAGTCGTCCATATCCGCGGACACGGCTTTCAGAAAGTTTTACCCGGCCGGGGTGCACCAATAGCAACACACACTCGATCAACCTCGGAAAAACCAAATCAAAACCCAACGAGGCCTTCACGACAAAGCAATCACAGGATTCAGAAATATTTCAGGGGGCCACCCCTTAAGTAGATTCCGCAACGAAGCTAGCTGACTCCGAGACGGCCTCAAGGTTTGTGGGGCCGGCGGTAAACGACTGGGAACCCGAAAGTGTGGCTGGGCTTGTCGATACCACGTAAACGGGTCACCAACCTAAACAGTACAGTGTGCTCCTCGCACAATCGTAAATAAAGCAGTAAAGCATGGCATAAGTACAGGATCGTAAATAAAACCTCAAACTAGTTTGTGGCCCCTAGAAATAAGACTGAATCAAGCTCTGGCTCAGGGGGGTCCCATATACCTCCCGGATGTGGATAGCGCGATAAATCAAGGAACAGGTATCAAGTACTCGGGGTCTTACGGGACACAAGTGGGCGTTCGGAAACCAAATATTATCTATCACCCACCGATGCCTCTGCTTATTTCAATTTTAGTTGTTAAACAGGAATTAAAGTGTGCGATAAGTAAAACTAGAATCATCTCCAACATCAACTTGCGGCAATACATCAACAACTGTGGCACCTGACGACACGCAACAGCAATATAGCAAGCGACGGCGACGCGCAAGACCAACTAGCTACCAAACAACAGGCAATAGGGTGTGTCCAAGGCAATATATGGTTGCAAGGGATATCAAGGGTACGGAATCTAGAGCATCGCAACACAGATAGCAATAGATCAACAGGAGGGAAGTAAATACTATAAAAGTAAGATAGGTAGAAAGAGGGAGATGCTCGCCTGAAAACATTGTCGAAGGGTTCATCCGAAGATCGGGGCGAAGCTCACATCAACTCAACGACCTTATCCGCGAAGAACCAAAGCGCTAGAAGAACACCGGATGCGATATTTAATACAACGGCAGAAGATCGGCATGATGCATGTATGATGTATGGCATGGCAAAGGTGCGATGCAATTAGGTCATATTAAGCGGAACCGGGGTCCCGACAATTATTTAGGTGGTTCATGTTATTTAGCTACCCCGCATTTTAAATGTTGTTATAACAAGGCAAGATAAGATACCGGTTCGCTACACAAGTTTAAATGAGGCCGATATGAGACTAGATTTGCCCGCATATGGGCCCCATATTTAATTTTCAGGTGAATCGGCATAAGGCCCCCAAACCAATGATATGCATGCGAGAATGACAATTTAATATGCGACAAGTTGTATTATGTTATGAAATCGGGTTCGAGGAAAGGGTTCACACATTAAAGGGGGGCTCGACGATCTTGGGGTTCCGGGGTTCGGGGTCAGGGTCCAGGGTTCGACGGATCGGCGAGGTTCGGATCTGGGGTTCGACGGGATCGTTCTCGGCCTCCGGGGTCAGGTCTTGGCGCATCCGGGGGGTCTCGGTCATGTCGACGGTCGTGGCGTTCAGGGGAAGTTCTCGGTGTCCGCGTCGGTATCCTTATCGTCCGGGTACGGAAACGGTCTTCAGGGTTCGCCATCGGATCCGCGGATCAGGGTCTTCGGATTCCGTGAGGAAGAGCTTGTAGTTCCAGGATCTTCGGCCTCGATCATCGGAATCCGTGAAGGAGGCCTTGGCGTCCGGGGTTCGTGAGGCGGACTTGGCGTTCGGGTCGCGGCATTCTCGGTCCCGTGATGGAGTTCTTGTCGGGTTTGCATCGGGAACCTTGCAACCAGGGTACTCCTGTTCCTGGAGCTCGAACGCGGGTCCACAGGCGGCGGAGGTTGGCGCAGGACGGTGAAGGGTGGTTGGCGTGGTCGGCCTGTTGGCGGTCTTGCAAGGGGGCGGCACGGGGTGGTCCTGGCGAGGTGGGCCCCGACGGAGAGGGCCCGCGCGGGGTCCGGCGCGGCGGCGTCCTGCGGGCTGCTGCAGAAGGACGGAGGCGAGCAGGCGACGTGGGGCGCGCGCGGCGGCTCGCGAGGCGGGGCTTGGCGGAGCTCGCCGGCGGCGCTGGCGGATGCGGTCGGCGGAGGGGAGACTCGGGGCCTGCAGGCGGAGCCGGCGCGGAGGACTCGAGCGGCAGCGGCGGGGCGCGGGGCGGAACGCGGGTCGCCGGCGGCGAGCGACGGCGAGGCGGAGGCAGAGGACGCGGCGGCGAGCTTGGGCCGGAGGGCCGCGCGGAGGCTGCCGACGAAGGACCGCGGAGGCGCGGTCGGAGCAGGGCCAGGGAAGGGCGGCGCGGAGGTCCTAGGCGCGGAGCTCGGCCGGAGCAGCGCTCCGCGGGGAGAGGAGGCGAGGCGGGCGAGCATGCCGGCGGCGGGGACCTCGAAGGGACGGCCGGATAGGCGGCGCGCCGGGGCTGGAGGGGGCGCGCCGGGGCGAGCTCGGGGCGACGCCAGGCGCGGGCTCGGAGGAGGGTGCGGCGGCGCTGGTGAGGCGGGTGAGGCAGGCTGGTGAGGAGGCGCAGGTGGGGGCCCGACGGCGGCCGGAGAGGGCGTGCGGGGTGGAGCGGAGGCCGGCGTCGGGGGCGGCGACCGGAGGGCGGGGAGCTGGCGGGAGGTGGCGGGGTGGTAGCGCGCGCTGCGGCGGCGGAAGAGAGAGCGGGGGAGACGGGGGTCGCGAGGGAGAAGAACAGGGGCAGGCGGCGTGGGGGTCGGGCGTGGGGTCCACGCGTGCGTGCGTGCGCGCTGGGAGACATGTGGGGCAGGGCAGGGTGTGGCTGATGGTTGGGGGGTGGGGAGAGATGGGGCCACACAGGAAGAGAGAGGGGGGGGTAGAGAGGGGTAGGGTGAGAAAAGAGAGAAGGGGGGGGGGGGGCTGGGGGAGGCGCTGTGCGCGCATGTGTTGAGTGGCACAGGGGATTGGGTGAGGGAGAGAGAAAGGGAGGGAGAGAGAGAGAGGTGAGGTGGCAGCATGCTAGTGGAGGGGGTGCGGTGGCCAGGTAGGGGTGGGTAGGAATATTAGGTAGATGTAGGATTTAGATGGGCGGCAGGTTGGACCGATTTAAAACAGGGGTGGTCGTTCGGGTCTACCGGCCCGTTCGACTGCCCCACTAAAATACATAAAATTTATTTATTTCAACCAAAGCTTTTGCAAACCGATATCGGGCAAAACAAAATATTCCGGCGACCCGGATGTTGATGTTTGAATCAAGAGGGGGCGTTTTAGAAAACAAAACGGGTGTTGCGAAAATAGTTTTGGCAAACAATGCATGATGATGACGATGCAATGCACAAATTTAACGCGATTTTCTAGTAGTGGTTTTGCGGGATGCCACAATTCGACACCACTAACAATGGATCTCGCCCTCGAGATCCGCCTCATGGTACCAGAAGGAAGGTCGGCGATCTGCGACTTCTCGCTTCGTGTAGATCTTCGCGACACCACTAACAAAAGGTCGTAGTCCGTGATCGTCGAGAGAGCACTCCGGAAACAAAAGGTCGAAGGCAGAGGCATCAGCAAATAAAGCCACCTCTAACTTCCGTGGACGGAGTAAAACTGCTGGATCCACTGATTCGATGTACAAGAGCGAATGATAAGAGTAGTCGGATGGTGATCAGTCCATCGCGCACCCAAACCATTACTCTGCACACGAATAGGCGGATTATGCAACCAACTCTCGGAATTAGACTGAAGATCTCGACAAGCGAGGTTCGGAACAACGGAGTGATGCAGACTCTGCATCGGGTCTGGCGTAGATGATGTCGTCGCGTCGGAAACACCGGAAGGCACAAACAAAGAACAAAGGATGGTTCCACAGATGAAGGGTTCCTCGGATAGCATGAAGACCAGATGTAGCAACACCGTTACCAAAGGAGGAAGCGAAACCCTGAAGGTACGACGGAAACCCAACCGCGAGAAATCCTGGACTCAAAGAAAAGGTAAGAGAGCAGATTCAAAACACGTCGAGATAAGAGGGAAATAGCAGAGGGGTAAGGAGTAAAAGCATACCTAACCAGATCTATCCAACCGATTTTGCAAAATAGTTTTGACACTCTGCTACGGCCGTTAGCTAGGTTATCCTACAGGCTGGACTTGTGGGGTATCGCAACTGCTGGGCTCTGATACCACTCTGTAACACCCTCTGAATCGGACCTATGCAAGTTTGAGCAAAATTCGCCAAACCCGCATAGAAACGATTCAAAGGTGCCCACCAGGCACTTTCGTGCGGGTGGAATACGAAGTAATAACATTACACAACAGTCCTCGATGGGACCCACAGAACAGATATATATAACAGCGACTCAAAGAGTCAAGAATACAGATATAATATACAAAGATCCAAATCACCTTGAAACGATAGAGCGTCCAGCTACGGACAAGATGCAAATGGGGCTAAGAGCCCTGAAAAATAACCAATGGCGTCCATAACCCTGCCCAGGCCAAGCCGGAAGGGTAACCCGGCTAACGGCGTCGATCTCAAAACCTGCTTAACAAAAGGGGTGCCGACAAAGGGCAAAGGAAAAAGAAGGAGCGTCAGTACTGAGGCCAGTACACGGCGAGGCTAGAATTCGGCGGTCCTCGCCTACATAGGTATGGTGGCTGAAGCGGCAGCGGCAGCAAGCACTAAACAACCTATAGAGACTCGATACACTGGCGTCAAACAGAGAGGGGTAAGAAGGACCTATTCGGAACCAACCTGATTCTATCATCAAACAAACCCATCCTGGCGTTTCCCCCTCGAAACCAAACGAGGAAGTCAACCAAGGAACTCACACAGTTGTCAGTTTTATTTATTCGGTTTTCGTTGCAGCAATTACTAGTCAGGTTTAGATAATCGTCCTGTTAAAATAAGCAGTGGGCACTTTTAGTTAATCATTCCGTTGTAGTTGCAACAATTACTAATCAGATGCAGATAGCATGATATAAACCCAAAACCCAGCAGTTGATGGTACTTTTATTCAGCCATTCCGTTGTAGTTGCAATACTTACTAGTCAGGTACAATAGTCGCAAGCGACAATCCAAACAAGCAATTGTGGGCAGTATTAATTAGCCATTCCGTTATAGTGAATCTGATTACTAGTCATTATAAAGTCAAATTTATAGCAATAAACTTTAGTTATGCTTGTCTATGATCGAGATACTGTGCTCCAAGTCGTCCATATCCGCGGACATGGCTTTCAGAAAGTTTTACCCGGCCGGGGTGCACCAATAGCAACACACACTCGATCAACCTCGGAAAAACCAAATAAAAACCCAACGAGGCCTTCACGACAAAGCAATCACAGGATTCAGAAATATTTCAGGGGGCCACCCCTTAAGTAGATTCCGCAACGAAGCTAGCTGACTCCGAGACGGCCTCAAGGTTTGTGGGGCCGGCGGTAAACGACTGGGAACCCGAAAGTGTGGCTGGGCTTGTCGATACCACGTAAACGGGTCACCAACCTAAACAGTACAGTGTGCTCCTCGCACAATCGTAAATAAAGCAGTAAAGCATGGCATAAGTACAGGATCGTAAATAAAACCTCAAACTAGTTTGTGGCCCCTAGAAATAAGACTGAATCAAGCTCTGGCTCAGGGGGGTCCCATATACCTCCCGGATGTGGATAGCGCGATAAATCAAGGAACAGGTATCAAGTACTCAGGGTCTTACGGGACACAAGTGGGCGTTCGGAAACCAAATATTATCTATCACCCACCGATGCCTCTGCTTATTTCAATTTTAGTTGTTAAACAGGAATTAAAGTGTGCGATAAGTAAAACTAGAATCATCTCCAACATCAACTTGCGGCAATACATCAACAACTGTGGCACCTGACGACACGCAACAGCAATATAGCAAGCGACGGCGACGCGCAAGACCAACTAGCTACCAAACAACAGGCAATAGGGTGTGTCCAAGGCAATATATGGTTGCAAGGGATATCAAGGGTACGGAATCTAGAGCATCGCAACACAGATAGCAATAGATCAACAGGAGGGAAGTAAATACTATAAAAGTAAGATAGGTAGAAAGAGGGAGATGCTCGCCTGAAAACATTGTCGAAGGGTTCATCCGAAGATCGGGGCGAAGCTCACATCAACTCAACGACCTTATCCGCGAAGAACCAAAGCGCTAGAAGAACACCGGATGCGATATTTAATACAACGGCAGAAGATCGGCATGATGCATGTATGATGTATGGCATGGCAAAGGTGCGATGCAATTAGGTCATATTAAGCGGAACCGGGGTCCCGACAATTATTTAGGTGGTTCATGTTATTTAGCTACCCCGCATTTTAAATGTTGTTATAACAAGGCAAGATAAGATACCGGTTCGCTACACAAGTTTAAATGAGGCCGATATGAGACTAGATTTGCCCGCATATGGGCCCCATATTTAATTTTCAGGTGAATCGGCATAAGGCCCCCAAACCAATGATATGCATGCGAGAATGACAATTTAATATGCGACAAGTTGTATTATGTTATGAAATCGGGTTCGAGGAAAGGGTTCACACATTAAAGGGGGGCTCGACGATCTTGGGGTTCCGGGGTTCGGGGTCAGGGTCCAGGGTTCGACGGATCGGCGAGGTTCGGATCTGGGGTTCGACGGGATCGTTCTCGGCCTCCGGGGTCAGGTCTTGGCGCATCCGGGGTCTCGGTCATGTCGACGGTCGTGGCGTTCAGGGGAAGTTCTCGGTGTCCGCGTCGGTATCCTTATCGTCCGGGTACGGAAACGGTCTTCAGGGTTCGCCATCGGATCCGCGGATCAGGGTCTTCGGATTCCGTGAGGAAGAGCTTGTAGTTCCAGGATCTTCGGCCTCGATCATCGGAATCCGTGAAGGAGGCCTTGGCGTCCGGGGTTCGTGAGGCGGACTTGGCGTTCGGGTCGCGGCATTCTCGGTCCCGTGATGGAGTTCTTGTCGGGTTTGCATCGGGAACCTTGTAACCGGGGTACTCCTGTTCCTGGAGCTCGAACGCGGGTCCACAGGCGGCGGAGGTTGGCGCAGGACGGTGAAGGGTGGTTGGCGAGGTCGGCCTGGTGGCGGTCTTGCAAGGGGGCGGCACGGGGTGGTCCTGGCGAGGTGGGCCCCGACGGAGAGGGCCCGCGCGGGGTCCGGCGCGGCGGCGTCCTGCGGGCTGCTGCAGAAGGACGGAGGCGAGCAGGCGACGTGGGGCGCGCGCGGCGACTCGCGAGGCGGGGCTTGGCGGAGCTCGCCGGCGGCGCTGGCGGATGCGGTCGGCGGAGGGGAGACTCGGGGCCTGCAGGCGGAGCCGGCGCGGAGGACTCGAGCGGCAGCGGCGGGGCGCGGGGCGGAACGCGGGTCGCCGGCGGCGAGCGACGGCGAGGCGGAGGCAGAGGACGCGGCGGCGAGCTTGGGCCGGAGGGCCGCGCGGAGGCTGCCGACGAAGGACCACGGAGGAGCGGCTCAGGGACGCGGAGGCGCGGTCGGAGCAGGGCCATGGAAGGGCGGCGCGGAGGTCCTAGGCGCGGAGCTCGGCCGGAGCAGCGCTCCGCGGGGAGAGGAGGCGAGGCGGGCGAGCAGGCCGGCGGCGGGGACCTCGAAGGGACGGCCGGAGGCGGCGCGCCGGGGCTGGAGGGGGCGCGCCGGGGCGAGCTCGGGGCGACGCCAGGCGCGGGCTCGGAGGAGGGTGCTGCGGCGCTGGTGAGGCGGGTGAGGCAGGCTGGTGAGGAGGCGCAGGTGGGGGCCCGACGGCGGCCGGAGAGGGCGTGCGGGGTGGAGGCGGAGGCCGGCGTCGGGGGCGGCGACCGGAGGGCGGCGGAGCTAGGCGGGGTGGTAGCGCGCGCTGCGGCGGCGGAAGAGAGAGCCGGGGGAGACGGGGGTCGCGAGGGAGAAGAACAGGGGCAGGCGGCGTGGGGTCGGGCGTGGGGTCCACGCGTGCGTGCGTGCGCGCTGGGAGACATGTGGGGCAGGGCAGGGTGTGAGGCTGATGGTTGGTGGGGTGGGGAGAGATGGGGCCACAGGGAAGAGAGAGGGGGTAGAGAGGGGTAGGGTGAGAAAGAGAGAGAGGGGAAGGGGGCTGGGGGAGGCGCTGTGCGCGCATGTGTTGAGTGGCACAGGGGGATTGGGTGAGGGAGAGAGAAAGGGAGGGAGAGAGAGAAGAGAGGTGAGGTGGCAGCATGCTAGTGGAGGGGGTGAGGTGGCCAGGTAGGGGTGGGTAGAATATTAGGTAGATGTAGGATTTAGATGGGGCGGCAGGTTGGACCGATTTAAAAACAGGGGTGGTCGTTCGGGTCTACTCGGCCCGTTCGACTGCCCCACTAAAATAAATATAAATTTTATTTATTTCAACCAAAGCTTTTGCAAACCGATATCGGGCAAAACAAAATATTCCGGCGACCCGGATGTTGATGTTTGAATCAAGAGGGGGCGTTTTAGAAAACAAAACGGGTGTTGCGAAAATAGTTTTGGCAAACAATGCATGATGATGACGATGCAATGCACAAATTCAACGCGATTTTCTAGTAGTGGTTTTGCGGGATGCCACACATGTACAGACATGGTCTCGGAACACGGATCACCGAAAGGTAGAGCATGAATCATATAGTAGATATGATGAACATGACGATTGTTCGCCATTGAAACTATATAAACTCTCGTGATGATCGGTGTTGATGTAGTGGATTTGGTTCGTGTGATCACTAAAACAATGTGAGGGATATTGTTTTGAGTGGGAGTTCACCTAGATTAACTTTATTAATTAATTTGAACTCAATTTATCATAAACTTAGTCTAAACTATTGCAAATAAGTTGTAGATCAATGGCAGCCCCTACCATCAATTTTAATGCGTTCCTAGAGAAAGAAAAGTTGAAAAACAATGGAAGCAACTTCGCGGATTGGTTCCGCAATTTGAGGATTGTCCTCACAGCTGGTAATTTGACCTATGTGCTAGATGCACCGCTAGGTGACCCACCTGCAGCTGATGCTCCCGATGAAGTAAAGAATGTTTACCTCGCTCGGAAGAATCAGTACTCCATAGTTCAGTGTGCTATCTTGTATGGTTTGGAATCGGAGCTTCAGAAAAGGTTTGAGGATTCAGACCCATATGATATAGTCGAGGATCTCAAATTGATTTTTGAGACTCATGCGGCAATTGAAAGCTATGAGGCTTCTGAAAAGTTCTTTAACTGCAAGATGGAAGAGGGCAGCTCCGTCAGTGAGCATGTGCTTAAGATGTCTGGGCATGCAAACAAACTTCAAAGCTTGGGTATAGTGATTCCTAATGCTTTGGGGATTTACCGTGTCCTCCAATCACTACCACCAAGTTACAAGAACTTTGTGATGAACTACAACATGCAGAACATGAACAAGACGTTGCCAGAACTCTTTGCCATGTTAAAATCTGCAGAAGTGGAGATCAAGAAAGAGCACCAAGTGTTGTTGGTCAATAAGACCACCAAATTCAAGAAAGGCAAGTCTAAGCCAGAGGGACACTTCAAGAAGGGTGGTAAGAAAGTTACTACGTCGACAAAGAAGACCAAGGCTGGACCCAAGCCTGATACTGAGTGCTTTTACTGCAAGGGAGAAGGTCACTGGAAGCGGAATTGCCCAAAGTACTTGGCGGATTTCAAGAACGGCAACATCAAGAAGAAAGGTATATCTGATATACATGTTATTGATGTGTATCTCACTAGTACTCGTAGTAGTGCCTGGGTATTTGATACTGGTTCGGTTGCTCATATTTGTAACTCGAAACAGGTGCTGCAGAATAAACGGAAGCTAGCGAAGAATGAGGTGACGATGCGCGTGGGAAACGGATCAAAGGTTGATGTGATCGCGGTCGGCACGCTACCCCTTCATCTACCATCGGGATTAGTTTTATACTTAAATAATTGTTATTTGGTGCCTGCGTTGAGCATGAACATTATATCGGGATCTTGTTTATTGCGAGACGGTTACTTGTTTAAGTCCGAGAATAATGGTTGTTCGATTTATATGAGTAATATGTTTTATGCACATGCACCTTTGATAGATGGTCTATTCTTATTGAATCTCGATAGTGGAAATACACATATCAACAACATTGAGGCTAAACGTTTGAAATCAAGCGATAATTCGACCTATATGTGGCACTGTCGTCTTGGTCACATTGGAGTGAAACGTCTGAAGAAACTCCATTCCGATGGACTTCTTGAATCACTTGAAAGATGCGAAGCATGTCTGATGGGTAAAATGACTAAGACTCCATTTTCTGGTATGATGGAGCGAGCTACGGACTTATTGGAAATCATACATACCGATGTGTGTGGTCCAATGAGTGTAGCATCGCGCGGTGGTTATCGTTATGTTCTTACCTTCACGGATGACTTGAGTAGATATGGGTATATCTATTTCATGAAACATAAGTCCGAAACTTTTGAGAAGTTTAAGGAGTTTCAAAGTGAGGTAGAGAATCAACGTAACAAGAAGATTAAATTTCTACGTTCTGATCGTGGAGGTGAATATCTAAGTTACGAGTTTGGCGAGCATTTGAAGAAATGCGGAATACTTTCACAATTGACACCGCCGGGAACACCACAGCGTAATGGTGTGTCCGAACGTCGTAATCGAACTATCTTAGATATGGTTCGTTCTATGATGTCACTTACAGATTTACCGCTATCATTTTGGGGTTATGCATTAGAAACAGCCGCATTCACTTTAAATAGGGCACCATCTAAATCCGTTGAAACGACACCGTATGAATTATGGTTTGGGAAGAAACCTAAATTGTCGTTCCTTAAAGTTTGGGGATGCGAAGCCTATGTAAAGAAGTTACAGCCGGACAAGCTTGAACCCAAAGCGGAAAAATGCGTCTTCATATGATACCCGAAGGAAACTATTGGGTATACCTTCTATCATAGATCCGAAGGCAAAATCTTTGTTGCCAAGAATGGATCCTTTCTAGAGAAGGAATTTCTCTCGAAAGAAGTGACTGGAAGAATAGTAGAACTCGACGAGGTTGTCGAACCTTCTCTCGAAATTGCGAGTAGCGCAGCACCGGAAGAAGTTCCTGTGGTGCCTGCACCAATAAGAGAGGAAGCTAATGATGGTGATCATGAAACTTCGGTTGAAGTTGCTACAGAGCATCGGAGATCAACGAGAACTCGTACCACTCCAGATTGGTATGATTCCGTTATGAATGTCATGTTGGTGGACAACACCGATGACCCCGAGACATATGAGGAAGCGATGATGAGCCCAGATTCCAATAAATGGCAAGAAGCCATGAAATCCGAGATTGGATCCATGTACGAAAACCAAGTATGGACTTTGGTGGACTTACCGGATGGCCGGAAGGCTGTCGAGAACAAATGGATTTTCAAGAAGAAAACAGATGCTGATGGTAATGTTACTGTCTTTAAAGCTCGACTTGTCGCAAAAGGGTTTCGACAAATTCAAGGAGTTGACTACGATGAGACTTTCTCACCAGTAGCGAAGCTAAAGTCAGTGAGGATTATGTTAGCAATCGCTGCATATTATGATTATGAGATATGGTAGATGGATGTCAAAACAACATTCCTCAATGGAGACATTGATGAAGAGTTGTATATGATGCAACCCAAAGGTTTTGTCGATCCTAAAGATGCTAACAAGGTATGCAAACTTCAACGGTCCATCTATGGATTGAAGCAAGCATCCCGAAGATGGAATCAACGTTTTGATAAGGTAATCAAAAGTTTTGGTTTTATACAAACTTATGGAGAAGCTTGTATTTACAAGAAAGTGAGTGGGAGCTCTGTAGCATTCTTAATACTATATGTGGATGACATATTGTTGATTGGGAATGATGTAGACCTTCTTAATAGTGTCAAGGAATATTTGAATAATAGTTTTTCAATGAAGGATCTTGGCGAAGCAGCTTACATATTAGGCATAAATATTTATAGAGATAGATCGAAACGCCAAATATCATTGTCACAGAGTACATATTTGGAGAAAGTTCTAAAGAGGTTTGGAATGGAAGAAAGCAAGAAAGGGTTCTTGCCCATGTTGCCCAATACGACCTTGAGTAAAACTCAAACTCCGACATCAGCAGAAGATAGAGAAAGGATGAGTAAGACTCCCTATGCCTCAGCCATAGGATCTCTAATGTATGCCATGCTATGTACTAGACCCGACATTGCATATGTTGTTAGTCTAACTAGCAGATATCAAAGTGATCCAGGAGTGGATCATTGGACAGCGGTAAAAAACATCCTTAAGTACTTGAGAAGAACTAAGGATATGGTTCTTTCTTATGGAGGTGATGAACAGCTCGTTGCTAATGGTTACACCGATGCTAGTTGGAACACCGATCCGGATGATTCTAAATCACAATCTGGATACGTATTTATTTTGAATGGTGCAGCAGTTAGCTGGAGGAGTGCAAAGCAAAGCGTTGTGGCGAGATCTTCAACTGAATCGGAATACATGGCTGCTTTAGAGGCTTCACAAGAAGCGATATGGATGAAAGAGTTCATTACAGAGCTGGGTGTGGTTCCTAGTGCGCTGGACCCAATGTCTATCTACTGTGATAACATGGGCGCCATAGCCAATGCGCAAGAACCAAGGTCACACAAGAAGCTGAAGCACATCAAGCTACGTTTTCACGCTATTCGAGAACATATCCAGGATGGGGATATAAAGATTTGCAAAGTACACACAGATCTGAATGTGGCGGATCCGTTGACTAAACCTCTCCCGAGGGAAAAACATGACCAACACCAAACTGCCATGGGTGTTCGGTATATTACCATGTAATCTAGATTAGATGACTCTAGTGCAAGTGGGAGACTGTTGGAGATATGCCCTAGAGGCAATAATAAATGTAGTTATTATTATATCTTTGTGTTTATGATAAATGTTTACATTCATGCTATAATAGTATTAACAAGGAAACATTGATACTTGTGTGATTTGTAAACTTAATTTGAAGTCCCTAGTATAGCCTTATACTTCACTAGCTTGTTGGTTGATAAATGATTATGATTTCCCTATCATGAACATTGAGATGTTATCAACAACAAGATCATATCGTTAGGAGAATGATATGGTGGACATACTCCTATAGATAAGCTAGCATAAAGATCAAGTCATTTCAATAGTTCAATTGCTATATGCTTTCTGATACATAGTAACCTAATTCCTTCGACCATGAGATCATGCATATCACCTTTACCGGATGGATGCTTTGATGACATCAAACACCACACCGTAACTTGGTGGTTATAAAGGTGACATTGAGTGTTCGGAAAGTATTGGTTGAGACACATGGATCAAGAGTGGGATTTGTCCATCCATATGACGGATAGATATACTCTGGGCCCTCTCGGTGGAATGTCATCCAATTAACTTGCAAGCATGTGACTGGATCACAAGGGATCACATATCACGGGAACGAGAAAAGAGTACTTATCAGTAACGAGGTTGAACTAGGTATGCAGAGATACCGACGATCATAACCTCGGATAAGTAACATATCGTGAGACAAAGGGAAATTGGTATCGTATGTAAGTGGTTCATTCGATCGCAAAGTAATCGTAGAAATATGTGGGAGCCATATGAATTTCCAGATTCCTCTATTGGTTATTGTTCGGAGAAGTGTCTCGATCATGTACGCATAATTCACGAACCGTAGGGAGCCACACTTAAGGATTCGACGTTGTTTGAGTAGTTATGGTATTATGAGAAAGAGACCGAATGTTGTTCGGAGTCTCGGATGGGATCCGGGATATCACGAGGTGATCCGGAATGGTCCGGAGAATAAGATTCATATAAGGAAAGTCCCGTTTCGGGGTTGCGGAATGATTCCGGTGTTTTCATCGGGAATGTTCTAGAAGGTTCCGGAATGTCCGGCACTCCGGGGGGGGGGGGGGTACATGAATGTACTAAGTGTTCTTGCTGTCCCAAATAAAGGATTAAATTGAATCCTAAAACAGAAAAGTCAAACGTCCAGTTTGAAAGTCAAACGGCTAAAACAAGAAACTGTGGGAAACAAGCAAGAGGAGTTGGAACCGACTTGAGGGAGGAGTCTCCTCCCCAAGCCGGCGCGCCACCCAAGGCCGACTTGGGGAGGGACTCCCCTCCCCTTGGCCGCACCCTCCACCCATAAAAGGAGGGGCAGGGCTCCCCTCCTAGTACACACAAGTTCCTATCTTCTACCTCCGGTTTAGAGCCGTTTTGGTTTAGAGCTTCTAATTGCTTTAGCCTTCGGTTTAGAGCCTTCTAATTGGTGTGTCTAATTACTAGACCACTAATAGCCTCTCTCATACTCCGCCATACTCGCTCCGGCTTAAGGCGAAGCCCTGCGGAATTTCCCCTCTACTTCCGGTACCACGCCGTTGTGCTGCCGGAATCGCGAGGAGAGTGCTACAACCTCCGCTGCCTGCTGGAACAAGGGAGAGGAAGGTCTTCTTCGAGTACCGAACGTTTGACCGACTGCGGGAGCGCTGCCGGAACACAGCGCCGGAAGGATCGTCTACACGATCTTGAGATCGGGAAGAGTACGACTACATCACCCACGAGAATCCACTCTCGTTAAACGCTTTGGAATCTTCGAGGGTAAGTTATTCCATCGACTCGTTGCTACAATCTAGTAGATAGATCTTGGCTTGTTTGTTTGTATGCGATAGAAAATTTTTGTTTTCCATGTTACGAACCCCTACAGTATTGCCCAATAAAATCTCATAGGATCATGAATGTCTAGTATTGCATTGTTATGCCTTGCTATGTCCAGTCAATTGCCCTGCTGTAATTTGTTTACCCACCATGCCATGTTGTTTATATGAAGGAGAACACCTCTAGTGAACTATGGACCCCGGTCCAATCTTTACCATTAATACATCTTCCACTGTTACTGTTTACTTTCTGCAAACCACCATTACCTTCCACACCATACAGTTAATCCTTTGTTTTCAGCAAACCGGTGAGATTGACAACCTCACTGTTCGTTGGGGCAAAATCTTGAGTTTGTGTTGTGCAGGTTTCCAAGTTGCTAGCAACACCTTTGGGCCATTTCCTTCCTTCTACTGGTTAGATAACCTTGGTTTCTTTCTGAGGGAAGACTTGCTGATGTGCTCATCATACCTTGCTCCTAGGGTCTCCCAACGAATCTCTACAGTGATCTGAGCGCATCAACCTGTTTTCTGCGTCGTTGCCGGGGAGGCTAAGGACGTCTTCACAAGGGGAGTCCTTCACAACCTTTCTCTTTACTTTGTTTTTATTTTCTTAGTTTCTTTTGCTTGGTTTTTTTGCCTCTTTTTATCAAAAACTTCAAAAAGAATAGTTTAGTTTGGTGTGCTTTCTCTTATCAAAAACACAAAAAAATAGTTCCTACTCTAGTTGTTGGTCTGTTATTGCCTTGCTTTGTCATGCTTTATATCAATGGATGGTTTCTTTGAAACTAGTTCTTATTGGCAAGGTCGGTTCACGGAAGAATTAAAGTATTATTATAAGGAACACCGTTTGTCACAAAAAGGAAAACACTTATGGGAACAAATTGATAAATTGAATACTATTGCTAGAGAGGTGTGCTCTACTTATAATGTTACTTATTGCTTTGATAAATCTTGTTGTTGCAGGAGGTATAAACACCTACCTTTTCAATGTGATTATAATGATAATGTTACCATATCTTCTTATGTTAAAGAAAATTATGACTTTTATGATGTGGAGCAAATTACAGAATTTATTGCTTTCAAGGGTGCTTTTGAACTTGCTAGTTTGATTGAAAATATTGATGATTCACCTTATGAATATGAGGTTTATGATATACTTAAATTTTTCTTTGATAATTACAAGGAAGAAAATGGCTATATTCTTGAATATTTTAATAGATGCTTTCCACAAACGGAAGAGACTAATGCCTTGCAGGAGCCTATGGAAGAAGAAATTGCTGAAACTGGAATCTCATTAGATGAAAAAGAGGATGAGAGTGATGAACAAAAGGAGGAAGAATGGATCTAACCATGCCTACCTTATAATGAGAGTAACTCTTTATCCCTTACATTATTTGATTATCCCCCTTGCTTACCAAAGGAGGATGAATGTTATGTTCTTATGGATTCTATTGAAATATCTACTATGGGTAAAACTTGTGATAATAATTATGCTCATGTTATCTATGATAATCCTTTATTTGTGCCAAACTTAGAAATGCATGATACTAAAGAGTTTTGCTTAGAAAATGTTTATGATAAAGCTCTAGACGATGGTCCTATATTGAATGATCAGTCACCTTGTTATAAAACTATTAAAAGTGGGTTTGAAGGTTTTAATCCCACTATTTTTGAGCCTGATAAAAATTATGTGTTTATAGATCATGAAAAGCATAGTTTATGTAATATTTATATTGTTGATTTTATTCATGAGGCTACTGAAAATTATTATGAGAGTGGAAAATATGGTTGTAGAAGTTTTCATGGTACTAAAATACCTCTCTATGTGCTGAAAGTTTTGAAGTTGCTCTTGTTTTATCTACCCATTCTTGTTACTATGTGCTTCTTTGATTTATTCTCTTACAAGATTCCTATGCATAGGAAGTGGGTTAGACTTAAATGTGGTTTGAATTTGCTTCTTGATGCTCTCTTTTACTTCAATTCATATTTCTTATGTGAACATCTTTTCAAACTATTAGTGCCTAACTTAAAGGCATTAAAGAAAAGTACTTATTGGGAGATAACCCAAAAGTTTTCTTGAGTCTTGGAAGTTATTACCTCAGTAATGACCTCTCCTTATCCTTTTTATTTGATTTTTGTTCCAACAATAACCTCTAATGAGAGGGAAGTGAGATTTAGGGAGTTGCTGTCCCGAAACAGATTTTTGCGCTCCACCGTAAATATTCGTGTAAAATATATGTAAGTCGGATTGAGATTATATTTTCTGAATAAATCCCCCAGTATGTTATATAACTTTCATTAGTTCAACACTTGTTAATTTGATCAACAGAAGGTCTTTAAAAAAATTGGTTTCTACCTGGTGGTCTGTTTTGACAATTTCTGCCATTATTTGCATTTACTTCTTATTGATTCCTTTTTGGGTTCTTTTTGGGAAATTGAGATTTTTGAGGGAATTGCTACAGTAGCTTGTGTTTTTAGTGAAAGTTTTTCTGTTCTAAATCTAAACCCGAAGGTCTATTATCTTTTGAATACACTAATGTTGCTAATGAAGATTGTGTGAAGTTTTGTATGAAGGAAAAATTTCAGGTGTAAGGAAAGAATGATGTAATGAGATGAAGAATGGACAAAAGCTCAAGCTTGGGGATGCCACCCCATGTCACCCCAAGAAATATTTAAGAGGTACAAGCGTCAAAGCTTGGGGATGCCCAAGGCATCCCCTTCTTCATCAATAAAAATCTCGGCGAAGTGATTAAGGATAAAGTGAACAAATGGAGTATATGCTTGACAAAGTATAGGTTGGCAATCTCATGTCCCTTGAATACGAGGGTCACTCCTCGTGCTACTCAACTTTAGTCACATGTAAGTTCTTATCATAGTAAGTACATGTGTATCATAGAGAACCGCCAACGGGGTACCCCTTGCACATGATACAGGAGTTGTCCCATAATCAAAATGACAAGGCAAACAGACAATGAGCATCTCAGCAATCTTCTTATTTACCATGGGAAAATGGTGATTTTCTCTCACTTTCCTCTTTTCAATACGTATCTCTTTTTTTATAAGAAGAAAGCTTCATAGATTGCTCACTATGGTGATGCTGCAAGTTTCCACCATGATTAGGCATGGCTTAGGCTAGCGGCCCAGGCGTTTCTCTAACACACATACATAACTCCATGGACTTACAAGCTCCCCTTTTATTTCACACCGACAACATCCATAAACAAAAGAACATGATATCAACTGTGTACAAAGTACATGTGCAATGTTGAAAGCGTTCCCCGTGACAGCATGGTTCTGCTAATTCCAACGTATAAGTGCAAACATATACAACATAGATGACACAATGGTTCAAGTTTATTAAGGGCAAGAAAAATAAAGTGTGCCATCAAGTTTGTGAGAGCTTTAATCACTATTTTTCACATAACAAGTTTAATTTGGAAGATAGATAAAAACATGAATATACTTGGAATGGTGTAACACACCATGCATAGGAATTTATAGTGGACTCTTTGGAATAACTTGGTTTTTTGGGAGTTGGATGCACGAGTAGAGATCATACTCAGTACAATTGGAGGCTAGCAAAAGACTGGGAGGGCCAACTAAGAGAGCAATAATGGCCATAATCGTGCAAAGCGACAAAACATTCTTGGTCATAATCATGCAAAGCGAGCAATAACTTGGTTTATTGATGAAGAAGGGGATGCCTTGGGCATCCCCAAGCTTTGACGCTTGTACCTCTTGAATTTTTCGTCGGGTGACACGGGTGGCATCCCCAAGCTTTAAATTTTGTCCATTGTTCATCTCATCACATCATTCTTCCCCTACACTTGAAAATTTCCTTCATACAAAACTTCACACAATTCTTCCTTAGAAACATTAGTGTATTCAAGATAATAATCCTTTGGGTTTAGTTTCAACTCAAGTAAAACTTCCATTAAAACACAAGCTACTGTAGTAATTCCTTTTAAAAGCTCAAGTGATCAAAGAGAACTCAAAATAAACTGATTAAGAGGCAAATGCAAATAATGGCAGAAATCTGTCAAAACAGACCAACAGGTAAAGACCAATTTTTTTAGAAGACCTTATGTTGCTCAAATCGAAAAGTGCAAACCTAACGAAATTTATATAATAACCTGGGTCATAAGCACAAAAAATGACAGCTCAATCTGATGTACTGGGATTTTTCACGCTTTTTTTTAGAGTGAAGCACAAAAATCTGTTCGAGGACAGCAACTTCCCCAAATCTTACTTCTCTCTCATTAGAGGTTATTCTTGGCGTAAAAACCACACAAAAAGGATAAGGAGAGGTTATTACAGAGACAATAACTTCCAAGACTCAACAAAAGAAAAACTTACTGAAAGCAAAAATATAATGGGTTGTTTCCCAAAAGCTCTTTCTTTATACCATTAAGATAGGCATGATAATATCGATGATTCTCACATAAGAAATATGAATTAAAGTAAAAGAGAGCATCAAGAAGAAAATTCAGAACACATTTAAGTCCAACCCACTTCCTATGCATAGGAATCTTGTACGCAAATAAATTCACAAAGAACAAAGTGACAAGCATAGGAAGATAAAACAAGAGTAACTTCAAAATTTTCAACATAAAAAGGGGAAACTTAATATTATTGAGATGCATAACTTTCAACATAAAGAGGGGAAACTTAATATTGTTGAAATACTTAAAACCATGTTTCTCTCTCTCATAATAACTTTCATTAGCATCATGAATAAAATTAACAATATAACTATCACTTAAAACATTCTTATCATGACCTACATGCATAAAATAATTATTACTCTCCACATAAGCATAGTCATTCTTATTAATTGTAGTGGGAGAAAATTCAACAAAATATCTACCACTATTATTCTCATCACCATAATCACCAAATATAGGAGGCATATTGTAATCATGATTAATTTTCTCCTCAATAGTAGGTGGACTAAAAATATCATTGTAATTATCATAAGCAATAGAATAGCTATCTTTCAGAGTGTGTTCATTTGTAAACATATATTTATTGGAAAGAACATGGACAGTACTAATAGTACAACAATTATTAATATCATCATTTTCAGAATTGGTACCAAAGAGATTATCAATATCAAAAGTAGTGTGATTTTCGGTAAAAGGCATAAGAACATCATCTAGTTCAGACTCCTCAACAAAAACTATAATAGGAGTAACATGCTTAGGGGGAAATACCGTTTCCTCTCTCCTTTTACTCTTTTTCTTCTTCTTCTTCCCCTCTTTAGGAGGGAGAGGCTTGAAAGGAAGCTTCTCCACATACCCTGGTTTATTGTTAGAGACAATAGAAGAAACTTTGGAGGATTCCTCCTTTTTATTAATAAGAATACAACACATATTAGTCCTGTCATATTTTGGTAAAACATCATCTTTTATAATATTTTGTATGTAAGTATTTGCGTGGCAATTATCAACACAGTAAAATGACAACCATGCAGAACGCTATTCATATCAAAAGCACTCATATCTACCAAAGAAGTTTTTCTTGATAACTCCTCACACCCCAAAAAAAATGTAAGTTCATCATGTTGATTAAAAGTGATCATGTTATCACAGTACAAACTTGCAGTATTCATTGGATTAGAAAGGTCATTATTATGGCCTGAGCATTGAAAATTGAAGTGACCCAATTTAAAGCAAAGTTCCCAAATAAATGGATAGAGGGCACAAACGTTTTTACCAAGATCATTTAGAGCCTTATACCACGTTCTAGTTTTTTCATTCCTGTGGGTGATACAATATTCTTCTTTAATTTGATTCTTGTCACAAGGTCTATGTACTCCACAAAAATTAATATGCTTATAAGAAATAGTACTTTCAGAGGTTTGAGCATGTTTATTGCTATCATTAATAACAATTTCATTTTTCATGCATGTGTCTTTAAAAGGTTCATGATACATGTCCCATTTTTATTTAGGAGCATTAATATGAGAAGCAAAGGCTCTACAACAATCAACACGAATTTGAGGATCAAGACCATATTTAGCACTGAGCTCTTGAAAATCAGTAGTTTCAGCGAAAGACTTAATGCAATCATACTCATAGTTTATACCTGGTTCTTTACCTTTGTCGTTATCACAATCTTTGGTATTGCTTTGAATTGTTTCAAGAAGATCCCACTTAGCTTTGACCTCCTTACTTGTGAAGGATCCGTCTAACGGGTATGTAGATAGTCCTTGTAATGTCCTAAAAGCCTTGCATAAAAATTATTAATAATAATATTACTGGGGAGCTCATGAATGGGACATTTGAGCATTAGTGACTTCAATATCCCCCATGCTTGGGAATACTTTTTCCATCATGAGGATGAAAATTATAAATATAATTCCTATCTTTATGAATTTCATGAGGAGGATAAAATTTAGAGTAAAAGAGAGATTCAAGTTCCTTCCATTCCAAATGATGAGGATCATCTAGTAGCTTATACCACTCCCTTGCTTTGTCCTTAAGTGATAAAGAGAATAGCTTCCTCTTAACTTGGTCCATTGAAATAGCTCCACACTTGAACAACTCGCATAATTCATGTATAAAGAGTAAATGATCACCAGGATAGACAATTCCATCTCCAAAATAGCTGTTATTTATAACATGCTCAACAATTTCCATATGTATTTTAAAAGGGACACTTTCAGTTTGTGGATTTAAATTATCACACGCATCATTAGAATTACCACATATGGGAGATAAAGTATCATCAGAGCAAATTTTCTTCTCTAAAGCTGGGGAACTAAGAAAATCATTTTTATTAAAACTAGCTTCCCCAAGCTTAGATGTTTCCATAGCATTAGTAATAAAGGTGTTCACAAGATTCATACTAATAGCATTGCTATTAGCATGCAAAGAAAGCTTAGACGTTTCCATAGCTATTTTATTTTCAAAACATTCAAGTTTTATAGCTTAGGAAAAATACTAAATAGCTCTCTACTTTTTGTTGTTGTTTTCCATTAAGCCTTACTAGTGAAAATAAAACAAGAAACAAAAAGATATAATTGTAGGGTCTAAAGGAAATAACTTTGAGCACTCACACACCAGCAACAGTACTAGAATATAGCTTAGTAGCTAGAGGATGTGAGTACCTTTTACCTTACCTTCCCGGCAACGGCGCCAGAAAAGATCTTGATGTCTACGCACGCTTCTATTCTTGTAGACAGTGTTGGGCCTCCAAGTGCATAGGTTTGTAGAACAGCAACAAGTTTCCCTTAAGTAGCATTGCCACTACCCTGGTCTCCCAGATCCACTGCCTACTTTATCTATCTTTGAGGGTCTTCCCAAATCATGGGGCGGCGTACAAAAAGCTCACGTCCTTCTTTATCTCTAAAAATGGCATGTCCTAACCAGCCAACAACTATTCCATCCCCATTGTCCATTGAGCCCGCTCTGAATAATCCCTCTTTTACCGGATTATTACCAATATAATCATAAAAGGCTATTTTTACGGGAATTTTAGACCAAGATTATGGATCACCCAAGGTTGATCGAACTCAGGGAGGAAGAGGTCAAAGGTATCCCTCTCAAGCAACCATGCAATCAAGATACAAGAAGTATCTTGTGTCCCCAACACACCCAATACACTTTTCAGGTGTATAGGTGCACTAGTTCGGTGAAGAGATAGTGAAATACAAGTAATATGTATGATTATAAGTGGTAACTAAAATCTGAAATAAAGATGGCAGAAAGCAAACATGTAACAGGACTGATTGTAAATGGTGTTTCAATGCTTAGAAAAAAGTCCTAGGGATTATACTTTCACTAGTGGATACTCTCATATAAATATCTTCTCTTCATTATGCTACTCTGAACTACTCTCCGGTTGGACGATGTAGGGATATAACAGCACACCTCAAAAGTTTGCATTCCCCATCTAGATAACCCCATTGTCACCTCGAGCGCTAGATGGTTCCAACAAACACCACAAACTCATAGAGACATCTAACTCAAATTATAACTCATGATAAGTATTTCTGTAATCTTTAGCCTAAGTGCCACACGGTTTCCACACTATCAACTTCACACAAGTGGCGATAAGAAGAGATTAATCGAAGCACTTGAGTAGCAGAGTAGATCTACTTGATTACAAAGCTCATGATCACAATAAGATCATGCATAGAGAGAGATGAACACATAGCTACCGGTAGAGCCCTTAGCCTCAAGGGAGAACTACTCCCTCCTCATCATGGGAGTTAGCAACGGCGATGGAGATGGCGGTGGAGTCGATGGAGATGACTCCGGGGGGAATTCCCCGTCCCGGCAGGGTGTCGGAACAGAGACTTCTATCCCCCGAATCTCCTCTTTGGTGGCGGCGGCGCTGCAGAACTTTTTGTGGATTGAGGCTAGATGATCTAGGGTTTTTGCGTCGAGGGCTTTATAGAGGCAGAAGGGCAAGGTCGATGGGCTCCCGAGTGGCCCACACCACCTGGTGGCGCCACCCCCTGGCCGTGCCACCACATGGTCTGTCTAACTCGTGGCCCCACTTCGTCTCCCCTTCGGACCCCGTGTTCCTTCTGGTAAAATATTGACTTTGGCTTTTGTCCGTCCAATTCCGAGAATATTTCTTTACTAGCTTTTCTGAAACCAAAAACAGCAGAAAATAGGCAACTGGCACTGCGGCATCTTGTCAATAGGTTAGTTCCAGAAAATGTATAAAAATACCTCAAAGTGTAGACAAAACATAAGAAATTTGATACACAACAAGCATGGAGCATCATAAATTACAGATACGTTTATGAGTATCAAACAACACAGTAAATCAATAAAGGTAGTAAGGTCTGACCATGGAGGGGAGTACTATGGTCGACACACCCCATATGGCCAAGTCCCTGGACCTTTTTCAAGGTTCCTACAAGAGACTGGCATAGTGGCCCAGTATTTGAGTCAAGCGAGCCTCAACAAAATTGAGTAGCTGAAAGGCGCATGCAACCGTGATATGTCCAAAACGTATCTAATTTCCTGAACCCTTTTGCTATTGTTTCTCCTCTAAACTTGTGTGATTTGGATACAACTAACACGGACTGACGATGTTTTTAGCAGAATTGCTTTGGTGTCTAGTTTTTGTGCAAAATATCAACTTTCAGGAAAAATCCCGGAAAATATGCCAAAACTCCTATTTTACCAGAAGATTCACGAAGCTAGAAGATGAGACGGAGGAGGGCCACGAGGGGCCCACACCCCCTGGTCGCACGGGCCAGCCCAGGCTGCGCCTGGGAGGGGTGTGGCCACCTCGGGCACCCCCTCGGCCTCCCTCTTTGCCCACATAAAGCCTTCTGACCTAAAAACGATGGGGAGGTTCTACGTTTTTCCAAATAGAGTTCCGTGGCGCTGCCACCACCAGAAACCATGATTCGGAACCAGAAACTCCATTCTGGCACCCTGCTGGGACGGGGAATTGGAGGAGATCATCTCCATCATCAGCACCAACGCCTCTCCATCAACCATCCATGTTTCCCCCATCCATGAGTGAGTAATCCCCCGCTATAGGCTATGGGGATGATAGGGATTGGATGAGATCTATCATGTAACCAAATAAGATTGTTAGAGCATGGTGCCTAGTATCTTTATTCGTGCTATTTGACTTTGTTGCAACTTGATATGCTTAATGATTGTCACTAGGGCCCGAGTGCCATGATCTTAGAACTGAACTTTTTATTGATTCATGATGATAGTATTGTTTGTGATCTTATCTGCAAGTTTGTGTACACATATCATTGTCCGGAACCAAAGGCCCCGAAGTGACAAAAATTGGGACAGCCGGAGGGGATAACTATGATATGAGGATCACATGTCTTCACGGAGTGTTAATGGTTTGCTCCAATACTCTATTAAAAGGAGTACCTTAATTGCCAGTAGATTCCCTTGAGGTCCCGCTGCAACGGGCTGGCAGGACAAAAGATGTTGTGAAAGTTCTCATTGCGAGCACGTATGACTATATATGGAACACATGCCTATGATTGTTTAGTACTTGGATGCTTTATCTTATTTATTTGCAAATGCCCTAGATCTTGAAGTTACATGAATAGTCTCGTCCATGCAACGCCCGTCCATCCATCCCTATGCCTACCGCACTCATATCCTACTGTTTGCTATTATTTCTACTACTGCCTTTGTTTTACTGCTGCTATTACTTTGCTATTGCTACTCATAAACTACTGTGGGCAAGACTATTTCCAGGTGCAGCTGAATTGACAACTCAGTTGTTAAGGCTTATAATTATTCTTTGGCTCCCCTTGTGTCGAATCAATAAATTGAGTTATACTACCCTCGAAGACTATTGTGACCCCCTATACTTGTGGGTCATCAAGACTATTTTCTGGCGGTGTTGCCGGGGAGCATAGCTTTATTTGTAAGTTCACTTGGATCTATTATTGTTCACTGCTATCCTTTTCATCAAGGGGAAGTATCTTGATGGAAAGTTTCCTATTTTACCATCCACTACAAGAAGAGGTATAGTTCTAAACACCTCTGCTGCTCTTGATTCACCGTATGTTATAAGTAAGCTTGTTACGCCACCACCACATACACATGCTACACAAACTGCTAATACTGCTAAATCTAAAATTGCTTCTGATACTCATGATGTTACTTCTACTGTGCTTGATGAGAATGGTTCATTAAGTCCTTTCCTAGATGCTACAATTGCTAGAACTATATTGGGAAACACTGAAACTCCTAGTGATGACACTATTACTCATGTTAGCTCACTTGAGTCTAGAGAAAGCTATGATATTAATGATAGTTACATTGAAATGACTGATGAATTTATTGAAGAATATCGAAACACATGTGGTGCTAGTGCTATTAGGAGTCTCCTTGAGAAACGTACTATTATACATAACCTATCTCTTGATGCTAAGTTTTCCACTTCTCCCATAAACATTAAAGATAAAGATTATGATTTCCCTCTTGATTTATCCTATATAAACATTGTTGAGAAAGAACCTTTTTGTGGGACTAAGAATGAAAGGGTCGTGGCACAGATGACTGAGCTTTCTACTATGAGTGCCTTATTTTCTGATGATGTTAAGAAACGTACCTACTTTGTTGCTAAGATTTTCCCTTTTTCACTAAAAGGAGAAGCTAAAGCTTGGTTTAATAGTTTACCTCCTGGATCCATTGATATCCCTGATTGCTTGAATGCTACTTTCTTTCAGAAATATTTCCCTCCTAGTGCTAGACATGCTGTTTTGCAAAAACTTTTTGATTTTAAACAGGTAGAAGAGGATAAATTTCCTGAGTCATGGACAAGGTTCTGTGCCGTGATCCATGAACCTCCTGGATGTCCATTACCTAAAAACGATCTTCTTGATATATATTATAATGGACTAACTGATGAATCTAGTACATACTTGTATAGTTTTGCTGATTGTGTTTTCAGGAAAAGAACTCCTGCAGAAGCTGAAGAATTAATGGCTAAAATAAGCAAGAATTATGATGATTGGACTAAAACTGAGCCAATTACACCTGAACCAACTATACCTGAACCAAATCTGTCTGAACCAACTCCAACACCAACACCCAAGAAGAGGGGATTGATTGAATTAAATGATGAAGTGATTAAAGAAGCTAAGAAATGTCTCAAGGAGAAAGGTATTAGATCTGAAGATGTGAAGAATTTACCTCCTATAGAAGAATTATGTAAGCCAATATCCCACTCTTCCACAATTGAGGTACACTATCTCCAACACTTTGATGAAGGTGATATTCTTTATGGTAAACCTCCTGATCAATACTTAGAAGAACTTGATAATTTTATTGTTAAGCAAGGTAATTTTAATAAACAAGTTCAGAATCATTTATTGGAAAACTCTAGAGCTATTAATGAGTTGAAATATATTGTGGAAAGAACTGCTAATGATGTTAAAATGCTTGTTAAACATTTCCAAATGGTTCAAACCCAAATTGATCAACTTGCTAAGGTACAAAAAGATATGCGAGTTAATGCTTCTGGAGATAAACATGCTTACGGAATTAGAACTAGGAGTGGTGCTGCCACTCAGGATCCCTTATATCATGATGGGCATCCTAAAAGAACTGAGCAAGATTCTCAACAAGCTGAAAATAGTGGTAGCCCTTCTAAGAGAAAGAAAAAGAAACATAAAACAGTTGAGGAACCTTCTGAACCTGCTGTAGGTCCTAATAGTATATCTGTCTCTAATGCTAAAACTGAAAGTGGTAATGATAACAATGATGCTCCTGATAAGGAAGAAATTGAAGAAGAACCTGAGAAGCACACTAAGAACACTAAGTACACTAAAGAAGATTTTATTGCTAATAAACATGGTAGTGAAAGAGAACCTTGGGTGCACAAACCAATGTCTTTTCCTAATAAGAAAAACAAGTCAAAGGAGGAAGAACACTATAACAAGTTTTGTGAGTGGATGAAACCTTTATTTTTGCAAATTCCTTTGACTGATGCAATTAAGTTGCCTCCTTATTCAAAGTATATGAAGGATATTGTCTCTAATAAAAGGAAGATTCCGAATGAGGAAATTTCTACTGTGCTTGCTAATTATTCCTTCAATGGTAAGGTTTCAAAGAAACTTGGTGATCCAGGTATTCCAAATATTCCTTGATTTATTAAAAATAACTATGTTAGAACTGCTTTGTGTGATTTGGGAGCTGTAGTTAGCGTTATGCCTTTTTCTCTCTACAAGAGACTCCAGCTAGAAAAGTTGATACCAACTGATATATCTTTGCAAATGGCTGATAAGTCTACTACTATCCCTATTGGTATATGTGAGGATGTTCCTGTTCAAGTGGCTCATAATTGCTTGGGTTTAACTGATTTTGTTGTACTTGATATGCCTCAAGATGATAATATGTCTATTATTCTTGGGAGACCTTTTATTAATACTGGAGGTGTTGTCATCAATTGTAATCAAGGAAAAGTAACTTTTAATATTAATGACAAAGATCATATTGTCTATTTCCCAAAGAAGATTGATAAGAGCTATGGCCTAAACTCAATTGAAAATATTGAGAGCATCAAAGTTGGAGAAATATATTGTCCCATTCCACAAGAAAGTTTTGAAACTATTATGATTGGGACTATTTCTATCAAGATTGAGAAAAGAAGATGTGTGCATACCAATTCAATCAACATGAATTGATGGTACCTGAGCTAATGAAAGTCCATCGTGAGGAGGGAGTTTTCTCTTCCATATATCCATGCCCTGAATTTATGAGAGCTGCGGGGATCTTTCAGGATTTCCAAACTATGATTTTTAATGTTGGGTTGGAACATTTTGTTAGAGAAGAACCTTACCAATATGTGAAACTAACTATTTCTGTGGTGCAGGATTTCGATTTAGTTGGTCCTTGCCTAACTCCATGGTCCACTACAAAATTTACAATATAGCTGTCAACCTTACTTTTGATGATTTTTGTGCAGCTATCAGAGTGCCACAGTGGGGTTCATGTGAGAAGATTAGAGAGAGGCCTACGCCACTCATGGACTTATATGCAGAAATTTGTCAGGGTTGCAACTTCTCAAAGGAGAGTGGTAAAATTCGGAATATTCATCTCCCTTCTATTCATTATTTTGCCTATTTCATTGCCAAGTGTGTTCTTCCTAGGAAGACTGCTATAAAATTATCTTCATTTGATCTAGATTTTATCTCAGCTACTTTGAATAGGGATAGAACTTATAATTTGGGTGTTTTGATAGCTTTCCGTCTTGTTGCTAACCATGAGAAAGGTGGAATTTGTGGGGGCCTCATTGCCTCTCGTTTGCTAGCTTTGCATGGTTTAGAGCCTCATCATTCATATTTTCAGTTCCCCATAGAGAGACTTGATCTCATTTCCATGGTACAACATAAATTTGTTTCTTCTTGGGCTTGTTCGAGCGAGTTACCTTATGAAATAACCTTTGTCAAGAGTGGTTGGAGAGGGGGTAAGTCTGAGAAAGTAGTCCCTTTGCCCACACCTGCTTTGTTTAACTTTGATAACATGCAAGGATGGTCACTCACGGAGGAAGAACTTGACACATACATGGCGGAGCTCTCCCAGCAAGAGGAGAATGTTGGAGCGGATGCCGAAGATAATTCGGTTCAGCCCTCCAACATGGGGGAGTATCATACCAGCAGCCCCCTTATGATTGGGGCACTTCTTCTTCTTCATCACGAGGGCCTAATTATGATCATTCCTACGATGATCCACCGGCTTGGGGCTACTATCCGCGTTTCTATTGATCTCCACTTAGGCCAAAAGCCTAAGCTTGGGGGGAGGTATACCGACATCACGCTCATCTACATATCATGTTTTGTCGGTACTTTGTATATCCTTGTTTCGCTTTCTTTTTAGTTTTTGTTTCCGCTTTCCAAAACACAAAAGGACCAAAAATATTTTTGTTGTTTCTCTTGGCTTGTTTCTTTGCTCTTTAGCTTTGGTTTTCTTTAAGAAAAATCCAAAAAGATTTTTCTTTGTTTGTTTTTTATTTGAGTGCTTGCTTTAAAATTCGAAAACCCAAAAATATTTTTTGTTCTTCTTGGGTTTTGTGAAGTTCGTTGCAGGGTTCAGTGGTCCTCAATGGAGTTTGGTTTCATGTTATTATTCAAACCACACAAGTGAAAGGCAATAATGATGATTTATGACAACTCGAGGTGTGGTAAGAGGCTGGTAATGAACTCTATTTGTCTTCATTTTTGTACATGTCTCGCATGGCAGGTGGCATGGCTTAGGGCCCATCTGTCATTGTCTCGGAGTAGCAATCAGGCCGATAACAAATGCATTTATTAACTTGAGAGCTGATGTGGCCGCTGGCCCCCTAGTCAGTGACTTTGGGTAGAGTTAGCCTCGGTATAAAAAGTTATTTTCTGTTTAAGAAATAAATAAAATGTTATAAACTCAAATATCAATATTCCAGAATGAAATAAATGATTAAATCTTGTTTAATTAATAACTTTTGTTTTTTAATTCAGAAAAATATGTATAATATATGAAAATTTGTAGAAAAATAAAATCTATAACTTAAAACTATCATCAAACATTATTATGTTAACAATTTAAATAATTATTGTTTAATAAAGATTATTAAAAGTACTAAAACTTTGATAATTCATATATTAATAATGATAAATGATAAAAATATAAATAAAATACCAAAAATCTTAGAAAAATAAAAACAATACTTTAAAACTATAATCATGCATTATTACTTTGCTTAAATAAGTATTTATTACTTATTAAGTATTTATAAAGTAATAAATCTTATAAAAATCATATCTTATTATTTATGAATCACAAAAATAAAAGTAATATATCAAATTGATCACAAAAATAATGTCTACTTGTTAAAAATATAATATTCCACTTTTAAAGTAAATAAAAACTTAATACTCTAGTAATTTAAATTTAAACCTATTTTCTGAATTGTTAATTCAAATAAGGATAAATAAAATTTTGTTAATATTTCTAAAATTATCCAATTGAGTCTAAAAAATGGTATTAGTCCTAAATATTGATAATATTAAGTCAAAATGGTTCAACGCATTTTAAATACAATTCCATTTGATTTATCATTCAACATTAAGTGTATATTATTATTCAAATGGAGTTATCAAGTATTAAATTCTCTAGATATTATTTTTACTTGATAAAATCTAGTACCAATGTTTCAACCACAAGTTATAAACATACCAAAACACTATACTGAGTCTATAAGTAGTTAAATAATATTATTCCTTTGTTTATAAACTACAACCACTCATCTATAAAAAAGGTAAATGATACTATTCCATTATAAAATCAAGAAACCACTACACCAAGTAAAAACAAAACCATTCTTAAGTAGTCTTAAGGAAACATTACCATGTATACAAGGTACAAATATCATAAGCACTACACTTTCAAATCATCTATGTTTTTAAAGTTAACTTTAGTCTCAAAGCTTATAAACATTATGTCTAATAAACTACATATGTTTTTATAGTTAACTTTGGTCTATTCCAATTAAGACATAAGGAATCTCAAGTCCAAACTAATCAATCACACACCAAAAGATATTGAACACATCCTATTAACAATAAAGATTGTTTAAACCTTAGAAAAGAAATCTTTTCTTCAAATGTTATTCTTTTTGCCACTTTAAACAACAACTCTTATATAAGCAATCTTGAGTAACATTCCACATTTATGTGTGCATCATTGTTTTATAGTATTGGAATTACATGTTGTTTCACACACACACACTCACAAGCCTTATTAAGAAGCAGAAGTATGAAACTTATCTAAAAGGGATAACACATTCTAAAATAACCATTTTCGATATCTAAACCCTAGAACAACATTATTTCCGGGATTCGCATTTATAAAGTGCATCACATTACTTATACATAAGAGCATATTGCTTCTTTAAACATTAGTACTTACCGGACCAATGATGTTGATTTCAGATTTTGGATCTTATACTAACTCGAAGACCGTGAGTGCATGATCTTGCAATCACAAAAGGCAAGTTCACACTTGCTCATGTCCTTTGATTATTTTCTGTAAAGTATTTTGCAAATCCAATGTCGTCATCACCTGCATTTGAAAAAGGTCAGAAAACACTATTTTCATAATAATATGATTATAGGTTATTTACCATGAGGTAATAACCTTCTATGAAAGTTCCGGTGGTAAAGGAACATAGCATCTAGGACTTAACAACCAATGTCGCCAGTGATTCTAGCGTCGTATATTACGCGTTAACCATGAGATTTGGAATGGGATAGAGAAGTCAGCTGTATCCTTTTCCCCTTGTATGGAGGCAAGACGACCTTAACGTGACGTTGCGATTCCTTGTGAGGATCAAACATATGGGTGGGCACCCTTACGCCCCACACTTTTGGTGTCTAGATTATCCATGAATGGTGTTTAGGGATATAGTCCATGTAAATGGTACTATTCCGGGCATCACCAGGTCATAGAGTCTTCGGGAACTCATCAGTGTTTTAGCCTGCCCGAAAGGGGGCTTAACGAAGGTGAGCCATCCCGAAGGATCGTGCAGACATATGAGGTCGCGGAGAGGGCAGTGATTGGCTTGGACCAACTACTGGGCCCCACAACATGGAATTGTGGACGGGTAAGCTGCCCGGTTGTGCAACAAGGAGTTGATCTCTCATGGGAAAAGTAACGCACCTCTGCAGAGTGTAAGAACTGTAACTTGTTACTCCCTGTTCCGGGAAGGAGCTACGAACGCGGTGGGAAAGGAACTCCATGAAAGTTCTGGTAAACCCGTGAAGGCTGACGGACATAGCTTTTTAGAATAAAAGCAACCATTGAAGAAATGTTTATAAAAACTTGCATTGCCTACGACCTACGGTCTGTGGCTGTAGTTATAGTGCATCAAACACTCCTTTTCTAGTGAACTTGCTGAGTACGCTCGTACTCAAAGTATCTTCTTAACCCTTGCTAGATTCCGAAGTCATTAAGACTACGTCTACACCAAGTTATGCTCCTGAATCATCATCCAAAGCTAAAGCTCTTCAGTTAAGATACTATTTATGTACTGCATTGCAATAGCAGTAATGTCCACCCTTTAGTTAAGATACTATTCTTAGTAGCATATTAGTTTTTGAGTTGTTTATTTTTTGATCCTTTTGTGTAAGAAGTTTCTTTCTCTCTCTTTAACCTAGAGAGTTCTCTGGATCTTGTGTATAGAGTGAGTTGTAACCTTTAGCCATGTATTGGACCCGCTGTGTTTCTGTTGTACCACTCTGAGGGATGTAATACTAGTGAACGGTGTTTCCTTGGTGTTATGTCAACGACTATAGTATACTACATCATGTAGTGGTATGCTGGGTCACCGCAACAGCCACCACAAGAAACCGTGATACGAAACCAGAAACTACATTTTGGCACCCTGCCGGGACAAGGAATTGGAGAAGATCATCGCCGCCATTATCACCGACGCCTCTCCATCAACCATCCATGTTTCTCCCATCCATGAGTGAGTAATCCCCCGTTGTAGGCTATGGGGATGATAGGGATTGGATGAGACGGAGGAGGGCCACGAGGATTCACGAAGCTAGAAGATGAGACGGAGGAGGGCCACGAGGGTCCCACACCCCCTGGTCGCACGGGCCAGCCCAGGCCGCGCCTGGGAGGGGTGTGGCCACCTCGGGCACCCCCTCGTCCTCCCTCTTTGCCTACATAAAGCCTTCTGACCTAAAAACGATGGGGAGGTTCTACGTTTTTCCAAATAGAGTTCCGTTGCGCTGCCACCACCAGAAACCGTGATTCAGAACCAGAAACTCCATTCTAGCACCCTGCTGGGACGGGGAATTGGAGGAGATCATCTCCATCATCAGCACCAATGCCTCTCCATCAACCATCCATGTTTCCCCCATCCATGAGTGAGTGATCCCCCGCTGTAGGCTATGGGGATGATAGGGATTGGATGAGATCTATCATGTAATCGAATAAGATTGTTAGAGCATGGTGCCTAGTATCTTTATTGGTGCTATTTGACTTTGTTGCAACTTGTTATGCTTATTGCTTGTCATTAGGGCCCGAGTGCCATGATCTCAGAACTGAACTTGTTATTGATTCATGATGATAGTATTGTTTGTGATCTTATCTGCAAGTTGTGTACACATATCATTGTCGGAACCAAAGGCCCCGAAGTGACAGAAATTGGGACAGCCGGAGGTGATGGCTATGATATGAGGATCACATGTGTTCACGGAGTGTTAATGCTTTGCTCCAATACTCTATTAAAAGGAGTACCTTAATTGCCAGTAGATTTCCTTGAGGTCCCGCTGCAACGGGCTGGCAGGACAAAAGATGTTGTGCAAGTTCTCACTGCGAGCACGCATGACTATATATGGAACACATGCCTATGATTATTTAGTACTTGGATGCTTTATCTTATTTATCTGCAAATGACCTAGATCTTGAAGTTACATGAATAGTCTCGTCCATGCAACGCCCATCCATCCATCCCTATGCCTACCGCACTCATATCCTACTGTTTGCTACTATAGTTACTACTGTCTTTGTTTTACTGCTGCTATTACTTTGCTATTGCTACTACAAAACTTTTGCTACTGATAAACTACTATGAGCAAGACTATTTCTAGGTGCAGCTGAATTGACAACTCAGTTGTTATGGCTTATAAGTATTCTTTGGCTCCCCTTGTGTCGAATCAATAAATTGGGTTATACTATCCTCGAAGACTGTTGCGATCCCCTATACTTGTGGGTCATCAAACCATACTATTATGGATATGGTGTGCAGCATGATGAGTTACTCCACATTGCCATTGGGATTGTGGATGGGGGCGTTAAAAACATCCATTCATATTCTCAACAGAGTACCAAGCAAGTCGGTGCCCAAAACACCGTATGAGATATGGATAGGAAGAGTTCCCTCGCTACAACACCTAAGGGTGTGGGGAAGCCCGGTTGAGGCTAAAGTGTTCAATCCAAATATTGCAAAGCTTGATCCTAAAACAGTCAGTTGCCATTTCATTGGCTATCCTGAAAAGTCAAAAGGTTTTCATTTCTACTATCTAGACAGATACACAAAGTTTGTAGAAACGAGACATGCAGTCTTCTTGGAGGACGAAATGATAATGGGGAGCGTGGTAGCTCGGAAATATGATCTTGAGGAGAAGAGGGTGTGTGCACCTGATCCGATGATTCAGGAGCCATTCTTCTCGCTACCTGTTGTTCCTACATCGACAACCCCAGAGGTTGTGGTGCAAGCACCTGTTGCGAATCCACCCATGACACAATGAGTGAGGATCCAGAACCTATCCGTCAGGAGCCGACCGAACCAACTATTGAGCATGAAAGGGAGCAGCAACAACCACCTCCAGAGGATACGCCACATGTTGAGACACATGACGAGCCAGTTCATGAGGCCCCTAGAAGGTCTCAAAGAGCTAGAAAGTCAGCAATTTCTAAAGATTATAAAGTTTATAACATAGAAAGATTTCAAATGGATAATGATCGCACTTCATTTGAATAACCCATGAGTATCCCACACTAATCGAAGTGGCTAGAGGCCATGGAAGATGAGATGAGGTCAATGAGTTCCAACAAAGTTTGGGACTTAGAGGAAATTCCCAAATGAGCCAAAACAGTAGGTTGTAAATGGGTCTACAAAACAAAGTATAACTCTAGAGGGAATGTGGAGAAATACAAAGCACGACTAGTGGCAAAAGGTTTCACACAAAGAGGAGTAGGTTACAATGAGAAGTATCATGTAAGGATTCCTTCAGAATCATAATGGCACTAGTTGCACATTTTGATTTAGAGCTTCATCAAATGGATGTAAAGACGTCATTTCTAAATGGAGATTTAGAAGAAAGAGTCTACATGAAACAACCTAAGGGTTTTCTCATGGAAGGCAAGCAAAACATGGGATGTCACCTAAGGAAATCTATTTATGGATTAAAGCAAGCTTCGCGATAGTGGTATCTAAAGTTCAATGAGACCATTAAGAAATTTAGAATGTTGAGGATAACTGCATCTACACAAAGTTTAAAAGTGGGAGATACATTTTCCTAATTTTGTATGTGGATGATATCTTGCTTGCTAGCAACGATGTCAGTCTACTACTAGAAACAAAGAAGTTCTTGTCCTCAAACTTCGAGATGAAAGATCTTGGTGAATCTTCATATGTTTTGGGCATAAAAATTCACCGAGATAGAGCAAATGGGGTTCTAGGACTGTCACAAAAGGCATAACTAGAGAAGATCCTAAAGAAATATAGTATGCATGCGTGCAATATCACACCTGCTCCTATAGTCAAGGTCGATAGTTTTGAGAAATTTCAATGTCCCAAAAGTCAATATGAGATCGATCAATTAAAATTAGTACCATAAGCTTTGGCCGTTGGAAGTTTACAGTATGCACAAGTATGAACTCGCCCTGACTTAGCTTTTATCACCGGGGTATTCGGTAGATATCAAGAGAATCCAGGCATAGAGCACTGGAAAATGGTAAAAGAGCTTTGCGTTATGCGCAAGGCTCAAAAGACCTCATGCTAACATATAGAAAGTATGATTTCCTACAGATAAGAGGGTTTCCAGATGCTGATTTTGCGGTAGACAAAGACGATCAGGATACGTCTTCACTCTTGCAGGAGGGGATATTTTGTGGAGAAACTCCAAACAGTCAATAGTTGCATTATCCAAGATGTATGCGGAATTTATAGCATGTTATGAGGCCACGGGGCAGGCGATATGGTTAAAAAAAATTATATCTGACTTGAAAGTGGTAGGTTGCATTAGCAAACCACTAAAGATGTACTATGACAACGAGCCCGCAGTATTTTATGCTCACAACAACAAGTCGAGTAATGCTTCTAAACCAATAGAGATAAAGTATTATGTTAGGAAAGATAAGACCCAGGATCACACTATAAGAGTCAAGCATTTAAAGACAAAGGAAATGCTTGCGGATCCGCTAACGAAAGGCTTACCACCCAATGTGTTCAAGGAGCACTTAGCCGGCATGGTTTTAAGGGAAACTCTATGATTCCTGGATCATAAGAGACCCAAAATAAAAGAATTCTTGTTTCAAAACAAGAGGTATATTGTAGCTGTCTGATTCTATCGGCAATTGTGTTGTGACGATGAAACATGCTCTATGTACCGAATAGTGATGAAACGAGTAAAGTATAAAGTACAAAAGTAAAGTCGAGATTAAGGGGAGAATGTTAGATTGACCTCTCCTCCCGTACGAACCCAACGGTTCGACGAACTCTTGCTCGCGCCCTGATCGGAGGCGCCCAACCACTTCATGATTGGTGGGCTCCTATGGCAACGCAATATAAAAAGAGGGTGGGGGATGAGGCACAGACTACGAGATTGGTCGCACCACCGCTCCCCTCACCCACATCCCTACCGATCTAGGGTTACCTGCGCTAGCCACGGGAAGCACCGCCGCCGCTACCGCTTAGTCCCTCTAGCCTCAGTCTCGCCATCGACCAAGATAGCCAACAACTCACCGAGCTCCAGCACTGGAGAAGGTAAGCTTCTCCCTCTCTCTGTCTCTAGCAAGACCCAAAATCCTAGCCATGCCTCTACCGAACCGATCTAGATCTAGTCGATCCTATCATATGTCTCTTATTTTTTAGTAAAGCTTTGCTTTTTTCTCCCTTGAGAATTGGAGATTCTCTTCACGAATGTAAGACCACTGAGGATATATACCATCACCTAGATAGCGGGCATACCCAGGTTATAGGAACATGGTCATTGTACACCAGATAAAAATAAATTTCTTTAATGATTTTCATTCATTTGTAATGTGTGATACCGCCAATTTTAGGTAAATTTTTGTGTGATTTACACGTGCGACCCCGGGTTAGTTTTTCTCTGGATCCGCCCGTGGCCCTCGGTGTATTGCTGGTTTACCTCCGGAGATTGGCCCACGAAAATATACACTGAAATCAAGCTGCCCCTGGCCGGATCCTGCAGCACAACCGCAGGCTCGGGACCTCCTCCGACAGCGGCGGTGTTGCGGTGGCAAGCGGGAACAGGAGATGGGACCTCCTCCTACAACGGCGGCGTCGGGCCATGCCAACTCTAACGTCCAAACAACGACTGAAGTAGGGCTGGGCTCCTACGGGCTAGTGATGACCGAACTGGTTGGCTGAATTTTGCCCAACGAAGCAGGCTACAACGTCGAGGGAGGGGTGGATCTCTCTGACGAGTGGGGCCTATCTGGAACAACAAGAGATGGACGTGGGCGGACGCGGATAGACCGCAATCTCAGCCCAAAACTGAACCAGGAAGTACTGCGTAGGTTCTGGGCCTGTTATCCGTTTTGGTCGGCACCGTCGGCCGTGTGTTTCGTCTCCACCTGCCAAGCTGCCATGCAACCAACGGATCATGCTTCTCCGTTCTTTTCCCGGCCGGCAACCTTTGTGGTCAGAATCATGGCACCTTTTGTTCCGTGAATTCGAGACCCGTCACATTTTCCTTCCACAATTTCTTCACAGGCCCATCTCACTTCCTAAGAGGAGGCCGAGTCAATAAGGGCATCTCTAGGCCGACCCATTCGGTCCGAGCGTGTTCGAAACAGACCGCACGGATACATGGGTGTACGCGGCGTCTTAGCGGACCGACCCATTCGGAGAAATGCGTTCGGATTGATCCATCAATGCATCTAATCTGGAGCTTGGTTGCGTCGAACCGGACGCGCCCGTGGGCACCCGGACCAATATGTAAGTAAGACATTAATACTTAACGATAGTTTTTTATTAGATTAAACCCTGCCAGTTACAAAAAGACCATTCAAACTAATTAGGGGATGCTACTGCTATTTCTGCTATGGCTACAGCTACTGCTGGAGGACGGCGTGGCGGCTTGCCACGGCCACCGTTGCCACAGCCGCCGGCCCGATGGCCCGCTGCTAGACGCGTTCGCGGAGACGGTCGCGAGCCGTCGCCTTGCCCTCCACCTTCTGCCGGTCCTCCGCCGCCCGGTTCGCCAGGGCCTTGTCCATCTCGGCGGCCAAGTGGTCCCTCGCCTCCTGTTCGGCGAGCAACTCCGCCGGAGAAGGAGCCGAAGCCGAATCCGAGATCGGAGCACCATTGGGGCCGAAGCCTGCGCTATCTGCACGGGGACAGCCATCGGCGCCTCCAGCTGGTCTACCTCCTCCCCCTTCTCAACGTCGTCCACCGCCTCCTCCGTGTCATCGGCGTCGACGAGACCCCACGCGAGCGCCGCCTCAGCGGCCAGAGTCATGCACTCCTTCTCCGCCGCCGATTCGGCGACGTGCTCTTTCGCCTCGTTGCGCGCTTTGGCGGCGTAGCAGAGCTCACGGATGGCGGACTCCTTGGCCACCTCCTCCAGCGCGGTCATGGACGCCACGTGGCGGATCTCGCGAAGAGCCGCTGATGCGGCCTCCATGACCACAGCCTCCTTGGCGGCGACGTGGTGTATGTCGGTCACCGTCCATTGGGTGGCCACCGTTGCCGCCGGCTCCACCACCCGCTGCAGCGCACACTCGGCGATCTCGCCTTCTTCTCGAAGGCCAGCACCTGCGCCTTGCCCATGCGCTGGGCCAGCACTGTGGCCTCGAGGTGGACCTCATCGACCTCCACGTCCGGGTAGCAGGTGCGGCACATCTCCTGGATCTTGGACCATGTGGCAATCTTGCAGCGAGGCATGGCTACTGGCGGCTGGAGCATGTTTCGGCTCCTGGTTTTCTCTTGCTTTGGGGCCTGTTGTCTCCACCGCGCCGGCGGCCGTCTTTTATAGACCGTGGCGGAGGCGGGAAATTGCCTGAAATGCGCGGGAAGTTTGCTCGCCACGAAAAGCGAGACACGTGGGAAACGATGACGGAAAACACCGGCCGCGCGGGAAGCCGCCGGCGCTGCCGACGTCGCGTCGCCGTAAACATCCCATCGCGATGGTGTCAACCGATGACAGCGATAGAGAGACGAACATATGGGTCAGCTCGCTAGGCGCGGTCAGATGAACTGGACCACAGCTCCATTGTAACTGGGCCCAACCTAAACGGATAGAAACAGAAGGTAGAAGGTTTGAAACGACCGGATGAATTTGCCCTGTGGAGATGGACTAAACGAGGAGCCACACCCCACACGTACGCAGTTGCACGGTCAAGGATCCACTACGCCGAAGTAGTGACCACGAGGGCCCACGCCCCAGTCACTGACAGGGTTAGCATCCAGTTAACCTCGCTCTCTCTCTCGGTCTCTGTGGAGCAGGTCATCACGGAGAAGGCGGCAGGCGGTGGACGTACGGAGACAGTCAACGGCTTGGACCGCCGCGTCATTGGCTCCCGCCGTCCTACGTGGCGAGTACCTTCGCGGCCACCTCCCAATCTCTTTCTCTCTCTTCACCGTCGCCTCGTTTCTCGTAACCCGTGCCAGCCGAAACGATTCGCGCGCCCTGGAGCTTGTGTCTCTCTCTCTCCTCTTTTATTGGGGCTTGCATGCCTCGTCCCGCTCGCGCACCACCCTTTTGCATGGGCGGAGCACCCTTCTACCCGGGTAATAGCATGCACCCTCCCTCTCCTCTCTCTCTAACATGCAGCCGTGGCCTCGGCCTCTCGTCGGGGAAGACGACAGACTGCCCTCTGCCACTGCGTCGTGGGCCCCGGCTCACGTGGCTCCCACGTGTAAGCGTACGTGGTGTTGTGCGTGTGCATGGACGATGGATCTCTCCGGCCGGCTGGATCCGAACGAGCAAGAGAAAACGGTGGGAAGCAAGGATGGGATGGTAGAGTGTGAGACGAGATGACAGTTGACTTGTGCTTTGACTGCCGTGCCTCGATTTGGGTCAATCTTTTGTGCCTGCCTTGCCTCGCCCTAGCCTAGCTCTACATGATGTTGCAGGCTACCTAGCCCCGCTCGTAGGATCGGAGAGCTTCCTTCTCTCAATATAGACATTGTTTGTTCTCCTTTCTCGCCTTGAAAAACGGAGACTTGCCTTGCGTAGGGTTCGGCTACGACGGTGTAGCATGCAGCTATAGCGATAGCTCTGCTAGATAGGCATCGGGAGGCTCAAATGCATCACGCATGGAAGCTTGTGTGCAAATGTGGCGACAAGACGCTTACTTGCTGAATGACAGCTAGTACGCCGTTACTCGCCCCTGCATGCTCTGCTCAACTACTCCAAAGTCCCAACTGTAGGGAACTATAGTATCGATCAATGATGCTAATGTTTTCGAGTACCTAAAAAATGTAAAATCGTATTGGGATAACTATGTGAATTGTGACGGTCCGAAATCAGCGAAATACATGCGCATTACAAAACTGTAAATAACTCGTCCCCGTACACGCTGATCTAGCACCAAACTTGCTAGTGATGCTTTTCAGGTCCACTCCGTCGCACAGAAAAAGGTGGTATCAGTACAACAAATCTTAGACGACTTGGGTAAAACACCAAGCCGCAACTAAACAAAGGCTTCTCCGGTCGGGTCGGTTTGATCGTACGAGTTCCCAGTGCGCACCGAACTCCCTTCTCGATCTACAAGCCGCTGTTGTACCTAAAGCCAAATCCGGGGCCCTTGTTTTATGCTACCCACGAAGGAAGGAGACGACCGAGCGAGCCATGGTAGTAAAGTTAATCTGCGCGCGCGAGCGGCCACGAGCCTTTGTTGTTGCATGCGATAGATTGTCCACACTGTTTAATTTCGAGTCAAAACACACCGAGACGCCTCGGAATTCCCAAACAAATCGCAGGTTCTAGCCACTCTCGCTTAATAATCTGCTCCCTGCTGGGACCTGCACGAACGGGGACCTTTTGTTGTATAATCGTCTGTTCCTGGCTGGCAGCACAAAATCCTACCTGAAAACGCCCTGCATCGATCGCTACACTGCACTGCCGCACGGACGAACTAAACTAAACTAGTGTTACTACAGTACAGTCCTGCATGACGATGTGCCCACAAAGTAGTATCCATGCATCTTCTCTGTCCAGTGCCCACAAGCTCACACGAGTGCGTCGTTCTATCGTGTTGCTGCTGTCATTACTGCCAGGTTCTCTCTTTGGCCGATCTGTACGTGTGCTTGTGCTTGCATCGGTCACGGGCACACACGGCCGAGTGCCCGAGTAAACAAATCAACGTGCCCTTTTGCCCAACTTCTCTCGGGCCCTGATCTACCGTACGAACAAACACGCAGTTCCTGGTTACATCTATCTACTCCTACTCCACGGATATGTAAACTTTGCGGTCAAAGCGAAGCACGAGGGCCGACACGCACCCGCACGCGCGCACGGCTCCGCTCGGTATCCGTTCATTTTACTAGTTCAACATCTCTTGGCTAGCGTACCACCCCGGCCAACGGCTCTACTAGTATGGGTGACGAGGAGCGGTAGTGGTGTTCCACTTGGCAGTGTGGGTGAAAGGAAGGACGCCGGACCCACGTAGCAGCAAGGCTTGCCGTGCGCCTCAAAGAGTCCGACACATGAAATATAGCACAAGTACACACATAACCACAGCAGGTACGACATCGTCGCCTCTTTTTTTTTTTTGCGCGACCCTCTGTAAAGGAGGATTCAAATCATATTCCAAAAATAAGCGTTCGTATTCACCGGATGGTTTCGCTCCGGGGCTTCTACGAGTCTACTGGCCGGTTAAATAATGGAATAATTCCTATTTTTCATAGCCTATGCGGCAGATAAATGTGCTCGGATATGTGTGGGAGTGTATACTGTATTGGTTTTGCTTCTTTTGCACTATTCAAGCCTATTATCTATATTAGGGGCCGTCAACACGTAATATAACTCCATTGTGATTGTTTGTTCAATTCATCAGCTATATCCCTAATTGTAGGAAAATGACATTTTCACTCCAATATGCAGAAGATACTATGATTTTGTTGGATGAGGGATTTGAAAATGCAAGGAATTTTAAATTTCTTCCTTTGCCTTTTTTAAGAAATATCAGGGTTGAAAATTAACTTTCTCAAAAGTGAAGTGTTCTTCTTAGGCAAGTGCAAAAAGCAAGAGCACATATATGATGAAATCTTTACTTGTCAATCTCGTAAATTACCTCTAAAATATTTGACTGTGCCTATTGACAATAAAATTTTACTGAACATTAAATGGAAACCTGGGGATGATAAAATGGGAAAAAGTTTGGGATGTCGGCAAGGAAAACTTTGGACATAGGATCTAGAATTATTCTTTTGAACTCGTATCTCTCTATTATTCTTTTGAAAAAATGGGACAGTTTCAGAAACAAATTCTTGTGGCAGGAAGAACAAGGGGTTAGAAAATATCATGTGAATTGGGAAATTTTTCGTTCTCCTAAAGATTTAGAAGGACATGGTGTTTTGATTTAATTTTTTAATGAATCTAAGCTTTTTGTGTAAATGAATTTGGAAATTAGAGAGTGAGGATAGAGCTTCCCAAGAGATTTTGGAGGAAATAAATCTTCAAAAAGAAACCTTGTCTCAAGTTGGTGAAAAACCTGGGGTATCACAATTCTAGGCAGGATTGATGAAAGTTAAACCTATCTTTTACAAATTTTGTGATAGGATCTTGATATCTGGGAACAAAACCAGATTTTGGGATGATGTGTGGAAACAAAAACTAAACAATGGATAAATTGTTTCCAAGGTTGTATGACCTATCATTTAATAAAATTATTATAGTTGATATGGTTGTACAATATTTGGGAGTTTGCCTTGTGTTCAGGATATGTTTGGGGTGATCTGGCTGTAGAATGGGTTAAACTACTTGACATTATGCATGGAGTAAATTTGGAGGATGGTGATGATAGATTAGTCAGGAAGTTAGGAAATAAAGGATCTACTGTGAAAAGTCTATATAATGCTCTACAAACTAGAACATGAGTTGAATTTTTCAAAAACATTGGAAACTTAAACTACTTGCCAAAATAAAGGTATTACTTTGGTACTTGATGTGAGACGAAACTTTAACTAAGGACAATTTGAAGAAAAGGAGTGGACTAGAGATGAAGAATGAAGGAGATATGCCCTAGAGGCAAATAATAAATAGGTATCTTAGTTAGTTCATCATCATTCCATATTGTGCTATAACTATATCAAACAGATACATGTAGGTGTCATATGTAAACAAACCAAGTCTCTAGTAGCCTCTATTTATACTAGTTCATTAGGCAACCGATGATCAAGGTTTCCTGATCATGATGCATTTATGCCAGTTGACAATGAGTTCATGACATTAGAGAATGGATGATGGACATTACCCATATAAGTATTGCAATGTAATCAAGTTACAATATTACCATTGCAATAGTTAGAAACTAAGAGACCTTCTCCTTAGACCGTGTTACGGGGTAACCCTTGGGTTGGCCCGATCTTTCACGAATTCCACGAGAAACGAGGGGAAAGCGGTGGTCGAGGGATGAAATCGAGGAAGGCGATGAAAACCACGAACACACACACACCAAAACACGATACACGCCTACTCCTCACGCCGGTGGCAACCGGTCCAACATAATCCCTAGGATCGGTGTTGGGCGAAGCTCGCTCTCCACGCCAACAACGGGGGATGAGGTGCTTGGTGAGACCTTGACGACTTGGGGGCGAGAAATCGAGAACCCAAGGCCTTGTACAACTTGAACGCACTAGGCAAGATCCAAGAGGGGGGTGGATAATCCGGTGCTCCTTGGTAGGAGCATGAGACCAATAGATATAAGTCCTCAAAGGGTTTCCTTAATATCTATTATTATCCAAGTCTAGGGTTTACAATGGATGGTGGGGGGCTATATATAGTCCAGCCACAAAAACAGGGGTAGTTTGGGGATAAATAGCGAAATATGGAGAGGGTTACAAGGCGCTGGGCCGAAATAACACGAATAGTTTCTGTCGCTGGCGGTAGTACCGCCTGGCGGGACCGGTAGTACCGGTCATGCGGTAGTACCGGTTCCTGGCCCGGTAGTACCGCTTGTTGTCCTGGGACTTGCGCTGGGGCCTTCTATTGGTGGCGGTAGCAGGGGGCGGTAGTACCGTTGCCCGTTAGTACCGGATCCAGGGACGGTAGTACCGCCAGTGACAGAGAGCGTTTGGGCAGCTCTGGGACCTTCTGTTGTTGGCGATAGCGTTGGGCGGTAGTACCGCCAAGCGGTAGTACCGGTCGCCAGGTCCGGTAGTACCGCTGGCGACAGAGAGCATTTGGTCTCTTCTGCTGGCGCTCCTTCGTCCTGTGGGTTCTTCTCTTCGTATCTGATGATGCACAAGGCATGGGTATGAAGTAGCAGGCCATCCAAAGGTGTATCGAAGTCACACAAGGAGAGGAGCGAGTTCACCTTAGCTTGAAGGAGTTTGGCTCGGGCGCGAGTCATGGGTCCACTTGGGGAGCTTGTGGGAGTAGATGTAGTGGCGGTCGTAGGACGGGTTGCATCAGCTCCCCCCCTTGGGAAAGAGTCGTCCTCGACTCTTCAACCGTCTCAACTTCCTCTTCTCCATGGTAGGGTGAGAGGTCCTTGACATTGAATGTCGAGATCACAAGATACTTGGATGTTGGGATATCGATGACATAAGCGTTGTTGTTGATTCTCTTGAGCACTTTGAATGGTCCATCACCTCTAGGCATTAGCTTGGAGTCGCGTTCCTTGGGGAAGCGGTCTTTACTTAAGTGTATCCACACAAGGTCGCCCTCTTTGAAGATTATCTCTTTCTTATTCTTGTTTAGCCTTGATGCTTGGCGAAGGACTTGTTGCTCGATAGTAGCTCGTGTGTCATCATGGAGTTTCTTCATTGTGTGGGCGCGCTTGACAACATCCATATTGGCACGTTCATGAAGTGGGAGTGGAAGGATATCGAGCGCGGTGAGAGGCTCGAAGCCGTAGACGATCATGAACGGGCTCCTCATGGTGGTGGAGTGCTTGGCGCGGTTGTAGGCGAACTCGGCGTGTGGAATGCATTCCTCCCAGTCTTTAAGGTTCTTCTTTATCAACACCCGGAGGAGTGTGCCAAGACTTCGATTGACGACCTCGGTTTGTCCATCGGTTTGAGGATGCGAAGCGGACGAGAAGAGGAGCTTGATGCCGAGCTTGGCCATGAGTGTCTTCCAGAAGTAGCTCATGAATTTTACGTCGCAGTCGGAGACGATTGTTCTTGGCACACCGTGTAGCCGAATTATTTCCCTGAAAAACAAATTTGCTACATGTGAAGCATCATCGGTCTTATGGCACGGAATGAAATGTGCCATTTTGGAAAAGCGATCCACTACTACAAAAATGGAATCATGACCATGTTTAGATCTAGGCAAGCCTAACACAAAGTCCATGCTAATGTCCGACCAAGGTGCATGAGGAATAGGCAATGGCATATAAAGACCAAAGGGGTTGGACTTAGACTTAGCTTGGATACATGTAGTGCATCGTTGGACGTGGCGCTCCACGTCGCGCTTCATCTTTGGCCAAAAGTAGTGAGTGGAGAGCATGTCATATGTCTTGTCACGGCCAAAATGGCCCATAAGGCCTCCACCATGGGACTCTTGAAGAAGCAAAATTTGGAGAGACGATTTCAGAATGCAAAGCTTGTTTTGTTTGAAAAGAAAACCCTTATGCAAATAGAAATCATCAATCCCTTTGTCTACGGAACATTGTGCAAATATTGGTCCAAAGAAAGGGTCGGACGCGTACAAAGATTTGATGTCATCAAGACCCAAGACATTGACTTCGAGTCGTGTAAGAAGGCTTGTGTTTTTGCGAGACAAGGCGTCCGCTACCACATTTTCTTTGCCCTTCTTGTATTTGACAATGTAAGGAAAAGACTCCATAAACTCAACCCATTTTGCGTGCCTTTTACTCAAGTTGGCTTGGCCCTTTAGATACTTCAACGACTCATGGTCGGAATGGATAATAAATTCTTTGGGCCAAAGATAGTGTTGCCACACTTGAAGAACTCGAACCAAGGCAAAAAGTTCTTTGTCATAAATGGGATAATTGAGGCGTGCGCCATCAAGTTTCTCACTATGGTAAGCAATAGGACACCCATTTTGCATAAGGACGCCACCAATGCCAATACCACTAGCGTCACATTCAATCTCAAAGGTTTTTGTGAAATCTGGTAATGCAAGAAGTGGTGCTTCGGTGAGCCTCTTTTTGAGCTCATCAAAAGCCTTTTGTTGTGCTTTTCCCCAAACGAACGTGACATTTTTCTTGGTCAATTCGTTGAGGGGGCAAGCAATGGTAGAAAAATCCTTCACAAAGCGACGGTAAAAGCCAGCCAACCCATGAAAACTACGAAGTTCACTAACATTTGTTAGGATGGGACAATCTCGTATGTCCTTGACTTTTGAGACATCCACTTCTATGCCATTAGAAGACACAACAAAACCAAGGAAAATCAGCTTGTCTTTTGCAAAAGTGCACTTTGGGAGATTAGCATAAAGCTTTTCATGACGAAGGATTTGAAGGACCTCTTTAACATGAGTAACATGCTCCTCTAGTGACTTGCTATAGACAAGGATGTCATCAAAGTAAACAACTACACTCTTTCCAATGAGAGATCGCAAAATATGGTTCATGAGGCGCATGAAGGTAGATGGGGCATTGGATAAGCCAAAGGGCATAACCAACCATTCATAGAGACCAAGCTTGGTCTTGAAGGCGGTTTTCCACTCATCACCTTCAGCCATGCGAATTTGATGGTAACCACTACGAAGATCAATTTTCGAAAATATAGTGGCTCCACATAACTCATCAAGCATGTCATCAAGACGCGGTATAGGATGTCGATAACGCACGGTGATAGCATTGATTGGACGACAGTCCATGCATAACCGCAACGTATCATCCGTTTTTGGGACTAGGATCACGGGGACCTCGCTTGGGCTAGTGCTTACTTGGATCAAACCTTTGGAGACGAGTTGGTTGATTTGACGTTCGATCTCCTTCGTCTCTTCCGGGTTCGTGCGATACGCGGTGCGGTTTGGGAGTGGTGCGCCGGGTATGAGGTCGATGCGGTGCTCGATTCCACGAAGAGGAGGAAGGCCATGAGGAAGCTCTTCGTGAAATACATCTTGGAATTCCTGCAAAATAGCCATCAAAGAAGGAGGAACATTTGTCAAGTCGTTAGTTCCTTGCGCTAGTCCCTTGCATACAAGGACATAGTGCAAGATGGATGGGTTGTTCCGCACTTCTCTCATCTCACTTTTGGTGGCAAGAAGAACACTCTTAGTTTTTCCACTCGAGTTTGGTTTGTAGCTCTCACTCACTATGGTGTGGTTCTCTCGCTCACCACTCTTCTCACAAGGTGTTTTTGCGTATTGCGCCCTCGCTAAAGCCTTTGCATTGTCCGCAATTATTTGGCTAGGAGTCATTGGTTGCAACACACAAGTTTTATCAAGCCATTTAAAGGTGTAAGTGTTTGAGTGACCATTATGCAAAGCACGCTTGTCATATTGCCACGGCCTTCCAAGAAACATATGGAAAACCGTCATTGGTACCACGTCACACTCGACCGTGTCCTTGTAGTGCCCAATCGAGAACGTCACCGAGACGGTGTGCTTGATCTTGACGGATCCTTGGTCACTTAGCCATTGGATATGGTAGGGGTGTTTATGCGGGAGGAGGGTGAGGTTGAGTTTCTCACACAATTCCGTACTTGCAAGGTTGTGGCAACTCCCTCCATCGATGACAACTTTGATGGACTTCCCGTTGATGCCGGCACGAGTTTGGAAGATGTTCGAGCGTTGGTCTTCATTTTCATTGGCTTGGGTAGTCAAGACCCTTGTGACCACAAGCGATGGACTTGCGTCATGCTCACACACTAGAAGTTCTTGGTCCTCTTCCGAATGTTGTCTTGCCATGGCCTCCTTGACCCTTGCATCAAACTCTTCTTCACTCAAGTATTCTTCATCGCCGTTGTCATGGATGAACAAAACTTTCTTGTTTCCACATGCATTCGACTTGTGCCCTTTGCCTCCACACTTGTAGCATTCACCGGTGAAAGGTTGATCATCCCTTGTGTGTTTGCCACTTGGGGGCTGTTTTCCTTGAGGGAGAGTTGGCTTGAAGGGAATCTTGGTTGTACTTGAGGAGCTTCCACTTGGAGTTGTTGGAGTAGTGGTTGACGCTTGCTTGAAGGTGAAGTACGTCTTTGGTTTGTTGTACTTGATGTCCTCTTGCACTTGACGCTCGGCCTTCGATGCGATGTGCACAAGCTCAACCATGTTGTTGTACCTTTGGAACTCGGTGATGCGCTTGATAGGATGGTTCAAGCCATTGAGGAAGCGTGCCATTGTTTGCTCATCTCGCTCTTTAATGTTGGCACGGATCATGTTGAGCTCCATTTGCTTGAAGTACTCTTCCACGGTCTTTGTCCCTTGACTAAGCGTTTGAAGCTTGTTGAAGAGGTCACGCGTGTAGTGTGAAGGAACAAAGCGGGATCTCATATGAGCCTTCATGTCTTGCCAAGTTGCAATTGGAGGCTATTCTTTTGCTTCGCGAGCGAGTTGGACTTGTTCCCACCAAAGGTTGGCATACTCATCAAACTCGAGGGATGCCATGGCCATCATCTTCTCATTGCTATAGTTGTGCATGCGGAAGATCTTGTCGACCTTGAGTTCCCAAGAGAGATATTCCTCGGGCTCATTGGAACCGGTGAACTTTGGCATGGTGAACTTGAGCTTGCCGAAAGTTTCTTCTCCATTGCGGTTCCGGTTGCGGCGGTTGCCATGATTTGGGCGGTCATCATCATCATCCGAGCTCTCATGTCTTGCTTGGTGATTGTTGCGTTGCTCTTGCGGTTGTTGAGGTGCCGCGTTTGGTGGTTGAACTTGTTGTTGACGACGAGCTTGGGGAGCTTGCTCGTTTTGTTGACGCGGTTGAGGACGAGGAGGAGGTTGATGGTCCTCACGACGAGCTTGGGGAGCTTGCTCTTGTTCTTGTCGTGGTTGATGCCGAGGAGCATTGGCTTGTGCCATGTGGCGAGGGGGACGTCGAGCCGCATGCGCAATGGGCTGCTCTTCTTCTTCTTGGTGTAGGGGAGGCTCGTCAGGACCATAATGTTGCCGACATGGATGATCATGTCGATGATGACGCCTTGGAGGATCTTCGAGTGGTTCACGTCGACGGTGATCTTGTTCGTCCTCTTCGGATGCTTCACTTGTTGTTGAAGGTACATGTCGACGGCGATGGCCTTGGTGGTCCATGCAAGGTTGCTCTTGTTGAATCACAAGTGCCCTTGGTTGTGGCCGGTTTGCTTCGCGTCTTGGAGGTCTTGCGGAGAGGTCACCATCATAGCTTGACGTTGCGGCGTGACGCGGAGATGGTACCGCTTGCGAAGAGCTCATGGATTGAAGGACGGGTCCATCCCGGTGCCTTGAAGCGTGACGGGGAGGTGCACGTGATTCACTTGAGGAGTGCCGAGATGAGCTTGATTCGCGCGAGCGTGGCCTTGCGAGTCTATCAATGAGATGTTGAAGCTTCTCATCCGTTGAGGCTAGTGCACGACCAAGAGCTTCATTTTGATGACCGAGGTTGTGTTGCATGGCATGCATTTGGCCACGGACTTCTTCGAAGCGGTTGTCGATGTTCTTGAATTCCACACGGGCCTCGCTAAATTGTTCATCTTGGCGCCGCTCGAGAGCTTCACAACGATAGTTGAATTCTCCTCGGACCTTCCAATGGTCCCATCTTGTCATGAATTGGTTATCATCCTCCGGAGGTGGTGGTGGTTGGGATGGCTCTCCATGCCTGTCCATAATGCAAAGCCAACAAGGGTTGTATATGGAGAGAAAGGGTGTGGAGAGTTAGCCTTTTACCTCACCTTGGAGATTATATCAAACCAATTGCCACACAAATGAGCAAAAAAGCGTGCAAAGTGAAATGGCAAGAAACTCTCAAAGGCTTTTGGTGGAAGGTTAGGATTGTGGAAAACCAAACGAAACGATCCAAGCAAAAGGTTATTGTCCTACGTGGTAAAGAACCAAAGATCAAAAAGCAAAAGGATACAATCTACAAAAACACGGAAAACACACACGTGGAGAAAAACGGAGTTGGCACGACTATGAAAATGAGCACAAAAGGTCCTAACGAAGACTACGCTCGGTTGTCGTGCCAACTCAAGGAGAGACCACAACTCGTTTGCCAAAAGAGGATAAGCAATAGATTTGTGCACTTGCCTCGGTGCGCTCTTTCTTCTCTCTTTCTTGGCTTACAAGGTTGGTCTTCTCTTTGTATTGGGAGACTATGTATCTTTTTCTCTTTTTCTTTTGTTCTCTTTTTTTTTGATTGTTTTTCCTTTTTCTCCCTTGCTATGCTACTATGTTAGCTTTTGTATTTGGCCTCACACTCTCACTTTCCGAAGGCAAGTGCACAATGCTTAGACAAACACAAAATGAGTTGCTCTCATAGGATAGATACACACAAAGGAAGATATGGGGGTTGACAAGGTGGTGCAAGTTATACCTTTGGTATTGTTGAGGACTTGCAACCGTGGTGGTGGTTGATGTTCGAGTGTCGCGGTGTCGAGGAGCACGTGTTACGTTGATGCGGAAGCTTGTGTTAAGATGGCGACAAACACGCGAAACACGAACAAGCTAAAGGGGAAAAAGTCAGCAAACGAAAATGAGGCGTCAAGAGGAAGGAAAAACCTTCTGTTGCTGGCGGTAGTACCGGACGGCGGTAGTACCGCTTGTTACGGGCGGTAGTACCGGTCGGCGGTAGTACCGCTTGTCACGGGCGGTAGTACCGCTGGTCACAGAACACGAACGAAAACGAGATCCACTTGACACAAACCTCAAATCCGTTGGAAATCTGACCGAAAGGCTGGTTAGGAACAACAGGGGCTATAGATCGACTCCCAAAGCAAAAGATCTATGGACCCAAACCACGAAAAACTCACCAAATCCAGAGATCGATCCGAAGGCAAATTGGGGCTCTTTTTGGTGGGATTTTCGATTTTAAGGCGGATAAAAGAAAAATTGGGGGGAAATTCGTGATCAACCGTGCTCTTGATACCAATATGTTACGGGGTAACCCTTGGGTTGGCCCGATCTTTCACGAATTCCACGAGAAACGAGGGGAAAGCGGTGGTCGAGGGATGAAATCGAGAAAGGCGATGAAAACCACGAACACACACACACACACCAAAACACGATACACGCCTACTCCTCATGCCGGTGGCAACCGGTCCAACATAATCCCTAGGATCGGTGTTGGGCGAAGCTCGCTCTCCACGCCAACAACGGGGGATGAGGTGCTTGGTGTGACCTTGACGACTTGGGGGCGAGAAACCGAGAACCCAAGGCCTTGTACAACTTGAACGCACTAGGCAAGATCCAAGAGGGGGGTGGATAATCCAGTGCTCCTTGGTAGGAGCATGAGACCAATAGATATAAGTCCTCAAAGGGTTTCCTTAATATCTATTATTATCCAAGTCTAGGGTTTACAATGGATGGTGGGGGGCTATATATAGTCCAGCCACAAAAACAGGGGTAGTTTGGGGATAAATAGCGAAATATGGAGAGGGTTACAAGGCGCTGGGCCGAAATAACACGAATAGTTTCTGTCGCTGGCGGTAGTACCGCCTGGCGGGACCGGTAGTATCGGTCATGCGGTAGTACCGGTTCCTGGCCCGGTAGTACCGCTTGTCGTCCTGGGACTTGCGCTGGGGCCTTCTGTTGGTGGCGGTAGCAGGGGGCGGTAGTACCGTTGCCCGGTAGTACCGGATCCAGGGACGGTAGTACCGCCAGTGACAGAGAGCGTTTGGGCAGCTCTGGGACCTTCTGTTGTTGGCGGTAGCATTGGGCGGTAGTACCGGTCACCAGGTCCGGTAGTACCGCTGGCGACAGAGAGCATTTGGTCTCTTCTGCTGGCGCTCCTTCGTCCTGTGGGTTCTTCTCTTCGTATCTGATGATGCACAAGGCATGGGTATGAAGTAGCAGGCCATCCAAAGGTGTATCGAAGTCACACAAGGATAGGAGCGAGTTCACCTTAGCTTGAAGGAGTTTGGCTCGGGCGCGAGTCATGGGTCCACTTGGGGAGCTTGTGGGAGTAGATGTAGTGGCGGTCGTAGGACGGGCTGCATCAGACCGTGAGATCATGCTTAATCACTATCACCCGAGGATGCTTAGACTGCATCAACCGTCACACTGTAACAGGGCGACTATAAAGGTGTATGTTGGATATTCCAAAGGGACACGTTGAGGCGTATGAATCAATACCGGGATTTGTTCTCCCAAGTGACAAGATGATACGCTAGGCCCACTCGGTAACATTGCATCCAATAAGCCGCAACTAATGACTAGGTCATGAGGATGTGATATCATGGTAACGAGTTAAGTAAACTTGTTGGTAACGAGATTGGTATCTTGCTGCCAATGATCAAATCTCAGACAAGTTATATATCATAGAAACAAAAGGAATTGGACTCAGAGTTTGCGGTTCAAACAAAAGAACATCGTGGAATGCATGGGGGTCATTATGTGCATCCATGTCCAGCAAATGATCATTGATATGATCATGTATGTGACATTCCCGAGCCGTAGGTTAACACACTTAGGAATCTTACGGCGCCTGGAGATCACTATAGAATCGTTGGGATCATAGTCGAAAAGAAGAGAGAACACCGGAAGTGTTTTAGGTAAAGTCCAAAGATGTTTGAAATGATCAAAAAGGAGTTTTTGATCATGAGGAAATGTTTCAATATGTTTTTAATATAAATTACTAGAATTAATAATAAAAATAGCATTTAAAATTATTTTTAATGGGGAGCTTCCCTAATAGGCCAAATCCCTAGAGGGAAAAGGCCCAAGAGGGCAGGCCACCCAAATGGGTAGCCACCGCCGCCTAGGTCTCCCGCCATCCTGGCCATGGGCCGTCGCATGGGGCGGGCGGGCGGGTCAGGTGGGGCCTATACCGGCCAGCTATCGCCGCCTCCTTGGGTCGAGCGTGCACACGGTGCTAGGGCCCTCTTGACCGGTCGACGTCGTTGCCTCCCTTGGTTGTCGCGTGCCCTCCTCCTCCTTTAGTCCCACTCCTTTTCTACAATATAAAGAGGGGAATAGGAGAGGAAAAATACAAGAAATAAATTGGGAAATTCGCAAGGAATTTTCCTTAGAGATTTTTCCTCTCTCTCTCTCCATTGAATCTCGTGTGCGTAGTTCCAAGAAGAACTGCTCGCGTGAGAGACGACATCACCCCGGCATGCCGTCGCACTGCAGGATCCTAGTTTCAGAAGGTCTACTTCCGCATCCCGGTTGGATCAGAGAGAACATGAGTCGTCGTCGGACACCGGACGTGTGCGAAACCACAGAGGAGCTGCCACTTGTGGCACCGGAGATATTGTGCAAGATCCAGGTAGTGACATGCGAGGAGCAACGCGACCTTGAGGTCGACTACGAGTATGAATACGTAATCAACGTTCCCACGGACGTGAAATACTTTCGGTCTACATGGGTATGTAACCGAAACCTCCTCTCCGTTACTTCATTAACTCATAGATAAATCTTGGCAGTGGTGTTGTGCTAGCTAGGGAATTTTTTGTAGTCTGCTATGAACCCCTTCAAAGAATGCATGTTTTGTGCTTCTAATGAAAGTTTTAATCATTTATTTTTGATTTTCATATTGAAAGATTTGTATATAACATGCTTTCCTATCCCTAGTCATCCTATGAAGATGTCTGATGGGAGTAGGTGGATTGATATATTCCAAGGGAAATACAGAGTACAAGTAAAAGTTTGCATGTATGCTGCCTTCTAGTCCATTTGTAAAACAGAAATGAAGCTTTCTTTGATAGTGATCCTTGTGATATAATCTTATGATTTGTCACTCTATGACTTGTTGGAGAGAATTGTTGATGGCAACAACTCCATGTGTATCAACTCGTTGGGACTCCAAGTGCAAAGTGTTGTAGAAAGCTTTCCTCACAAGGGTGACTCGGTGGTTTATATCAAACTCTCAGGGAATTGGCTAGAGACTTATCCCCTTCTCTTCTTCAAGCAACCTAAAGTATTTTTCTTGTGTCCCAACTCCACCATGAGCTTGTTTAGCGCAAGGTTTCATATTATAAAAACTAAAATAGAACTATAAATAAATAAAAGTAACCAGTCTATGAGTAGGGAAGGAAGTAAACAATAAATTGAAGTTCTTTTGTGTTTTGTTTGTGTTTGCAAAGAGTAGAAGTGTTTTCATTTTTTGGATTTAATTAGTGCACAAAATATACATGCAATAAAAGTACTGGAAAGTGGTTTCTTATGATAAAAAGTGGACCAGAGTTCATGGGTTCACTTGACTACTCATAAAGTGCAGTGGACATAAAACTTATCAGAAAAGATATAATATTGATGAAACTTTTATTATGTGTTTGATTAGCATTCATATGGTCATCACTTCTTATTATAAATATGATGCAACACATGTCACTTATACTCCTCTAGAAAGGGAAAACTCCATGCAATCTAGAATTAAGAACAAACATAGTATAGCCTTATGTACTTTGACATGATGTTTGAATATCAAATATGCTATCTTCAACAAAAAAGATCACCTTAGCTATCACTGGATGACTGTAACACATACATTCACTTTACCCCTAGTGAGGTAATAAAATAAAGGTAATAACCATAGTGGATCTCTAGTTTTTTGCCACTACCCAATCAGCACCACCATGTTACTTCATTTAATACACATGTTCACCCACACATGTTTCTCCATACAAGTTTGATCATAACAAGTACTTAAAAATGAGGTACATAATATCCATCTACCAATACATCTTACATATAATAAAATTTCAACCTCAAATATCAAATCATAAAACAAAGATCCACCACATAGGAATTACATAGATGACCATAATCATGTAGGGAAACTCATATGCTACTAGGAAGATGATAAATCATGAGAGAGAGAGAGAAATCAAACTACTGCCACAAACCCATAACCTAGAGGTAGACTACTTCCTCATCATCATGGATATGATGGAGATAACGTTGGAGAAGGTAGAGATCCAACCAGCGGTAGCTCCTCCTCCAATCTTTGTTGGTTCTGGCTCTGTTTTGATGTTTTCTTATTTCTGCTCTGCCACCTTCGAGATCACCCGGGAGGGTCTATTTATAGGCGTTTTTAGATAAATGCTTCAAGTGTGAGATGAAGATGGACGACTGTGAAGGCTCAAGGAGGGAACAAGCCCTAGTGGCACAACCAACAAGGTGATATGTTTGGGCCTCGTGGTCCCCTCCTAAGGTTCTGGTGCTCCAGCTGCTTGTCTTCACGAAAAATAATCCTTGAAAAATCCCCGATCGACTTTGTTTATGTACCTGAAAGATAAAAATACACAAAACAAGGTTTTCCTATCATGTAGAGTTATAACCCAAATAAAGGGGATTATTGGTAAATCCTCATAAATCAATGTAAAATATGGATATAACATTCTATAACATATAAAAATACATGGGAACATGTTTCAATAAATACAAAGTCCATGTATTCATTTTAGATGCATGAACATCCCCAAGCTTAACATATGCTCGTCCTCGAGCATGAAGGTGATAAAACTAAACATGGACTTTGGAGTTTGTTTCTATGTTGGATATCATAAGACATGATCATTGCTACAAAAGGTTAAATGCTTCATTTTTTAAGAAATAGCAACAAGAAAATGAGTTATGAGGTGATATATCTATGCTTAACAATATGTTCACTTGCATAATAACAAATTGATGTAATCCGTCTGAGTTCTTTATAGAGAATCGGTTGGTGAAAGTGAGAAGCTGATAACTCTTTCGTTCGTGGAACCCGGAGCTTGTTTCTCTTGGGTCCTTGGACCCATGTATGACCTTGTGGCCTTGGTGGTGATTACATGAGTGTTTCCAATGGAGTTGTCGAGATTTCTACAAGTTTGTATGGTTTGGGGACCACACACAAGTGTTTCATAGTGGATCGGTTGCCTACCTTGGTGGTGCGCATTCAGGAGAATAAGGTGAGCCTTTGGAGAGGCGGTGAGTGGTGTGGCTTCGCGTTATGGGGTGGAGCCTTGTGTGGCATTTGGTGTGCATTGTGCAATCATACCTCAAGGTGGTCCTTTTGTGGCATTCGAGGAGCATCACACTACCCCACCTCTCCAACAGAAAACTTCGGGATAAATCTTCATCTTCATGTGCCTATGTTATTTCTATACCCGATCCTTTACTTATTGTCTTTACTTTTTGATAGCCTTCGTGATTGAAGTTATATATCTTACTACCTCATAGTTGCTTTCCTTGTTTAACATGCGTTGTTGGTGCACATAGTTCAACCTTAGCGTATTTAGGTATTATGCTTGAAAAATTAATCGCTAGTTTATTTTGCATTTATTAGAGCCAAAACTTTAATAGTTTTAAATTTACCATTCACCCCCTCGTGGTGACATGCCCTTTCAACCGCACTTGTGGGAACCTTTTATGCATGTTCCATTCGGATCCATGGAATAGGCAGTGACCAAGAAGACACCCTTAAGAGGGTGATACACCTATAGTCATCATATTCGCTGGCGCCAAAGTGCGGCCTTTCTCTCAAAATCTCCCGATATCACACTCAATACCTCAAATCACCCGCTGATAACTTCGATCCAGATTCACGAATGCAGTATAGTAGCTTTTTCCCTAGTACACCTAGGTTTAATCGAACCTTGGGAAACGATGCTAAAAGTAATTAAAAAAGACATGTCTACAAAACTTTGTTTGTTCGTTTTACCTTCATTTACCGGACATTTCTAGTTTACTTCATACCGTGAGTTGTTTCAATATATGGAGATAGGCCAGGGTTGAAGATTCACCTGCACCTACACATCATATGGTATAAAAATAATAATAAGCACAGCCATGTGTAATGTTTTAAAAGAGATAAATTTTGTGGGCATCACATCCCGATATACTAAAGCCCCTGCGAGTCACAGGCATAGCAATAGTCTTTTGATCCAACCGTTTGTACCACGAAGTATCGGGCTACAAACAATTATGAACTGAAAACACTGATCAAATAAAGCCTTAAGAAGTGATGTTGCCATTGTTCCCGAATGGATCGCTAATAAAAGTCCGTACAACCCTTTACGTCATTGTTTCCTATATGAGATCATTGCTAACCAAGTATCTCACCTCAAGCCTTTATCAATCTCGGGTGTCTTGGGTACCTACAAGTCCAAAGATCAAGGCAAGAGACAAAGAAACAAAGATACAAATCCCTTATTTAAATAGTACACAATGTTCCCATAGATGTCACCCCATCCCGTGGACCATGAGGACTACTCACTCATAATAATCATATCAAGAATAAAAAACATCGTGCGAAATACTTAGATTGAAAAAAAAATCTTACAATGGTCGTTGTATCACAAAGATATCTCAAGTACAAGATAATGGCTATGGCTATGGAGAGGTTGGAGGATGGAGAGGATGAACTATGGCGGTGGATATCTTTGGTGGTGGTTTGATGCAATCTGAGAATGGCGACCCTCTACACGATGGCTAGGACCTCAAAATATATAGGCGCCTTCACGAAAGTAGTAGGATTTGACGAGACAAATCCGCTGCCATCGGTACAGGAGGGCCCTGCCCGTACTAGTGGTCGTTATTCCTGTGGCGGCTGGAGCTAGTTCTAGGATTGCTTGGCCATGTAGACTTTCTCAAAATCTTCATTATGGCTCCCGATTTTGCCTTAAAAACGTGATTTCCTGCACAACACAATTCAAAGCAATGAATTGCACATGTTTGCAATAATTAGTCATTAGTAGAAAATATAGAAAGATTCTTTTCAATTGCCTGACTAAAAACGATGTTTAAACGTGGAGAAAGGTGACTATTTTTACAGCCATCACCCGCTATCATCGAACAAACCTCTAGTGAGTGATCTAGGAGCTACGTTAAGCCGAAGCATTACCAACAATAGGATCACCCGTCACTCACTCCTCATCATCCTCATGGCCAAAGATAAAGGTTATCACTACAACCACTTTGATCATCATAGAGACAACCATATTAACATCGGAGAACTCACACCGCAGCACTACAGGCTCCACCAAAGCTAGTCCACCGGATTAGACGAGGGAGGTCGAGGCTAGCTAGTCGTCCTTTGGACAATGGAGGAGAAAACAGAATGATGACAATCACCCACAAGTCAAAAACATGTATGCTAGGTAGCCACCTAGCATAGATATAGTTCTCTAGTCACTCTATGGCCGAGCGATGCGCTCCCAATGTGATCCATATGCAAATATTCAAGATCAAGTGTTGACCAAGGTGACATTCAAGGTGTGATCCAAAAAATGGTCATGTGAGCGTTGGGTCTATTGGGACCATGTCTTGAAAAAGAAGATTGAGTGAGAATTCATGGTTACCCTAGAGACATCATCATATTGAAGAGAAACAACAATATGGAAGGTTGATCAAGATAAGTGCAAAAGTTTGAAGTCATGTTTCTCAACACTAAAAGCATCATTCCATGAGCTTGAATCAAAGAAAATATTTCATATAGCCCATGAGAGGATAACATCAGGTGGTGATCGTCATCAAGATTGAGAAGTCAAGTTTAAGGTGATCCACCTCGTAGAGATCATTTGCTACGATTCTTCACCACAAATAATCGTAATCAAGAAAGGTGGTCATATTTGAGGAGGTCAAAATCATCATCATCTAGCTCAATACAAAAATATAATCTTGATGGATTTTCTAGTTTACAGTCTCATTATGTTACTGTGAAGAGTGAGTTATAAGATTGTTAGGCGTACTATTAAGATGAGCTCTCGAGTGAGTATCTTGATTGTATCATTCATAAAGATCTCAAAACTTTGCATTCTTAACATCATATCTCTTAGTTGTTATTTCTATTTCACCTATCCTAGGTTGTTATCTTTGTAACAAGATCAAGTTCGTCAAAAACTAGTCGCGCATGAAAAACTCATTTTGTTGTTTATGTTGAGAGTTTACTAGTTCTTATCTTACGGAGGTTTCACACCTCTATCATCTTAATTAGTCCTTTTGTTATCTTTTCTAAGAGCTTGGGTTCACCTTAATTAGAGTTTGCATGCTCAAATCATTGCAGTTTTCATTTCAGAAGTTTATGTCTTTTTGATATTCTGGTTGGTAAACACCGTAAGTTCTAGTCTATGAACTATGATACTTACAGAGTCGATAATGTAAATTCTTTATCTGAAGTTCTGATGTTTTTACTTTGAGACGCACCCAAGTGGTACATTTCTCTATAACTGGTCATGTTTCTCTAGACGAATTTTTTCGGTGTTAAGTTTTATGCAACTGTTAAATTTTGAGGGTAACTATAAATGACTTCCTTCTTCCCCGGGAGGGGTCTACCACTTCAATTTGTATCTTCTCCATTGCTGACCTTAAAGAGTTTGTCCTTTTGTCTATATTCCTCCTACAATTTCTTCTTTTTTGAAAAAATTAGCAGACATCAAGATATACATTAATACCAATTAATGTATCTTATTTTAAAGGTAGTTGGGATCGGATTTTGGAGAAATCTGTTGTTCTTCTCATTTATTCATCTTCTCTTATTTCTTTGTAGCATTACTTGCTTTGGTGGAATTAAGGAGTGAAGAACTCAATTTCTTGTGTTCTTGCCATTGCTTTTGGTTAGTTGAATTCCCTACAATGAATAATGGAAGTGAAAGTTAAGAAACTTGTTTGTGTGATTGTACCAGGACCTTGTTTCTCTTGGGGTTTGAATGGTTGGTGTTACCGTGGAGCTCAATCCTTGTGGTGTAGAATTTCGTGTAATTTTTGGAATCCTCCAACTAAAACTTGGAGATCGACTCGAACTTGTTGTTTGCTTTTGGTGATTACTCTCAAGGGCCCTAGTGGATCGAGGCACTTTCCAATGGTGGCAGGCATGAGGAGAATACAGCGAGTCATTGTGGTGTTTGATGAAAATAGTGAGCGATTGTTATGTTTGGTGAAAATTGTACCTCCACACCACTCCAACAGTGTGAACTTCATGATATATTATTCGCGTGCCTGGTCACCCAAACTATTATTTCTATTCATTTACATTGTGATAACCTTTGGGTTTGAAATAATACATCTTGTTATATATATTAATATCACATTTGTTTATCTTGTGTAACATAAGTTATTGGTGCACATGGTTGATCATGCTTGCTAAATTAAAGGTTAGTGTTATTTCAAATAATTGATTTAATCCAAAAACATAAAAGTTCCAAACAGTCTATTCACCCCTTTAAGCTACGTCGACGTTAGTTTTATTTTAAATTGTTTTGAACCAAAACCATAAAAGTTTCAGATCGTCTATTCACCCCTCTAGGCTACATCAATGCTTCTTTCACACATAAAATTAAAAAAATCGTAATTACAATCCATTCATAATTAAAAAAACCTAGTTCCAAACCCCACATGTAACTGAAAAATATCAGGTGCCCATTTTTAACCAAAAGAAAACTCAGCTACAACCTCCCTTGCCACTTGTAACTGAAACTCTCAGTTATAAATCATCATGTTCCTTAAGTTGAGTGAGCTCTAACTTAAAACTCCTTTACACTAATCAACAAAGATACTGCAAAGTTTCTCTAATTCTATAGTATAATTCAAATGATCTGTTTTCCTTTCATGTACCATAAAAATTCCAAACATATTTGTGTACTAAGAGAAATGGGCAAATGAAAAATGCCAAATGGAGTAAACAGAATGGAACACACAAACTAGGAAATTCAGCAAAGAATTAAATAAATAAAGTAGATATGGAAGAAAGAACAACCGCAAAATGGATAAAAGATCCGATCAAATCTATCTTATCATGACAGGCTCTCGGAATTCGGAGAGCAGTAAGTAACGAACGCATGGCGAAGAATAGTCTCTTCGGTAGCCCCTACTAGCTATAGCTCCAAGTTTCAAAGATGGAAACTTCAAATCGAAAACCACAAGAACACGGCTCCGCCTGCATGCAGCTGCGAGTGAATGACGACGACGACGACGATGATGATGCTGGCTCCTGTCGTCGTTCCACCTCCATTCACATGCCATAAATGAGCGAGTGACCCTTCACTTCACTCGCAGATCCCACACCAGAGATACGCTTTGGCAGCAACCATCATTGTTTGTTGCCTCGATCGTCTCGGCCACTTCTCGAAGCAAATGCTACGCGGATTGATCACGAGCTCGCAGGGCTAGGCTGGCTGCATGCCTACCTAGTCGGTGTAGCCTAGGCGCTGTAGCTCCCTGCCGAGACCGTCGTCGTCGTCGTCGTCATCCTCGTTGCTGCCGTCGCCGTGGACGTCCTCGTCGGCGTGGGTGGACATCGTGGAGGACGCGCCGTCGCCGGAAGATGAGGGTGGCGCCATGAGCTCCAGAGCCAGCGGGTCCACGTTGGTGGCCGGGGTCGCTGGTCGTGACGAGGACGCCGACAGGGCAGGCGTGCGGGGGACGAGGACCTCCGGCTCCGTGAGCTGCCGGCCGTCGCGCGGCGGCGAGAAGACCACCGGCAGGTACTCGTCGCTGTCGCACGGGAACTTGGAGTTCTTGAAGTGCTCCTTGAGCGCCTCCAGGCCCTGTGCATATAGCATCGCACGACGATGCTGCAAGTTAATCCAGCAAACTCCCGTACGTGGCAAAGGATAAACTCCCGTGTCAAGAAAGATTCATGGCATGGGATTTTGTACGTACCTGCAAGCGTGCGTAGGTGACTTGGCAGATCTTACGCGAGTTGTACACCTCCCACGGCTGCTTGTGGAACGCCTTGTACAGACGCACGGTGGCCTCCGGCGAGGTCAGGTTCACGAACCCGTACCCCACATTGCACTTGTTGCTGCATGTCACGGTATAATAACAATTATGGAGTAGTACTACTTATGTTGTTCACATGTTAATTTGCAGATGCCGCTGACTAAATAAGAGCTGTTCACTCAATTTATTAGGATAACAAGGAAAAATAACCATAAATTTGATCAACACTATACCCCTCCTAAGTTTAATATGCTTACTACTAGAAAAATCTCAAAAGTTAAGAGTCATATCTAACATTAATTAATATGCTCTACTATCGCATATTCGCATGTAACCAATAAATAAGAACTCACATGTTAATTTGCAGATGCCGCTGACTAAATAAGAGCTCTTCCCTCCGTTTATTATGTTAACACGCAGTTCAAGAAAAATTAACCATAAAATTTGATCAATTATATATGAATTATCTCATAAAATTGTACCATTGGAAGCATATTTTGAATACGAATCGAATGATGTATTTTTTGTGAAATAAAGATTTATTTTATCGGATTTGCTAGTTCTCATGCTGTCTCAGAGCTTGCTAAACTTGGGTCACCATTGGATCTGTCTTGTAATTCATGTGATCAGAGAGTTGCACATTGGGGGATCTGTCTTGTAATTCATGTAATTCATGTGATCAGAGAGTTGCACATTGGGTTGCAACTCAGAAAAGTGTTCATCGAGCACAATTTTTTTGTTAATGTAGTACAAATGTATTGTTCATGCGATGCAAGTTTTTTTATTCAATGCCACAAATTTTCTTATGACATAAATAGTAGGATGACGTCGGCGACTCAGCTCTAGGGACGTCCTTATTTTTTGATGAAATTTATGGTTAAACTTTTCTCTTACGCATTAGGCAAATAAACCAGCATGGAGAAAGTACTAGTAGTACTAGCTAGCAAAATATTGGAGTAACAGGTAAAAACTCGATACCCTATTGAACTTGCACTCCTATGTAGAGGTGAGAAGTTTTTGGAGCTAGTACTACAATTTTTTACTATTGATGTGAGGCTTCCCATGGACACCAAAACGCACCAAGTTCCGCCCGTCATTGGGCACTAACTAATGACAGATTGACAAGTCTTTTCTCAACAGGCGAAAAGATGGCAGTCAAGCTAGCAGAAGTCACAAGAAAGTGCTTCAAACAAGCCTACTACTACCACGCAAATTTTCATATACTTTGACTCCATCTAAAAAGCTAAATAAAAATATTATGTAGAAAGAAGGCTTTTACGTCATCGATGCAACTTTTCACCGCTACTCCATGATTCCCTCGGCACACCCCTCGTTGCTTTATCGTTCGTGCTGGCCTTGTTATGGAAGCGCAGGGCTGTGCAAAAGCAAGCAGGAAAGAAAGAAATTGGCAGCAGAGAGGGAGGGAGGGAGGAGGATCCTAGAGAGAGGCATCAGCAGCAGCAGCAGGTGTGCGAGAAAAGAAAGACAGGTGAATGAACAGAGACCCCTTTCTGAGCGATGACGATGACGATGCAATGCAACAAAAGAATTCATTGCATCCGAACGAGATGGATCCGGTGTCATCTCCAATTTCTTTTCCATTTGGGCTAATAGCAACAATGCGTCGCAGGCCATCTGCACAGAGTACTACTACAGTCCTATCATCACAAGATGCCTCCACCCAACCCAGTGCCACACATCCGGCAGCAAAAACCCAAAAACTTGTCCTAGTTTGTTCTACCAATGTTTTACTAGTGTACCTAGTACTGCATTTTCTACCTCAATTGAACCAACTTCTCATAAAATTTAGTTGTCTAAAAACATTTCTCATAAAATTTTACTAGTAAGTCGCAAATTAAGCGTGTGTTCTTGCCATTGGGTACCATAAAATATAAGTAGTAAACTGAGCAGCTTAATTATAATTGGGATACTACTCACCTGAAATCTATGGGGAGGTAGAGGAAATCGTAGGAGGAGAAAGGCTGGCCTTCGAACTCGCCTTCGCCGGACTCGATCTTCTTGTTGTATTCGATGCAGTGGTTGTCCAGCATGTTCAGGAGCAGCTTCTGGCTGCGACCAAACAACAGATCACACCAGCTCAGGAATTAATCAGCACGCAAGATCTAGGAGAAACTCTTGGCAAAATGCAGCATGCACCCATGAAATATAGTACTCCTACTAGCAGATGATCGATGCAGTGTGTTGCGGCAAATGCGGAAGCTAGCACGACGACCTGTACTTGTTCGGTATGTTCCTGATCATCACGGTGGTCCGGGTCTCCTCCGGTTCCTGCGTGCTGCTGTCGGCGGCTGCCGCGGCACTGGCGGCGCTGTTGTCGGCGTCGGGCTGTTTGAATTCGTACCGCGTCTCCCACCCGCCTCTCCAGCTCTTGGGGCTTCTCCAGCTCCCGGGCCGGCTGGCTGCTTTCGTCGTGCACTGCTGCTTGCCGGACGCCGACGCGGTCGCGGACGCCGGCGACGACGATACCGAGGGCGAAGCCGGAGAAGACGACGTTGCGTTGACGACGATGGTGATGTTCTTCCCGCGTTTGCCCTTCCGTTCATGGCTCGTGCCGGCATTGTTGCTACCCTTGGACTGATCGCGAGGGCCAGGCTTAGGGGAGCTCCTCCTCAGCAGCACCACCCCTGCTTCCTTCGCTTTGCCTGAGCCGGATGAAGCCGGCGGAGGTGGTTGCGACGGAGCCGGCAAGGGACGCCACGTTGGTTGCAGTCTCGGCGGCGTCGGGGCGATGGGCCGCTGCGGCACGTGCGCGCGCCTAGCAGGTGCAATTTGACGACAAATTAGCCGACCACCACTGGATGGCAAGTGTGTGTGTGTGCGCTAAGAATTACTCAGTGAATTGCTACCTGCGGAAGCCGGGGATCGACGGGCGCGTGTACTCGACGAGGAGGCGGTGGCCGAAAAAGTCCCGGCCGTTGAGCTCGGCGAGCGCGCGCGCGGCTGCGCGCGTGTCGAAGAACTCCAAGAACTTGTTGCCCGACCGATGCGCCGACTCCCTCACATCCTTCAAGTCACCTGCAAATTAACAAACACGAGTCAGACAATGGTGAGGGTGTCGCGAGAATTGTGAACTGGTGGCTGCGTACCGTAAGATTGGAAGGCCTGGCGGAGCTCGGAGATGGAGACGTCGGGAAGGGAATTGAGCACGACGAGGGAGCCGCGGTTGGCGCCGTCGTCTGGCAGGGAGGAGGTGGCGACGAAATTGGCCCAGACGGCCTGGCCGAGGACGAGGCCGCGGGTGTCCTCATGCTGCCAGTCCCAGGCCGGCGGCGGCTGGGGAGACCAGGCGGACGAGGCGGCAAAGTGCTGGCTGAGGCGGCACTGCTGCCGCATGTGCTGGTCGCGCACCGCGGCGACGGCGTGCTCGGCGGCGCGGAGGTCGAAGAAGTGCACGGTGGCCACGCCCTCGGACAGGAGGACCGGCGCGTCGACGGCGCGCACGTCGCCGAAGGGCGCCATTGCACGCGCGACCTCGGCCTCCGGCGCGTGCGGCGGCAGCAGGCTGAGCACGACCGCGCGGGTCGGAGGTCCGTCAACCGCCGGCACGGCAGGCGAGGACACAGGGATCCCGAATTGCTGTGGAATCGGGACCGTCTGCGGCGGCGGCATGGGCATGGGCATGGGCACGGTCATCGGCATCGGCATCGGAGCCGGCGGTGGCACAACCGGGTACGTCACCGGCGGGCAGTAGAGCTGCTGGTGCTCAAGCGGCGGGAACGGGTAGGCGGGGACGACAGCGGGATAGTATTCCTGAGCACTGGCGTCAAGAATGTTTTGGGGACCTCCAGGTATGCCCCCGATGCCACTCCCTCCTCCTCCTGCTCCTCTCTCCATTGCTGGAGGACGTGAGACCAAAATTAGGGAAGCAGCGGTGGTGCTGGAAGGAAGATCTAGAAAATTCTAGGGGTAAATTCTCGGTCGCAGCACCAAACTGCGATCAAGAAACTAGGCTAAAATTGTACTTCCTTCGGTCCCCATCCTCTCCCCCTGGGCTCTTGCTTAGCTGTGTTACAGTCCGTGAGTGTGTGAGTGGAGGAGTACTTGGGGAGGAGAGAGAGGTGGGGGGAGGAAATGGGAGCTCTTTTTATGGAAATGGTCGCGGGAAAAGAAAGCAGGTGGGCTTTTATTTGGAACTCTACAGGAACAAAGGGGAGAGAGAGGGAGGGAGGGAGGGAGGGGGCGGTCTCGGGAGGAAGAAGGGGGTCGGGGCCGGGACCGGGACCGGAGAGTGGCGCTGCGTTGTGTTTGTGTCGTGCGGCTGGTCTTGTTGGCTCGGATCTTCTGTGGTGCCAGAGCGTGTTGATCTTTCGGGAGACATGGATTATTCCGTACAGTTTATTACACCCGTTGTGTCTGGTTTCACGGATCTTCTTCTTCTAATTGTTGTTGTCTCGTGCATTCAGGGAATCACTATTTCTCTGCCGATTTACAAATAAATTCTTTCCTAGCCGTTATTGGTCGTCGTTCACTACAGATTTAGAAATTTAGCATCTGAACTTCCTAATGTTAATTTTTAATACTACTTATACTAATATTAAGTGGGTCAAATTGGGAGCATTCTAAATTGGGCGGACGTAATTCCTACAGTGTAGTCGACATCCACGCTGACAAGATCAAATGTGACAGAGGTGATCCGACACGCACATAGCCACTAATTGTGGCGGGTTCTGTTAATGCACCTAAATTATGCAGATAGTAGCCACCAGATTTAAACTAGCCAACAATGTAGCGGCATGATGTCAGAACCCAAAGTAATGGCTATGTGTGCATTGTATTCATGTATACAAAACAATGGAGTTTAAATATTTCTTCAAAATAACTAAAGGATTTGCAAAGTGTTGTCAAATTGGACGTGACTTTCGCTTATTTTGGTATTTATGGATCACAAGTGAATAGTAAGTCAATTATGTACTAAAGTGCATAAAGTCGGTGGCGTGTTATTAAAATTGGATATTGCAGTTCAAATATCACAATGGAAATTTCACGATGAAATCTTAAACTTTCTAGCAATTCTACTACTCTGAAATAAAAAGAACCCTCAAATTATTTTTAAAAATTAAAGTAAGTGTACTATTCTAAATAAAAGTAAAGTCAAATAATACAAGTATTCATTCATGCTCTTGATACATAATTCCATACACAAATTGAGATCATGTATCCTATACCATGATTTTATTCAACAATGTAAAAGAAAATGACAATGTCTTGATCCAAGGATATTACAAGTTTAGAATATTGAATAACATGGCCAATGCACAATAGAAATAAAGTACACAACAAACTAAGCTAAGGTTGAAATAATCATGATCACTTATCTTCTTAACATGGAGTCGAGGACAACAAATAAGAGAGTGAGGGTTATGATTAAGATATTGTTGGATCGTGAGGACTTGCATTAAGTGTTCAGAGCTTAATCATAGACCACTGCACTGGGCTTAGATCCAAGCAATTATGGCTATAATAAGGTAACATAAGGCAACCAAATAAGAGAATGATTATGGTTTTCATCAAGTACGATACTACCTCAGTTTTTATAAACAAGACCACTACAAAAAAATGGTTTTCTAGAAATGCATGGCGATGGTTGTGAAATATAACTATTTTATTCGCATTTAAATTAGATGTAAGTTAAGTATTTAATGAAATATCTCTCTAGCTTTGCTATTAATAATTAATTATTGCATAGATGTGCAAATACTTTGTTTTATTTTTCTCCTTGCAGAAATGGGAACTTTTTTTGGCGTAATCTGGAGTAATTGATGAAGAATCATTATTTTCTCATTTTCCCAAGTTAAAATGGCCATAGAGAGGCGTTAGCTTTAGCGACTGTCGGTACGAGCGTAGCTCCACAGTACTGCCAGACTTGTAGATACTAGCTTTTGCTAGACTTGTAGTACCTCTGTTTGGGATTATTAGTCCTAAGAGATTTTTTATATTGTTTGAGATTATAAGGGCTATCTCATTTATTACTCTTTCTTGTCCAATGCATGTTCACCTTTTCCTCTCACTTCTCTCATGCATGTAGTACTATTGATGCATGCATATATTAATGAGAAAAAGTTATGAAGTGTCTTGGTATTAACAACTTGGACCTTAGGACTAATAATCCCAAACAGAGGTAGTAGATATTAGCTTTTGCTGCATTACTATATTGGCTATTAACCTAGATGCTGGGTCTTTTAATCTATAACCATAAGAGTTGTTCTTCTTCTGCTAGTGATGCGTGTAATCTAGGCTGTGGTTTACGATTTTCTTGCTTAAATATCATTTATTTACTCTAAAATATGAAAATATAAATGGATATGTGAGACCAATGAGTGAAATAATGACAAGTGGGGCCTGTAAAAGGACTAACAAGTGGGGTATAGTGCTTTTTGGGCTCTAGAAAGGCTAGTGCCTAAATAATATTGATTGAAATATTTTAGAAAAACAAAAAAATATGCTAAAATGGGTTATATGAAGGCCGATGCCCAAATAATAAATGAACCATAAAAAGGCCAAGACCCCCATATAAATGGATTGCAAGTAGCCAAATAGGCCATGTAAAAGGTTGAAATTGTTGGGCTCGACCCATGTAAAGCACCAAACTATACTGGGTTGAATTTGATCTATGACCATTTGACTTGGTCACAGATTTTCCACGTATGATCCGATCCGCGGTGGACAGCCTAGATAGCTCATGAACAAAACGTTGGTCATAGAATCTATGACCATCTATGTCTATGACCAATTAGAAAAAATTCATATATTATCCTTAATAACGCTCAATACGTGACCAATTGATGTTGGTCACATAAAGATCATAGATGGGCAACTACAACCTTTCAATAACCAATATGGAGGCTCGCGGGATAGCACATTTCTTCTATTGTTCCTTCAAGTTGGAAATGATTTTTTCATACAAGTTAGTAACTCACATTGTTAATCATGCCAAGATGTTATCATCTACCAAATATGTATATATTATAATAAATTGTGATGTACTCCCTCCGTTTGGGATTATAAGTCCCGTGCAGATAACTAGGTTGCCAATTTGAACAACAAAATATAAATAGTATAGTACAAAAAGTATACCATTAGAAACTTTAGAGGTTATATTTTCTAATGGTATAATTTTTGTAATATATAAGTAATATTTTGTTAGTCAAATTAACAACCTAGGTATACGCGTAGGACCTATAATCCCGAACAGAGGGAGTACAGATGACCATGACCTTTGTCATTTGGCATGAACCCCAAGATTGTTCATAAAGGAGAAGCCATATTGTGAATGAAGTTTTTTTCAGAAGGTGTCAAAATTCGTCTCTACAATTTTTTGGAGGACGCGATGCACAAGTTTTACATTTTTATGTTTATTTATTTCTACGATTTTTTAAAAACTATGTCAAATTTGTGGACATGCAAATTCATGAAAAGAAATTGAATCTTTCAAAAATCTCGATGGTTTTTGATATATTGACTACCAGGATAACTTAAAATGATTTTTATAAAAAAATAAGAGCAACCTATCTATTACAATACCTATAGTTTTAATTTGACCTAACTTTGGTAAATCGATGTTAAGTCATTTAAGTGGGCGAATTAAGTTAGAAATCTAACATGCTCTAATAATAGTAAGCAAACCAATTAACACCTCTAGCTAAGCATGTGTAACATGTTGCAATGTCGTGATCAAACTAGACAATCATGACTACATAAATAACTAGCAACATCATAGGCATAAGCAACTATACTAACATGACCATATGCTCACAGTGATGCGCTGAATTAAAATCTCATTTCAAAATAGATTGATAAACACAGAATATATTCGCAAACCAAATCAACAGCTGGGTTCCGAAGTTATTTGACACGTTTTCTAAGTTGGGTTTGGGATGATTAGAGATGTGTAAAGCAACCTACCTTCCCAATGTCGTCGGTGGCAGCCCTTACCGTCAACTATAAAACTATCATCAGAAACCGTGTCTAGGAGATAGGTAGATTTGGTTCTAACGATGGGTGCATGGACGGGTGCTCACCAAGTGCATGTAATCATCTCTAGAGATCAGAAATCTGAATTGAAAGAGTGGACGATTATGTCGTGGATGATCTACTGCTCGACCGGTCTTGATGGCGCAGCAGTTTCATCCCCCGTGGATGGAATCATCGGGAATGCGAGTGGCGTTTGTTGGAGTTAAACTTGTTGTTTAGAGTTTCATCATGTTTATTTTCTATTATGTCTAGCATCAAGTTCATGCTGCGACAGTGTGCACACTTATAGTCATGTACACAAGGCAAAGCTAGTAGTCGTGTCATTAGGTTTTCTTGGTGATGTGCCTGTACGGTATTGTTTTTGGTGACCTAGTACAGACGATACACTTTCAAATAAGTACAAAAAGTCATCCCTATGAACACACACATGTACATCTTACCTATGTGAGCATCTTTGAAAGACTGAGTCTGAAAAGTTAGAACGTGTTACTTGCCTAGCTAGTATAGGAGGAGAAAAACACATGTGCATGCGTGGATAGAGCCAGCTGATCGATAGGATTAGAAGTGGACCCGGTAATTACCCGTGCATGTCTCCATATGTGACGAGAGTGGCCGGATGGTGTTGCCAACGTGGTTGCCAATTCCTATCCATCGGCTAGTAGAGATCAAGCCGTCGTGGGCACCAAACGCATGTGCATGTACTACTTATAGTCATTGTAACCAGCTAAGTTTGTTAAGAGAGAACAAAGGGAAAAGGGACATGTGTATGCGGTGCCGCAAAAGCTCCATGTGTGTTCTTGTTCTACCGTATACGTGTCTGTCTTGATTCTATTTGGGCAAAATTTATCATTTAGTATCAAAGCCTCGTGCCGTCAAGGTCCGAATCTCCGTCATCGTCAAGGTGCGTCATGAGCAACGAAGAAAGGCATGCTGCCTGATAAGTCGTGCCACCGGTGGCAAGGAGGTGATGGCCATGGTGCGGAGGCCATTGTCGCGAGGAGTTCATCGTCCATGTCCAAGTCATCGACAATGTGCATCATCGGTGGCAGCATGGAGGTGAGTCACCGGAAAGTTGCGACACTGGTGATAAATATGAGGCAGCGAACGTGCCGCGATGGCACACTCACGGTGAAGATTTAGGAGAGGTGCCTCTCGTCGAGGCCGGCAGCATTGGCGGCAATCCACGTGACAAAATGGCATTGTGTCCATCTATGTGTTGCATCGACGACATCAACGATCATGTGTTGCAAGAGAGGAAATAAGCTATAACAAATGAGAAAGATGATTGTTGAAACTAATCTTGTTTACTGTTAAGTTTAGAGTTCAATCATATTTAATTTGTGTAATAGAGTCACCTACCGGAAGTTGCGACAGTCTACTGCGCCAGTCTGCTGCGGCCATGTGTGTAAGTAAGCTAATGGTTTAGTTTAGTTAGGATTTAGTCTAAGTAGCGGTTGGGGAGAGTATCATGTAGGTGTGTGTATCCATCTTAGTTAGTTGAGTGAAATTAGGATCATGTAGGAGTGGCTTGACCGTGGCGTGTGTGCTTAGAGCATCTTCACATGCTCAGTGTTCCAGATCTAATTCCAGCGCTACTTAGCGCCGAATGGATGTAACGGGAACGGCCAATTTCTTACCCGCGTTCTCAGGTTGAGTTGTCGGCTTTGGTTAAAATTTGAATAAACACAACGAAATTTAGACGAATTCAGGCGCTTGTATTAAAATATAGGCGAGTTTGTATATATTATGTCAAATTCGGACATATACCCGAATTTTGGCTGCAGTAGGCTAAGAAAAACTTTAAAAAACATCGAAATAACTAAACTTGCACCGATCACATGCCGAAGTGGCGGTAGAATGACGTGTAGTCGGCGCCCCGGTTCACGTCGTCATCATCGCCGCCATCTTTGCTCGACGGCTGCGGTGGCCAGGAGCAGCCCTCGCCGGCATCGCCGCAGCGCCATGGCTGCGAAGAGGGCCCGGCCTCCTCTTCCTCGTTGTCATCGAGGATGATGAGCAGCGCGCCTATCGCGCTCGTCCTGCTCAAGCAAATGCCGAACGCGTACGGCCTCCTCCCGCTCCCAGTCTGCCCTGGACCAGGCGCACTTGTCAGGGGCCTGCATCGGCCACACGTCGTTGAGAGAGTGCTCCAGTGCCATCTTCAAGACGAAGGCGTCCTCGTCGACGGGAACCGCCCAGTCTGCCGGCTCGGCCTTCGACGTGAGCAGCTTTGGCCTCGCTAGCCGATGGTGGCCAGTCGGCGGCGACTCCGCGCGGCGTTCGTTGATAACGAGGTCGCGAGAACGTGTTCGCAGAGGCGAGCGCACCGGCGACTCCACCTACCGCTTCACCGAACAGAGTGGCACCGTGGCGCGCGACAACTGTGCTGGCACCGAGCCGGATGAGCGCAACACGGACACCGAGGACTAAGAATACACACCTCTCATCCTTCTCGGTAGCCAGTTGGCCGCCGCACAGCGTCGGGCGGCCGAAGGTGGTGAGCGCGGAGGATAACCCACCCTTGGTCTATCCCCGACGCTGATGTGCTCGAGGACGGCAGTGAGCGCGGAGGATAGCCCAGCCACAGGCTATCCCCGATGTTGATGTGCTCGAGGATGGCGGCGATCATGCGGCCTGGTGCGTTCCACCACCGACGCCGTCCTACGGCATTGTGCTGCGCCGATGGTGGGCCTCCTCCCTCCTGGGAAGCCAGCTGCTGGTTCTATCATTTGACGAAGTAGTTCTCCAAGCGGGCAAGGTTGCCCAGGTCCTCGGCGAGCTCCGGATCTTCCATGGCGGCGATGGCTGCCTGGATCTTGATACGTCGGAAGCGTATCTATAATTTTTAATGCCCCATGCTTGTTTAGTATCTACTTTCCTTTGCTTTGTCTACACTTTAACGTGTTTTTATATGTTTCCTGGTACTAACCTATTAACAAGATGCCACAGTGCTAGTCGCCTGTTTTCTTCTGTTTTTGGTTCAAGAAAGGCAGAAAATCAATATTCTCGGAATTGGACGTGACAAAAGCTAAAATCAATATTTTACCGTGGGGAACACGAAGCCGGAATACGAGACAGAGGAGAGTCACCACGGACCACACCCCCTGGCCGCGCGGGTGGGCTCACTCCACGCCTGGGGGGTGCAGCCGCCCTGGAGGCCCCCTTCCTCGCCTCTTCGCCTATAAAGACCCCCTGATGCATAAATCCTAAGTACCCGATCAATATTCCATGAAACCGTCTGTATCCGCCGCCACTATCATCCCTATATCGGGGGATCTGAAGATCTTCCCGGTACCCTGCCGGAGGGGAGATCATCCCGAAGGCCTTCTTCTTCATCATGTCAGCCTCCGGTATGAAGCATGAGTAGTTCCACCTTGGACTACAGGTCTATGTAGTAGCTAGATGGTTGTATCTCCCCCTTTGTGCTATCATGTTTAGATCTTGTGAGCTCCGTCCATGATCAAGATCTCATCTATTTGTAATCATGCATGTTGTGTTTGCGGGGATCCGATGGATATTGAGATTACTATGTCAGATCGATTAATGGTTTTGTCTTATTGATTCTATCATGTCTGTGTTGTTTGTGATCTTGTATGCTCACCGTTTCTAGTATCTATCTTGGTCGAGTAGATGCTAGTGACTCTAAGAGGGAGTATTTATGCTAGAGAGTGGGTTCATGCCTCTATTTAATCTAAGAGAAGTGACAGAAATCTCTAAGGTTGTAGATGTGGTGTTTCCACTAGGGAGAAAACAACGGTCTCTTGTTCATGGAACAAGTGGATTGTTTACCTTACACACTTTGCTTAAAGCAGTTATCTGTTGCTTGCAACTTAATACTGGAGGGGGTTCGGATGATAACCTGAAGGTGGATTTCTTGTCATAGATGCAGTTGGATGGCGGTCTATGTATCTTGTTCTATTTCCCAATCGAATCTCATATGATCATGAATGTCTAATATTGCATTGTTATGCCTTGCTCAGTCCTGTCAATTGCCCTACTATTATTTGTTTACCTAGCATGCCATGTTTGTTTATCTAAGGAGAACATCTCTAGTGAACTATGGACCCCGGTCCAATCTTTACCATTGATATACCTTCCACTGTAATTGTTACTTTTTGCAAACCACCATTACCTTTCACACCATACAGTTAATCCTTTGTTACAGCAAACCAGTGAGATTGACAACATCACTGTTCGTTGGGGAAAAGTCTTGAGTTTGTGTTGTGCAGGTTTCCAACAACAATGATTTCCTAAGTACTCATATTGCTCCGCCTGCTCCTGATGCTACCTTTTATGAAATTAAGCCTGCTTTGTTCAATCTTGTGATGAGAGAGCAATTTTCTGGTGCTAGTTCTGATGATGTTGCTGTCCACCTCAATAACTTTGTTGAACTTTATGAGATGCAAAAGTATAAGGATGTAGATGGAGATATTATTAAGCTCAAGTTGTTTCCTTTCTCCATGAGATGAAAAGCTAAAGAATGGTTGCTATCCTTGCCTAGAAATAGTATTAATTCTTAGATTAAGTGCAAAGATGCTTTTATTGGAAATTACTACCCTCCTGCTAAGATTATATCTATGAGAAGTGATATCATGAAATTTAAACAACTTGATAATGAACATGTTGCTCAAGCTTGGGAAAGAATGAAATCTTTGGTTAAGAATTGTCCCACTCATGGACTTGCTGCTTGGATGATTATCCAGACTTTTTATGCAGGTTTGAACTTCTCCTCAAGAAACCTGTTGGATTCAGCTGCTGGAGGTACCTTTATGACCATCACCTTGGATGCTGCAACAAAACTCCTTGATAATATGATGGTTAATTATTCTGAATGGCACACTAAGAGAGCTCCACATGGTAAGAAGGTAAATTCTATTGAAGAAACCTCCTCTTTGAGTGATAAGATTGATTATCATGGTTATGCTTGTTAATGGGAAAACTCCTTTAGATCCTAATAATGTTCCCTTAGCCTCTTTGGTTGCTCAACAAGAGCAAGTTGAAGGGAAGTTCATCAGGAATAATAATTTTGTCAACAATACTTATGGTGATAATTATAGGCCCTATCCTCTTAATAATGTCAATACTTATCATGGTAGATCTGGAATGCCTAGTGAAGATAGGATTCTAGAAGTTGAAAGATCCACTAAAAACTTTATGCAAATTCAATATGAGCAAAACAAGATATTCACTAAAACTATGGAAGAACAATCTGCTATCTTGAAAAATATTAGTCATCAGCTTGAGAATTTGAATAGAGAAATTCCTAGTCTACAGTCAAAAAAATTATGTGCTGAGAAAAATATTTCCTCTCTTTCTGAAGCACAATCCTTTTTGATTAATAAAATGGCTGCTAAACCTAAAACTTTGGAAAGTACCTTTGCTGCTTCTCATGCCATACAAGTTACTATTGATAAAAATGTTAGACGGCTAGCCCAACTACATGCTAAGTGGGAAAGAGAAGCTGAAATTGCTAGAAACAATAGTGTATGCACTATCACCACCACAATTATGGATGCCACTAAACCACAAGAAGTCCCTATTCCTCCTATCACAATGCCTAAACCCAATGAGCCTATTACTAGTGATGCTAAGTTTGATTTTGATCTTGATGGTTGCAATATTTCTGAAGTGATTATGTTCCTACAAAAGCTTGCTAGAAGTCCTGAAGATGCTCTTATTAAAATTAAGGAAGAGAAGCTAAAACACAAAGCCTCTATTCCTAGGAAAGTAGAAGATAGTTGGGAACCCATTATTAATATGCAAGTGAATGACTTTGATCTCAAATCTTCATGTTACCTTGGTTCTGGTGTCTCTATTATGCCTAGAAAGATTTATGAAGCGCTTTATTTGCCACCTTTGGAAGATTGCTATTTGAATGCCCCACTTAATGATAATGCTAAAATGAAACTCACGAGGAGAGTTAACGATGTTCTTATCATGGTTAACAATGTTTATCCCTGTTGATTTCTATGTTTTAGATGTTGAATACAATGCTTCTTGTCCTATTACTTTGGGAAGACCTTTTCTTAGAACTGTTGGTGCCATCATTGATATGAAAGAAGGCACCATTAAATATCAATTTCCATTCAATAAAGGTATTGAACACTTCCCTATGAGGAGAGAGGGGTTGCTTTTTACCCCTCCTTTGAAAGCAAGGTTTGATGTTAATGCTTCTTCATTTGAAAATACCTGATTCTTGCTTCTTGTGCCTAATTTAAAGGCGTTAAAGAAAAGTACTTGTTGGGAGATAACCCAAGAGTTTTGTTGAGTCTTGGAAGTTATTACTTCTGTAGTGACCTCTCCTTATTCTTTTTGTTTGCTTTTTGTGCCAATAATGACCTTTAATGAGAGGGAAGTAAGATTTGGGGAGTTGTTGTCCCGAAACAGATTTTTGTGCTCCACCATAAAAATTCGTGAGGAATATATGTAAGTCGGATTGAGCTGATATTTTACGAATAAATCTCCTAGTATGTTATATAACTTTAGTTAGTTCAACACTTTTTAATTTGAGCAACAAAAGGTCTTCGAAAAATCGGTGTCTACCTGCTGGTCTGTTTTGACATATTTCTGTCATTATTTGCCTTTGCTTCTTATTGATTCCTTTTTGGGTTCTTTTTGGGAAATTGAAATTTTTGAGGGAATTGATACAATAGCTTCTGTATTTAGTTAAAGTTTTGCTGTTCCAAAGCTAAACCCAAGGGTCTATTATCTTTTGAATACACTAATGTTGCTAATGAAGATTGTGTGGAGTTTTGTATGAAGGAAAAATTTCAGGTGTCGAGAGAGAATGCTGTAATGAGATGAAGAAGGGACAAAAGCTCAATATTGGGGATGCCACACCGTATCACCCCAATAAATATTCAAGAGGTACAAGCGTCAAAGCTTGGGGATGCCCAAGGCATCCCCTTCTTCATCAATAAAAAGCTCAAGTCTTTCTAGACACTTCGTTTTTATTGTTTCATGCATAGTTGTGTTGTTCTTGGAGCATCTTAGTTTTTGTTTAGTTTGCTTAGTTTGCTTGAATAAAATAGTTTGGACCCCCGTTATAGCTGTGTTGTTTCAAATAAGTTGATTGGTGTTGGAAAGGAGTAGAAAATTCTTGCTTGAGTGGTACAAGAGGAGCTTGCTTTGACTGTGACTTAGGATGTCATGCTAGATGTTGTTTTGACCTTATGCTTAGTTATTATTGCTGTAGCATGACTTGTTCCAAACAATTGGGATTGCTTAGTGTGCCTTGAAGGAACCATGCGTTGTTTTAGCATACAAAAGCATAGTATTGTGGTATTCTCCTTTGATACTTTGTTTGGGTTGACTTGGCACATGCTCACACCATGTTATGACTATGAACAAGTCACCATAGCCTTTATGATCATTTAGTCCTTGACTTATAGTACCACTTTATGCTTTGATTAGTAATGTTTTGCCGCTCTGCATGATTATGGCCATTATTGCTCGCTTAGTTGGTCGCTCCCAGTCTTCTGCTAACCTCCACTTGTATTAGTAAGCTCTACTCATGCATCCAACTCCCAAAAAACCAAGTTATTCCAAAGTGTCCACTATAAATTCCTATGCATGGTGTGTTACACCATTCCAAGTATATTCTTGTTTTCATCTATCTTCCAATTAAAAAGTATTTTGTTATGTGAAAACTTAGTGATTAAAGCTCTCACAAACTTGATGGCACACTTTATTTTTCTTGCCCCTAATAAACTTGAACCATTGTGTCATATATCTTCTATATGCTTGCACTTATACGTTGGAATTAGCAGAACCGTGCTGTCACGGGGAACGCTTTCAATATTGCACTTGTACTTTGTACGCAGTTGATATCATTGCCCTTTTGTCTATGGATGTCGTCGGTGTGAAATGAAAAGGGAGCTTGTAAGTCCATGGATTTATATATGTGTGTTAGAGAAACGCCTGGGTCGCTAGCCTAATCCATGCCTAATCATGGTGGAAACTTGCATCATCACCATAATGACATTTATGAAGATTTCTTCTTAAAAAAGAGAGACACATTGAAAAGAGGAAAGAGATAAAAAAGCACCATATTCCCATGGTAAATAAGAAGATTGCTGAGATGCTCATTGTCTGCTTGCCTTGTCATTTTGATTATGGGATAGCTCCTGTATCATGTGCAAGGGGTACCCCGTTGACGGTTATCTATGATACACATGTACTTATTATGACAAGAACTTACATGTGACTAAATTTGAGTAGCATGAGGAGCGACCCTCGTATTCAAGGGACATGAGATTGCCAACTTATACTTTGTCAAGCATATACTCCAAAGTTTGTTCACTTTAACCTTAATCACTTCAAGATGCTTATGATAGGGGTAATGAGACCTAAAATCTAACAAGTACCATAATTTTTTGGAAGCTCTTTTTGAGACTTGAAATCCCTGCTTCTCTTATGAAGGGCCTTTCTTCCACTATTATATTGAGTCTCCACCTTCAATCCTTTAGGCACCAGTTAAGAGAGCATAGTTGCCATTCTTAGTTCTATGTGCATTGTCCGAAAACTTATTAATTGATGCATATTATTGATATTACTTGTTCTTGTGCTATTTGTATCTAGTCACTCTTATGAACTTTGAAGGTGTCATATGCATCTATTTGCTAATCCATGAGGGACAAGTTGAATGCCACTATGCCATGTTTTCTGTATGTGAAACAAACAAACGTTTTTCAATGCATGTTATTCATGATCTTTTTTTGTAACCTTCATGTTGCATGCATAGTTACTTTGTCTTACTTTTAGAACTCCATCTTTCATGCTCATGTTTAGAGTTCTTTGATCCTAGCTTTCAATGCTTGCAAATGGTTTGATGTTGATTTTGATGGTGCATGTCACCTAAAAAATTATTATTTTTATCACTTACCTACTCGAGGACGAGAAGGAGTTAAGCTTGGGGATGCTTGATACGTCGGAAACGTATCTATAATTTTTATGATCCATGCTTGTTTAGTATCTACTTTGCTTTGCTTTGTCTACACTTTGAGTTGTTTTTATATGTTTTCTGGTACTAACCTATTAACAAGATGCCACAGTGCTAGTTGCCTATTTTCTTCTGTTTTTGGTTCCAGAAAGGCAAAAAATCAATATTCTCGGAATTGCACGGGACAAAAGTCAAAGTCAATATTTTGCCGTGGGGAACACGAAGCCGGAATACGATATGGAGGAGAGTCACCAGGGGACCACACCCCCTGGCTGCGCGGGTGGTCCCACCACGCGCCTAGGGGGTGCAGCCGCCATGGCGGCCCTCCTGCCTCACCTCTTCGCCTATAAAGACCCCCCGATGCCTAAACCCTAAGTACCCGATCAATATTCCACGAAACCGTCTGTAGCCGCCGCCACCATCATCCCTAGATCGGGGGATCTTAAGCTCTTCTCGGCACCCTGCCAGAGGGGAGATCATCCCGGAGGCCTTCTTCTTCATCATGCCAGCCTCCGGTATGAAGCATGAGTAGTTCCACCTTGGACTACGAGTCCATGTAGTAGCTAGATGGTTGTATATCCTCCTTTGTGCTATCATGTTTAGATCTTGTGAGCTCCGTTCATGATCAAGATCTCATCTATTTGTAATCATGCATGTTGTATTTGTGGGGATCTATGGATATTGAGATTACTATGTCAGATTGATTAATGGTTTTGTCTTATTGATTCTATCATGTCTGTGTTGTTTGTGATCTTGCATGCTCTCCGTTTCTAGTATCTATCTTGGCCGAGTAGATGCTAGTGACTCCGAGAGGGGGTATTTATGCTAGATATTGGGTTCATGCCTCTTTTTAATCTAAGGGAAGTGACAGAAATCTCTAAGGTTGTAGATGTGCTATTGCCGCTAGGGAGAAAACAACGGTCTCTTGTTCATGAACAAGTGGATTGTTTACCTTACACACTTTGCTTAAAGCAGTTATTTGTTGCTTGCAACTTAATACTGGAGGGGATTCGGATGATAACCTGAAGGTGGATTTCTAGTCATAGATGCAGTTGGATGGCGGTCTATGTATCTTGTTGTATTGCCCAATCGAATCTCATAGGATCATAAATGTCTAGTATTGCATTGTTATGCCTTGCTTAGTCCTGTCAATTGCCCCGCTATAATTTTTTTACCAAGCATGGTGCGGTGACCCAGCACACCACTGTATGTGTAGTACACTATAGTCATTGACATGACATCCACAGAACACCGTTCCGTAAATATCACATCCCTCAGAGTGGTACAATAGAAACATTATGGTCCATATTACAAAAGTACACACATTATTATTATTACAATATCGGAAGTTCAAGACTTCTAGAAGATCCAACTTACAAACCAAAATATAAAGTGTTTCAGCGGAATTAAAAAGTAGCAACTCCGTTTAGGAGTTGAGCTCAACAGCTTATTCTATAGAGTTCATGCTGCTCGGCTCCGTTGGTTACTATTAACAAGGAGTACTTAGCTGGACTCGTTATCATCGACACCATAGCGGATCTCGTAATCCACTCCTTCAACACCTCCGGATAGATCACGTTCCTCGTAGAACACATCTTCTTGGCATTCGGCTGCATACATGGGTACGCCTTCGGGATCCTCAGAGTCTAAGCAAAGGATCAAAGGATAGAATGAGTAACAACGTTACCCAACAAGTTCATTATATGCAAGGTGGGAAGTTTGATGCTCTAACTATCACCTCGGATTTAAATCCTTGGCACTATGCAATTTTTGTAAATCTTTCTTCAAAGATTGATTTTATTATGAAAATCTATGACAATCATCCTTCACAGGTTGACCAGAACTTTCATGGAGTTCCTTTCCTGCCGCGTTCGCAGCTCCTTCCCGGAACAGGGAGTAACAAGTTACAATTCTTACACTCTGCAGAGGTGCGTTACTTTACCCATGAGAGATCAACTCCTTGTTGCACAACCGAGTGTACTTTCCCATCCACAATTCCATGATGTGGGGCCCAGTAGTTGGTCCAATCCAATCACTGCCCCCTTCGCGACCCCGCATGCCTCCTTGGTGTACACCATGCCCACATAATGAATTACGGCAATGGTTTGTACAAACCGTTAGATGCCAGAACTATCGTGGGACGATGAGGGTTCCCACCCATATGCTGCATACCCTCTACGAATTACCAATTAATATGCACGATACGAGGATAATAGCCACGACCTGCACATCTGGCTTCATGCGAGAGGAAGAAGATACAGCTGACTTCTCTGTCCCATTCCAAATCTCATGGCTAACGCGTAATATACGGTGCTAGAATCACTTATGTCAGGGGTTATTAGGTCCCTATTTGATCATCATTGTTTTGCAATTAGAACCCTAAGTTTCATTGCTCCATTATATCATCACTTAGGACGATATCTATGATTTCTTTATTTGTGAAAATAATATTTTCTTTCTTTTATAGCATATATGATAACACACAATTTGCAAATACTTTGATAAAGACTCTTCAAAGGACATGAGCAAGTGATGAACTTGCCTTATGATGGCAAGGTAGTGAATTCCGATGCTTTCACTGGAACTTGAGCTTCTATGTCTACAAAAACATCATTATTGCCCGGTAAGGACAATATCTAAAGAAGCAAAATGATTATGCAAGTAATGTAATGCATTATTTAATTCTATATGCATTTTCCCTATATAAGGTGCCTTTAAATGATGATTAAGCATTTATAAATATTACTTTTGAATATTCATAGCATATATTATTTTATTTTATTTCCTTTTATTTGACTTTTATTGATTTAATAATTCTTTTAGGAATTATCAATTATACATTAAATTTTTTTATTAAATATTTATTTAGTATTTTTCAAAAATACTATAATATTAATATATAATGAAAGTGATTTTTATTTATTTTAATCATCTTTCAATAATTTTGTAAAATTCCATAAGGAATATATAAATTACAAAATTCTTATAAAAATTTAAATGTCCAAAATTTTATATCTTATTTTATTTGGATAAAGTGTATTATTGTGAATCCAAAATTATTTTATTTATAATTTTTGGACTTTTATTTTATTTTCTAGAATTTAATTAAGTCTAGGGGTATTTTGGTATTTTCCTGTTAATTAAAACATGCGTGAAAATGTTTCTGGGCTAGTTATACTTATTGGGCCCTAGTGGCCCAGTAGTTCTAGACAAAAGAACCACCCCAAAGGGTTTGGCCCAGCCCGGCCCACTCCTCACTACATCTCTCTCCCTCGAGCTTATCCTCTCTTCCTCTGACCCCGACCCCGTGGCCGGCGATGCCGCCACCAGCGATTCCTGCCGCCATAGACCATTCTAGTCATCGTCGTGGTGCAATTGGGGGTTGTCGATGACGCTCGTTCGTTCTATCCACTTGGATTCGAGCCTGGGGCTCTCCTGCAATGGATCGATGTCGTCCCGAACCCTAGGGTTTGGGGGTTGGCATGGATTCAAGTGTTACCGTGGTCGTCGTGTGTCGAGGTGATGCTCTGCACCTCCAGGCGTGATCAGGGTCGCTGCCGTGGCGCCGTGCGGGTTGCAGCGCCCCCTCTGGGGTGCTCCCCGTGCCGCCATGGTCGTCAGCCCCTCTGATTCCTCTTCTAATCTTCAGCGAGGACCTTCGGTGAGTTCGATTCCTCTCCCCTGGTGCTTTCTTTGCTTGCTGATCCGATGCTAGATGCTGGCAGTGTCTTCTCTGGCTACTGTCTGATTCTGATTAGGATGTGCATATCCATTTAGGGTTCTTATCTTGGGATTGATCATATACTGGATGCGTTGGATCATATTTGGATGAATTGTAAACCTGCTAAGTGGTTATTGGCCTGGGCTTGTTGCTTAAGATGATCTGTAATGTTTGTAACACCCTCAGAATCGACCCTATGCAAGTTTCAGCGATTCCCGCCAAACCCGCATAGGAACGATTCAAAGGTGCCCACCAGGCACTTTCGTGCGGGTGGAAAACGAAGTAATAACATTACACAACAGTCCTCGATGGGACCCACAGAATAGATATATATATACAACACGACTCCATGAGTCAAGAATACAGATATACAGTACAAAGATCCAAATCACCTTGAAAACAATAGAGCGTCCAGCTACGGACAAGATGCAAATGGGGCTAAGAGCCCTGAAGAATAACCAATGGCTTCCATAACCCTGCCCAGGCCAAGCCGGCAGGGTAACCCTGCTAACGACGTCGATCTCAAAACCTGCTTAAACAAAAGGGGTGCCGACAAAGGGCAAAGGAAAAAGAGGAGCGTCAGTACTGAGGCCAGTACACGGCGAGGCTAGAATTCGGCGGTCCTCGCCTACATAGGTATGGTGGACTGAAGCGGCAGCGGCAGCAGGCACTATACAACCTATAGAGACTCGACACAACTGGCGGCTATAAGAGAGGGGTAAGATAGACCTATTCGGAACCAACCTGATACTACCATCAAACAAACCCATCCTGGTGTTTCCCCTCGAGGCCCAACGAGGAAGTCAACCGAGGAACTCACACCGTTGGCAGTTTTATTTATTCAGTTATCGTTGCAGCAATTACTAGTCAAGCATAGATAATCATCCTGATAAAATAAGCAGTGGGCACTTTTAGTTAATCATTCCGTTATAGTTGCAACACTTACTAATCATATACAAATAGCATGAGATAACCCCAAAACCCAGCAGTTGTTGGTACTTTTATTTAGCCATTCCGTTGTAGTTGCAATACTTACTAGTCAGGTACAATGGTCGCCGACGACAACCCAAACAAGCAATTGTGGGCAGTTTTATTTAGCCATTCCATTGTAGTGGAGCTGATTACTAGTCATTATATAGTCAAATTTATAGCACTACTTTAGTTATAGTTGTCTATGATCGAGATACTGTGCTCCAATTCGTCCATAACCGCGGACACGGCTTTCAGAAAGTTTTACCCGGCCGGGGTGCACAAATAGCAACACACACACGATCGACCTCGGAAAAACCAAATCAAAACCCAACGAGGCTTTCACGACAAAGCAATCACAGGATTCAGAAATATTTCAGGGGGCCACCCCATTGAGTAGACCCGCAACGAAGTAAGCTAGCTCCGAGACGGACTCAAGGTTTGCGTCAATGGCTGTAAACGACTGGGAACCCCAAAACGGGGCTTGTCGATACCGCGAAAACATTCCGCTTACCTAAACAGTACAGTGTGCTCCTCGCACAATCGTAAATAAAGCAGTAAAGCATGGCATAAGTACAGGATCGTAAATAAAACCTTAAACTAGTTTGTGGCCCCAAGAAATAAGTATGAATCAAGCTCTGGCTAAGGGGGTCCCATAATTCCCCGTATGTGGATAGCGCGATAAATCAAGGAACAGGTATCAAGTACTCGGGGTCCTACGGGACACAAGTGGGCGGTCGGAAACCAAATATTATCTATCACCCACCGATGCCTCTGCTTACTTACTTCAATTTTAGTTGTTAAACAGGAATTAAAGTGAACGATAAATAAAGCCGAGAGCATCTCCAACATCAGACATGTGGCAATACTCCAACAACTGTGGTACATGGCGACACGCAACAGCACTTGAGCAAGCGACTACGACGCGCAAGTCCAACTATCTACCAAACAACAGGTAATAGGAGGTGGCCATGGCAGTATAGGGCTGCAAGGGATATCATGGGTACGAAAACTAGAGCATCGCAACACAGATAGCAATAGATCAACATGAGGGAAATAAATACTACAAAAGTAAGATAGGTGGAAAGGGGGAGATGCTCGCCTGAAAACATTGTCGAAGGTTCAACCGAAGATCGGGTCGACACTCGCATCAACTCAACGGCCTTATCCGCGAAGAACCAAAACACTAGAATAAACACCGGATGCAATATTTAATACAACGGCAGAAGATCGGCATGATGCATGTATGACGTATGACATGGCAAAAATGCGATGCGATAAGGCCATATTAAGCGGAACCGGGGTCCCGAAAATTAATTAATTGGTTCAAGTCATTTAGATACCCCGCAATTTAAATGTTGTTCGAACATGGCAAAATACAACAAAGGTTTGATGCACAAATTTAAATGAGGCCAATATAAGGCTAGATTTGCCCGCATATGGCCCCATATTTAATTATATGGTGAATCGGCATAAGGCCCCCAAACCACACAATATGCATGCGAGTTGAACAATTAATATGCGACAAGTTGTATTATATGATAAAATAGGGTTTCGGGAAGGGGTTCACACATTAGAGGGTCTCGACGAACTTGGGGTCCCGGGGGGTTCGGGGTTCGACAGGGTTCGACGGGGTTCGGTCTCGGCGGGATCGTTCTCGGATAACTGAGGTCGATCTTGTCGCATCCGGGAAGCAGGACTTGGGTCGGTGTCGGGGAGCATCGGATTCTTCCGAGTCGGTGCCGATCTTGTCGTTGCGAGGATCTTGTCGGGTCCGCGCCATTGCATCGGTCTTGACGTTCGGAATGCAGCACTTGGTGTCCGGGACGGAGTGCTTGTTGAACCGGTGGCGATCTTGGCGGTCATCGGGTCCGGACTTCGCCTCCGGGAACGGGTCTTCAGGGTCTCGACGTACTTGGTGTTCCGGCATCTCCGAGTCGCGGATCTTGGCAACCGGGTCCTCGATCATCGGTAGATTTTGTCGCTTCCGAGGTTCTGGGTGAGGTACTCGTCGGACTTGTTTGGTGGAGGTCACTGAAACCAGATGGTCGCCACTGATCCATCTTCACGCGGTCGCCATAGCAATCATCTTAGCACCAAAACAAAACAGCAGCACCCAGGGGCTGCGTTGGGGCGGACACCAGGGGAAGGAAGGCTGGGGAAGGACGTGCGGGGCCCAGGGACAAGACCACTGGCGGCAAAGGTACTGGCCAGGGGGCCCAGGTCGACGACGAGCCGGGGACGGCCATGGCAGAGCAACTCCCGGGAGGAAGCTCGCGGGTGGCGCTGGAGAGGAGAAGGCGGGTGGCCGGGCTCGAGCGGCCGGCGGCGGACGTCGGGTTGAGGCCGGGGCCGGAGGCGCTTGCAGGCGGTGGCGGGAGGAGGTGCACCGGCGGTGGCTGAGAAGCTCGACGGCGGGGCGACGCGGTCGAGGTCGGGCGGCGGCCTGCAGAGGCGAGCTCGGCGGTTGGCGGCGGGGAGCCCGCGAGGGGCCGAGGCTTGCGGGCGGCGCGGGAGACGGGCTCGCAGAGGGGACGCCGGCGGCGGAGAGCAGACGAGGCGGCCGGCCGTCGCTGTCGGCGCGGCAGGGACCGACGGAGAAAACAGGGGGAGGCGCTGGAGAGGAGAGCCGCTGCGGCGGCCATGGCGGCCGGGGAGGAGGGAGGAGGGGGCACCGTCGGTGACGCGGCTCGCAGAGGGAGGCGGTCGAGGGCCGGGGCCGGCGAGGTCGGGGAGGGGCTTCAGGCGGGGCGGTGGCTAACGGGAGGAGGCAGGAGGAGGGGATCGTGCGGGAGGAGCGGGGAACGTGAGGTGGGCGCGGTCAACAGCGGTGGGGCCAGAGAGGAGAGAAGGGAGCGTGCGAGGGGGTTCCTGGGGAGGGCTCTGCGCGAGGTGGGGCCAGAGGGAGGGTACCGGGCGCGGGGTGATGTGTCGCATGCGGAGGTGGGGCTGTGGGGCGTGGGTGCGTGGTTGCATGTGTGAGGTGGTAGTTGGGGCTGGGTGAGTGGGAGGTGAGTTGGCGGTGTGGGATAGGTTAGAGGGAGGGGAGAGGGTGAGGTGGCAGCCGGGGATTGGTCCGGGTGAGGTGGAGGAGGGGTGGGTAGAATAGGACTGGTAGTTTTAGGATTAAGGGGTGGACCGTTCTAAACTGGTCTGGACCGATTGTACTGGGGGTGGCCGACTGGGTCGGATCGATCCGGTTGGCTGCCCCCACTAAAAAATAATTTAATAATTTTATTTGTTTCAACCAGACTTTTGCAAACCGATAGCAATCAAAACAAAATAATCCGGAGACCCGGGTTTTGCGTTTGAATAAAGATGGGGCGTTTAGAAAACAAAAACAGGTTTTTCCGCAAATAGTTTTATGCAAGCAAATGCAAGATGATGACGATGCTCAAATGCAATGTGGCATGATGACATGAGCATGCGGTCATGATGATGCAATGCATGAAAACAACGCGATTTTCTAGTAGTGGTTTTTGCGGGATGCCACAATTCGACACCACTAACAATGGATCTCGCCCTCGAGATCCGCCTCATGGTACCGGGAAGAAGGTCGGCGATCTGCGTCTTCTCGCTTCGGGTAGGCCCTCGCGACACCACTAACAAGAGGTCGGTGTCCGTGATCGTCGAGAGAACACTCCGGGAACAAAAGGTCGAAGGTAGAGGTATCAACAAATAAAGCCACCTCTAACTTCGATAGAAAGAGGGAACCGATGCATTCTCATCCACTTCAATGTACAAAAGCGAATAGAAGGGGTAGTCGGCATGGGGGCCAATCCATCACGCACCCAAACTATTACTCCGCACAATCAGTGGAAAAGTGTGCAACCATTCTCGGAATCAGACTGAAGATCTCGACAATTGAGGTTCGAAAACAAAGGGGGTGATGCAAACTCTGCATCGGATCGGCGTAGATGATGTCGTCGCGTCAGAAAACACCGGAAGGCACAACAAGGAACAAAGAATGGTACCACAGACGAAGAATTCCTCGGATAGCATGAAGACCAGATGTAGCAACACCGTTATCAAAGGAGGAAGCGAAACCCTGAAGGTACGACGGAACCCAACCATGAGAAATCCTGGACTCGAAGAGAGAGAAGAGAGCGGATTCAAAACACGCAGAGGTGAGAGGAGAGCAGCAGAGGGGTAAGGAATAAAATCAGACCTAATCAGAACTATCCAACCGATTTTTCAAAATAGTTTTGACACTCTACGTCGGCCGTTAGCTAGGTTATCCTACAGGCTGGACTTGTGGGGTATCACAACTGCTGAGCTCTGATACCACTCTGTAACACCCTCAGAATAGACCCTATGCAAGTTTCAGCGATTCCCGCCAAACCCGCATAGGAACGATTCAAAGGTGCCCACCAGGCACTTTCGTGCGGGTGGAAAACGAAGTAATAACATTACACAACAGTCCTCGATGGGACCCACAGAACAGATATATATACAACACGACTCCATGAGTCAAGAATACAGATATACAGTACAAAGATCCAAATCACCTTGAAAATGATAGAGCGTCCAGCTATGGACAAGATGCAAATGGGGCTAAGAGCCCTGAAGAATAACCAATGGCGTCCATAACCCTGCCCAGGCCAAGACGGAAGGGTAACCCTGCTAACGACGTCGATCTCAAAACCCGCTTAAACAAAAGGGGTGCCGACAAAGGGCAAAGGAAAAAGAGGAGCATCAGTACTGAGGCCAGTACACGGCGAGGCTAGAATTCGGCGGTCCTCGCCTACATAGGTATGGTGGACTGAAGCGGCAGCGGCAGCAGGCACTATACAACCTATAGAGACTCGACACAACTGGCGGCTATAAGAGAGGGGTAAGATAGACCTATTCGGAACCAACCTGATACTACCATCAAACAAACCCATCCTGGTGTTTCCCCTCGAGGCCCAACGAGGAAGTCAACCGAGGAACTCACACCGTTGGCAGTTTTATTTATTCAGTTATCGTTGCAGCAATTACTAGTCAAGCATAGATAATCATCCTGATAAAATAAGCAGTGGGCACTTTTAGTTAATCATTCCGTTATAGTTGCAACACTTACTAATCATATACAAATAGCATGAGATAACCCCAAAACCCAGCAGTTGTTGGTACTTTTATTTAGCCATTCCGTTGTAGTTGCAATACTTACTAGTCAGGTACAATGGTCGCCGACGACAACCCAAACAAGCAATTGTGGGCAGTTTTATTTAGCCATTCCATTGTAGTGGAGCTGATTACTAGTCATTATATAGTCAAATTTATAGCACTACTTTAGTTATAGTTGTCTATGATCGAGATACTGTGCTCCAATTCGTCCATAACCGCGGACACGGCTTTCAGAAAGTTTTACCCGGCCGGGGTGCACAAATAGCAACACACACACGATCGACCTCGGAAAAACCAAATCAAAACCCAACGAGGCTTTCACGACAAAGCAATCACAGGATTCAGAAATATTTCAGGGGGCCACCCCATTGAGTAGACCCGCAACGAAGTAAGCTAGCTCCGAGACGGACTCAAGGTTTGCGTCAATGGCTGTAAACGACTGGGAACCCCAAAACGGGGCTTGTCGATACCGCGAAAACATTCCGCTTACCTAAACAGTACAGTGTGCTCCTCGCACAATCGTAAATAAAGCAGTAAAGCATGGCATAAGTACAGGATCGTAAATAAAACCTTAAACTAGTTTGTGGCCCCAAGAAATAAGTATGAATCAAGCTCTGGCTAAGGGGGTCCCATAATTCCCCGTATGTGGATAGCGCGATAAATCAAGGAACAGGTATCAAGTACTCGGGGTCCTACGGGACACAAGTGGGCGGTCGGAAACCAAATATTATCTATCACCCACCGATGCCTCTGCTTACTTACTTCAATTTTAGTTGTTAAACAGGAATTAAAGTGAACGATAAATAAAGCCGAGAGCATCTCCAACATCAGACATGTGGCAATACTCCAACAACTGTGGTACATGGCGACACGCAACAGCACTTGAGCAAGCGACTACGACGCGCAAGTCCAACTATCTACCAAACAACAGGTAATAGGAGGTGGCCATGGCAGTATAGGGCTGCAAGGGATATCATGGGTACGAAAACTAGAGCATCGCAACACAGATAGCAATAGATCAACATGAGGGAAATAAATACTACAAAAGTAAGATAGGTGGAAAGGGGGAGATGCTCGCCTGAAAACATTGTCGAAGGTTCAACCGAAGATCGGGTCGACACTCGCATCAACTCAACGGCCTTATCCGCGAAGAACCAAAACACTAGAATAAACACCGGATGCAATATTTAATACAACGGCAGAAGATCGGCATGATGCATGTATGACGTATGACATGGCAAAAATGCGATGCGATAAGGCCATATTAAGCGGAACCGGGGTCCCGAAAATTAATTAATTGGTTCAAGTCATTTAGATACCCCGCAATTTAAATGTTGTTCGAACATGGCAAAATACAACAAAGGTTTGATGCACAAATTTAAATGAGGCCAATATAAGGCTAGATTTGCCCGCATATGGCCCCATATTTAATTATATGGTGAATCGGCATAAGGCCCCCAAACCACACAATATGCATGCGAGTTGAACAATTAATATGCGACAAGTTGTATTATATGATAAAATAGGGTTTCGGGAAGGGGTTCACACATTAGAGGGTCTCGACGAACTTGGGGTCCCGGGGGGTTCGGGGTTCGACAGGGTTCGACGGGGTTCGGTCTCGGCGGGATCGTTCTCGGATAACTGAGGTCGATCTTGTCGCATCCGGGAAGCAGGACTTGGGTCGGTGTCGGGGAGCATCGGATTCTTCCGAGTCGGTGCCGATCTTGTCGTTGCGAGGATCTTGTCGGGTCCGCGCCATTGCATCGGTCTTGACGTTCGGAATGCAGCACTTGGTGTCCGGGACGGAGTGCTTGTTGAACCGGTGGCGATCTTGGCGGTCATCGGGTCCGGACTTCGCCTCCGGGAACGGGTCTTCAGGGTCTCGACGTACTTGGTGTTCCGGCATCTCCGAGTCGCGGATCTTGGCAACCGGGTCCTCGATCATCGGTAGATTTTGTCGCTTCCGAGGTTCTGGGTGAGGTACTCGTCGGACTTGTTTGGTGGAGGTCACTGAAACCAGATGGTCGCCACTGATCCATCTTCACGCGGTCGCCATAGCAATCATCTTAGCACCAAAACAAAACAGCAGCACCCAGGGGCTGCGTTGGGGCGGACACCAGGGGAAGGAAGGCTGGGGAAGGACGTGCGGGGCCCAGGGACAAGACCACTGGCGGCAAAGGTACTGGCCAGGGGGCCCAGGTCGACGACGAGCCGGGGACGGCCATGGCAGAGCAACTCCCGGGAGGAAGCTCGCGGGTGGCGCTGGAGAGGAGAAGGCGGGTGGCCGGGCTCGAGCGGCCGGCGGCGGACGTCGGGTTGAGGCCGGGGCCGGAGGCGCTTGCAGGCGGTGGCGGGAGGAGGTGCACCGGCGGTGGCTGAGAAGCTCGACGGCGGGGCGACGCGGTCGAGGTCGGGCGGCGGCCTGCAGAGGCGAGCTCGGCGGTTGGCGGCGGGGAGCCCGCGAGCGGCCGAGGCTTGCGGGCGGCGCGGGAGACGGGCTCGCAGAGGGGACGCCGGCGGCGGAGAGCAGACGAGGCGGCCGGCCGTCGCTGTCGGCGCGGCAGGGACCGACGGAGAAAACAGGGGGAGGCGCTGGAGAGGAGAGCCGCTGCGGCGGCCATGGCGGCCGGGGAGGAGGGAGGAGGGGGCACCGTCGGTGACGCGGCTCGCAGAGGGAGGCGGTCGAGGGCCGGGGCCGGCGAGGTCGGGGAGGGGCTTCAGGCGGGGCGGTGGCTAACGGGAGGAGGCAGGAGGAGGGGATCGTGCGGGAGGAGCGGGGAACGTGAGGTGGGCGCGGTCAACAGCGGTGGGGCCAGAGAGGAGAGAAGGGAGCGTGCGAGGGGGTTCCTGGGGAGGGCTCTGCGCGAGGTGGGGCCAGAGGGAGGGTACCGGGCGCGGGGTGATGTGTCGCATGCGGAGGTGGGGCTGTGGGGCGTGGGTGCGTGGTTGCATGTGTGAGGTGGTAGTTGGGGCTGGGTGAGTGGGAGGTGAGTTGGCGGTGTGGGATAGGTTAGAGGGAGGGGAGAGGGTGAGGTGGCAGCCGGGGATTGGTCCGGGTGAGGTGGAGGAGGGGTGGGTAGAATAGGACTGGTAGTTTTAGGATTAAGGGGTGGACCGTTCTAAACTGGTCTGGACCGATTGTACTGGGGGTGGCCGACTGGGTCGGATCGATCCGGTTGGCTGCCCCCACTAAAAAATAATTTAATAATTTTATTTGTTTCAACCAGACTTTTGCAAACCGATAGCAATCAAAACAAAATAATCCGGAGACCCGGGTTTTGCGTTTGAATAAAGATGGGGCGTTTAGAAAACAAAAACAGGTTTTTCCGCAAATAGTTTTATGCAAGCAAATGCAAGATGATGACGATGCTCAAATGCAATGTGGCATGATGACATGAGCATGCGGTCATGATGATGCAATGCATGAAAACAACGCGATTTTCTAGTAGTGGTTTTTGCGGGATGCCACAATTCGACACCACTAACAATGGATCTCGCCCTCGAGATCCGCCTCATGGTACCGGGAAGAAGGTCGGCGATCTGCGTCTTCTCGCTTCGGGTAGGCCCTCGCGACACCACTAACAAGAGGTCGGTGTCCGTGATCGTCGAGAGAACACTCCGGGAACAAAAGGTCGAAGGTAGAGGTATCAACAAATAAAGCCACCTCTAACTTCGATAGAAAGAGGGAACCGATGCATTCTCATCCACTTCAATGTACAAAAGCGAATAGAAGGGGTAGTCGGCATGGGGGCCAATCCATCACGCACCCAAACTATTACTCCGCACAATCAGTGGAAAAGTGTGCAACCATTCTCGGAATCAGACTGAAGATCTCGACAATTGAGGTTCGAAAACAAAGGGGGTGATGCAAACTCTGCATCGGATCGGCGTAGATGATGTCGTCGCGTCAGAAAACACCGGAAGGCACAACAAGGAACAAAGAATGGTACCACAGACGAAGAATTCCTCGGATAGCATGAAGACCAGATGTAGCAACACCGTTATCAAAGGAGGAAGCGAAACCCTGAAGGTACGACGGAACCCAACCATGAGAAATCCTGGACTCGAAGAGAGAGAAGAGAGCGGATTCAAAACACGCAGAGGTGAGAGGAGAGCAGCAGAGGGGTAAGGAATAAAATCAGACCTAATCAGAACTATCCAACCGATTTTTCAAAATAGTTTTGACACTCTACGTCGGCCGTTAGCTAGGTTATCCTACAGGCTGGACTTGTGGGGTATCACAACTGCTGAGCTCTGATACCACTCTGTAACACCCTCAGAATAGACCCTATGCAAGTTTCAGCGATTCCCGCCAAACCCGCATAGGAACGATTCAAAGGTGCCCACCAGGCACTTTCGTGCGGGTGGAAAACGAAGTAATAACATTACACAACAGTCCTCGATGGGACCCACAGAACAGATATATATACAACACGACTCCATGAGTCAAGAATACAGATATACAGTACAAAGATCCAAATCACCTTGAAAATGATAGAGCGTCCAGCTATGGACAAGATGCAAATGGGGCTAAGAGCCCTGAAGAATAACCAATGGCGTCCATAACCCTGCCCAGGCCAAGACGGAAGGGTAACCCTGCTAACGACGTCGATCTCAAAACCCGCTTAAACAAAAGGGGTGCCGACAAAGGGCAAAGGAAAAAGAGGAGCATCAGTACTGAGGCCAGTACACGGCGAGGCTAGAATTCGGCGGTCCTCGCCTACATAGGTATGGTGGACTGAAGCGGCAGCGGCAGCAGGCACTATACAACCTATAGAGACTCGACACAACTGGCGGCTATAAGAGAGGGGTAAGATAGACCTATTCGGAACCAACCTGATACTACCATCAAACAAACCCATCCTGGTGTTTCCCCTCGAGGCCCAACGAGGAAGTCAACCGAGGAACTCACACCGTTGGCAGTTTTATTTATTCAGTTATCGTTGCAGCAATTACTAGTCAAGCATAGATAATCATCCTGATAAAATAAGCAGTGGGCACTTTTAGTTAATCATTCCGTTATAGTTGCAACACTTACTAATCATATACAAATAGCATGAGATAACCCCAAAACCCAGCAGTTGTTGGTACTTTTATTTAGCCATTCCGTTGTAGTTGCAATACTTACTAGTCAGGTACAATGGTCGCCGACGACAACCCAAACAAGCAATTGTGGGCAGTTTTATTTAGCCATTCCATTGTAGTGGAGCTGATTACTAGTCATTATATAGTCAAATTTATAGCACTACTTTAGTTATAGTTGTCTATGATCGAGATACTGTGCTCCAATTCGTCCATAACCGCGGACACGGCTTTCAGAAAGTTTTACCCGGCCGGGGTGCACAAATAGCAACACACACACGATCGACCTCGGAAAAACCAAATCAAAACCCAACGAGGCTTTCACGACAAAGCAATCACAGGATTCAGAAATATTTCAGGGGGCCACCCCATTGAGTAGACCCGCAACGAAGTAAGCTAGCTCCGAGACGGACTCAAGGTTTGCGTCAATGGCTGTAAACGACTGGGAACCCCAAAACGGGGCTTGTCGATACCGCGAAAACATTCCGCTTACCTAAACAGTACAGTGTGCTCCTCGCACAATCGTAAATAAAGCAGTAAAGCATGGCATAAGTACAGGATCGTAAATAAAACCTTAAACTAGTTTGTGGCCCCAAGAAATAAGTATGAATCAAGCTCTGGCTAAGGGGGTCCCATAATTCCCCGTATGTGGATAGCGCGATAAATCAAGGAACAGGTATCAAGTACTCGGGGTCCTACGGGACACAAGTGGGCGGTCGGAAACCAAATATTATCTATCACCCACCGATGCCTCTGCTTACTTACTTCAATTTTAGTTGTTAAACAGGAATTAAAGTGAACGATAAATAAAGCCGAGAGCATCTCCAACATCAGACATGTGGCAATACTCCAACAACTGTGGTACATGGCGACACGCAACAGCACTTGAGCAAGCGACTACGACGCGCAAGTCCAACTATCTACCAAACAACAGGTAATAGGAGGTGGCCATGGCAGTATAGGGCTGCAAGGGATATCATGGGTACGAAAACTAGAGCATCGCAACACAGATAGCAATAGATCAACATGAGGGAAATAAATACTACAAAAGTAAGATAGGTGGAAAGGGGGAGATGCTCGCCTGAAAACATTGTCGAAGGTTCAACCGAAGATCGGGTCGACACTCGCATCAACTCAACGGCCTTATCCGCGAAGAACCAAAACACTAGAATAAACACCGGATGCAATATTTAATACAACGGCAGAAGATCGGCATGATGCATGTATGACGTATGACATGGCAAAAATGCGATGCGATAAGGCCATATTAAGCGGAACCGGGGTCCCGAAAATTAATTAATTGGTTCAAGTCATTTAGATACCCCGCAATTTAAATGTTGTTCGAACATGGCAAAATACAACAAAGGTTTGATGCACAAATTTAAATGAGGCCAATATAAGGCTAGATTTGCCCGCATATGGCCCCATATTTAATTATATGGTGAATCGGCATAAGGCCCCCAAACCACACAATATGCATGCGAGTTGAACAATTAATATGCGACAAGTTGTATTATATGATAAATAGGGTTTCGGGAAGGGGTTCACACATTAGAGGGTCTCGACGAACTTGGGGTCCCGGGGGGTTCGGGGTTCGACAGGGTTCGACGGGGTTCGGTCTCGGCGGGATCGTTCTCGGATAACTGAGGTCGATCTTGTCGCATCCGGGAAGCAGGACTTGGGTCGGTGTCGGGGAGCATCGGATTCTTCCGAGTCGGTGCCGATCTTGTCGTTGCGAGGATCTTGTCGGGTCCGCGCCATTGCATCGGTCTTGACGTTCGGAATGCAGCACTTGGTGTCCGGGACGGAGTGCTTGTTGAACCGGTGGCGATCTTGGCGGTCATCGGGTCCGGACTTCGCCTCCGGGAACGGGTCTTCAGGGTCTCGACGTACTTGGTGTTCCGGCATCTCCGAGTCGCGGATCTTGGCAACCGGGTCCTCGGTCATCGGTAGATTTTGTCGCTTCCGAGGTTCTGGGTGAGGTACTCGTCGGACTTGTTTGGTGGAGGTCACTGAAACCAGATGGTCGCCACTGATCCATCTTCACGCGGTCGCCATAGCAATCATCTTAGCACCAAAACAAAACAGCAGCACCCAGGGGCTGCGTTGGGGCGGACACCAGGGGAAGGAAGGCTGGGGAAGGACGTGCGGGGCCCAGGGACAAGACCACTGGCGGCAAAGGTACTGGCCAGGGGGCCCAGGTCGACGACGATCCGGGGACGGCCATGGCAGAGCAACTCCCGGGAGGAAGCTCGCGGGTGGCGCTGGAGAGGAGAAGGCGGGTGGCCGGGCTCGAGCGGCCGGCGGCGGACGTCGGGTTGAGGCCGGGGCCGGAGGCGCTTGCAGGCGGTGGCGGGAGGAGGTGCACCGGCGGTGGCTGAGAAGCTCGACGGCGGGGCGACGCGGTCGAGGTCGGGCGGCGGCCTGCAGAGGCGAGCTCGGCGGTTGGCGGCGGGGAGCCCGCGAGCGGCCGAGGCTTGCGGGCGGCGCGGGAGACGGGCTCGCAGAGGGGACGCCGGCGGCGGAGAGCAGACGAGGCGGCCGGCCGTCGCTGTCGGCGCGGCAGGGACCGACGGAGAAAACAGGGGGAGGCGCTGGAGAGGAGAGCCGCTGCGGCGGCCATGGCGGCCGGGGAGGAGGGAGGAGGGGGCACCGTCGGTGACGCGGCTCGCAGAGGGAGGCGGTCGAGGGCCGGGGCCGGCGAGGTCGGGGAGGGGCTTCAGGCGGGGCGGTGGCTAACGGGAGGAGGCAGGAGGAGGGGATCGTGCGGGAGGAGCGGGGAACGTGAGGTGGGCGCGGTCAACAGCGGTGGGGCCAGAGAGGAGAGAAGGGAGCGTGCGAGGGGGTTCCTGGGGAGGGCTCTGCGCGAGGTGGGGCCAGAGGGAGGGTACCGGGCGCGGGGTGATGTGTCGCATGCGGAGGTGGGGCTGTGGGGCGTGGGTGCGTGGTTGCATGTGTGAGGTGGTAGTTGGGGCTGGGTGAGTGGGAGGTGAGTTGGCGGTGTGGGATAGGTTAGAGGGAGGGGAGAGGGTGAGGTGGCAGCCGGGGATTGGTCCGGGTGAGGTGGAGGAGGGGTGGGTAGAATAGGACTGGTAGTTTTAGGATTAAGGGGTGGACCGTTCTAAACTGGTCTGGACCGATTGTACTGGGGGTGGCCGACTGGGTCGGATCGATCCGGTTGGCTGCCCCCACTAAAAAATAATTTAATAATTTTATTTGTTTCAACCAGACTTTTGCAAACCGATAGCAATCAAAACAAAATAATCCGGAGACCCGGGTTTTGCGTTTGAATAAAGATGGGGCGTTTAGAAAACAAAAACAGGTTTTTCCGCAAATAGTTTTATGCAAGCAAATGCAAGATGATGACGATGCTCAAATGCAATGTGGCATGATGACATGAGCATGCGGTCATGATGATGCAATGCACGAAAACAACGCGATTTTCTAGTAGTGGTTTTTGCGGGATGCCACAATGTTCCTGGTAGCTTATTAGATGATTGTATTCTTGGATTGCATCTGATTCAGATGATGTAGTTGCTTGGGAATCATGCTTGGTAAAGCCAATGATTTGATAGCTTTCCACTGTTATTTGATTCATGGTCATGATTATGATAGGATGAAATCACTGTCCTAGTGCTGTTGACTTAGAACTAGTGTGTGGTTTGAGATCATCATGATCTCAAACAGTGAAGTGTAACATAGAAATATCCTAGCTATGATTCCTGTGTTAACAGGAAAATGATTAGTTAAGTTGATTGTTTGAATTTGTGATGATTAAATTTCTATCCTGATTCATAATGGATTGTTCTTGTGACACCATCATGGTATGGCACACAAGTATGATTCCAACCCATGGATTGGGTTGTTTGATGCTTAATGCAAACTTGGCTTTGAGAGATAAACATAGATGTTTCTTTTCTGAATTCCCTAAGACCAATGATGCTGGTCTGAGGCTTAGGGATTCAGATCTTATCTAGTTGATTCATGTAGATAGTCCTGGTAGTGGTACCAACTATTCTTTCTTGAATCAAAGCTTGGAAAAAATGATAGTGAGCTTGATCATGATCTGGATCCAAAGGACTAGTTTCTAAGGTGCTACCCTTTCTTTAGGGATGTGCCTAGAAATAGATCATAGATATCTTTAGGCTTGAATTGTAATATATAGCCTAATCCAGAGCAATGATGTGGCTCTGAGCTCTGGCTGGATCAAGGTACTTTGTTGTTTGCCTTTAGAGTTTTAAAATCCCTATGATGGATTCACCCCACTTGGGTGCCTTCTGAGGGTTTGTTTTATAAAACAACACATGCTTCTCTCTAAATAAGGTGATTAGATCATGTGAAGGTTTTATGAAACTCACCAAAATCTGATGACTGTGGAGTAAGTTGGTGATGATCTTGATCTGGTTTTGTTGGACTCCTGTGCTTGATCTTGAGCTAGACTGCTCCTCCTAGCTCCTGGATTTGTCCTTGAGCTAGCCTGCTCCTCCTAGCTCCTGGACTTGTCCTTGTTGTTCACCTGATCCTTCCCCCTCCTTATGTCACCATCCTGGTGATGTTTGGTTAATCCTTGGTGGTTTGGTTTGGCTGATGTGCTTGGTAAGCTGCTGTCTAGGCTGGCTGTTCTTGTGTGTAAACTGTGGAGTGATGTACTAGTGCCTCTCCACGGCTGTGCTTGTGGTTTTGTGAGATTGGGACTGTGCTGTGAGGTCGACAGCACACCACATGCATGTTGGTGTGTGTCCTGCCTGTGTGTTTGCTGTGGACTTGTGGATATGTTCAGAATTTTGAAACTTACTATTACCTGGTTACTTTCACCTGTCTGGTGGATTTGTCCCTCTTGTCTGTCATTTGACTTCTGGCTTTAAATTTATGAAAGATGGATTCTTTCATATTGGTGACATTTGCCCCTTTTATAAATTTCTCAATGATGAATTTGTCAAATGCATTTCACTGACATATCTGAGAGAAAATAATACTAACTCTAACCTTTTATTTCTCTATATATTTCTGTTTGTTTTGCAGGTACAGATATAAAGATGAAGATTTAGTTTAGGTTTAGTTATAGAGTAGTTAGTAAATAGTCCAATGTAGTTTTCTTATTCTTTTGTAATTTTCTTTTATTATTTTTGTAATCTTTATTTTATTATTTTGTAATAATTATTACATTATTATTAATAAAGAATATTCTTATTCTTTGTATATCTGCCTTTGTGAATTGTGTGGATGATTTCAATAAGTTATAATTTTATAACTTGATTACATATATTAATGATAAGAAATAAGTTTCATATTCATTATTGTTTTTCTTTGGATAGAATTTAAGTTATAATATTTATCTCTTAATTAAATTAAGATTCAAAACTTATTCCTAACTCACTGAAATTATAATTCTAATACTCAAGTTTAAAACTCAAATTCATTTTAAAACACATAATTCCTTAAAGATCATATCAAAGTTTATAACAATCATCCTTTAAGACTAAACCTAATCTTAAAGTATGAAAGAAACATTGATCACTTAGGGTTTTTATTTGGCGAAAATTTTATCCATATTTTCACAAATGAATGCATGCAATATTCCATATTCCTAAATCTAACCTTCTTTAGTTTCTAAATGCTGGGATGTTACACATGCCATGTTTGTTTATCTAAGGAGAACACCTCCATTGAACTATGGACACCGGTCTAATCTTTACCATTGATATACCTTCCATTGTTACTGTTAATTTCTGCAAACCACTATTACCTTCCACACCATAAAGTTAATCCTTTGTTACAGCAAACCGGTGAGATTGACAACCTCACTGTTTGTTGGGGCAAAGTCTTGAGTTTGTGTTGTGCAGGTTTCCAAGTTGCTAGCAACACCTTTGAGTCGTTTCCTTCCTCCTACTGGTTCGATAACCTTGGTTTCTTACTGAGGAAAAAATTGCTGCTGTGCTCATCACACCTTGCTCTTGGGGTCTCCCAACAAGGCGTTGACAACACGCCCATCATCAGATCTCCTCGGCTAGCTCGTGCCCCTCTGGCACAGGCGGCACGGGCATGTCGCCCGCGCTGAGCTTCTAGGTCGGCGGGCACCAAAAGTCCGGCGGCGCCGGGTAGCCGGCGTCGTGGAGCAGCCGTGCCTCCCACGGATGCACTGAGGGCCGACCGATTTCGTTCGTCGCCGCAGGGTCGCCGGGATAGCGCTTCGCCATCGCTGCCGCCGAACTCTTCTTATCATCGCCGGGGAAGCTTGTTGGTTGGGGAATGGAGGTGATGAGGCTGTGTGCTCTGAGAGACGGCAAGAACGTCGGCATTTATAGCCGAAAGAGGAAAGGGCGGCAAAGACGGAAGGGGTCTAGCGGCGTGGGAGGGAAAAGTGGAAACGACAGGCCGGTGGTGGCGCGCCATTATGGTGACGCGTGGCCGACAGGACATGCAGTCGTTGCCCGGCGGTCCGGCCTGGGAGCCGAGGCGACGAGATGGGGATGACTCGGTTTCACACGCTGACAGGGTGAGGCCACCAACGTTGGTTTTCTTTTTGCCGATTTCGCTTCATCTGGCGTTCACAGGCGGTTCCCGGCGCTCCGTGTTTGGTCTGGGAAATCCGGATATAAAATGGACCAAATCCGACAAAAATTAATCGTGAGAACGTGGATGTGCGAATTTTCGTCGTCCAGATGAAAAAAAGGGCCTGGGAAGGTCCTCCTAGAAATGCTAGTGGAGATGCTCATGCTATTGTCTATTTAAGTTTTTAAGTCTGAGAAAAATTGGCCTGCAGGCAGAGCAACAATATAGCACCTGTGTGATACAAGGAGAAAACACCTCTCGGCAAAGTTATTGTTTTCCCTCCTTGGTGAGTGTGTGTGCGTGGTATTCTTTGTTCTTTGATCTTTTCCTTGTGTCCATAAGGCTAGTTTTAGTGCCAGGGTGTATCATGCATGCCAACTTGATAAAAATCTAATGTGATGTCATAATTAATGAAGAGAGAGGTAGTTAGTGTATCATAAATAGATACCATATCATAGCACGTAAAGCTAGAAATTATAATGGCAAGTAAATTTTGTACACACATTTTACATAGAAATTCTACAAATCAATAAATATACCACTACTATAATACTACTATATGATACAATGCACTAGAGACATAGTATATGATACTAGTAGTATGATACTACCACTAAGACCAGACTAAGAGAAAGGAGTTTGAGAGGTAGAAGAGGAAGAGGAGCTGCTCGAGGTGCAGCCCAAACAGGCGCGATGTGAAAAAGGATATGCAGGGAAATCGACCTGGGGTTTTACAGGCAGAAGGGAGCATTCATTCGAGGCGGAAGAATAAGAAGCGGACGCTCTACGCCGCAGCTCTATGCGTGCTATGCACGAACTCCTCCGGTGCAGTGCGAAGTCGAGCGACTAATACCTAGCTGAGCTAGCTCGGCTAGGCCTTGGTAAAGTGGGCTCCGTTGGGCTGCTTTCTCGGGTTGACCCATAATCACGAAGGGAGAGAATAAACAAGAGGAGAGATTGACATCTGCGTACAAATACAGTCGGCCAAAATATGCCGTGCATGTATGTTTCATGGCATTCTCAAAAAAAATAGTATGCTGCAACATTCTTTGCTTTAAAATTCCAACTAAGGGTGGGCAAAACCTGTTTGACCGGTTTACCTGATTTGGGTCACTTCATTTTTTTTAAACTAGATTTATTCAAAATTTAAATTAGGTTTGTGAAGGAAAATAAAGTAACACTAGTTTGAACGATTTATACGGTTTGGATGATTTCGGGTTTTTCCTAGACCTAATTCCAACCATAGAGGATGTCAGAACGACGCACACAATAAGCGAGCCGAGGTAGCTTAATCCAGCAGTAATATGGTACAGAAAAACTTTCATATTAAATTCAGGGGAAACAATAAAATTGTCCAAACTACTGATGCCCCATAAGTATAAGTGATCGTAACAGTCTTCAAACGAATTTAAACCCAATTATTTGATTCAACACAAGGGGAGTCAAAGAATATTTATAAGCGTTAACAACTGAGTTGCCAATTCAGCTGCACCTGAAAATAGTCTTGCTCACAGTAGTTTATCAGTAGCAACAGTGATGTAGTAGCAATAGCAAAGTAACAACAGTAGTAAGATAAAGACAATACTAACAATTGTAGCAAACAACATGATTTAAGTGCGGTAGGCATAGGGATGGATGGACGGGCGTTACATGGACAAGACTATTCATGTAATATCAAGATCAAGGGCATTTGCAGATTAATAAGATAAATCATCCAAGTACTAAGTAATCATAGACATGTGTTCCATATATAGTCATATGTGCTCGTAATGAGAACTTGCACAACATCTTTTGTCCTGTCAGCCCGTTGCAGCGGGGTCTCAAAGGAATCTACTGGCAATTAAGGTACTCCTTTTAATAGAGTACCGGAGCAAAGCATTAACACTCCGTGAACACACGTGATCCTCACATCACAGTCACCCCCTCTCGTTATCCCGATTTCTGTCACTTCGGGGCCTCGGGTTCCGGGCAATAATATGTGTAAACAACTTGCATGTAAGATCACAAACAATAATATCATTTATGAATCAATAACATGTTTAGATCTGAGATCATGGCACTCGGGCCCTAGTGACAAGCATTAAGAATAACAAGTTGCAACAATGTCAAAAAACACTAACAATAGATACTAGGCACCATGCCCTAACAATCTTATGCAATTACATGATATATCTCATCCAATCCCTACCATCCTCATAGCCTACTGCAGGGAATTACTCACTCATGGATGGGGGAATCATGGATGGTTGATGGAGAGGCATTGGTGATGACGATGGCGATGATCTCCTCCAATTCCCCGTCGCGACAGGGTGCCAGAACGGAGTTTCTGGTTCCGAATCGCGGTTTCTGGTGGTGGCGGTGCAGCGGAACTCTGTATAGCAAAACGTTGACCCCCCAGTGTTTTTAGGTCAGAGGGCTTATGTAGGCGGAAGGAGAGGTTGAGGGGGTGCCGGATGGCGCCTGAGAGCGCTTTGTCGGGAAACCCCAAGAGCAAGGTGTGATGCAGCACAACAACAAGTCTTCCCTCAGTAAGAAACCGAGGTTATCGAACCAGTAGGAGGAAGGAAACGTCTCAAAGGTGTTTCAAGCAACATGGAAACCTGCACAACACAAACTCAAGACTTTGCCCCAACTAACAGTAAGGTTATCAATATCACCGGTTGCTGTAACAAAGGATTAACTGTATGTTGTAGAAGGTGATGATGGTTTGCATCAAGTAAACAATAACAGTGGAAGATGTATCAATGGTAAATATTGGACCGGGGTCCATAGTTCACTAGAGGTGTTCTCCTTAGATAAACAAATATGGCATGCTGGGTAAACAAATTACAGCAGGGCAATTGACAGGACTGAGCAAGGCATAACAATGCAATACTAGACATAAAGATCCTATGAGATTCGACTGGGCAATACAACAATATACATAGACCGCCATCCAACTGCATCTATGACTAGAAGTCCACCTTCAGGTTATCATCCGAACTCCCTCAGTATTAAGTTGCAAGCAACAGACAACTGCTTTAAGCAAAGTGTGTAAGGTAAACAATCCACTTGTTCCATGAACAAGAGACCATTGTTTTCTCCCTAGTGGAAACAACACATCTACAACCGTAGAGATTTCTGTCACTTCCCTTGATTAAGTAGAGGCATGAACCCACTATCGAGCATAAATACCCCCTCTTGGAGTCACTAGCAACTACTTGGCCAAGATAGCTACTAACAACGAAGAGCATGCAAGATCACAAACAACACAGACATGATAGAATCAATAAGACAAAACCATTAATCAATCTACAATAGTAATCTCAATATCCATCGGATCCCCGCAAACACAACATGCATGATTACAAATAGAAGAGATCTTGATCATGAATGAAGCTCACAAGATCTAGACATGAAAGCACAAGGAGGAGATACAACCATCTAGCTACTACATGGACCCGTAGTCCAAGGTGGAACTACTCACGCTTCATACCGGAGGCTGGCATGATAAAGAAGAAGGCCTCCGGGATGATCTCCCCTCCGGCAGGGTGCCGGGAAGAGATTCAGATCCCCCTCGATCTAGGGACGATAGTGGCGGCATCTACAGACGGTTTCGTAGAATATTGATCGGGTACTTAGGGTTTAGGCATCGGGGTCTTCTTATAGGCGAAGATGCGAGGCTGGGAGACGACCAGGGGGCCCACACCCTGCCCAGGCGTGGTCCCACCACAGGGCACGCCTGGGGGGGGGGGTGTGGCCACCCTGTGGCGCCCCTCCGTCTCTCCTCTGGACTCCGTGTTCTCCTTGGTGAAATATTGACTTTGGCTTTTGTCCCGTCCAATTCCGAGAATATTCATTTTTTGACTTTTCTGGAACCAAAAACAAAAGAAAACAGGCAACAGGCACCGTAGCATCTTGTTAATAGGTTATTCCTAGAAAACATATAAAAAGACCTCAAAGTGTGGACAAAGCAAAGCAAAGTAGATACTAAACAAGCATGGAACATTTGGTTCCAGAAAAGTCAGAAAATGAATATTCTCGGAATTGGACGGGACAAAAGCCAAAGCCAATATTTTACCGAGGAGAACATGGAGCCAAAAGACAAGACGGAGGAGGGCCTCGAGGGGGACACACCCCCTGGCCATGCGGCTAGGCCTGGCCCACGCCTGGGGGGTGCAGCCACCTCGTGCACCCCCTCGCCTCCCTCTTCGCTATAAGAAGCCCTCGATACCTAAACCCTAAGTACCCGATCAATCTTCCATGACACAGTCTGTAGCCGCCACCATTGTCCCTAGATTGGGGGGATATGAAGCTCTTCCCGGCACCCTGCCGGAGGAGAGAGATCATCCCGGAGGCCTTCTTCATCACCATTCTAGCTTCCGGTATGATGCGTGAGTAGTTCCACCTTGGACTATGGGTCCATACAGTAGCTAGATGGTTGTTTCTCCTCCTTTGTGCTACCATGTTTAGATCTTGTGAGCTCCGTTCATGATCAAGATCATCTATTTGTAATCATGCATGTTGTGTTTGCGGGGATCCGATGGATATTGAGATTACTATGTCAGGTTGATTAATGATTCTATCTTTTTGATTCTATCATGTCTGTGTTGTTTGAGATCATGCATGCTCTTCGTTTCTAGTAGCTATCTTGTTTGAGATCTTGCATGCTCTCCGTTTCTAGTAGCTATGATTCTTTCAAGGCACACTAAGCAATACCAATTGTTTGGAACAAGTCATGCTACAACAATAATCACTAAGCATGAGGTCAAAACAACACCTAGCATGACATGCTAAAGTCTAAGTCACAGTCAAAGTAAACTCCTCTTGCACTATTTCAAGCAAGAACTTTCTACTCATTTCCAACACCATTCAACTTATTTGAAGCAACACAGCGAGAACGTTGGTCCAAACTACTTTATTCAAGCAAACTAAACAAACTAAGCAAAGCAAACGAAAACTAAGACGCTCCAAAAACAACACAACAGTGCATAAAACAATAAAAACAAAGTGTCTACAAAACCTAAGTTTTTTATTGATGAAGAAGGGATGCCTTAGGCATCCCCAAGATTTTACGCTTGTAACTTTTGGATATTTCTTGGGGTGACACCAGGGTGGCATCCCCAAGCTTGAGCTTTTGTCCATTCTTCATCTCATTACATCATTCTCTCTCTACACCTGAAATTTTTCCTTCATACAAAACTTCACACAATCTTCATTAGCAACATTAGTGTATTCAAAAGATAATAGACCCTTGGGTTTACCTTTAGAACAGCAAAACTTTCACTAAAAACACAAGCTACTGTATCAATTACCTTAAAAATCTCAATTTCCGAAAAAAGAATCCAAAAAAGAATCAATAAGAAGCAAATGCAAATAATGGCTGAAATCTGTCAAAATAGACAAGCAGGTAGAAACCTATTTTTTCGAAGACCTTATGTTGCTCAAATTAAAAAGTGTTGAACTAACAAAAGTTATATAACATACTTCTGGATTTATTCGTAAATTTTCAGCTCAATCAGACTTACACAGACTCCTCATGAATTTTTATGGTGGAGCACAAAAATCTATTTCGGGACAGCAACTCCCCAAATCTTAGTTTCCTCTCATTAGAGGTCATTCTTGGAACAAAAAGCAAACAAAAAGGATAATGAGAGGTCATTACTGAAGTAATAACTTCCAAGACTCAAGAAAACTCTTGGGTTATCTCCAACAAGTACTTTTGTTTAACGTCTTTAAGTTAGGCACAAGAAGCAAGAAATCAAGTATTTTCAAATGAAGAAGCATTAACATCAAACCTTGCTTTCAAAGGAGGAGAAAAATGCAGCTTCTCTCTCCTCATAGGGAAGTGTTCAATACCTTTATTGAATGGAAATTAATATTTAATGGTGCCTTCTTTTATATCAATGATGACACCAACAGTTCTAAGAAAAGGTCTTTCCAAAGTAATAGGACAAGAAGCATTGTATTCAACATCCAAAACATAGAACTCAACATGGACATAAGCATTGTTAACCATAATGAGAACATCATTAATACCCCCCATGAGTTTCTTCTTAGCATTATCATTAAGTGGGACATCAAAATAACAATCTTCCAAAGGTGGCAAATCAAGCATTTCATAAATCTTCCTAGGCATAATAGAGACACTAGAACCAAGATCACATGAAGCTTTGAGATCAAAGTCATTCACTTGCATATTAATAATGGGTTCCCAACTATCTTCTACTTTCCTAGGATTAGAAGCTTTGTGTTTTAACTTCTCTTTCTTAATCTTAACAAGAGCATCTATAATATGTTTGGTGAAAGCAACATGCATATCACTGGCATCAGGACTTTTAGCGAGTTTTTGCAGGAACAAAATCACTTTAGAAATATTGCAACCATAAAGATCAAAATCAAACTTAGCATCACTAGTAGTAGACTCAATAGGCTTAGGCATTATTGGAGGAGGAATAGGGACTTCTTGTGGTTTAGTGCTGATGGTGCACACACTATTGTTTCTATCAATTTCAGCTTCCCTTTCCCACTTAGCATGAAGTTGGGCTAACAGTCTAACATTTTCATCAATAGTAACTTGTATGGCATGAGTAGTAGAAAAGGTACTTTCCATGGTTTCAGGTTTAGCAGCCATTTTATTAATCAAAGAGGACTGTGCTTCAGACAAAGAGGAAATATTTTTCTCAGCACTCAAAATTTTTGTCTGTAAACTAGGAATTTCTCTATTCAGATTCTCAAGCTGATGGCTAATATTTTTCAAGATAATAGATTGTTCTTCCATAGCTTTAGTGAATATCTTGTTTTGCTCATATTGTGTAACATCCCAAAATATATTAAACTTGGATCATCAAATTCTAATCATCAAACTTAGGGTTAACAAAAACTTTTCCAATTAAAAATATAAAGGCATTCATATGTGTGTGTATTCAAAATTTGGATTCTTTTGAATTGCCATGCTTATGTGTTTATTTGCTTGTAAAATGATTCTTAGGTGAAATAAACATCATCTAAACAATCCCCACACTTTTCCCCAAGACAAACAAGTCAACAAATAAATTAAGTGAATGGTCACTTTGGCCAAATTAACTCCCATGCCTACTTTGGCTATCCCTAACTTTCAAAACTTAACAGAAAAATGTATGGATCTTTGCACCCCTTCATAGTACTCATAATAAGGTACCAAGGCCCACTTTGTGATCATCCAAAACATTTAAATGCTTAGTTTAAATGACAGTTTAAAATTGAATCTATCTCATATGGGAAGATCCCACTTTTTCAAAAACCATTCAAACAAGCTCAAATTTCAAAACCCAAGCATCCATAGAACCATCAACACATGCCTAGCACACCCACCAAAAATCTTTTCAAAATACAAAACTCAAGTTCATGCGGCCATTTCATCAAACAGGTTGCAGATCCAAATCAACAAAATTAAAAACACTATGTTGAGCAGTGTTTTGGGCCAACCTTGTTCCCTCTCTAGATGCAACTAGCCTTAATAGATCATCTAGCACCCTTGAATAACCTCTAGCACCACTGTGACCTTGCCATTGTCATCAATGGTGAGCAAGCCGAGCCTCACCATGTCACCCCAGTGTGGACAGCAAGCTAGGAGAAGAACTAGCCATGCCAACCTTGTATGGGAGGTAGCCCATGCCTCACCGCCCCCTCTCGACCATCCCTAGCTCAAGAACAGCGACCAGGACCACCAGGAACGCCGCGCCCGCGCCGCTGTCGACCATGCCGACGCGCACCGCAGAGTACGCGCTGTTCCCACGCAACCCGACCACCTCGAGCCCTCACCGCCCGCCATCATGCATACCACCGTCCCAGGAGACCGCCAGACATGTTCGTTTCACCGCCCATACCCCGTAGCCACCGCTCGCCGCGGAGTTCGCTGCCTCTGCCTCGCAGAGCATCGCCCGTTCCCGACCAATTGCCACCGCCCCTACACGCGCATTTAAGCTCTAGAGCATCTCCAGGAGACCGCCCGTCGATCGTCAACCTCGTACATGCCTCTAGCCGCCCGTAGCCGTGTCGCCACCGTCGCCTGCCCATCCCTCTCGGTCTCGCCGTCGAGCCTATAAAAGGAGACAACCCCCGCTCGATTTCTTCACACCATCTCACTCCCCTCACCTCACTGATCTTTCCACCCCTTAGCCGGAGCACGAGTAGCAGCAGCTCGCCGGAATTACGCCGGAGTAGGCCGCCTCTGGAGAAGAAGGGAGCCGTTGATTTCGACCAACCCGAAGCTGCCGCGACCATCCCTGAGTTCGCCGTCGTCGACTTCGTCGTTTTCCCGCCTCGTCGTCGTCACTGGAGCCCTGGTATGCCCCCTATACACCCCCACCGAGCCGCTAGGGTTCGAGCTTGCTGGTGACCTGTTCATCGTCGACGATGACCCTCAACCGTTGATCTTACTTCTAATTCAACGCACCACATCGCCCCGTACCGCTTCGCGTGTTATGAGCCACTGACGGGTGGAACCCCCTGTCAGCTGAGCCCCGCACGGCGGAGTGACACTGGCCGGCCCATTATCCCTTCCCGCACAGCCCAACCGTTTGAATTTAGATCTTTCTATTTAATTCAAACTCAGTTATGTACCTAGTTTCAAAAATCAACCCAACTTGATTCAGTGAACCAAATTACATGAAACCAATTTTGTTAGAAAGGTACTAAAATGCTTAATCCAAGCCCGTTGGATTCAAATCATTTGGATCTGTAGATCAACCTTGGTAAAAATAACAAGTCAGAAGCTTTTCTGCATTCAAACATTTTTTAAATTTCAACCATAATAGCTTTTGAGTTGATTCCAACTCTCAAAAATCACATTTGGTCATACCTTTTAGAATATATAAAAACATATGGGTTTACTTACAGAAATAATGTCCAAGTAATAAAAGAATGCCACATAGGCATTTCTAGTCACTTTATTTATTTAAAATAAAAGGTTAAATCTTATTAAATTGTGACACCACTTTAATTCACATTCCCATGGACTGAAATATGTGGTGATGACATGTGTCAACATGATACCATGTTTGGTTTGGGAGAATATTAAATCTTAAGTAGTTTTTTAATGAGTAGAAATTACTTTTCTAAAAATAAATAAATAATGCAAATGCTTTATTATTGTAAGGTTAGTGATGATGCTAGATCATCTATAGAACACCTTTGTGTGATGATTGAAAATAGTTAAGTATTTTTTGGTGATTGTGTACCTCGTATTTATTCATAGACGCTAATACCGACCAAGGATACGAGGAGGAAGGAGGATACTACGAAGAACAAGCCGAGGAGAACTTCAACCACTGCTCTGCACAAGGCAAGCCTAATACTACTAGTTGATTGAGAAAGCTAACACTTGCAAGATAGCTTACTTATGCAAGCTAATACCTGCTTGTTAACATGCCAACTATATGCCTTAAGCATATGTGATCACACCCACGTGATAACCCAATCCTAGTTTTACTTGCAAGCTTCCTAGTTTATTTCTTTATCAAAGCTATTTCTTAGAGTTTACTTAAGTGACATGTAGATTCTAGAAGGATAATTGAAGGTTGCATAAAGAGCATTAAATTTGGCCTAAGCTAGATAATCTTGATGTCATCCCAAGGCATGAGATTGAACCTAGTTAAACTCCACTTGTTTACCACCCTTCATTAGTGCTTACCACCCTTGTAGATGCTAGTGCTAAGCATAAAACTTGACCAACTCTAGATGGGAATACTTGGTGGAAAATGGTTATGAAAACCTTAGAATGATGAGTCATTCTACTTAGATGTTTTGACATGTGTTTCCAAACACCAGATGATTTTGGTGATGAAAATGTTGAGGCATGAGCCTTAGCCCTTTATAAAACTGATGGTTGTCTGGATGCGATACCATTCCAATTTTACCGTACAACCACAATACCCGAAATTTGGGTAGGGCTTGACTGGAAACTTATATACCTTAGTATGGGTTCCCTCACGGCCAAGGTCTGAGCTGAGGCTACCTTGTGAAGATTGTCCACCTATGCAGTACCCAAGATGACAGTTGGTCATGGTTGGGAGGCCAAACTCATAGGAGAGGTGCCTATACTAGGGCGTGTAATCGAAAGGTTATGATTGATTATCCGCATACTGAGTATGGTGAATTCAGGATTTGTTCCTGACGGATGTATCGAATATTGTGGTGAAAGTGTACAATCTCTGCAGAGTGTCAAACTATTCGAATAGCCGCGTCCGCGGTTATGGACAGTTGGAGTGGCCATACTGTTCCCCCGTCAGATGTTTTCAAAATCTTGTGAAATGAATTGAGATTTTGACTTGACCACAACAGAGTTGTGACATGAAATACAAGTTCCCACTTAGGCATATAAGATTCAACTAGCTTCCTTATTTTTGAACTTAGTATAGGTAAATATGTCTTTTTGCAAAACAACCCTAGAGCTTAGTGTCCTACTACAAAAACCCCCCTTAACTTGTTAGCATTAGTTTGCGAGTACTTAAAGAGTACTCATGGATTTGTCCCTGGCTATTACCGTGGCCAGACTATGAGAAGGAGTACCAGGATGATGGACCGCAGGAAGGTTACGACAACTAGGATCATCTCCCATTGTCAGCATTGCCTGTGACCCCGAAGATGGAGCTTCGCCTATGCTACCTTTATTATTACGTATTTCCGCTGCTTGAATTGTATTAAGAACTAGATCATGAGATCCTTATTTGTGTAAGACCTTATGTATGGTTTGAAATGGATGATGTACTATGATATCCAAATTTGTTATGTCTCGCAAAAATGGTAATCCTGGGATTGCGATGTATTGCATAACAGGCATCTGAGATTAAAAATCCGGGTGTTGACAAGTTGGTATCAGAGCCATCCTGACCATAGGAGACCCTAGTTAGACTGGACGTTTGAATCAAAAACTTAGTTTCAAAACCAAAGGAAGCAAATATTTACAAAAACTTATTCGCATTCTTATCACTTTGATTCTTTCATGAAAATTCATGTTCATCAAAAACTCTTTCAAAATACATAAAATTTGACACACTTGATCACTCTACTAACTTACTCATCCTATATTCTTATAGATGGACGTGAAGTACAACAAATTTTATCAGTTGGGGAATGGAGGAGAGCTCATCTTTGAGCGAGATTTGGACCAGCTTTTGGAACTTCTGGAGCATCCGCACCCCGAGTTCTTCGGAGCTCAGCTCAATGATCAGGAAGGAGAAGATCGGCAATGGCTAGTTGTTGCAAGTCTCCGAGGAAAGATTGAACCTCCCACTGCCGAGGGAATTCAGTTCACCTTAAGAGAGAACATCTGGCTCGATGGACTTGCCAGAGCCATGCAGGAAGCTCTTGCCCGTTTGTGTGGGCAGAGTATCAACCAGATCAAGGGTACCCGTTTTGAGTTTTGTCCAAGGCGTGATGCTATGGGACAGCCACTAGAAGCCCCATACCACCACGAGCTGAAGATTCAGTTGGACCACCTCAGCTTCATGATGTACGATCGTCAGCAGGAATTGGACAATTGCCATGACTACTCCAACCACAAGTCCTCCATCATCAGGACAAAGGATCAGGCCATCGCCATGCTAGCGAAGGATCGCAAGTATCGCTGCCGTCAGCTTGACAAGAAGGAGCGCATCATTGCCCGTCTTCGCCACCGTATCTCGGATTTGGAGGAGACCATCCAAGAGAGAGACATGAAGTTAGAGGAAAGGGAGAATGTCGGAGAAGATCTTCGTGGAGACCCCTACTCCTATCTTAGCGATGATGATGATTTTCTGGAGGATCAGGCCATGGACTTCTTCACCGATGAGGAGGATTTCGCCTTCATCGATGATGATGAGGATGACGACTACACCGACTCCGAGGAGTAGTAGCACTTGAGCACTAACGTAGTGAGTTGTATTCGGTCCCACTGTATCGTAGTTTCCAGAATGGTTCTTAAAACCATCTGTTTACCTTTGTTGTGGTGTGTGTTGTATCGTGTGCTATGAATGAATGAAAAGCAAGTGGCTAGAAAAATTGAGTCAAACTTTAAAAACTTTTCAAAGACCTTGAACCTTAGAAATTTCCCTCTTTTCTCATGATCTACCTCAATCTTCAGATGCCACGCGGAGGAAGTGGTTCATCCCCAGACCCGATGTTGCAGATCCTATAAATGTTGGTTTCTGACCGCGAAGCTGAAAGAGCAGAACGTCAAGCCAACCTAGCCACCCTTCAGCAGATAGCTTAGCTGGCCACAACAATCAAGGCCAGGGAAATCATGACAACCATGGATCTAAGCTCAAGAATTTTCAGAACACCAACCCACCTATTTTCACTAAGTCGGAAGAGCCCGTATATGCTGATGATTGGTTGCAGACCATCGAAAACAACCTGGAAGTCGCCGGAGTGGAAGCTAACGAGAAATTTATGTTCGCCACCCACTATCTAGCCAGAGATGCAAGAGCATGGTGGAACAGTGTTCGTGCAATGACCGGAGGACAGATGATGACCTGGGAGGAATTCAAGGTCAAGTTCAGCAGAACCCATGTGCCCACCGGGTTTGATCAAGAGAATGAGAGATGAATTCAGAGAACTGAAGCAAGGAAGGATGACCGTAGTGGAATACCGTGACAAATTATTGTCATTAGCTAGGTATGCCCCGGATGAGATCGACACTGAAGCCAAGAAGAAAGAAAGATTCCTGAATAGTTTGCATGATGAGATGCAGACTGTGTTGGTTAATATCCCCTTTGCTGATATTGAAGCCCTTGTAGACTCTTCCATCCAGATGGAAGGAAAGATCAACCAAGCCAATGAGAACCGCAAGCGTCGCATGATGCATCAGCCAGGAACTCATCATACCCCAAAGTATCACCCTAACCCATCTCCAGGATTTTCCCCGAGAACCAACAGACCCCCGATGAACCGCCCGACCTATCCCAATCGTGGAAACCCAAGGCCCGGAGGAAATCACAAAAACCCTGGCAACTCTGGAAATTTCAACCGTGCACCACCCAAGTTCAACAACAACAATGCTGCCACCAACACCAACACTGCCCCGAGGACTGGAAGCAATGTTGTGCCTATTGCGGCAAAGGACAAGTCGCAAGTGACTTGTTATGACTATGGAAATAAGGGTCACTACTCCAATGAGTGCCCCAAGAAGAATGCCGCAGCCCCCAATGCAAATGCCCCAGCTCAGCAGCAGCGTCGTGTTCAGCCTGGAAGAAGGTTTGCCCCAGGGAACTCCCTCAACCGCAACGGCCGTCTTTTTCTCATGCATGCTGAAGAAGCCCAGGAAGCGCCAAACATCGTGCTGGGTATGTTTCTGTTAATTCGGTACTTGCTAGACTGTTGTTTGATTCTGGTGCATCGCACTCATTTGTCACCGAAGAATTTTCATGCACTAGTAAGATTCAACCAACCAAACTGAAGCATGTTATGATTGTTCAAATCCCCGGTTCAACCACCAAAGCTAGGCAAATTTGCAAAGCCGTCCCTATCCAAATCCATGGCATAGATTTTTATGCTAATCTGATAGTACTCAGAACTAAAGGTTTGGAAGTAGTACTAGGAATGGATTGGATGTCCAAACATAAAGGATTGATTGACTATGCCAAGAAAGCCATAACCATGACCAGTACAGCCGGAATATCAGTCGAGCATATATTTGAAACCTTACCTCGTCAATTCAAGTGCAACAAGAGTATAGCCCAACCTACGATTGACCAAGTCCAGATAGTCTGTGAATACCCCGATGTATTTCCAGATGCTTTGCCTGGTATGCCCCCAGATCGGGATATCGAGTTTATCATTGAACTAATCCCCGGAACAGGACCCATAGCCCAAAGACCATATAGTATGGACCCGTCTGAACTAGCAGAACTGAAGAAGCAACTTGATGCCATGTTGGAAATTGGATTGATTCAACCAAGTGCGTCACCATGGAGATCACCTGTTTTGTTCGTGGATAAGAAGGATGGAGGTAACCGTTTGTGTACGGATTTCAGAAGTTGAATGATGTCACTATCAAGAACAAGTACCCATTGCCCAAGATAGAAGATTTGTTTGATCAGTTGACCGGTGCCAAAGTGTTTTCTAAGATTGATCTTAGAACTGGCTATCATCAACTCAAGATTCACGTAGAGGATATTCCAAAGACTGCCTTTACCACCAGATATGGATTATACGAGTATACTGTCATGTCTTTTGTATTAACCAATGCCCCCGCTTATTTCATGAATCTCATGAATAAGATTTTTATGGACTTCCTGGAAAAGTTTGTCGTTGTTTTCATCGATGACATACTGATTTATTCCAAATCGAAAGAAGAACATGAGCTACACCTAAGGACCATTCTTGGAACCCTTAGAGAGCATCAGTTGTATGCCAAGTTTAGCAAGTGTGGATTCTGGTTACAGGAGGTAGGATTCCTCGGCCACATTGTATCAGCCGGAGGAATTGCCGTTGACCCTGCAAAGGTGAAAGATGTCGAGGATTGGCAAGCCCCAACCACTCAAACCCAAGTTCGTGCATTTCTCGGATTGGCGGGATACTACCGCAAGTTCGTAGAAGGATTCTCGAGTATTGCCAGACCCATGACCCAATTGCTGAAGAAGGATAAGAAGTTTGAATGGACTGACAAATGTGAAGCGAGTTTTCAAGAACTCAAGAGAAGATTGATTTCAGCCCCAATCTTTAATCATGCCGGATATCACGAAGCCATTTGACGTGTATTGTGATGCATCCAAGATCGGTCTCGGATGTGTGCTAATGCAAGAAGGCAAAGTTATATATTATCTATCTCGACAACTGAAAAAACATGAGCAAAATTACCCAACCCATGACCTCGAACTCGCAGCCATAGTCCTAGCCCTGAAGACATGGAGGCACTACCTGATGGGAAACCGTTGTGAGATTTATTCGGATCACAAGAGCCTGAAGTATATATTCACTCACAAGGAGCTGAATATGAGACAGAGAAGATGGATTGAGCTGATCAAGGATTACGATCTGGACATTCACTATCACCCCGGTAAAGCCAACGTGGTATCAGATGCCCTTAGTAGATTGTCGTGCCGCTTGAACTCCATGATTTTGAAGGAGCAACCAAGTCTGCACAAAGAGATGGAAGGTTTCCGACTGGAATTAGTGAGTGAATGATTTTTGGCTAGCATAGAACTTCAACCCACCTTGATCAGCCAGATCAAGGAGGCGCAGAAAGGAAATGCTAGTACCGACGGAATCAAGCGTCGTATCGGTACATGCAAAGTACCCGGATTCACCGAAGACGAAGAAGGAGTTCTGTGGTACAAAGGACGCCTTTGTGTACCAGCAGATTCAGAGTTGAAAGAAGTGATTCTGAAGGAAGATCATGATACTCTTTATTCTACCCACCCCGGAGGAACGGAGATGTATCAAGATTTGAAAGAGCAATTTTGGTGGCATAAGATGAAGAGAGAAATCGGAAGCTATATCGCCAAGTGTGATATATGTCAGAGAGTCAAGGCGGGACATCAAAGACCTGCTGGATTGTTGCAACCATTGCAGATTCTGGAATGGAAATGGGATTCCGTTGGAATGGACTTTATCACCGGATTGCCTACTTCTAGTAGGGGAAATGACTCTATCTGGGTCATAGTGGACCGATTGTCCAAAGTCGCCCATTTCTTACCCGTCAAGACCACATATCAGAGTTCGAAGCTAGCGGAGTTATACCTCGCTAGAATCATTAGTTTGCATGGAGTCCCCAAGAACATCGTATCGGATCGAGGAACTCAGTTTACCTCGAGATTCTGGAAGAAAGTCCAAGAAGGTTTAGGAACCCGACTAGATTTCAGCACAGCTTATCACCCTCAGACCGACGGACAAACGGAGCGAGTAAATCAAATACTCGAAGACATGTTGAGAGCATATGTTTTAGAGTATGGATCTAAATGGGAAGACTGTCTACAGTTCGCAGAATTTTCGTACAACAATAGCTAGCAAGCTAGTTTGCGAATGGCCCCATTTGAATTCATGTATGGAAGGTGTTGGGAATATGCCCTAGAGGCAATCATGTATGATGAGATTTCCCATTGTATTCATAAAGATATTAAGTAGTCCTTGTATAAACATCTGATGTATATCATTGAATATGTGATTCAGTTGTGGAACTATGCATTCATGTTGTTTGTACTAAATATCCTTGGTCATCGAAGTTATGATGGCCACACAACTTGGACCAATGTGAAAGTTGGCTTGATGACTCGGTTCCACTTGTCATGAGCATGGAGATGCTATTCCAACTTACACAGATTCAGCTAAAGAGTTTAGCGAGTCGGATTGACCCATATTGAGGTACAACGAACAAGTTGTCATTTGTATATCTCAATCAATGTAATCCTTAGACCTGAGGTTGTTGCACAGTCCGAGTTGAGGATCACCGACTTAGGTTCTGTCAAAGGATGATCCGTAACTGGGCAGTTATAAAGTTAGGGTTCGGGTCAACTAAGAATCAAGCTGCGTGATGTGAATAACCAAGATGGGATTTTGCCCCTCCACTTGGAGAGATATTCTCTGGGCCCTCTCGTGAGATATGATCTGTAAGGCATGGCCATGCACGACTCGGTTAAGTGTTAACCGAGGCGGTCGACTAAGAGTTAGTCGGGTGAATCACCTATCTCGGATCGAGAAGAGAGTCGGACTATTTAAGGGATGACAAATATTCGCCTATAGTCTGACAAGGTATATATATCGTGAGGCAAAAGGGGCTCGGACGTAAGTCACATTGGAAAGGCAAGTCGTCATGACTCTTTTGTACTTGGGAGTTGGCATGTTCTGCTAGGAGCCACTACCGACTGATCGATTGAGAGTCGGACTCCAATCGTGTCCAAGTAGCCATGAGCCTGCGGGGTCACACAATTAAGAGCGGGAGCAAGTTCGGATTGGATATGAACCTGTAATCTGGTTGGGTTGGACCTAAACCGGATTAGGACTGAGTTAGTGAGTTGGACTCCCGGTGACTAGTGTTATATGGGATTTAGTGAATGGGTCGCGCGAGCAGAGCCCACGTTCACTCCCTATATATAGTGGAGCACCGTAACCCAGAAAGGTTAATCGTTGTTCGGTTAGGTCATTCCATGTGTTGGAAACCCTAGCTCCACAACAGTCCTGCCGCCGTAACGAACCTATCAGTTCGCCGCCGGCGCTCCTCCTTGTACGTGTGGATACCAACAGAGGTGCTGTGCGATCAGCACCAGGACGATCGGATCGTGAGGACTGCACTGCATCAACTGACGCGCTTCATCAGTAATCCGCAACCGCGCGTCTAGTGGTAAACCTCGTGGCCTTCTACCTCAGCTAGATCTTGGGATCACCACGTTAGAGGAATTTTTTTGTTTTATCTCCGCGTGGCTCAATAGTGGTATCAGAGCGATAACTTCTGGTTTTAGGCTCGATATCTCGCATATGTGATATGCGGTTGGCTGTAGATGAGATCTATGTGCTGTTTGGTGGTCTATCTATGAGATAGATCGGTTTTATACAAAGTTGATCGGATCAACTGTACTAATGGAATGGTAGATCTGATTTCCGTGATCATACTGCTGAGGTCGTGGAACGACATACCCCTACCGGTCGGCTTCCGCCATCGGGGTAGACTGTGGCACGTAAATCCAGAAGCGGTGATCGAAGATCAAATAGTTTGATCGAATCGAAACGATGGTCGGAATCCATGTTCGGATCGTAGATGAGATCTACGTTTTCGGAAAAATCGTCGGGACCGCCGGCTTCGCCCTGTCGTAGCGCCTTAGATGTCGTTGCGAGTTTCACAACGCCGGTAGATATTGTATCTATGCATAACTTGTTTTTGCAGGAAGTTGTGAATGGTATGGTTCATGTGCATGTGATGTATGTGTGTAATCCATACGTGATCTGCGAATCACGGTTTTTGTCAGCTGACTGGAGCCTAGGTGCTGTCATTTTATTGTATAACGACCTGCGTGTCGGATTCTCTATGTAATTTACTTTACTAAGCTAGTGCAGCTGTTTGGAGAACCCGGAAGGCATGCAAGGCGTTGTACATGTCGGTGACATGGAGTAAGACGGCAAGTGACAAGAGTTGGCACGAGTCGGATTACAGGCTTTGTGGAGATGGAGATCGCCATGAAGGGAGCCATACCATTTCACATTATAATTGCTTTATTTTGTGTTATTGTTATGTCTCGATTTTACCTCTATTAGATAGTCGGTAAAATTTAATCCCTCAAAGAAGGTCTAGTCGGTTTTCCCGCCAGTGTTTGCACCATCACAAGTCGGACATTTTTGGTAGTGGGCTCATAAAATTGAGGTGCTGCCAATTCTTTTCGACTAGGTGGGTTCGAGTCGGACTCTTACTGCAGAAACACTCGGTAAGCTAGACGGGTCTATCACAACGGTTGTGGGACTCGGGGAAAAGTTGGATGGGAGCCGGGGCATGTGATGCCACCCGTCCAACAGGAGTCGTATGAGATACGATTGACAAGGAGTTGTCTACCTAGATCACTTGGCGGCTAGCGGTGATGCTAAATCTCACTAGCCGATTTGCTTATTTAGGATCCTGAATCACTAAGCAACCATCGGAGGGGTGTTGGTTCTAGTGGGAGCATAAAATATTAAAATGTTTAATATGCTTGCTCTTTTATGAATACATGTCTTAAGTGTTTTGCATATTTTCTGTTGTAGATCATGGCACCAAGTAGTAGTCACTCTCAGATATCCGGTTTTGCGTTGAGAACTATTCTTGAGAAAGATAAACTGAACGACACTAATTTTACCAACTGGTATCAAAATCTGAGAATTGTTCTCAAACAAGAAAAGAAGGACCAACTCCTAGACAACCCACTTCCAGATGAGCTGAATGAGAATGCGACTGTCGCAGTCACCAATGCCTACCGTCGGGCTAAGGATGAGTCCACGGATATTAGCTGTCTTATGCTTGCACACATGGAACCGGACTTGCAAAAGCAGTTCGAGCATGTTGAGGCCTACGATATGATTGAAAGCCTCAAAAGTATGTCCCAGGCTCAGGCGAAGACGGAGAGGTATCAAGTCTCTCAGGCTTTGCTGAGTTGCAAGCTTAAGGATGGTGATCCACTGAGTCCGCATGTGATCAAAATGGTTGGTTACGTGCAGTCTCTGGAGAGGCTTGGCTACCCCATTAGCAAAGAGTTCGCTACGGATATAATTCTAAACTCTCTTCCTAGTGCATATGGGCAGTTCATTTCGAACTACCACATGCATGGTATGGATATGAAGCTCACTGAATTACATGGGATGCTCAAGCAGGAAGAGGCGGATCTCAAGAAGGGCGCCAGTCAAGTGTTGATGGTGCAGAATAAGGCTAAGTTCAAGAAGAGTTCTTGGACTAAGAAGAAGGCTAAGTCAGGAGGAAAGCAGGCTCAGTACCCGGTCCCAAGCGCTTCCTCAGGGACTAAGCCATCTCCTTCAGCCGGATCCACTTGCTTCTACCGCAAGGCGGATGGCCACTGGAAGAGGAACTGCAGCAAGTACTTGGCCGACAAAGCCAAGAGTGGAGGTATGACTTCCGACTAAGGTACACTTGTTTGCAATGTTATAGACATATATCTTGCTGATGAACCTAATAGTTCTTGGGTATATGATACCGGATCAGTTATTCACATCTGCAACTCGTTGCAGGGACTGGTAAGAACTAGGAGCGTAGCAAGAGGCGAGGTTGATATTCGAGTCGACAACAAAGCAAGAGTTGCTGCATTGGAAGTCGGCACGATGCAACTTCATTTACCTTCCGGATTCATTATGGAACTGAATAATTGTTATTATGTTCCAGTGCTCAGTCGAAACATTATTTCTGCTTCATGTTTGATGAGGCAAGGCTATGAGTCGAATATCAAGAATAATGGTTGTTCTTTGTATTTGAATGATATGTTTCACGGCTTTGCACCCGTCCAGGACGGGTTATTTATTTTGAATCTTGATGGTGAGTCGGTTTATAACATAAATGTTAAAAGGTTGAAACCAAATGATCTGAATATGACTTACTTTTGGCACTGTCAGGTTGGTCATATAAGTTGGAAACGCATGAAGAAGCTCCATGATGATGGACTCCTAACTTCGTTCGACTTGGAGTCGTTCGACACATGCGAATCTTGCCTACTTGGCAAAATGACCAAGACACCTTTTGCAAAGAGTTGCGAAAGGGCGTCCGACTTGTTGGGTCTAGTACATTGTGATGTATCTGGACCAATGAGCACGATAGACAGGGGTGGTTATGAGTACTTCATTACCTTCACTGATGATTTGAGTAGGTATGGATATATGTACTTGATGAAACATAAGTCGGAAGCCTTTGAAAAAAGTTCAAAGAATTCCAGAATGAAGCACAGAATCAACTCGGAAAGAAAATAAAGTTTCTTCGATCGGACCGAGGAGGTGAGTACATGAGCCATGATTTTGATGACCATCTGAAAAGTTGTGGAATAGTTCCTCAACTTACTCCACCAGGAACACCACAAAGGAATGGTGTTTCGGAAAGGCGGAATCGAACTTTGTTGGACATGGTACGATCAATGATGAGTCAGACTGATCTGCCTTTATCATTTTGGGGTTATTTTCTAGAAACAACAGTGTTCACACTAAACAGAGTACCATCAAAATCGGTAGAGAAGACACCACATGAGATGTGGACAGGCAAAAATCCGAGTTTGTCTTTTCTTAAGATTTGGGGTTGTGAATCATTTGTCAAGCGACTTTAGTCGGACAAGCTTACAACCAAGTTGGATAAGTGTATTTTCGTGGGGTATCCGAGGGAAACCTTGGGTTACTACTTCTACAACCGAGAAGAGGGCAAAGTGTTTGTCGCTCGGAACGGTGTCTTCCTTGAGAAAGAGTTTCTCAGTTGGGGAGTAAGTGGGAGCACGGTGCAGCTCGAAGAAATTCGAGAGGAACCAGCTAGTAGCGAGTCGGCAAAAACCTTGGAGGTTGAGCCGGTCGTGGCAGCTAAACCGGCAGCAACACCTGTACTACGAAGATCGGCGAGATTACGAAGTGTTCGTGATGTGTTACTGTTAGATAGTGATGAGCCGGCAAATTATTCGGAAGCGATGGTGGGATCTGATTCCGAGTCATGGCTTGGAGCCATGAGATCCGAGTTAATGTACATGGATGAAAATCAAGTTTGGAACTTGGTTGATCTGCCAGACGGTGCAAGACCCGTCGAGTGCAAATGGGTCTTTAAGAAGAAAACTGATATGGATGGAAATGTTTCCATCTATAAAGCACACCCTTGTCACGAAGGGGTTCCGACAAGTTCAAGGAGTTGATTACGACGAGACTTTCTTGCCCGTAGCGATGGTTAAATCATTTCGGATGTTGTTAGCTATAGCGGCCTATTTCGACTATGAGATATGGCAGATGGATGTCAAAACGGCTTTCCTTAACAGAAATTTAACCGAGGACGTGTATATGATACAGCCCGAGGGTTTTGTCGATCCGGCTAATGCTGACAAAGTATGTAAACTTCATAAATCCATTTATGGGTTGAAGTAAGCATCTCGGAGTTGGAATATTCGCTTTGATGAGGTAGTCAAATCGTTTGGCTTCATCAAGAGTGATCATGATTCTTGTTTATACAAGAAGTTTAGTGGGAACAAAGTAAATTTTCTAATCTTATATGTGGATGACATATTACTGATTGGAAATGATGTCCAGATGTTGCAAGAAACCAAAGAATCATTGGAAAGGAGTTTCTCAATGAAAGACTTGGGTGAGGCAACATACATCCTCGAAATCCGTATCTATAGAGATAGATCAAGGAGGCTCATTGGATTGAGTCAGAGTACTTATTTGGACAAAGTGTTGAAGAATTTCAACATGGAATCGTCTAAGAAGGGGTTCTTACCGATGTCCCATGGTGTAAAACTTAGCAAGACTCAGTGTCCTTCGAAAACTGATGAGCGAAGTCGGATGAGTGCGATTTCGTATGCTTCTGCAGTCGGATCCATCATGTATGCCATGATTTGTACTAGGCCGGATGTTTCATATGCTCTAAGTGTTGTGAGCAGATACCAGGCTGATCCTGGAGAAATCCACTGGACAACGGCTAAAAATATCCTAAAGTACTTGAGAAGGACTAAGGATATGTTCTTGGTTTATGGTGGTGAAGATGAACTCAGTGTAAAGGGTTACACGGATGCGAATTATCTTACCGACTCTGATGATTCTCGTTTGCAATCCGGATACGTGTTTATTATAAACGGAGGTGGTGTGAGCTGGAAGAGTTCCAAGCAAGAGACTGTGTCTGCATCTACAACAGAGGCTGAGTATATTGCCGCCTCAGAGGCAACAAAGGAAGCTGTTTGGATGAGGAATTTCTTCATGGATCTTGGTGTGGTTCAGGGCTCGTCCAATCCGTTGGACATGTATTGTGACAACAATGGTGCTATTGCACAAGCCAAGGAACCTAGACAACACCACAAGAACAAGCACATACTCATGCGGTACCACCTGATTCGCCAGTTCGTGGATCAGGGTGATATCAAGTTATGCAAGGTACACACGGATGCAAATATTGCGGATCCGTTGACAAAGCCGTTACCACAGCCAAAGCATGAGGCGCACCTGAGAGCCATGGGCATTAGATGCTTAGACATGTGATGTCAGAAGATTGACTCTAGTGCAAGTGGGAGACTGTTGGGAATATGCCCTAGAGGCAATCATGTATGATGAGATTTCCCATTGTATTCATAAAGATATTAAGTAGTCCTTGTATAAACATCTGATGTATATCATTACATATGTGATTCGGTTGTGAAACTATGCATTCATGTTGTTTGTACTAAATATCCTTGGTCATCGAAGTTGTGCTGGACACACAACTTGGACCAATGTGAAAGTAGGCTTGATGACTCGGTTCCACTTGTCATGAGCATAGAGATGCTATCCCAACTTACACAGATTCGGCTAAAGAGTTTAGCGAGTTGGATTGACCCATATTGAGGTACAACGAACAAGTTGTCATTTGTATATCTCAATCAATGTAATCCTTAGACCTGAGGTTGTTGCATAGTCCGAGTTGAGGATCACCGACTTAGGTTCTATCAAACGCTGATCTGTAACTTGGCAGTTATAAAGGCAGGGTTCGGGTCGACTGAGAATCAAGCTGCGTGATGTGAATAACCAAGATGGGATTTTGCCCCTCCACTTGGAGAGATATTCTATGGGCCCTCTCGTGAGATATGATTCGGAAGGCATGGCCATGCACGACTAGGTTAAGTGTTAACCGAGGCGATTGACTAAGAGTTAGTCGGGTGAATCACTTATCTCGGATCGAGAAGAGAGTCGGACTATTTAAGGGATGACAAATATTCGCCTATAGTCTGACAAGGTATATCGTGAGGCAAAAGGGACTCGGACGTAAGTCGCATTGGAAAGGCAAGTCGTCATGACTCTTTTGTACTTGGGAGTCGGCACGTTCTGCTAGGAGACACTACCGACTGATCGATTGAGAGTCGGACTCCAATCGTGTCCAAGTAGCCATGAGCCTACGGGGTCACACACTTAAGAGCGGGAGCAAGTTCGGATTGGATCTGAACCTGTAATCTGGTTGGATTGGACCTAAACCGGATTAGGACTGAGTTAGTGAGTTGGACTCACGGTGACTAGTGTTATATGGGATTTAGTGAATGGGTCGCGCGAGCAGATCCCACGTTCACTCCATATATATAGTAGAGCACCATAACCCAGAAAGGTTAATCATTGTTCGATTAGGTCATTCCATGTGTTGGAAACCCTAGCTCCACAGCAGTCCTGCCACCGTAACGAACCTAGCAGTTCGCCGTCGGCGCTCCTCCTTGTATGTGTGGATACCAACAGAGGTGCTGTGCGATCAGCACCAGGACGATCGGATCGTGAGGACTGCACTTATTCAACTGACGCGCTTCATCAGTAATCCACAAACACGCGTCTAGTGGTAAACCTCGTGGCCTTCTACCTCAGCTAGATCTTGGGATCACCACGTTAGAGGAAATTTTTTGTTTTATCTCTGCGTGGCCCAATAGTGGTATCAGAGCGATAACTTCTGGTTTTAGGCTCGATATCTCGCATATGTGATATGCGGTTGGCTGTAGATGAGATCTATGTGCTGTTTGGTGGTCGATCTATGAGATAGATCGGTTTTATACAAAGTTGATCGGATCAACTATACTCAAGGAATGGTAGATCTGATTTCCGTGATCATACTGCTAAGGTCGTGGAACGACATACCCCTACCGGTCGGCTTCCGCCATCGGGGTAGACTATGACACGTAAATCCAGAAGCGGTGATCGAAGATCAAATAGTTTGATCGAATCAAAACGATGGTCGGAATCCATGTTCGGATCGTAGATGAGATCTACGTTTTCGGAAAAATCGTCGGGACCGCCGGCTTCGCCCTGTCGTAGCGCCTTAGATGTCGTTGCGAGTTTCACAACACCGGTAGATATTGTATCTATGCATAACTTGTTTTTGCAGGAAGTTGTGAATGGTATGGTTCATGTGCATGTGATGTATGTGTGTAATCCATACGTGATCTGCGAATCACGGTTTTTGTCAGCTGACTAGAGCCTAGGTGCTGTCATTTTATTGTATAATGACCTGCGTGTCGGATTCTCTATGTAATTTACTTTACTAAGCTAGTGCAGCTGTTTGGAGAACCCGGAAGGCATGCAAGGCGTTGTACATGTCGGTGACATGGAGTAAGACGGCAAGTGACAAGAGTTGGCACGAGTAGGATTACAGGCTTTGTGGAGATGGAGATCGCCATGAAGGGAGCCATACCATTTCACATTATAATTGCTTTATTTTGTGTTATTGTTATGTCTCGATTTTACCTCTATTAGATAGTCGGTAAAATTTAATCCCTCAAAGAAGGTCTAGTCGGTTTTCCCGCCAGTGTTTGCACCATCACAAGTCGGACATTTTTGGTAGTGGGCTCATAAAATTGAGGTGCTGCCAATTCTTTCCGACTAGGTGGGTTCGAGTCAGACTCTTACTGCAGAAACACTCGGTAAGCTAGACGGGTTTATCACAACGGCTGTGGGACTCGGGGAAAAGTTGGATGGGAGCCGGGGCATGTGATGCCACCCGTCCAACAGGAGTCGTATGAGATACGATTGACAAGGAGTTGTCTACCTAGATCACTTGGCGGCTAGCGGTGATGCTAAATCTCACTAGCCGATTTGCTTATTTAGGATCCTGAATCACTAAGCAACCATCGGAGGGGTGTTGGTTCTAGTGGGAGCATAAAATATTAAAATGTTTAATATGCTTGCTCTTTTATGAACACATGTCTTAAGTGTTTTGCATATTTTCTGTTGTAGATCATGGCACCAAGTAGCAGTCACTCTCAGATATCCGGTTTTGCGTTGAGAACTATTCTTGAGAAAGATAAACTGAACGACACTAATTTTACCAACTGGTATCAAAATCTGAGAATTGTTCTCAAACAAGAAAATAAGGACCAACTCCTAGACAACCCACTTCCAGATGAGCTGAATGAGAATGCGACTGTCGCAGCCACCAATGCCTACCGTCGGGCTAAGGATGAGTCCACGGATATTAGTTGTCTTATGCTTGCTCACATGGAACCGGACTTGCAAAAGCAGTTCGAGCATGTTGAGGCCTACGATATGATCGAAAGCCTCAAAAGTATGTTCCAGGCTCAGGCGAAGACGGAGAGGTATCAAGTCTCTCAGGCTTTGCTGAGTTGCAAGCTTAAGGATGGTGATCCACTGAGTCCGCATGTGATCAAAATGGTTGGTTACGTGCAGTCTCTGGAGAGGCTTGGCTACCCCATTAGCAAAGAGTTCGCTACGGATATAATTCTGAACTCTCTTCCTAGTGCATATGGGCAGTTCATTTCGAACTACCACATGCATGGTATGGATATGAAGCTCACTGAATTACATGGGATGCTCAAGCAGGCAGAGGCGGATCTCCAGAAGGGCGCCAGTCAAGTGTTGATGGTGCAGAATAAGGCTAAGTTCAAGAAGAGTTCTTGGACTAAGAAGAAGGCTAAGTCAGGAGGAAAGCAGGCTCAGGACCCGGTCCCAAGCGCTTCCTCAGGGACTAAGCCATCTCCTTCAGCCGGATCTACTTGCTTCTACCGCAAGGCGGATGGCCACTAGAAGAGGAACTGCAGCAAGTACTTGGCCGACAAAGCCAAGAGTGGAGGTATGACTTCTGACTCAGGTACACTTGTTTGCAATGTTATAGACATATATCTTGCCGATGAACCTAATAGTTCTTGGGTATATGATACCGGATCAGTTATTCACATCTGCAACTCGTTACAGGGACTGGTAAGAACTAGGAGCGTAGCAAGAGGCGAGGTTGATATTCGAGTCGACAACAAAGCAAGAGTTGCTGCATTGGAAGTCGGCACGATGCAACTTCATTTACCTTCCGGATTCATTATGGAACTGAATAATTGTTATTATGTTCCAGTGCTCAGTCGAAACATTATTTCTGCTTCATGTTTGATGAGGCAAGGCTATGAGTCGAATATCAAGAATAATGGTTGTTCTTTGTATTTGAATGATATGTTTCACGGCTTTGCACCCGTCCAGGACGGGTTATTTATTTTGAATCTTGATGGTGAGTCGGTTTATAACATAAATGTTAAAAGGTTGAAACCAAATGATCTGAATATGACTTACTTTTGGCACTGTCAGCTTGGTCATATAAGTTGGAAACGCATGAAGAAGCTCCATGATGATGGACTCCTAACTTCGTTCGACTTGGAGTCGTTCGACACAACTTGGCAAAATGACCAAGACACCTTTTGCAAAGAGTTGCGAAAGGGCGTCCGACTTGTTGGGTCTAGTACATTGTGATGTATCTGGACCAATGAGCACGATAGCCAGGGGTGGTTATGAGTACTTCATTACCTTCACTGATGATTTGAGTAGGTATGGATATATGTACTTGATGAAACATAAGTCGGAAGCCTTTGAAAAGTTCAAAGAATTCCATAATGAAGCATAGACTCAACTCGGCAAGAAAATAAAGTTTCTTCGGTCGGACCGAGGAGGTGAGTACATGAGCCATGATTTTGATGACCATCTGAAAAGTTGTGGAATAGTTCCTCAACTTACTCCACCAGGAACACCACAAAGGAATGGTGTTTCGGAAAGGCGGAATCGAACTTTGTTGGACATGGTACGATCAATGATGAGTCATACTGATCTGCCTTTATCATTTTGGGGTTATTATCTAGAAACAACAGTGTTCACACTAAACAGAGTACCATCAAAATCGGTAGAGAAGACACCACATGAGATGTGGACAGGCAAAAATCCGAGTTTGTCTTTTCTTAAGATTTGGAGTTGTGAAGCATTTGTCAAGCGACTTTAGTCGGACAAGCTTACAGCCAAGTCGGATAAGTGTATTTTCGTGGGGTATCCGAGGGAAACCTTGGGTTACTACTTCTACAACCGAGAAGAGGGCAAAGTGTTTGTCGCTCGGAACGGTGTCTTCCTTGAGAAAGAGTTTCTCAGTTGGGGAGTAAGTGGGAGCACGGTGCAGCTCGAAGAAATTCGAGAGGAACCAGCTAGTAGCGAGTCGGCAAAAACCTTGGAGGTTGAGCCGGTCGTGGCAGCTAAACCGGCAGCAGCACCTGTACTACGAAGATCAGCGAGATTACGAAGTGTTCGTGATGTGTTACTGTTAGACAGTGATGAGTCGGAAAATTATTCGGAAGCGATGGTGGGATCTGATTCCGAGTCATGGCTTGGAGCCATGAGATCCGAGTTAATGTCCATTGATGAAAATCAAGTTTGGAACTTGGTTGATCTGCCAGACGGTGCAAGACCCGTCGAGTGCAAATGGGTCTTTAAGAAGAAAACTGATATGGATGGAAATGTTTCCATCTATAAAGCACGCCCTTGTCACGAAGGGGTTCCGACAAGTTCAAGGAGTTGATTACGACGAGACTTTCTTTCCCGTAGCGATGGTTAAATCATTTCGGATCATGTTAGCTATAGCGGCCTATTTCGACTATGAGATATGGCAGATGGATGTCAAAACGGCTTTCCTTAACAGAAATTTAACCGAGGACGTGCATATGATACAGCCCGAGGGTTTTGTCGATCCGGCTAATGCTGACAAAGTATGTAAACTTCATAAATCCATTTATGGGTTGAAGTAAGCATCTCGGAGTTGGAATATTCGCTTTGATGAGGTAGTCAAATCGTTTGGCTTCATCAAGAGTGATCATGATTCTTGTTTATACAAGAAGTTTAGTGGGAACAAAGTAAATTTTCTAATCTTATATGCGGATGACATATTACTGATTGGAAATGATGTCCAGATGTTGCAAGAAACCAAAGAATCATTGGAAAGGAGTTTCTCAATGAAAGACTTGGGTGAGGCAACATACATCCTCGAAATCCGTATCTATAGAGATAGATCAAGGAGGCTCATTGGATTGAGTCAGAGTACTTATTTGGACAAAGTGTTGAAGAATTTCAACATGGAATCGTCTAAGAAGGGGTTCTTACCGATGTCCCATGGTGTAAAACTTAGCAAGACTCAGTGTCCTTCGAAAACTGATGAGTGAAGTCGGATGAGTGCGATTTCGTATGCTTCTGCAGTCGGATCCATCATGTATGCCATGATTTGTACTAGGCCGGATGTTTCATATGCTCTAAGTGTTGTGAGCAGATACCAGGCTGATCCTGGAGAAATCCACTGGACAGCGGCTAAAAATATCCTAAAGTACTTGAGAAGGACTAAGGATATGTTCTTGGTTTATGGTGGTGAAGATGAACTCAGTGTAAAGGGTTACACGGATGCGAATTATCTTACCGACTCTGATGATTCTCGTTTGCAATCCGGATACGTGTTTATTATAAACGGAGGTGGTGTGAGCTGGAAGAGTTCCAAGCAAGAGACTGTGTCTGCATCTACAACAGAGGCTGAGTATATTGCCGCCTCAGAGGCAACAAAGGAAGCTGTTTGGATGAGGAATTTCTTCATGGATCTTGGTGTGGTTCAGGGCTCGTCCAATCCGTTGGACATGTATTGTGACAACAATGGTGCTATTGCACAAGCCAAGGAACCTAGAAAACACCACAAGAACAAGCACATACTCATGCGGTACCACCTGATTCGCCAGTTCGTGGATCAGGGTGATATCAAGTTATGCAAGGTACACACGGATGCAAATATTGCGGATCCGTTGACAAAGCCGTTACCACAGCCAAAGCATGAGGCGCACCTGAGAGTCATGGGCATTAGATGCTTAGACATGTGATGTCGGAAGATTGACTCAAGTGCAAGTGGGAGACTGTTGGGAATATGCCCTAGAGGCAATCATGTATGATGAGATTTCCCATTGTATTCATAAAGATATTAATTAGTCCTTGTATAAACATCTGATGTATATCATTACATATGTGATTCGGTTGTGAAACTATGCATTCATGTTGTTTGTACTAAATATCCTTGGTCATCGAAGTTGTGCTGGACACACAACTTGGACCAATGTGAAAGTTGGCTTGATGACTCGGTTCCACTTGTCATGAGCATGGAGATGCTATCCCAACTTACCCAGATTCGGCTAAAGAGTTTAGCGAGTTGGATTGACCCATATTGAGGTACAACGAACAAGTTGTCATTTGTATATCTCAATCAATGTAATCCTTAGACCTGAGGTTGTTGCATAGTCCGAGTTGAGGATCACCGACTTAGGTTCTATCAAACGCTGATCCGTAACTTGGCAGTTATAAAGGCAGGGTTCGGGTCGACTGAGAATCAAGCTGCGTGATGTGAATAACCAAGATGGGATTTTGCCCCTCCACTTGGAGAGATATTCTATGGGCCCTCTCGTGAGATATGATTCGGAAGGCATGGCCATGCACGACTAGGTTAAGTGTTAACCGAGGCGATCGACTAAGAGTTAGTCGGGTGAATCACTTATCTCGGATAGAGAAGAGAGTCGGACTATTTAAGGGATGACAAATATTCGCCTATAGTCTGACAAGGTATATCGTGAGGCAAAAGGGACTCGGACGTAAGTCGCATTGGAAAGGCAAGTCGTCATGACTCTTTTGTACTTGGGAGTCGGCACGTTCTGCTAGGAGCCACTACCGACTGATCGATTGAGAGTCAGACTCCAATCGTGTCCAAGTAGCCATGAGCCTGCGGGGTCACACACTTAAGAGCGGGAGCAAGTTCGGATTGGATCTAAACCTGTAATCTGGTTGTGTTGGACCTAAACCGGATTAGGACTGAGTTAGTGAGTTGGACTCACGGTGACTAGTGTTATATGGGATTTAGTGAATGGGTCGCGCGAGCAGAGCCCACGTTCACTCCCTATATATAGTAGAGCACCGTAACCCAGAAAGGTTAATCATTGTTCGATTAGGTCATTCCATGTGTTGGAAACCCTAGCTCCACAGCAGTCCTGCCACCGTAACGAACCTAGCAGTTCGCCGTCGGCGCTCCTCCTTGTACGTGTGGATACCAGCAGAGGTGCTGTGCGATCAGCACCAGGACGATCGGATCGTGAGGACTGCACTTATTCAACTGACGCGCTTCATCAGTAATCCGCAAACACCCGTCTAGTGGTAAACCTCGTGGCCTTCTACCTCAGCCTGATTTTGGGATCACCACGTTAGAGGAAATTTTTTGTTTTATCTCCGCGTGGCCCAACAGAAGGAAGTGTCGCACCCCTTTGAACTGGTCGGAAGTAGGAGAGAGTCAGATTTTTGGACCTGACATCCTAAGAGAAGCGGAAGAGAAGGTTCACAAGATTCGTGAGCACCTCAAGACATCTCAGTCAAGGCAGAAGAGTTACACCGACAAGAGACGTCGAGACCTCGCCTTCAACATCAGAGATTTTGTGTATCTGAAAGTGTCGCCATTAAAAGGAATGCATCGCTTCCAACTGAAAGGAAAGTTAGCCCCCAGATATATCGGCCCCTTCAAGATTCTGAACCTTCGAGGATAAGTGTCATATCAATTGGAACTACCCGAAGAGATGTCAGCCGTGCATAATGTGTTCCATATCTCATTACTTCACAAGTGCCTCGAAGTTCCGGAGAAGACTGAAGTGTTCAAGAACATTGATCACCGGACCATAGAAATCAACGATGATCTGACCTATCCCGAAGTGTTTATCCGTATTTTGGAAGAAGCTTTCAGAACTACGAGAACCCAAACCATCAAGTTTCTCAATATTCACTGGAGCAACCACACAGAAGAGGAAGCTACCTGGGAACGCGAAGATCACATCAGGACGGAGTTTCCCGATCTCTTCAAATCCTAGGTAATCTTTTTCGTCCTTTTTCAAATCTCGGGACGAGATTTTGTTTAAGGGGGGAAGGTTTGTAACATCCCAAAAATATTCAACTTGGATCATCAAACTCTAATCATCAAAATTAGGGTTAACAAAAACTTTTCCAATTAAAAATATAAAGGCATTCATATGTGTGTGTATTCAAAATTTGGATTCTTTTGAATTGCCATGCTTATGTGTTTATTTGCTTGTAAAATGATTCTTAGGTGAAATAAACATCATCTAAACAATCCCCAAACTTTTCCCAAAGACAAACAAGTCAAAACAAATAAATTAAGTGAATGGTCACTTTGGCCAAATTAACTCCCATGCCTACTTTGGCTATCCCTAACTTTCAGAACTTAACAGAAACATGTATGGATCCTTGCACCCCTTGATAGTACTCATAATAAGGTACCAAGGCCCACTTTGTGATAATCCAAAAACATTTAAATGCTTAGTTTAAATGACAGTTTAAAATTGAATCTACCTCATATGGGAAGATCCCACTTTTTCAAAAACCATTCAAACAAGCTCAAATTTCAAAACCCAAGCATCCACAGAACCATCAACACATGCCTAGCACACCCACCAAAAACCTTTTCAAAATTCAAAACTCAAGTTCATGCGACCATTTCATCAAACAGGTTGCAGATCCAAATCAACAAAATCAAAACATTATGTTGAGCAGTGTTTTGGGCCAACCTTGTTCCCTCTCTATGTGCAACTAGCCTTAATAGATCATCTAGCACCCTTGACAAACCTCTAGAACCATTATGACCTTGCCATTGTCATCAATGGTGAGCAGGCCGAGCCTCACCATGTCACCCCAGTGTGGACAACTAGCTAGGAGAAGAACTAGCCGTGCCAACCTTGTCTGGGAGGTAGCCCATGCCTCACCGCCCCCTCTCGACCAGCCCTAGATCAAGAATAGCGACCAGGAACGCCGCGCCCGCGCCGCTGTCGACCATGCCGAAGTGCACCGCAGAGCACGCGTCGTTCCCATGCAACCCGACCACCTCGAGCCCTCGCCGCCCGCCAGCATGCATCCCACTGTCCCAGGAGACCACCAGACCTGTTTGTTTCACCGCCCGTACCCCGTAGCCACCGCTCGTCGTGGAGTTTGCCGCCTCTGCCTCGCAGAGCATCGCACGTTCCCGACCAATTGCCACTGCCCCTACACGCGTATTTAAGCTCTAGAGCATCGCCAGGAGACCGCCCGTCGATCGCCAACCTCGTCCATGCCTCTAGCCGCCTGTAGCCGTGTCGCCACCGTCGCCTGCCCATCCCTCTCGGTCTCGCTATGGAGCCTATAAAAGGAAACGACCCCGCTTAATTTCTTTACACCATCTCACTCCCCTCACCTTACTGATCCTTCCACCCCTTAGCCGGAGCACGGGGAGCTGCAGCTCGCCGGAATTGCGCCGGAGCAGGCCGCCTCTGGAGAAGAAGGGGGTCGTTGATTTTGACCACCCCCGGAGCTGCCGCGACCATCCCTGAGTTCGCCGTCGTCGACTTTGTCGTTTGCCTGCCTCGCCGTCGTCACTGGAGACCTGGTATGCCCCCTATGCACCCCCACCGAGCCGCTAGGGTTTGAGCTCGCCGGTGACCTGTTCATAATCGACGATGACCCTCAGCCGTTGATCTTACTTCTAATCCAACGCACCACATCGGCCCGTACCGCTTCGCGTGTTATGAGCCACCAACGGGTGGAACCCCCTATCAGCTGAGCCCCGCGCTACGGAGTGACACTGGGCCGGCCCATTACCCCTTCCCGCGCAGCCCAACCGTTTGAATTTAGATCTTTCTATTTAATTCAAACTCAGTTCTATACCTAGTTTCAAAAATCAACCCAGCTCGATTCAGTGAACCAAATTACATGAAACCAATTTTGTTAGAAAGATACTGAAATGCTTAATCCAAGACCGTTGGATTCAAATCATTTGGATCTGTAGATCAACCTTGGTAGACATAACAAGTCAGAAGCTTTTCTGCATTCAAACATTTTTCAAATTTCAACCATAATAGCTTTTGAGTTGATTCCAACTCTCAAAAATCACATTTCGTCATACCTTTCAGAATATATAAAAACATATGGGTTTACTTATAGAAATAATGTCCAAGTAATAAAAGAATGCCACATAGGCATTTCTAGTCACTTTATTTATTTAAAATAAAAGGTTAAATCTTATTAAATTGAGACACCACTTTAATTCACATTCCCATGGACTAAAATATGTGGTGGTGACATGTGTCAACATGATGCCATGTTTGGTTTAGGAGAATATTAAATCTTAAGTAGTTTTTCAATGAGTAGAAATTACTTTTCTAAAAATAAATAAATAATGCAAATGCTTTATTCTTGTAAGGTTAGTGATGATGCTAGATCATCTATAGAACACCTTTGTGTGATGATTGAAAATAGTTAAGTATTGTTTGTTGATTGTGTACCTTGTATTTATTCATAGACGCTAGTACCGACCAAGGATACGAGGATGAAGGAGGATACTACGAACAAGAAGCCGAGGAGAACTTCAACCACTGCTCTGCACAAGGCAAGCCTAATACTACTAGTTGATTGAGCAAGCTAACACTTGCAAGATACCTTACTTATGCAAGCTAATACCTGCTTGTCAACATGCCAACTATATGCCTTAAGCATATGTGATCACACCCACTTGATAACCCAATCCTAGTTTTACTTGCAAGCTTCCTACTTTATTTCTTTATCAAAGCTATTTCTTAGAGTTTACTTAAGTGACATGTAGATTCTAGAAGGATATTTGAAGGTTGCATAAAGAGCATTAAATTTGGCCTAAGCTAGATAATCTTGATGTCATCCCAAGGTATGATATTGAACCTAGTTAAACTCCACTTGTTTACCACCCTTCATTAGTGCTTACCACCCTTGTAGATGCTAGTGCTAAGCATAAAACTTGACCAACTCTAGATGGGAATGCTTGGTGGAAAATGGTTATGAAAACCTTAGAATGATGAGTTATTCTACTGAGATGTTTTGACATGTGTTTCCAAACACCAGATGATTTTGGTGATGAAAATGTTGAGACATGAGCCTTAGCCCTTTATAAAATTGATGGTTGTCTGGATGCAATACCATTCCAATTTTACCGTACAACCACAATACCCGAAATTTGGGTAGCGCTTGACTGAAAACTTATATACCTTAGTATGGGTTCCCTCACGGCCAAGGTCTGAGCTAAGGTTACCTTGTGAAGATTATCCACCTGTGCAGTACCCAAGATGACAGTTGGTCATGGTTGGGAGGCCAAACTGACAGGAGGTGCCTATACTAGGGCGTGTAATCGAAATGTTACGATTGATTATCCGCATACTGAGTATTGTGAATTCAGGATTTGTTCCTGATGGATGTATCGAATATTGTGGTGAAAGTGTACAATCTCTGCAGAGTGTCAAACTATTCGAATAGCCGCGTCTGCGGTTATGGACAGTTGGAGTGGCCATACTGTTCCCCCGTCGGATGTTTTCAAAATGACTTGTGAAATGAATTGAGATTTTGACTTGACCACAATAGAGTTGTGACATGAAATACAAGTTCCCACTTAGGCATATAAGATTCAACTAGCTTCCTTGTTTTTGAACTTAGTAGAGGTAAATCTGGATTTTTGCAAAACAACCCTAGAGCTTAGTGTCCTACTACAAAAAAACCCCTTAACTTGTTAGCATTAGTTTGCGAGTACTTAAAGAGTACTCATGGCTTTGTCCCTGGCTATTCCCGTGGCCAGACTATGAGGAGGAGTACCAGGATGATGGACCGCAGGAAGGTTACGACAACTAGGATCATCTCCCATCGTCAGCATTGCCTGTGACCCCGAAGATGGATTTTTGCCTATGCTACCTTTATTATTACATATTTCTGTTGCTTGAATTGTATTAAGAACTGGATCATGAGATCCTTATTTGTGTAAGACCTTATGTATGGTTTGTAATGGATGATGTACTGTGATATCCAAATCTGTTACGTCTCGCAAAAATGGTAATCCTGGGATTGCGATGTATGGCATAACAGGCATCATAAAGGAGTTTTGTTGCAGCACCCAAGGTGATGGTCATAAAGGTACCTCCAACAGCTGAATCCAATAGGTTTCTTGAAGATAAGTTCAAACCTGCATAAAAAGTCTGGATAATCATCTAAGCAGTGAGTCCATGAGTGGGACAATTCTTAACCAAAGATTTCATTCTTTCCGAAGCTTGAGCAACATGTTCATTATCAAGTTGTTTAAATTTCATAATATCACTTCTCATAGATATAATCTTAGCAGGAGGGTAGTACTTTCCAATAAAATCATCTTTGCACTTAATCCAAGAATCAATACTATTTCTAGGCAAGGATAGCAACCAATCTTTAGCGTTTCCTCTCAAGGAGAAAGGAAACAACTTGAGCTTAATAATATATCCATCTACATCCTTATACTTTTGCATCTCACAAAGTTCAACAAAGTTATTGAGATGGGTAGCAGCATCATCAGAACTAGCACCATAAAATTTCTCTCTCATCACAAGATTTAACAAATCAGGCTTAATTTCATAAAAGGTAGCATCAGGAGCAGGTGGAGCAATAGGAGTGCTAAGGAAATCATTGTTGTTTATGCTAGTGAAGTCACACAACTTGGTGTTCTCAGCAGAGTTTATTTTGGCAAAAGTGGATCAAGCCAAAAACAGCAGCAGCATCTAGAGCAGGAACTAATTTTTTTGGAGTTTTTGATAAGAGAAAGCAAACCAAACTAAACATTTTTTTTGGAGTTTTTGATAAAAAGAGGCAAAAACCAATCAAAAGAAACTAGGCAAACTAAAAACAAAGTAAAGGGAAAGGTTGAGTAGGACTCCCCTTGTGAAGACATCCTTAGCCTCCCCGGCAACGGCGCCAGAAAACTTGTTGATGGCGCCTGAGAGCGCTTCATCGGGAAACCCCAAGAGCAAGGTGTGATGCAGCACAGCAGCAAGTCTTCCCTCAGTAAGAAACCGAGGTTATCGAACTAGTAGGAGGAAGGAAACGTCTCAAAGGTGTTGCAAGCAACATGGAAACCTGCACAACACAAACTCAAGACTTTGCCCCAACTAATAGTGAGGTTGTCAATCTCACCGGTTGCTGTAACAAAGGATTAACTATATGGTGTGGAAGGTGAAAGAACATTTCTTAATCCCTAGTGTTTTGTGTGTTATATAAAAATATCAAGGATTATTTAATGTGTGTTGAAGTGCTGCAGATATCTATCTTGAAAAGGGAAAATAAACTGTTTTGGGGGGCGGATAATCCGCCCCACCCCATTTCCAGAAGGGCGCAACCCCCAGAGAGGGGCGGAGTATTGGCCGGATCTTCTGGCTTGGCCGTATAATCCGCCCCTCAGGGGGCCGGATAATCCGCCCCCAGGATCGGCTTCAAGATTGCCAAGGCGCAACCCCCAGAGAGGGGGCGGAGTCCCACCCCCAGACTTTTCGGCTTTGGGGCAGATTTTATCCCCAGGCCGGATAGTCTGCCCCTTGAGGGGGGCGGATAATCCGCCCCTCGTGGATTTTCTCCAGGACAAGACCGGCGTCGCCTTCTGTATGGGGGCAGAGTTTTGCCCGGAGTTTTCGTCCTGGGGGCGGATTTCCCCCAGGGCGCATAGTCCGCCCCCAAATTTTTCCAACGAAAAGATCTAGGCAGGGGGTATTTAAGCCACGCCATTCCCCTCCTGCCAGAACTCTTGATTCATTTGAAAAAGTCAGGATATGTTCATCATCCTTCAACCAAGAGAGCTCCACCTTCATCCACCCAAAGGCCCCGTACCTTGGGGAATCGAAGGAGGAGAACTCAATCTTCAACAACTGTAATCAAGCGCTTCATCTCTTCTCCATTCATTTGGAGAATCACCGATCTAGTATTTTTGCAAATATCTAGATCCTTCTTTTGTTTATATTGAAAAACCTTATTCTTGTGACAGCTTGTTGTCATTACAGGAGCCCCCAATTCAGTTGTGGGTGTGTGCCCCGGTAGAGTTGTAAAGGCACCGGTTCCCGCCTATAAAGGTACCGATAGTGGAGAAGCTAATGAAAGTATGAGAATGAATAGATATGATGCTTTGAGCAATGAAGCTGAAGGATTTTATATGTTGGATGGAGAAGACCACGGGGAGATGTATAGGAGGCTCAAGTCAATAGCCACCACTTTCAGGAATCATGGTGCCTCTCATGTTGATGATGCGTGGATCAAGCGCAAGTATGTCAGAACTACCGACCGACCGAGAACTACCGACCGATCGAGAACTACCGACCGACCGAGCACTACCGACCGAGCGAGAACTACCAACTGACCGACCGACCGAGACCTACCGAGCAATACCGACCGACCGAGAACTACCGACCGACCGACCGAGAACTACCGACCGACCGACCAATCAAGCACTGCTGACCGACCGAGAATTACCGAACCACCGACAACTACCACCGACCGAGCACTACCGACCGACCGAGAACTACCGACCGACCGAGCACTACCGACCGACCAAGCACTACCGACAGACCGAGAACTACCGACCCACCGAGCACTACCGACCGACGGAGCACTACTGACCGACCAAGCACTACCGACCGATCGAGAACTACCGACCGACCGAGCACTACCGACCAACCGAGAACTACCGACCGACCGAGCGACAGACCGAGAACTACCGACCGACCGAGCAATACCGACCGACCGAGAACTACCAACCGACCACCGACTGAGAACTACCAATCGACCGACCGAGAACTACTGACCGACCGACACTACCGACCGAGAACTACTGACCAACCGACACTACCGACCGATCAAGCACTGCTGACCGACCGACACTACCGACCGAGAACTACCGACCGACCGAGCACTACCGACCGACCGAGCACTACTGACCGACCGAGCACTACCGACTGACCGAGAACTACCGACCGACCAAGCACTACCGATCGATGAAGCACTGCTGACCGACCGAGAACTACCGACCGACCGAGAACTATCGATCGGCCGAGAACTACCGACCGACCGAGAACTACCGACCGACCGAGAACTACCAACCGACCGACCGAGAACTAGCTATTGCCCCAATCCTTTCTTAGCAAAGGACAAGCCGGTGGAAATACTTATAAGGATCAAACGTTCTCGAGGACACATGGGAATTCTAACAAGTGCTTTCGCTTCAAATAACTGAGTACTCTTCTTTGGTGTTTGTAAGTGTTGTGTGGGTGAACCTGTGCTAACATACCGCCCTTCTTAGGACTAATACATACTTGTGATTAAACCCCCTACAAACATCCGTAACTACAGGAAAGTAATTAAGATATAAATCTAACCACAGCCTTAAACTCTGAGATCCTACGCTCCCTTGTGCAAAGGTGTCCTAATGGGGGTTCAGGTTTCTGTCACTCCGGAAACCCCACAATTAGTAGACAAATACACAATGCACCCCCCTAGGCCCATAAATTGTGAAGTGTCATGTAGTCGACGTTCACATGACACCACTAAAATAATAGCACCACAACTTAAATACTAAACCATTGAATAATAACATGTCACAGATTCACTACGAACAACATGACTTCTCCCATGTCCTCAAGAACTAAACTAACTACTCACGAGACATCATATGGATCAAGATCAAAGATGATATGATAATGGATAACAATCTGAACATAAACAATAATCCAATAGTTCCACTCACAAGCATTAACTACAATAGTAATTAACACCGGGAAAGTTTCCCCTAAGAACTAAAGCAATATCCAACATAATTGTTACAGAGGGACGGAGTGGTGATGATGGTGCTGGTGGATATGATGGCGTGGATGATGATGATGATCCGATGAAGCCTAGATTTATGATGGTGTTAATGGAGACGATCTCCCCTCTCTAGGAAGGAATTCCCTCGGCAGAAATCTGTCTACCAGAGAGATCTTTCTCTCTCGGTGTTTTCCGCCCCCAGATGCGGCAGAAATCTATCTGTGGTCGCTCCCCTGGCCATATGGTTTCGTAGGGAAGATATATGTGAAGGAGCGGAGCTAGGATCCGGGCAGGTAGGCCACACCTGCCCTAGGCACGGGGCCAGGTGGGCCCGTGCCTAGGGGGTGTGGGATCCCTATGTCCCCTCTTCGCCCCTCCTTCTGGCTTCCTTCGTCTTCTTGGAAAATAATATGTTTCCATATTTTTCTGGTATTTTTCTGATCTTTGCAAAATTGCATCGAAACGCCCTCTTTTCCATCAGAATCCAGACTCCGGCGGTCCATCCTCCAAGAATCATCCAACATGCATAAACAGTGGAAAATACATAAGCAATACCTCATAATAAGACAAATATCAATGAATAGAGGTAAATTATGATATAGAAAGGTGATGCAAATTGGGCGTATCAACTCCCCCAAGCTTAGACCTTCGCTTGGCCCCAAGCGAAAACTGAGCTTAGTAAACATGTCCACAGGTTTATGGAGTGAAGTGTCGATAAAATACTACGAACAAGAAGCATCACACTTACCATTACACAACTCATAGAAGAAAGCAACTCACCATTATATAACTTAGCTTGCAACCAAGTACAACAGTCACAATAGAGATGCATAAAGATAAATCATAATTGGAATTGGCAAACTTTTTGTTGGTCACAGAACACCCGGCAAATAGTTTCACAAAAAGCTTTTTGTAGAAGTTTTACAACAGGAGCACTCTTTGCTCAAAAAGGTTTTTCACAAGTGAAGGCTTTCAAAGTAATACTCAATAGATAAGAGTCTTGTGCAAACAAGGAAGATAGAGAACATGATTGAATAAATCACCATATAAATGCTTGAAACACAACAACTCAAATGCTTGCTACAGGTAGAGAGGAAGTAGGTTTACTGACTCAAACTGGTAAATAGGAGAAATGTCCCTTTATAGAGGGTAGCAGGGATTACAAGTCATAAAGAGCTTCCAAAAGATTGTGGTACTTACTAGCTTTGAGCCCTCATTGCCCCTATCATAGGCATCTTGAGATGATCAAGGTTAAAGTGCACAAAGATGGAGTATATGCTTGACGAAATATAAGTTGGCAATCTCATGTCCCTTGAATATGAGGGCCACTCCTCCTGCTACTCAACTTTGGACCCAGGTAAGTTCTTGTCATTGTAAGTATTTGCGTATCATAGAGAACCGCCAACGGGGTACCCCTTGCACATGGTACATGAGCTTTCCCATAACCAAAATGACAAGGCAAGTAGATAATGAGCATCTCAGCAATCTTTTTATTTACCATGTGCATAGCTTTTTTATTGAGGATGCTTCATAGATAGCTCATTATGGTGATGCCGCAAGTTTCCACCATGATTAAGCATGGCTTAGGCTAGCGGCCCAGGCATTTCTCTAACACAACATACAAACTCCATGGACTTACAAGTTCCCTCTTTATTTCACACCGTTGACATCCATAGACAAAAGGGCATGATATCAACTGAGTGCAAAAGTACAGGTGCAATGTTGAAAACGTTCCCCATGACAGCACAACTCTGTTAATTCCAACATATAGATGCAAGCATATACAACTTCGATGGAACAATGGTTCAAGTCTATTAGGGGCAAGGAAATAAGGTGTGCCATCAAGTTTGTGAGAGCTTTACTAACTAGTTTTCACATAACAAAATACTTTTTAAATTTGAAAGATAGATGAAGCTTGAGAATTTGCTAGGAATAGCAAAAGATACTAGGTAGATATGGTGGACACAAATGTCAAAGGTTTTGGTTAAAGGGTTTTGAAACATGAGAAGTATGCCTTCTCAAAACAAGTTTTTGGCTAGCAAGGCTGGGTAGCAAGCAAGAGAGTTGAAAGAAACAAGCAAACATACAAGTAATAAAGCCAAACATGCAGTCTTCCTTGAAGACACAAAAGATCTTAAATAAAGAATACTAAGCTTATGAGCCAATAACAAAACAAATGATACAAAATACCTATAAGCATTTTCTCTTTTTTCTTTCAAATCTCAAAAAGTATTGCTACTGACCAGAGCTCGATTTGCCAAAACCAATTTATATCCACTTGATGCTCCCAAAGTGATGCCAATACTGATCAACAAGATCCATCATATAATAGAGATTGCAAACTAAAAATAAGAAGTGCAAAAAGTAAAAGATGAAATGTAACATCCCTAAAATCATGTTTTCAAAGATTGCATATCATCCATGCATGCATAATCATTTAGGGATCATTCTTAAAGTCATTTCAAGAAAATAGAAGCATTGAGTACTTATTATTTTATGTAGACAAGCATTGATCCAATGCTACTTTCTAGTGAGAGAATATTTGTTTTAAACCAAGATTTGTTTGTTCATAAGTTGGTTTGGTTGAGTTTAAAAGCTTGGACAAAAAATTTCCAAAACAAATATGGTTTAAAACCATTTTCATATCTTTATCAAATCTTGTGCTAAGGCACTGTTTATTTTAAAATTTCAAAGGAACCAATCAAGTCTAGTAAGATAGCATGGTTTTATGCTGAAAAATATGCAGGTTTCACTTTATAAAAGTCCAGAAAGATTTGGAATTCAAACACATTTGAATTCATTTGAAAAGGTTTCCTGAAAATCGAATTAGAAAAAGAAAAAGGTTAAGAAAACAGAACTGGGCCAGGCACTACCCATTCGGCCCAGCAACCAAAGTAGCCCACCCGGGGTTCCCCTTTTCCCTCTGTTTCTCACCGCAGAAACGCACACCCACCCGCTGACAGCCCGACCCCACCTTGCCCCGTCAGCGTCGTCCCCAATCAACGCGCGCCCGAGCCGCTTCGCCGTTACCTCGCCGCAGCGACGCCGCAGTTTTAATTCGCTTAAATCCCATTGATTCAGGGAGTAATCCCTGCCCCGCTCCTGGCTACTTAATCTCCTCTTCACCACGGCCATTTCCCCTCATCCCACTCGCTCGCTCCGCCACCAGGCTGCTCGAATTTCACCAAACCTCCCTGCTATCCCGACGAACTCCGACGTCTGATTCCGGTGAGTATCGAGCGCCCCTCCTCTTCTATTTGATGCTATCAAGTTCGCCGTGTCTTTGTGCTTCTCCTAATGCTTTTGTTTTGCCCGTGCATGACCAAGGTCGCTGTCCCCGACAACCTCTGCAAACGGCATTACCGCCGCCTAACTCCGGTGAACGATTTAGGTAATACCAGGCCGCCCCGTGCTTTCTGCTTGACCCTATCTTGTTCGCCAGTTTGTTGTGCACACCCTGATGCCTTCGGTTTGTGTTAGGGTGGTCCACATCGTCAGCAACGTCGTCGACAGCAAGAACCCGACGCCGCCCGCTACTCCGACGAGCCCCAGTGACCTCCACATCACGCCCCCGTCCACGCCAGCAAGAGGTTGAGCATCAGCGCGACCTTGCGAGTTCGGTAAGCTCCTCCGTTGACCCCAGCCCCCTCTGTAGCCGCCGGAGCAGCACTGACAGAGCGCCGCCGCCGCCACGCCAGCGCCGCCCATCTTTGGTCGCTTGATCAGCAACCGTTAGATCTAGATCCAACGCACGCGATAGAATCTTTTAGCAAAGGGGTATGTGCTAGATCTGGCTGTGCGATTTCATTTAGATCATGCGGTCCACACTGGTCGATCCGGACGAACCGGTACGGGCCAATCAGAACACGACGCGTGGCCTACGTTTAGATTTAAAAACAGAATTTAGATCTATTAGTGATTCAAACTTGTAAATTTCATAACTTTTGATCCACACGTTCAAATTTTATAAATTTTATATCATTGGAATCAGGATAAAGAATCATATCTGTTTATGCAATGTGTTTAATGTTTTGCCTCTATAAAAATGGTTTTTTTGCAGAGACATTTGTAGGCTTAATTTGAGTATGGAAATTAGTTGAAAATTGTTTTAAAGATCAAATAAAGTTTATTTTGAGTATCTTGGTCTTGTTTATGTCTCAGTACTTTACCCTTGTCTTGTTTGGTGTAGAAAAATCATCACATGGCATTTACATGCATTCATTTATTTGTGTTTGTATATTTGTTATGTGATTTTGGTGCCATTATTTTATGCGTAGATTTTGGTGCTAATAGTGATTGTGGTTGTGAAGATTGTTGCTACTCCCCAAACTACCAAGGCAAGTGGTGCTTCATGCTTTTATCCCTATATTTTCACCTATGCATTAGAAATATTTTGTATAGGAATTGCATGAATATTTTGCTAAGTATCTATATGCTATGCTTGGGAAATCCTAGTAATTGTATAATTGTTAGAATTTCCTCTAAGTTAAGATGCTTACATTTGCCATGCTTAGCATAGCTAGTAGCAACAAAGGGTGGATTATATATTCATGCTATGTGAAATGTTCTAAGTCATTTGACTTGTTTTTTTGCTTAATAAAACAACTAAGTGAATGAAACACCTGGGTGGAAAGGAAAGAATGGTTTGTGTTGAGTGGTTACACAAGGCCCATTCCTATGGTTTACCTTGTGTATCTCACTTGTGGAAAGCCACCCAGGAACAAAGGGATTTGAGATGCCAAATGTTAAGAAGCTTCTAGTGCAACCACATGGCATTATGGGCTCTGCCTGGATCATATAGGTTGCAATAACTTAGCCATTTGGACAGTTGGTGGTAGTGGGATGATAGGTTTGGAGCGCGTCCATTTGGTCTTAAGGAAGGCTTCTAAAAGGTCCTGTCTTGGTGAAAATCAAGTCTTGTGGGGAAAGTGCACAACCTCTGCAGATGGAAGAATCTAAGTACTTAGCCATGTCCCTGGTATTGGACAACTTGAGCATCAAGACATGGAAGCTATCAAGAATCTCCTCATCCCAATTTTCTAAGTTAAAACTTGTGGTTGAACAAGGGTGAAGGTTCACCAATTTCTATTGGTAGTTCCTTGGGAAAGTTTTGTCAAAGAAAAACTTAGTGTTTTCAACTAATAGGTAAAACCTATTTTGAGCAAAGCAAGCCTAAGCTACACTTAAGCCAAATTCATGTAGTAACTAGATGTTAATATTCTACTAAGGTATCACTTGCCAATACTATTCCAATGTATTGACCCACTGTGGCTGTAACTTGTGATGTTGCAGGTTACTCTGATGATGATTAGGGGTTATGAGTCTACACTCAACATGCTTTCCTGTGGCACATGAAGATGAAGACTTATTTATCTTATTCTATATTTGAACTCTTGTATTAGGCCTGTGGCCATGGAGTTGTAAAAGACTATGTTTGTCTCTAGAATGATATGTAATAATGACCTTTGTATATGTGTACTTCATCTTAAACTGTGGATGCTAGCATTGATCCAGGGACTAGCATTGCAATCACAGGGATATTTACCTTTATAAAGGTGGGATCTTACATGAAACTTCTCATTAATATTCCAATAAAGGCACTCACACCAAGGGATACATAGATAACCAACTAAGCCCTAAACCCTAACCAACTAAACCAACTAAAGGAGAGATACTTCCACATGCAAACCAAACTATAAGATAACCTCTCTACCAAAGATATGAATCCACTAAAAAGGTAAAATATAATGGTGGTGATACCGCAGTGCTCCCCCAAGCTTGGAACAAGCCAAGGGGATGCTAAAACTGATGACAAATTACTCCTTTGTCGGTGGTGGTGTTCTCTTGTCATCATAAAACTTCCAAGGCAAAGGTTCCCCATCCAAGAAGGATGTCCTTGTATCCACAATCCTGAAACTAGCAGCAGAGCTTATGCGATCAAATCTAGCCTCATACTCACGGTTTTGGTTCTACATGTCATAGAGTTGTGCTTGCAATTGGTGGTGGTCTGACGGAGTGAAAATATCTCTTCTCAGAGCTCAGCAACTTCTCCCTCGTGCTTGGTGATGAGTTCTGAACTTATCTTGTGAATAACATCCACTTCGTGTTCTGCCATCTTCTTGTACCTGAAAACCTCTTGCTCCAATGCTTCCATCCTGTCTTCCAGACTTCCTTCTCCCTTGGGGCCTTGAACTTCTTTCATTTGTACCTTCCCATCTTTGAGAATCAACTCTCTGGGATGGATCTTTAACTCATAAATGTATGGGTTTAGGACATCCGCAGAGGAATCCTCTATGGGTGATCCAGAGGAAGACATTGCAACTCCAAAACTAAGAATTTGCCTGACAGAAACAGATTGAAACAAAAACACAACAATAAATCCATGCAAGCACCTCGGGAAATCCGGGGGGGTCATATATTACGAAGTTTCAAAGCATAAGGAAGGTTTGGACACGGAAACGAGGCGGAGTCAGAGTTCTGGGGAGTCAAACCCCCTCCAGGCGCGTCCAGGATGGGCCCGCACCTGGGGTGGGTTTGTCCACCCCGGACTCTGGTTCCTCCTCTGTTCCGTCTCATAGTTTTCCTTATGTATTAGAAACGTCAAAAATATTAAAAAATGGGGTTTCACGAACCTTCTGTTTTCACCACTTTTACCTATTCAAAGACGAACTCTACAGACTCCTTTTCTCCTTCTCCTGGAAGTTTCCTTTCCTCACAAGGCAATACACAAACTTCAATGGCAACATTAGTATAAGCAAAAACAACAAACCTTTAGATTCACACTTCAACTGAAATCTATCAAAACAAAAGCTTCTAAAAGAGGCAAATGCAAATGATAACAGAAATCTGTCAAAACAGACCAGCAGGTAAAGATTGATTTTTTCGAAAACCTTATGTTGCTCAAATAAAAAAGTGCAGAACTAATGAAAGTTGGGTAACAACTTGGAGAACAAGCTCAAAAAAATACAGCTCCATCCGACGTACTGAGATTCCTCACGAATTTTTACGGTGCAGCACAAATATCTGTCCCGGGACAGCCACTTTTCACAACTCCTCTACTTCACAAAAGCAGTTGAACTTGACACAAAAACCAAAACAAAAAGGATAAGTAGCGGTTATTATAGAGGTAATAACTTCCAAGACTCGACAAAACTCTTGGGTTATCTCCCAACAAGTACTTTTCTTTTATGCCTTTAAGTTAGGCCTGAGACTTTCAAAGATGCTCACAAAGGAGATATAAATCTGGAGTGAAAAAGAGCATCAAGAAGCAAATAACCAACACACCTGAGTCTAACCCACTTCCTATGCATGGGAGTAGTATGAGAAAACAAATTGTTGAAACAAAAATCCACTAGCATATGAAGACAAAACAAATGCAACTTCAAAGCTTTCAGCATAAAACGGGGAAACTTAACATTATTGAGATGTATAAAACCATGTTCCTCTCTCATAATAACTTTCAGTAACACTTTGAATAAAGTTGACAATATAACTATCACCAGCAACAACTTTATCATCTAAGTAAGCATACTTACAGTCACCAAAAATAGGTCCAAGGTCATAAACTAGATCAATAGAAGCAATTTGTTCCATCCTGAAATCTTTATTAGGCAAGTTGTTTTCACAAGGAGCTTTAGCAAATTTGGAAAAGTTAAACTCATAAGAATCTCCATCAAACTTATTTAAAACTTTTTCCTTCTTACAATCAATAATAGAACCATAAGTTTTCAAGAAAAGTCTACCAAAAATGATAGGGCAAGTTTTGCTAGCTGCAGAATTAAGCTCTAGAAAATCAGCAGGATATTTAATCTTACCACAAAGTACCTCCACATCTCTTACAATACCAATAGGGCAAATGGTTTCCTTATTTGCAAGGTGAATAACCACATCAATGTCCTCAAGCTCACAAGGACCAATTTCATGCATAATTTCCCTATAAATCTAATAAGGAATAACACTAGAACTAGCACCAATATCACATAAACCATAGTAGCAATGATCACCAATTTTAACAGAAAGCATAGGAACACTAGATTTTATAGATTTACTAGGATGAGAAATAATATTAGAAGCGTCTTCACAAAAGACAATATGCTCATCCTCTATATTGCTAGTGACAAGATCTTTCACAACAGCCACCATAGGCTTAATATCAATGAGCTCATCAGGCTCCACAGTTTTATTTGTACCTTTGCTATTTGCACTAATCATCATAGAATACTCCTTTACCTTAGCTGGAAAAGGTATTTTCTCAACATAGGGTTCAGGCACAATATGATTAGTAGTACAAACTTGAGTACTTCTAACAGGAACATGACTAATAACATCTTTATAAGGTGCATGGTACTTGTTCCACTTCTTCTTGGGAATTTCTATGTAAGAGGCAAAGGCCTTAAAACAGTTGGCAATACTTTGGGAATCAAGAACAAACTCATTACTAATATGATGGAAGTCATCAGTTCCCATAAAATATTTAATGCATTCATAATCATAGTTTATACCTGACTTTCTTCCTTTGTCATTCTCCCAAGCTTCAGTGTTCTCTTGAATACGGTCTAGTATATCCCATTTAGCTTCTTCCTTCATACGTGTGAATGATCCAGCACAAGAAGCATCTAGTAAATCTTTATCATGAAGAGAGAGCCTAGCATAAAAGTTATTGAGAATAATATTGTTAGGGAGTTCATGAATAGGACATTTAAGCATTAGTAACTTCAATCTCCCCCAAGCTTGAGTTGTACTTTCTCCATTAAGAGGCCAAAAGTTATATATAAGATTTCTATCCTTATGAATCTCACTGGGAGGATAAAATTTAGAATAAAAGAGAGATGCCATATCCTCCCATTCCATGGATTGTCCATTCTTCAATAGCTTATACCATTCTTCAGCTCTTCCTTTCAAGGATATGGAGAGTAACTTCTTCTTCACCTATTCAGTTGTGATACATGCACACTTAAACAACCCGCATAATTCATGGATAAAAATCAAGTGATCACTAGGATGGACAGTTCCATCCCCAAAATAATAATTATCCATAACACGATTAACAATACTTGTAGGTATCTTAAAAGGATCCATCTCAACAGGAGGTGGTTCATCTACTACCCTAGCAGTGGTAGTAGTTTTCCCAAACAGAAAACCAACTGGGTTATTCATATTGGAAACAAAGTAACAAGCAGTGACAAAAGCAATACTCACAGTAAAAGTTTCCCTTACCAGTTCCACTCTTCAATAGCGCTTCACTCCCCGGCAACGGCGCCAGAAAATAGTCTTGATGACCCACAAGTATAGGGGGTGTATCGTAGTACTTTCGATAAATAGGAGTGTCGATCCCAACGAGGAGCAGAAGGTGGTGAACAGTGGTGTGGAGAAGGAAATCCCCGTGAATACTCAGCAAACAGATTTTTAGTGGTTTTCTGACAAGGAAACAAAACAAGGAGCAAGTAACAAAGGTAACGAAAAAATGGAGCAAGTGGCCCAATCCTTTCTTAGCAAAGGACAAGCCGGTGGAAATACTTATAAGGACCAAACGTTCTCGAGGACACATGGGAATTCTGTCAAGTGCTTTCGCTTCAAATAGCTGAGTAATCTTCTCTGGTGTTTGTAAGTGTTGTGTGGGTGAACCTTTGCTAACATACCGCCCTTCCTAGGACTAGTACATACTTGTGATTAAACCCCATGCAAACATCCGTAACTACAGGAAAGTAATTAAGATATAAATCTAACCACATCCTTAAACTCTGAGATCCTACGCTCCCTTGTGCAAAGGTGTCCTAACGGGGGTTCATGTTTCTGTCACTCCGGCAACCTCGCGATTAGTAGCCAAATACACAATGCATTCCCCTAGTCCCATAAATGGTGAAGTATCATGTAGTCGACGTTCACATGACACCACTAGAAGAATAGCACCACAACTTAAATACTAAACCATTGAATAATAACTCATCATAGATTCACTACTAACAACATGACTTCTCCCATGTCCTCAAGAACTAAACAGACTACTCACGAGACATCATATGGTTCAAGATCAAAGACGATATGATAATGGATAACAATCTGAACATAAATAATAATCCAATGGTTCCACTCACAAGCATGAACCACAATAGTAATTAACACCGGGAAAGTTTCCTCTAAGAACTAAAGCAATATCCAACACAATTGTTACAGTAGGACGGAGTGGTGATGATGGTGTGGATGATGATGATGATATCGATGAAGCCTAGATTGATGACGGTGTTGATGGCGACGATATCCCCTCTCTGGGAAGGAATTCCCTCGGCAGAAATCTGTCTGCCAGAGAGATCTTTCTCTCTCGGTGTTTTCCGGCCCCAGTTGCGGCAGAAATCTATCTGTGGTCGCTCCCCTGGCCATATGGTTTCATAGGGAAGATATATGTGAAGGGGCGGAGCCAGGATCCGGGCAGGTAGGTCACACCTGCTCTAGGCGCGGGGTCAGGTGGGCCCGCGCCTAGGGGGTGTGGGCCCCCTATGTCCCCTCTTCGCCCCTCCTTCTGGCTTCCTTCGTCTTCTCGGAAAATAATATGTTTCCATATTTTTCTGGTATTTTTCTGATCTTCGCAAAATTGCATCGAAACGCCCTCTTTTCCATCAGAATCCAAACTCCGGCGGTCCATCCTCCAAGAATCATCCAACATGCATAAACAGTGGAAAAGACATAGGCAATACCTCATAATAAGACAAATATCAATGAATAGAGGTAAATTATGATATAGAAAGGTGATGCAAATTGGGCGTATCACTTTCTTCGATCCATAAATGGACCGTTGAAGTTTGCATACCTTGTTAGCATCTTTCAGATCGACAAAACCTTTGGGTTCTACCATATACAACTCTTCATCAATGTCTCCATTGAGGAACGTCGTTTTGACATCCATCTGCCATATCTCATAATCATAATATGCAGAAATTGCTAACAAAATCCTCACAGACTTTAGCTTTGCTATCGGTGAGAAAGTCTCATCATAGTCAACTCCTTGAATTTGTCGAAACCCTTTTGTGACAAGTCGAGCTTTATAGACAATAACATTACCATCAACATCTATTTTCTTCTTGAAAATCCATTTGTTCTCGACAGCCTTCCGGCCATCCGGTAAACCCACCAAAGTCCATACTTGGTTTTCGTACATGGATCCAATGTCGGATTTCATGGATTCTTGCCATATATTGGAATCTGGGCTCATCACTGCTTCCACATATGTCGCAGGGTCGTCGGTGTTGTCCACCAACATGACACTAATAACGGGATCATACCAATCAGGAGTGGTACGAGTTCTCGTTGACATGCAAGGTTCCATAGTAACTTCAACTGAAGTTTCATGATCAACATCATTAGGTTCCTCTCTTATTGGTGTAGGCGCCACAGGAACCACTTCCGGTGCTGCGCTACTCTCAAGTCCGAGAGAAGGTTTTACAACCTCGTCGAGTTCTACTTTTCTTCCAGTCACTTCTTTCGAGAGAAACCCCTTCTCTAGAAAGGATCCATTCTTGGCAACGAAGATTTTGCCCTCGGATCTATGATAGAATGTATACCCAATAGTTTCCGTCGGGTATCCTATGAAGACGCATTTTTCGCTTTGGGTTCAATCTTGTCGGGCTGTAACTTCTTTACATAAGCTTCGCCACCCCAAACTTTAAGGAACGACAATTTAGGTTTCTTCCCAAACCATAATTCATACGGTGTCGTTTCAACGGATTTAGATGGTGCCCTATTTAAAGTGAATGCGGTTGTTTCTAATGCATAACCCCAAAACGATAGCGGTAAATCTATAAGTGACATCATAGAATGAACCATATCTAAGAGAGTTCGATTACGACATTCAGACACACCATAACGTTGTGGTGTTCCCGGCAGTGTCAATTGTGAAAGTATTCCGCATTTATTCAAATGCTCGCCAAACTCGTAACTTAGATATTCACCTCCACGATCAGATCGTAGAAACTTAATCTTCTTGTTATGTTGATTCTCTACTTTACTTTGAAATTCCTTAAACTTCTCGAAAGTTTCGGACTTATGTTTCATGAAATAGATATACCCATATCTACTCAAGTCATCCGTGAAGGTAAGAACATAACGATAACCACCGCGCGATGCTACACTCATTGGACCACAAACATCGGTATGTATGATTTCCAATAAGTCCTTAGCTCGCTCCATCATACCAGAAAATGGTTTCTTAGTCATTTTACCCATCAGACATGCTTCGCATCTTTCAAGCGATTCAAAATCAAGTGATTCAAGAAGTCCATCTGAATGGAGTTTCTTCATACGCTTCACTCCAATGTGACCAAGATGACAGTGCCACATATAGGTCGAGTTATTGCTCAATTTCAAACGTTTAGCTTCAATGTTTTTAATATGTGTATTACTACAATCGAGATTCAACAAGAATAGACCATCTATCAAAGGTGCATGTGCATAAAACATATTACTCATATAAATCGAACAACCATTATTCTCGGACTTAAACAAGTAACCGTCTCGCAATAAACATGATCCGGATATAATGTTCATGCTCAACGCGGGCACCAAATAATAATTATTTAAGTATAAAACTAATCCCGATGGTAGATGAAGAGGTAGCGTGCCGATCGCGATCACATCAACCTTTGATCCATTTCCAACATGCATCGTCACCTTGTTCTTCGCTAGTTTCCGTGTATTCTGCAACACCTGTTTCGAGTTACAAATATGAGAAACCGAACCAGTATCAAATACCCAGGCACTACTACAACTACTAGTGAGATACACATCAATAACATGTATATCGGATATACCTTTCTTCTTGATGTTGCCGTTCTTCAAATCTGCTAAGTACTTAGGGCAATTCCGCTTCCAGTGACCTTATCCCTTGTAGTAAAAGCACTCAGTATCAGGCTTAGGCCCAGCCTTCGTCTTCTTTGCCAGTGTGGTAACTTTCTTACCGCCCTTCTTGAAGTTTCCCTTTTTCTTCGACTTGCCGTGCTTCTTGAATTTGGTGGTCTTATTGACCATCAACACTTGGTGCTCTTTCTTGATCTCCACTTCTGCAGACTTTAACATGGAGAAGAGTTCTGGCAACGACTTGTCCCACTCAAAACAATATCCCTCAAATTATTTTAGTGATCAGACGAACCAAATCCACCACATCAAATCTGATCATCACGAGAGTTTATGTAGCTTCAATGGCGAACAATCAACATGTTCATCATATCTACTATATGACTCATGCTTTACCTTTCGGTGATCCTTGTTTCGAAACCATGTCTGTTCATGCTAGGCTCGCCAATATCAAACCTTAGCTTCCACATGAGCAAATATGGTTTTCTCCCGTTGTATACACTCGAAGAATCTTACACACCCGATCATCACGTGGTGCTTCGAAACAACGAGCTTTAGCAACGGTGCTTACTAAGGATGAACACTTTATAACTTGATATTTTGTGAGAGGGATCATCTTATAATGCTACCATTGTGAACTAAGAAATACAAGATGCATAAAAGGATTAACATCACATGCAATTCATAATATGTGATATGATATGGCCTTTTCATCTTGTACTTCCGATCTCTATCTTCAAGCACGAACATGATCTCCATCATCACCGGAATTGTGTCAAGGTTAATGGTGCCGCTCCATTGTCATCCACTAGCATCAACTATTACAAATACTTTGAATAATAGACACGCTGGTCTTAACGGAATTAAAAACAACCATATGGATCCTTCCGGTTGCCGACTTACAATAAGGAACATTGCATACATCCTATATAATCACAATCATGGCCATATCACATCACAGCATACCCCTGGAAAACAAATTTAGACGCCTCTAATTTTCTTTGCATATTTTACGTGGTTTGGGGCTTTCAATAAGTGTCGTTCTAACTTATGAACAATAACCACAACGTTGATGCTTGAACTATCAAGTGTCCATTGTAAATGGAATCTATTCTATGATGGGAGAGACATGCACCCGCAAAGCCACTTATGCAATACAAGTTGCATGTTAAGCATGTAGAAAGTCTCATGAACGATGTCATGTAAGGTTAGCCCGGGCCGCTTCATCCCATCATACCTCAAGATGCAAAGTACACAAAAAGCAATTGATAATAAAAGCACCACCACCCACAATGACCATTGTATTCTACTCGTGCAACAGATCTACATATAGACACGGATCTGATACCACTATAGGGGTTTGTAGCATGGAAAACAAAAAAAAATCTACCGCATGCACACAAACAATCCAAGATCTATCTACTAGATTGTAGCAGCGAGTCGATTAGAGTACTCACCCTTGAAGATTCCAAAGCGGTTAACAAGAGCAGATTCTCGTGCGTGAGGTAGTCGTACACTAGCCGATCTCAAGATCGCGTAGACAATCCTTCCGACGATGTGTTCCGGCAGTGCTTCCGCAGTCGGTCACACGTTCGATACTCGATGAAGACCTTCCTCTCCCTTGTTCCAGCAGGCAGCGAAGGTTGTAGTTCTCCCCTCGTGATTCCGGCAGCACGACGGCGTGGTGTCGGAGGTAGAGGGAAAATCTTGCAGGGCTTCGCCTAAGCAGGAGTAGGTTATGGTGCATCTAGGGTTTCCGGTGATCTAGGTTTAGAGGGCCGGAGAGGAGGTGGTGGAGTCGGCGGCGGCTAGGGCGACAACGATGAGCCGAGGACGGCTTGGGCGGCGGCGGCGCAAGGTGGGGAGGGCTGGTTGTGGTGCTTTGGGGCAGCCCCTCCCCTCTATTTATGAGAGGGAGGGCACTTTGGGAGAGGGGAGTTTGAATCCTTCCCCAAACCCAAGTTGGAGAGAAGGAAGGACTCTTTCCTTCTTCCACTAGGAAACTATTGTTCCGGTTTGACTTTTCAAACCTCCCTTTTGACTTCCAATTTAGAGCTTTATTTCTCTCTCGCAAATGCCCAACAAAGTGACCGAGGACATGATCCAATCATTCCACTTAACCACGACACATTCATGATCCATTCCCCTTCCGGTCCGGTGAACCTTCTAGACCCTTCTAGAACCTCTTCGATGAAAACACCGGAATCATTCCCGAACTCCAGAATTAGACTTTCCTTATATGAATCTTATTCTCCGGACCATTCCGGATCTCCTCGTGATATCCTGGATCCCATCCGAGACTCCGAACAACATTCGGTCTCCCTACTTACATTCCATATCTACTAAACAACATCGAATCCTTAAGTGTGTCTCCCTACGGTTCGTGAATTATGCGGACATGACCGAGACACTTCTCCAATCAATAACCAATCGAGGAATCTGGAAATTCATATGGCTCCCACATATTTCTATGATTACTTTGCGATTGAATGAACCACTTACATACGATACCAATTTCCCTTTGTCTCGCGATAGTTTACTTATCCGAGGTTTGATCGTCGGTATCTCTGCATACCTAGTTCAACCTTGTTATCGATAAGTACTATTTTCTAATTCCCGTGATATGTGATCCCTTGTGAGCCAGTCACATGCTTGCAAGCTAATTGGATGACATTCCACCGAGAGGGCCCAGAGTATATCTATCCGTCATATGGATGGACAAATCCCACTCTTGATCCATGTGCCTCAACACATACTTTCCGAACACTCAATGCCACCTTTATAGCCACCCAGTTACGGTGTGGTGTTTGATGTCATCAAAGTATCCTTCCGGTGATGGTCATTAGCATGATCTCATGTTCGAAGGAATTAGGTTACTATGTATCATAAAGCTTATAGCAAACGAACTATTGAAATGACTTGATCTTTATGCTACGCTTATCTATAGGAGTATGTCCATCATACCATTCTCCTAATGATATGATCTTGTTGTTAATAACATCTCAATGTTCATGATCGGGAAACCATGATCATCTTATTAACCAACAAGCTAGTATTACAAAGAGGCTTTACCAGGGACTCTAATTTAGTTTACAAATCACACAAGTATTAATGTTTCCGGTTAATACTATTATAGCATAAATGTAAACATTTATCATAAACACAAAGATATAATAATAACCACTTTTATTATTGCCTCTAGGGCATATCTCCAACATTGCATTGTTATGCCTTGCTCAGTTCCTGTCAATTGCCCCGCTGTAATTTGTTTACCCTTCAAGCCATGTTGTTTATCTAAGGAGAGCACCTCTAGTGAACTATGGACCCCGGTCCAATATTTACTATTGTACATCTTCAATTGTTACTTGTTTACTTGATGCAAACCACCATTACCTTCCACACCATATGTTTAATCCTTTGTTGCAGCAACCGGTGAGATTGACAACCTCACTGTTAGTTGGGGCAAAGTCTTGAGTTTGTGTTGTGCAGGTCTCCGCGTTGCTTGCAACACTTGTGTGACGTTTCCTTCCTCCTACTGGTTCAATAACCTCGGTTTCTTACTGAGGGAAAACTTGATGTTGTACTGCTTCACACCTTTCTCTTGGGGTTCCCAACAGACTCCACGTCAGGCACCAAGTTCTCTAGTGCCATCAAGGAGTCATCATCAGCCCATGTTAGTTATATCCAATTCACACAAATTTGAGGGGAAAAAATAGCAAAAATGTTCAGGAAAGTAGATATGTTTTGGACGTATCAACTACCAACTTCAATAAAAACAAGGCTAGTCATAGTGGGAATATCATAGCTAGTATCATGCATGCCATGTTGGCAAAACTCTGATGTGACACAACAATTAATGAAGAAACAATAAAGTTGTCCAGACTACCAACTTCAATAAAAATAAGACAAACAAGGTGCTTGGTCCCTTTTTTGTGTGTAGCAAGATTGGCCATTGGGACTGTTGGGGATATGCTATATGGGTATCCTCATAGCATGTCTCTTATCCGACTAACCCGGGTGGCCCATAGTCGGTAGCATGGAACATGGCCTGCTGGGCGGCCCAGTTAGGTGGATCCAAAAGGGAGGCCCATGCCGGATAAAGGAAGGCTACGGTGGAGTCACCAGCGTACCCGAAGCCTTGGAGTACAAGATACACAAGACTAGTGATAGGCAGTGTAGGACTCTATAACCTGTCCGGCTAGGACTTTTCCTTGTAACCCTAGGACCTGGCGACTATATAAGTCGGGCCTATGGGAGCCTTTTAGGGCACAACTTAGTATCGTTTTTACACATACCTCGCATAGCGAACCTATCTCTGTAACTCGGCGTATTGCCCTTATATTGATTTATAGCAGGAGTAGGATTCTGCCACCGTCGTGGGATCTGAACCTGGGTAAGCTGTGTTACCTTGTACCCGTCAACCGTCCGCCTTACCCCACGTCTCTAAACACGCATTGTGAGGACCCCTCCATGGCGTACTTCATCAGAGCGAAGATGGAGGGATGCGCGCAACAGGAAGGATGCTATCCCCATATCCTCCGACCACGGAGAAAAAGCCCGACCTCGCCGCCCATCGCCACCGCCCCGGTCCCCCCGACGTCAGGAAGACTACAAGGCTCACCATCGTATGGATATGCCCCCACCAAAGCAGTGCGGCATCGTCATCCGCGACAACGCGGCACAGACCCATCATGATGAAGAGCGCCACCAAGGACGTGAGAGCAGGTCACACCACGACCCTCCACGTCTGACAAGCAACCGCGACAGGCGGGAGGCGTCGCAGGAGGGTAACAACAAAAAGGCTAACCCACCGCCACCTCCGCCTCCGTCGCCGCCAAGCAGTCACCATGGCGGAAGAGGCCCGCGTCATTCACGCAGCACATCCCCTGTTGACAACAACAAGAAGAACCCGGAGCCGTACGATGCACGTTCACGGATCGATAAGATCCACGAGGCCCGGGAAGGACCATACCTGGGACGTTGCTTTGGACCCGCAATACGGTCCGCAACTTACCCCAAAGGTTTCCGGATTGACAAGACCATCAAGCTCTATGTCGGCACCGCCAAGCCTGCCACATGGTTGCAGGACTACGACAACGCGGTGGAGATTGCTGGAGGCAACCCCAACGTCGCCGTCAAGTACCTCCCATTAATGTTGGCGGGCATGGCTGGATATCTACAACTGGCTGGATATGCAAGAAGCATTCACCAAGAACTTTGAGGGAACATACAAGCGTCCCTGCACTGTGGGCGATCTACAGCGGTGCGTGCAAGAAAAAGACGAGACATCTCGCGCCTATCTCTCCCGCTGGCTGGATATGAAGAATTCCTGTGCAGGAGTGCACGCTCAGACCATGGCCGCCTTCATCGATGGGTTGGAAAGGGGCATGTTGCTCCGACATAAGCTGAAGCGCTTGCAGGACAATCATCAGCTTGACTTGAATCAGATGATTCAGTTAGCTAGTGAGTTTGCAGCTGCCGATGACGATGCTCGTGGCTCTTTGCTGGCAACGGCCGTTCCAACCCAACCTCGGAGGAACAGCAGTACAAAGCGGAAAACCGCTCCAGAAGAAAAGCAATCTACCGACATGGCGCTATGACTTTTTCAGGACGAGGAGAAGGCGGACAACGTGGCCGAGGAAGGGGAGCGGGCCGCTGGCAGCAACGAGGAAGTGAAACCACCTCGGCGCCGCTCCGCGTTCCCCAAACCTACGAGGAGTACCGCGATATGCCGTGCCTCGTACACCTCGACGCCAATAGCAAGGCCACCCATACCAATCGACACTGCAAGTTCGTCAACGACCTTAAGGAAGACCCGGAGTCCGGCTACAAGCGAAGTCGGAAGAACAGACCGCAAGGCAAGGGCAAGGGTAAGAATAAGGAGGAGGAGGCCAAGGATTCAAGTCACATGGATGAGGACGTTGACCCCAAGCACACCGCCAAGAGCGACGACAAGGGCAAGAACCCCTTCGCAAAGAAGGCCCCAGTCTACCACACTTTCCTTGGCACCCCCACCGTCCGACAACAGAAGACCTCTCTAAGGATCCTGATGGCCACTCTCCCCCCAGTTCCCCAGTACCTGCGCTGGTCGGAGGTTCCAATAACTTGGGACAGGACGGACCACCCAGACCTTGTGCCCACTGAGAACCAGTACGCCATGGTCATCAACCCACTGATTGACGGCGTGGAGTTCACCAAGTGCATGGTGGATAGTGGAAGCAGCATCAACATCATGTACCTGGATACACCGCAGAAGATGAACTTGACGGAGGCAAACCTAAGGCATACCGACACCATTTTCCACGGCGTAGTTCCTGGTCGGGAGGCTCGGTCCCTTGGGTGCATTACAGTTCAGGTAGCCTTTGGTGATGTTAATAATTACCGCCAAGAGCGCATGACCTTTGAGGTGGTCCCCTTCAAAAGTGTGTACCATGTCATATTCGGCCGCGACATATTCCACACGTTCATGGCCAAGCCATGCTTCGTCTACAACAAACTCAAGATACCCGGACCAAACGGTGTCATCACCATATCCGGAAGCTTTACCAAGGCAAGGGATTGCGAGATCAATGAAGCAGCTGTTGCAGAAGATGTCCTCTACAGAGAAGAATTCAAGGAGATCCGGAGCAAGGTCAATGACTCAGAGATGCCCGCGTCGAAGAAGCAGATCTCTGACTCCGCTCCTGCGTTTAAGGCCGCCATTGAAACCAAGTTGGTGGAACTTGTGGTAGGCGATGCCTCCAAGACCGTCTCCATTGGGACAAACCTGGATCCCAAATAGGAAAGCGCGCTCGTCGAGTTCCTCCATGAGAATAGGGACATCTTCGCCTGGCAACCTGCCGACATGAACGGTGTACCTAGGGAACTTGCCGAACACATCTTAAACATAGATCCAAAATGTAAACCGGTGAAACAACCTCTACGACGCTTCGGAGATGAGAAGAGACGCGCCATTGGAAAAGAGATAGCTAGGTTACTTAAGGCTGGGTTTATCCGAGAAGTCCTTCACACCCGATGGGTGGCCAATCCTGTACTTGTCCCCAAAAAGGAAACCAATGAATTAAGAATGTGCGTTGATTACATCGGCTTGAACAAAGCATGTCCCAATGATCTGTTTGCTTTGCCTCGCATTGACCAAGTCATTGACTCGACGGCTGACTCGGAACTTTTGTGTTTTCTCGATGCATACTCAGGATACCACCAGATCAAGATGAGGAAGTCGGACCAATTGGCCACTTCGTTCACTACCCCATACGACACGTTTTGCTATGTCACGATGCCCTTTGGGCTGAAAAACGCAGGTGCTACCTACCAGTGGACAATGCAACGTTGCCTTCACGACCAAATTGGTCGGAAAGTTCACGCCTGTGTGGACGATATCGCGGTGATGTAGAAAAAATCAAACGACTTAATCTCCGACTTGAAAGAAACTTTTGACAATCTCCGAAAATACAACATGATGCTCAACCCTAAGAAGTGCGTCTTCAGGGTGCCAGCCGGCAAATTGTTGGGCTTCATCGTTTCCCAGCGCGGAATCAAGGTCAACCCGGAGAAAATCAAGGACATCTTAAACATAAACCGTCCGACATGCCTAAAGGACATTCAACGACTAACAGGTTGTGTTGCAGCAGTTAGTCGGTTCGTCAGCCGACTTGGAGAGAAGGCTTTGCCGCTATACAAGTTGCTGAAGAAGGCGGACAAATTCACGTGGACAGACGAAGCAGATGCAGCATTGAAGCAGCTCAAGGAGATTCTTTCCTCAGCGCCCATCCTTGCAGCACCCGAGCCTGGTGAGCCCCTGTTAATTTACATGGCGACAACCAACCGGGTTATCAGCATCGTCGTCGTCGTAGAGCGGAAGGAGCCAGGCTATGAGCATGGAGTTCAACGACCAGTTTACTACGTAAGCGAGGTCTTGACGGAGTCCAAGCAGCATTACCCGCACGACCAAAAGATAGCTTATGGGGTATTCCTCGCTTCTCGGAAGCTGAGGCATTACTTTCAGGAGCACCCAATCACAGTGGTGAGCAAGACTCCACTGTCCGACATTATCAATAACAGCAACGCTACATGAAGGGTCGCGAAGTGGGGCATTGAACTTGCCGCCTTCGAGATCACCTACAAGAGACGCGACGCTATCAAGTCACAAGCCTTGGCGGATTTTATTGCAGATTGGACGGAGATGCCAGATGCTACTCCGTTGCCCGAACCAGAGTACTGGGTGATGCACTTTGACGGATCAAAGTTGCTCAACGGCTCGGGGGCTGGTGTATTGCTACAATCACCAATAGGAGACAAGCTACACTACGTTCTGCAGATCCACTTCGGGGCTACAAACAACATGGCGGAGTATGAAGCACTCATTCACGGACTACGTGTAGCCAAGGATATTGGCATCAAGCGCATAGTTTGCTGTGGAGATTCCAACTTGGTTTCCCAGCAGGTGGCTGGCACCTGGAATGTGCGGAACCCTATGATGGCGGCATATCGAGACGAAGTGGACGAGATAGCCAAGAGCTTCTTGGGCTACGAAGTCAAGTATGTACTTAGGGAACAAAACGAGGCGGCTGATCTGCTGTCTAAGCTTGGATCAGGGCGCAAGTGAATTCCGCCAGGAGTTTTCCTAGAGCATCTACGCACACCATCCGTGAAGGGTGCCGACATCGACAACCAGGATAGAGATGACTCTTTCGTCAACATGGTGACAAAGATCCCTCCGGCTTGGACAAAACCGTTCATGGACTATCTCGAACACGGAACTTTGCCCGACGACGAAGTCAAAAGACGGCAAATAGTACGACGATCAAAGGGTTATACCATAATCAATGGGCAACTCTATAAAAGGAGCACTACTGTTGTATACTTAAAGTGTGTTTCCCAGCTAGAAGGTATGGAAATTCTGCGCGAGATCCATCTCGGAGATTGCGGGCATCACGCCGCTCCCCGATCATTGGTCGCGAAAGCCTTCCGGCAAGGATTCTACTGGCTGAATGCGAAGGCGGATGCCGAAAAGCTGGTTGAGACATGCACGGGATGCCAGTATTATGCCCGACAACCACATGTTCCTACTGAAGAATTGTGAACAATACCAATAACTTGGTCGTTTGCAGTCTGGGGTCTAGACATGGTGGGACCGTTACAGATGGCACCGTGTGGATTTACGCATCTGCTTGTAGCAGTTGACAAATTCACCAACTGGATAGAAGCTAAACCCATTAGAAAGCTTGATGGGGCAACTGCCCTCAGGTTTGTCCGGGATCTAGTGGTGAGATTTGGTCTCCCACATAGCATCATCACCGACAACGGAAACAACTTGTCACTCGGAGAAGTGGAGGCCTATTGCTGGGACAAAGGCATCCGAATTGACCTTGCATCTGTGGCACACCCACAATCCAATGGTCAGGTCGAGCGAGCAAATGGATTAATTCTACAGGGAATCAAGCCACGTCTTGAGGCACCGCTACATAGAGCAGCTGGAGCCTGGGCGGAAGAATTGCCATCTGTGCTATGGAGTTTACGTACTACACCCAACAGATCCACCGGCTACACCCCTTACTTCATGGTATACGGAGTAGAAGCCATCCTACCTTCCGACATCCTCCACGATGTACCAAGAGTTGCCGCCTACGACGAAGATGACGCTGAAGAATACAGACGCCTAGATGTGGACCTTCTCGAGGAGGAGCGCATTTTGGCATGCCAAAGATCCGCCATCTACCAGCAGAAGCTACGCAGCTACCATAGTCACCGCGTTCGGCATCGCCCGTTTAAAGAGGGGGATTTGGTTCTCCGACTTAAGCAGAAGAAGTCGCATAAATTATCCCCGCCATGGGAAGGACCGTTCATCATAAGCAAAGCGCTGCTCAATGGGTCTTACTACCTTGTTGACAATCGTGAACTCAAGGATAGACCCAACAAGGATCATAAGTGTAAGCGACGTGACCCGGATGATGACTACCCGGAGCTTGATCGGCCATGGAACATAGCACAACTACGTCCTTTCTACACTTAGCATTTTTTATCTAATTGTGTACCTCTTATATGATAAATGAAATAAAGCTCTTTGGTTCACTCATATCACTGAGTCTTCTACCTCCTTTAGTGTTCATTTTTGGATCATGTAAAACCTTTATGCACAAGTCTTGCGTTTTGCACTTGTGAAAATTCCGCCTACGGGCGTTAGCTTAAGTTTTCTGGTCTACACGTTCTTTGTCGTTTTTATGTGGATTCTGGAGTAGTGACTTTCGGCACTTATTGTCGGCGGTTTTGTGCTCAGTTTTTTTATGGTGCCATTGGGCGTCATCACCTAAGCGCATGGTTCCAACAACGAGTCTTCCGACTCACGAAAAGTCAAGCATAAGAACCAGAGTAATGGATAAGCCAGCACTTGCTTAAAAAATATATACATGCTGGGAATTAGTACTTAAGTAGCAGGACATAACAATCATTGTTTTCCGCCTTAAGTTACATCACCAAGTTTTCAAGGCACACACCAAAGGTGAAACAAAGATTACAAAGTGTTTTTCATTCTTTGGGCGCAGGAGACTTGGAGGCAGCATCGTCACCAGCCGGAGAATCACCCTCAACGTCGGCGCTGTGATGAGACTCGGAGGAATCTTGGTTGACGCTGTAAATGGTGTTCCTGGGCACGAAGACGTCAACGTCCACCAACTCGGCAACTCTGGTGTCATAACCCGCGAGTGATGACAGGATGGCTTCGTGATCAATCTCCTTGCCGTCATCATCCACGCCGGGGATGCCAGAGGTCACCGTATCGATGTCGGCATCGTCGTAGTGTGCCTTCACCATTGACAGCGCCATCCTTGCGCCAGCCCATGCACATGAAGCTTTCCAGCTCGTGACACGCTCAGGGGCTCGGCGCAGAATCTCCGAGTACTTCGTCACGTAGTCTGATGCCTTGATGTATATCTGGAGGGGCTTGGCAATCTCTTTGGCTTGGGCGATGGCGGTGTTGATGAAGTTGCCGGCAAGAACCATGCATTCCTTGTCTGAAGGAGGCGAGCGGGTTAAACCCATAGCAGCTGCAAATTTCGACAAGGAGCGCATGAGTTCAATAAACTCTAAGTATCCAGACTACAGAAATACAAGGCAGAGGAAACTTACTGAAGATGCTGGCCTTGGCTTGCCAGAGGGTGTCCGCCAGGGATTCCTTCTCCGGTTGGAGGAGCTTAAACGCCTCGCTATGCCGTTGGTTTTTCTCATCAGCAGCTTTCTTCTGATCCTTTAGGATCGCAAGCTCCTCCTTCAAGCGATTGATTTCCACGGAGGCGGAATCCAGTAGGGCCTTCATGAAATCCTCGTGCATTTTCAGCATCTCCTTCCTCTCCTCCTTAAGGATCTTGTTCTTGCTGTCCAACTTCTGGATGTGCTTGGACTGCTCGACAATGTCCTTGGCCTTGGCGACATGTTCTGCAAGTCGGAGAAAACAAAGTGCACAGTGAGTACTCGGACATTGTGGGCACAAAAACAAGACGGAAATGCGCAAAAAGAAAAAAGACTCTTGTTTTTGATGATCTGTTCCTTCAAGATGGCAGTTTTACCCTTTTCGGCTTCAAGATCTGCGCGCATCTTCTGGTACTTGTCGTTGGCCATGCCCCTCCGAGCATTCTCGTTCTGTGGAAACAAGTATAAATTAAATCGTTGTTTGGTCTACTTGGAGCATCTAGTCGGAGATTTTCCACCTAGACGCTTGGGGGCTACAGCGAGAGTTTTTAACTTAGAAATATGCTTAGCTTTTCTTTAAGAATCTAGTCGGAGCTAATTTAGCTCGAATAGAAGCTTGGGGGCTACAGTATAAAGTTTTTAACTCGGAATCTGCTTAGCTTTTCTTTAAGCATCTAGTCGGAACTAATTCAGTTACAACTAGAGGCTTGGGGGCTACAGCATTGAAAATTATAAACATTGCGTATGCTACTCTTAAAGCATCAAGTCGGAATAGTATGTTCCATCTAAATGCTTAGGGCTACAGTGAGAGCTTTTTCTAACTTAGTCACTCTTAGAGCATATAGATACAAAACCTATGGTTTTCCGTATACATCCTCGGGGGCTACAGTGGGGTACTCATATGAAATGCAAAAGGCAAAGTAAAAACTTACAAGTGCAATAATCTTGAGGTTTGTAGCGCTCTCGGCTAGCAGCTTGCCGAAGGAAATGCTATTTCCTCGCAAGATATCCGCTTGTCGGAGTAGCTCCTCAAGACTGCACGTCGGAGATGACGGTACTCCTCCAGGAACCAGAGTTGTGTTACTCGGCGTAAGCGTCGGGTAAACTATCTTCGGAAACTCAAAAGGTTTATAGGGAGTAGAGGCACCGCCTTCGATAGAGGTACCAGCTCCCACCACCGCCTTGCCGCTACCGATGGCATCCTTAGACGGAGCTTCAGCCATTTGTAGAGAAGCGCTCTCCTGGGTCGCCTGCTCGCCGACAACAGCGAGTTCGGTAGAGGCGCCAGAATCCACATCCATGGCGGAAGGGCCTGGTGCCTCCTGGACTTGAGAGCTTGTCGGAGCAGAGGAGGGTTTGACGGCAGGAGTAGCAGGGGCGATGGCGGGGGAGGAGTCGCGATGTAGCATGTCCTTGATATTTTTAGAAGCCCCCAAAGTTTTGGAGGACTTCTTGAGGCTGGTCGTGGCTTTCTTCCTGAAACGTGCAAAGTGCATAAGTACAGGAACAAGACAGATAAATAGACAATGTCGGAGAATGAGAGGCTTACACTAGGGGGGCGCTTTGGCAAAAATCCCGGTGGCTTTTCTCTTTTTCGCCACCAGGGCAGCGGTAGTCTTCTTGGAGGCTCCACCCTCCGTCTTCTTCTTCTTGCCTCCGTCGGTAGTGTCAGAGGTGGAGCTCTTCCGCTTTCGCGCCAACGGGAGATCGTCGTCGGACACGACCGTGACTTCCTTCATCTTTGGATCGTAGATTTGGGTAGCCAGGTTGCCCTCATCTAGATCGCTAAGCTGTTAAGTGAGAAATCACCGTGTTAGATAAGATGGTATTGGCAAGACGGAAAAACTGGAGCAATGTCATACACGGAAAATAAATACCTACCTTTGGGCACTTGCCATCTACGAACATGTCGTAGGTGATGGTGAAGCCATGCTTCTTATCCTTCACCTTGAAGATGTCCTTAAGGCAGAGCTTGATGGAGTCGCTCGAGAAGTTATCCACGGAGATCCGGAGGGTATCCCTTCGATCATTGGTGTACTCGTGCATGAACTTCGCGCGGTCCTGCAGAGGTTGGATTCGCCTGATGAACCAGCACATGGCTAGGTCCAAGCCGGTCAAACCCGTCTCTACGAACCATTCGATCCGCCTTATTGCGCGCGAAGCGTCGAGGTCAGAGGGAAGGGAGGCATGGGATCTCCATGTGGAAACTTCAGCGGCGGATCCATCCACGAAGTCCGGGTACGTCACTTCTCGGCCCGCCAAAGGAATGTCGGGGCCGTAGAAGTACGTCCGCTGCCAGTTCTTGCAGGACTCATGGCCAACGATGTCGGGGAACCGCCGGCCAGGACGAATCTTGAAGCTTATGGTGCCGCAGTTCCTAAGCTCCTCCCTACTATGTCTGGCTTCACGTTTGACGGTGCAGAAGTACACGAACAAATCTAACCTAGTCCTTATCCCTAGGTAACCATCGCAAAGTGCCGCGAAGTTGCTAAGCACTAAGATGCTATTGGGGGAGAGGTTGTGGGGTTGGACCTTGTAGTGGTTCAAGACGGAGAGAAAGAAGTGGGAGATGGGCAAGGAAACGTCGCGTACCAGTTGAGCCTTGAGGTACACCTTTTCTCCGGCTTGGGGAGAAGGTGTCACCTCGCCGGCCGGCGCCGCCCGCCAGGCAAGCCCCTCTGTCGCGGAGAGGTAGCCTTCGGCGACCATCTCCTGGATGTCGCGGTCGGTGATGTCCGAGCCGTGCCAGTCACCCTTGTACGAGTCTGGCTCATCTTCCAGTGGCTCTAGCGTCGCTAGATTATGGTCGCCGCCAGTGGTTTCGATCACCGCCGATGCGGGGATGACCAGGCTCTCTGGGGGCACGACGACGGGGCTCCCGGCTTCGCCGCGGCTTCGCTCGACGCCGCCATCGATGGGGAGGAGCTACTGCTGGCCATGGAGTGTTGGAAGGATGCAACTGGCGCATATGGAAGCTAGGGTTTTAGAGGTTTCTCGCGGAGAGCTCGAGGAGGCGTGCGGCTGGAGGAAGAAGACGATGACGCGAGAGAATGAGGTAAAAAGTGGCAAGTGTCCCACGGTTACTATTTATCATGCTCTGCTCAAGATTCGTGCAGCTAATCGGACGGTTGTCACGTAGACGACATGTTCGTGAACGTGCGCGGTAATTTCGCCACGTCTCCAACCGCCGCGCCAACGGTTCGTATCGCTCGCGCGGGAAAATCGGATATGATTGCGTTCTTTGCATGTGTGAGTTACGAGGCGTCGCTGACCTAAGCCTACGTCGTCATAGCTGACATGGTAGATGAGCCGTCGCATCGAAGATTCCGGCATGGAAGGATTTAATCCGACTACGGAAGAGTACGATGGAAGATTCAGCATTTCTCCGGCTTACTAATCAAAGACGGAGAAAACCTTCCAGGGTTCTTTGGGAGGACTACAAGATATTGCTTGACGATTTGCCGACATCCATCTAGACGGAGCATTCCACGCGAGGAGGCAAGACGGCGCAAGATCTCGGAGTTCTTCGGGGGCTACTGTTGGGGATATGCTATATGGGTATCATCATAGCATGTCTCTTATCCGACTAACCCGGGTGGCCCATAGTCGGTAGCATGGCCTATGGCCTGCTGGGCGGCCCAGTTAGGTGGATCCAAAAGGGAGGCCCATGCCGGATAAAGGAAGGCTACGGTGGAGTCACCAGCGTACCTAGAGCCTTGGAGTACAAGATGTCGTGGGAATGACCACGGCAGATGCTGCAATCGGCAGCGAGTAGTAGAACATGGGGCAAGGGCGGCCAGCCATCTGCGGTGCGAGATGAGGGCGGAGACACAGGGTTTTACCTAGGTTCGGCCCCCAGAGGGTAAAGACCTACTCCTGCTAGATTGTATTATGATGGAAGTACAATGGGGCGAGCTCGGTGGCTAAGCGGCGAGTCACTTGGGTGGATGATGGAACGTATCCTCTACACGCCCTCTAGGGAGGTTTATATAGACTCACACCCTAGGGTTTACATATCTCAACCGAACCAGTTAAGGTTTCGGTAATCGTTTAACCTAATCCGACTGGGCCTATCTACTCTCCTAGGCCTTCAGCTTCCAGTCACTTGAATCTACGCCAGGTCTTGATCCAGTCGCCATCCTGCAGGCCCACTCGCCAGTGCCTGGGCCAGTCGGAAACGTCCTGCTGGGTATACCCCGGTAGGCATATCCCCATCAGTAGTCCCCGAGGCCGTCGCTGATTGGTCGCAGGTGTTCATTGGCAGTCAGAGTATACGGGTCCAATGCGGACGCCCAGTCGAATTGGCGGCGGACTCCTGAATAAAGGAAAAACCAGTTATTCTAGTCACAATGACATCGGTCAATCGGGTCGCAGCTCGGCGAACGGGTCGGCGAAATGTTCAGTTACTGTTGTAGTGATCGGGTCGGCGAGGCGAATGGACGAAGTTGGACCGTCAGATGCAATCAAAACTAGCCGTTGGGGTAATCCAACGGTAACTTTGGCGTAATCACCGCGTAGTAACGGCTCCCGAAATTGGCGGGCAGCAACCGCTATATAAGGGAAATGGCAGGCGATCGGGGAACCACTCCTCCGTCATTTCCTCCAATTTCGCCCATCTCCGTTTTCCTCCGCCCTGCGATCCAATCGATCCGAAAAACCTTCGACCTCCGCGAACCTTTCTGCCAATGCCCCCCTCCACCGAACCATGGGGCAGGTCCAAGTGCACCAGAGCGCTATTGGCATCCTTCGACGAGGCCGGGATCCTGCGCGCCGGCAGGTGGCGCATCCCCGCGGTCGGAGAGGTGACTCCGGACCCGCGCGAGGGAGAATTTATTTGCTTCACTAGCTACCTGGAGCGGGGGCTGGGGTTTCCCACATCTCTCTTGTTCCGGCGCTTCTGCGCCTTCTACGGGATCCAACCGTCGGACCTGGGCCGCACAGCATTGAGCAGCTCGCCATTTTCGTGGCGTTCTGCAAGTGCTACCTGGACTGCAGGCCCTACTTTCCCCTATGGCAAGATCTGTTCCACGGGAGGATCAGTCGTGAAGAATCAGGCGGCCCAATGCTTGCTCCGGGCGGCCTGACGTTTCAGTTGAAGTCGAAGGCCTCCTTCTTCGACCTGATGCTGCCCGCCAAGGCGGCAAGCGAATGGAAGAAGTCCTGGTTCTACGTCACCGAGGCGACTCTAGATGGCGAGGTGCCGATCCCAAGGTACTCCGCCGACCGGCCCGAACTGCGCCGACTCCAGGTCGGCAAGCTCCCAGTACACCAGCGGATGGTCGTGGACGAGATGCTTCAAACCATCCGCGGCCTGAAGAAGAAGGGCCTTCAAACCAACAACTTGTACAACTGTTGGCTCGGGCGGCGACTCGTTCCCTTGGCCCGCCGCGACCATTACATGTACGAGTACACAGGCAGGGAGGACTCGACGAAATCCTGCCTCGCCGAGTGGAAACTCGAAGACTACATCCTGGCGCTGAAGAAGATCACCCAGGCAGCATACCTAGACGCGAAGGCTGGGGTCGCCCCCTACACCGCGAAGCATCTAGCTCCGACAGTAAGTCGTTGTTTTCTCTACCATTCACAGTCGCAGTTGATGCTGTCGCGGTTATACTGATATTGTCTCGTGCCTGCTGCAGCTATTCCAAGTAGTGGAAGGATGGCTCCCACCCGCGGACGACGAAAACTCAAGCTCGTCCGTCCAGGACGGGGGCGAGTCGCCTCCTGCCAAGGGCGGCGTCAGGAGCGACGCGAGTGATGATGATGACGATGACGACGAGCCCAGGGAAGACGCCGCCCCGATGGTTCGCAAAACGTGCGGGTAACATCAGCGCGAACTCGAGGCGAGTAGAAGCCTCGAACGTCACGACGACGACGACGACGAGCTTCCCGAGAACACCTCGCGTCGTGAGGATACACCGTCAAAAAAGAAGAAGAAGGAAGTGAAGGCTCCACCAAAGAGGAAGACAAAGCCGGCAAAACAGGCATCTTCGCCTCGTTCGGCGAGTAGTTCTGACGCCACTAGCCTGACCAAGGATGAAGCCCCGCAGACGACAGCAGCGCCGG